>CM070027.1:4909970-5619970 GCA_036247105.1 Cirrhinus mrigala | reverse complement strand
TTGCTTGTTTAAAGCGTCTTTAAAAACGCGGTGTTTTAAATATAGGTCGTGTGATTGAACGGATGACAAGTCGCTGAAATCGCTTTAACTTTCAATAAAAACTGCCTGACCAGCTGTTTTCAAGAAACCCATTCCATCATCAGGCTTGAGGCTTCAACGCATCCCGGAAGAAAGAGGATTTTTTTTGTGCTCCGATTGGTCGAGTATGAGTTTCTCCTGCTCTGATTGGTCAGAAGAGAGTCTCTTTGGCTCTGATTGGTGAAAAGCGTGCGCATGCAACATCATGCGCTTTTGTTGTCTTAGAGTAGCCAACAGAAAGCAAATATGAATGCAAATAGCTATATCCTTCTGCCGAAGCGAACTTGATCTAAACCCGTCGGATATTTTGCGTTTTGATTTCTTTTTATTTTCAGTATCAAAATCGCCGAGAGTTGAGGAAAAACTGCATAACGGCTTCTGCATCCGTTTAGTCTGAATGCATGTGCATCCTCTGTTCATCGAAGGAGTTTCGTTTCTTATAAACAAACATGAATCAGTATCTCATTGTTCTTCTTTCTTTTGTGCATGTATTGGCGGATCCGGATTTTGCCAAACTTGATGGTGCCCCGCCTTCTAAAATAGGTAGGCCAAATGTTCATGATATTAATTATTCTGCAATAAAAGGCGTTGTAAAGAAAAGAGCCCATAATACTGGTGTTGTATTTGCAGCTGTGGTTGGAGCTGGAATCGGAGGAACCGCCACAGCTCATTTCCTTAGGCAACATTTTGGACCGGAAGTGAGAATTGATGTATTTGAGAAAGGGTCAGTCGGTGGTCGTTTGGCTACTGTCACTGTGAACCACCAAGACTACGAGTCCGGTGGATCCATAATTCATTCCCTCAACCTGCATATGCAAGACTTTGTCCAGCAACTGGGTTAGTTGCATTCATACTGCTAAAATGTACAATTTAGTAATTATTGACAGAATTAATAATAGGTATGAGTAAAAGTCTTGGGAGACACTACTTAAATTGGACATATTTGTGACCCAGGACCAGAAAACCAGTCAAAAGTAGCACGGATATATTTATACCAATAGCCAAAAATACACTGTATGGGTCAAAATGACGATTTTTAATTTATGCCAAAATCATTAGTATATTAAGCAAAGATCATGGGCGTGAAGATATTTTGTAAATTTCTACTGTAAATATATCAACATTTAATTTTTGATTAGTAATATGCATTGCTAAGAACTTCATTTGGACAAATTTAAAGGTGATTCTCTCTCTCTCTCTCTCTCTCTCTCTCTCTCTCTCTCTCTCTCTCTCTCTATATATATATATATATATATATGAAGAGTTCAGATGCAAAACCAGCTAAATCCATCTGACGTCTTTGTTTTAAAAAATGCTTTTTTATTAGGATCAGATGTATAGGTTTCTATGTAAGTATTTAGGTTTCTGATTAAGCTGAGGCTGGCATTTTAGCGAGTTTGAAGAAAAAGTATTTGATGGACGTATAATATGTGTCGAGAGCATTCACTCAGTATCATTATCTCATTTTTGACCGAGATGGCTTTTAGCTGGTTTCGCATCTGAACTCTTCATATATATATGTATGTATTTGTACCCTCGGATTCCAGATTTTCAAATAGTTGTATCTTGGCCAAATATTGTCCTATCCATACATCAATGGAAAGCTTATGATGATATATAAATCTCAGTTTCAAAAAATTGACCCTTATGATTGGTTGTGTGATCCAGGGTCACATTTAGCATTAGGTGTTTGTTCTAAAATCTTTATCTTCGCTTAATTGCTGTATCTTATGTTGCCCGTCCGCAGGGCTGAAGTACCGCAAAAGTGTGGCTGGGAAGACGGCCGTGTTTAATGGAGAGGAGTTTATTTTGGAGGAGACTGATTGGTACCTACTGGATTTGTTTCGCTTGTGGTGGCGCTATGGGATCAGCTTTATCCGCCTGCAGATGTGGGTGGAGGAGATCATGGAGAAGTTTATGAGGTGAGAGAAAAGCTGCAGTTCATGCATTCTGTTTTATGACACTTTTTTTTCACAGTGTTGTGCTTCAGAGAAAAGCAAGAAAATTTTATCTTTTGTATGAAGGAGTTGTACAGGATCAATGTTACATGCATCCAGGTAATGCATTTATAATATGATCAACAGGAAAAAAAAAATTAAGCATGTAAATGCTTGAAATCGCCCACCTTACCAGTTGGATTTAAAAAAAAAAAAAAAGACTTTACATGTATCTTTACATATAAGTAAAAATGACTGAAAAACAGAATCTGAAATGTATTCATTCAGAATCTTATGCATGTAAATTTGTTTATTTGATATTTGACAGTGCAGAATTTCTTTAATTGATTTTATGAAGAAAATATAAAAGTTCAGCTTAGTCCTATGTGTGATTAAAAGATGAGATTTGTATTTATTTTTTTTTTAAATAAGTCTCTTATGCTCATCAAAGTTCCATTCATTTGATGAAAAACGTAATATTATGAAATAGTATTGCAATTTAAAATAAGTTTCCTATTTTAATTTACTTTAAAATAGAATTTATTCCTGTGATGCAAAGCTGAATTTTCAGCATCATTACTCCAGTCTTCAGTTTCACAAGATACTTCAGAAATCATTCTAATACGCTGATTTATTATCAGTGCTGGAAACCGCTGTGCTGCTTAATATTTTTCGGAACCTATAATACTTTTTTCCGAATTCTTTGAATTAAAAAGTTAAAAAGATCCAAATTTATTCAAAATAGAAATCTTTTCTTATCTTTATCTTTAGATAGTAAAGACTATCTTAGTCAACTTAGTCAACTATCTTAGTTTTTTATCAATTGAACACATCCTTGCTGAATAAAGGTATTAATTTCTTTCAAAGAAAGAAAGAAAAAATTTACTGACCCCAAATTTTGAACAGTAGTGTAAATAAATGCTGTTCTTTTTAAAGTTTTATTCATCAAAGTGTCCTGAAAAAAGTATCACAGGTTCCAAAAAATATTAAGCAGCACATCCGTTTCCAACACTGATAATAAATCAGAATTTGGAATTATTTTTAAAGGACCATGTGACACTGGACTGGAATGATGATGCTGAATAGTCAGCTTGGCATCACAGAAATAAATTATATTTTAAAGTATATTAACACAGAAAACCACTATTTTTTTTATTATAATATTTTACAATATTACAGTTTTATCTGTATTTTTAATCAAATAAATGCAGCCTTGATGAACAGAAAAGACTTCTTCAAAAACATTAAAAATCTTTCTGATCCCAAATTTATTTGTGTATTTATAGGTATGTATGTATTTTATTTTATTTATTTATTTTTTTTTAATAGCAAGGGTAATATGGTAAAAATTGAGATGTTAAATTTTGTTACTGTGTTATTAGGTAAATAGTCACAATGTTCTGTAAAATGTACAGGTTTTGTGGTTTTTAATTCACTCAAAATAAAAGTGTTGACAAAATTAACAAACTTATTGTCGAATAAAACTTTCCTGTAGCTCAAACTGTAGAGTATGCCACCGGCAATGCCAAGGTCTGGTTTGATTCCCAAGAAAAGAACGAGCTGATAAATTATAAATGTGTACAGTACTTTGAACGCAATGTTAGTTGCTATGGATAAAAGCATCTGGCAGTTGCATAAATCTAGTATAACACATTTTCGAATGGGAATATCCCCTCCCTTGTCTTATAAATAACACCTGCCAAAGACTAGCAATTGCAAATGGTTTTGGTTGACTGCAACATAAGACTGTTGCATTTTTTTTTTAAGTCCTTGGTTTATGTCCTGCTGCAGCATCTAGTTTCAAAACATTTCTTAGTAACTAGTTTGATGCTTAGTAACTAGTTTGCAAATTCTAGGTTATTTGAGAAACATAAAAACACAAAAGATGTTTTATTTGATCATTGGGAACCTTGAAATATGCAATTGTTTAGCTGCAGTCTGAGTAACTTTTTGTGTGTGTATATATATATATATATATATATATATTTTTTTTTTAAATGGCATGTCTCACCATCATCCTTTTTTCTTGTTTGCTTGTGTTTTTGTGTTTATTTGATTTTGTTTTTTGTTTGTAACTCTATTATTCCTACTCTTGTTGCCATGAAGATAGCCTTAGATGCTGACTTGCCAATAAAAATAAACAAGTACCATCACTCCTCTCTTTTTCTTGTTTGCTTTAACACATTTTGCTGTCCTTTTTCTATCAGAATCTATAAATACCAGGCCCATGGCTATGCCTTTAGTTCAGTAGAAGAGCTGCTGCACTCCCTTGGGGGTTCAGGATTTATCAACATGACCCGCCGCTCCCTTTCCGAGTCTCTGTTAGAACTGGGCGTCTCTCAGCGCTTCATCGATGAAGTCATAGCTCCGATCATGAGGGTCAACTACGGCCAGAACATCAGTATCCCTGCATTTGTTGGTATGCACAGCACTCTCTTTGTGGGTTATTAGAATGATACACTAAGCTTTGCACTAGTATACATTATTGTATTCTAAAAATAAACTCAAATTTTTTTTAAATTCTCATTAATGAATTACTGCTGAAATTATTCTGTGATGAATAATCAGTTAAATTACATATATTTGAAGCAGTAAGTGTAGTTATAGTATGTATGATCCTTAAACATTAAAAGGCAACATGAATTTCTCATAAAAAATATTTAATTAATGGTGTCTTGTCATTTTTTTTTATTTTTTTTTTGTCTTTCACCAAAAACATAAGCATCAATTAAAAATCTAACTACTTTTTAAAAGTTTAGGGTCAGTGAGATTTTTGTTGTTGTAGAATAATTAATATCATTGTTTACTCAATGTGACAGTAAAGAAATAATGTTACAAAAGATTTCTATTTCAAATTAAATCTGTTCTTTTGAACTTTCTATTCATCAAAGAATATTGAAGAGTGTGTATATATATATATATATATATATATATATATATATACATACAATGGTTTCCACAAATATATTAGGCAGCACAACTGTTTTTAACATTGTTAATACGATTTTTTTTTTTGACTCAGCATTTTAAGCTTTTTCTTGATTATCCTAAATTTCATATTCTAGTCTGTTTTTTAACTTTAGTTCTACATGTGTTGTATTTTTATCTGTTTGTTTTATTATGTAAAGTGCCTTGAAAAGCTACTTTGAAGGCGCTATATAAAAATAAAAGATGATTATTATTATTATTATTATTATTATTATTATTATTATAAGAAATGTGTCCAGAGCACCAAATCAGCAAATTAGAACGATTTAAATATTCAGTTTAAACACATAATGTTTTTACTGTATTTTTGATAAAATAAATGTAGCCTTGGTGAGCATTAAAGACATTTTTCAAAAACATAAAAAAAAAAAAAAAAAAAATCCTGACCCCAAACTTTTGAATGGTAGTGTATATTTTCATATAATAGTTTAATTTTGTGACTAATACTATGTATGAATTTTGAATAATTAATTTAAGGATTTAAATGAATAATAATTAAATTTAATAATAATTAAAGAATAATTAATAAAAAAAAGCTGAATGTTTTGTTGATTAGTTTTATTAATGTTTTGGACGGAATTCAAGAAGGAACGAAGGAAAGAGAAAGAAAGAAGTCAAGTTTTTGTGATTTTATTTATCTTATGAAGCTACAAGGAGAAAAAAAAAAGTTCGGAATTATCTTTGAACAAAGTATATAGTATAATACTCATAAAAAGTCATCTGGATGTATTAGTTGCGTTCTCGCCTCCCAGTTTCATGTCTGTTCTGAGTCGTCCACTTCTCTTTGACAGGTGCTGTGTCTCTAGCTGGTGCACAGGCCAATCTTTGGGCTGTGGAGGGAGGAAACAAACTGGTTTGTTCCGGACTGCTTAAACTAGCAAAAGCTAATCTCATCCAAAGTCCAGTTACGAACATTACCCTCCGATCAACAGGTATTCCACATAACCAGCAGTTAAAAAACACTGTGAAAACAAAGTGAAACGCTGTTCATCTAAATGGCTGTTCTAGTAGACTGTTTGTGGCTAGTAGGCTTTCCTAGCTGACTGCAGTATCTAACAGATCTTTTCCCCCAGTGATAGTAGCCACAGGATATCACTTAATCCCACTGGCCTCTGTCGCCTATGGGTCACTGACAAATAAGAGTGTCCAACAGTAAAGAAAACGAAAAACGTTTCCAGAAATGAAAGTTTATTAAAAAGGCCAAGATGTACATGAGTTTGTTTCTTCATCTGAACAGATTTGGAGAAATGTAGCATTACATGATCCACCAGTGGATCCTCTGCAGTGAATGGGTGCCGTCAGAATGAGAGTCCAAACAGCTGATAAAAACATCACAATAATCCACAAGTTATCCACACCATTCCAGTCCATAAGTTCATGTTTTGTGAATTGAAAAGCTCTATGTTTGTAAGAAACAAATACAGGGTTTCCGCGGGTCTTAAAAAAGTCTTAAAAAGTCTTAAATTGCTTTCCCGTGAATTAAGGCCTTGAAAAGGTTTTAAGTCAGAACAGAAAGTCTTAAATTCATATGATCTTGGCATTAATTTTCGTGAGGGATTGTTTCCTCATGTGTTTCATTTTAAAATGAAGCGAATGCGCAATTTCTCTACTACATGGTTTAGGTCGCTTAATATTCATTGAACTGTACGCGGTAGATGGCGGTATGAGCCGCTTCATCTGTCAGTCACACTGTCATTTTAATTTTTTTTATAGTAATAAAAATCCTTTAGTTAGTGAACAGACAATACAATTAATACTGAACGCGGCTGCTCAATGCAGTGTGCCGAAGGACAGTCGCATAACAGATCAGATTTTATTTATCACGTAGAGTGAGTCGAGCTGACTGACAAGAAGAGAGAGGTCAGAAAGACAGGACTATGGCGGAAGAGTTTCAAAACGAAATGCAAAAGCCACTGTTTTAAAAATATTTTGGATTTTGAAAAGCCTTTTCACTTATGCCATTTATCTAAGGTGATAGTGGAAGTTTCATTTTTATTCGTTTCCACCGTGTTTACTGATTTTTATCTATTTAAACTGTGTGGGTTTTTTTTAATTATTTATATTAAGCGTGCAAGGTGTATGCCGTGCTTCCAAGCTTTCTTATTCGTTTTGCTATAAACGTTCTACGTTTCTTATTTATTTGGTTACACAGTGTTTTTCATTTTTGTATACCTATTTAAACTTTGTGTAAAGTTATTATTTTATATTAGGCATATAACATGGTATATCATTATTCGTTTTGTTAATAAAAGTTCGTTACGTTATGTTAATGCCGCTAATTTAAAAGTGAAAGTAAAATGCGCAGCTGCTCAAAAGAAAAAAAAAACTTCCGTTCTTTGTAATATTGACATAGACATATACATACATATACGCACATATAGTAGGTTAAGCACACGTAACGCGCCACTCCTCCCGTATTCGCGCCCGCGCCCGCCCTCACCTCGAGTAGCCTCATGTTTGCGGCTGACTGCAATCATAATAAGCTGTCCGGCGCCGAGAAAAGAAAACGAAAAAAAAGGCGAGATGACGCCCGTGTATCACTTTTAGGTGCGTTCATAATCCTGAGAAACTTTTTTGGCTGTTAACGTTAATATCGTGTTTTAATGTCGGTAATAATTTTACCACCACCAACGCACCTGCTTTACTAGTTTCCATGGCTTAAAATGCATTAACCGATATAAAAACAATAAGGCAATAATGATCGGTTAATTAAAAATAATCATATAAATAATTCATTAAATAACACTGTTAAAATACATAATGTGGGCTAATATGAAATAAACTATTTATGTACATTACATATTATTACAAATGCCTGCAAAGGGCGCCAATAATTGTTGTTGTTACACTTACAGGACGAACAAATCCTTGTTTAATAGTGACCAAATATTTAATTCAAATATCCACTTAATCTTGTGATAGAAATGCTACAGCCTCTATAGTTTCTTCAACAAAAACATGTGCACATCACAACCCTTGCCAAAATTAACCATGGTTTTATCATAGTAAAACTGCTTAATTTTCTTTTGTGTGTTCTCTGGATGCTTGAGACAATAAAATCAATTAGACAACTGTATTAGGCCTAATATAATCATAGTCATAGGTAACTGTCTAGATCTACAACTGTAATTTATAAATAATACAATTTAATTACAATTTATTCATTTACTTTTATATTTTATTAAAGTTCTATTATGACCCTGTATAATAGGTGTGTTTTTGTTTTTTTTGTTTTTTTTTTTACTTCCATAATGAGGGAGGGGGCATAACAATACAGTTCTGCTTAGGGCACCCATTTGGCCAGCAGCTGCCCTGTTTACAAGCTACGTAAAACTGAAGGAAAGCGAGGAAAAGAGGGAAAACTCAAACAAACTAATAACAAACAATTGCTAGACACTGAATTGCTGTCAATTTGAAAGTGAAAGTAAAACTCAAACTATACTTAGAGAACATATTGCCGTATTGTCTTCCCTTAGATTATTATTATTTTTTTTTTCCTTAAATTTTCTTTAGTTGGTCTTAAAAAGGTCTTAAAAAAGTCTTAAATTTACCCTCATAAAACCTGCAGAAACCCTGCAAATACATCAAGACATTTTTTACTTTAATCTGTTGCTGCTGACTAAAATATTAGTCCTCTGTCCATAATAATGCCTTTTCTGTTGAAAAAGACATCATGTCTGAATCAGGACAGAAATATGCACTGTTTACAAGCAACCATTCAAAACCGTTCTAAACAAATATGTGGGTGGATTTTGATGTGAGAGGACAACAGATGGACTTCTTCACTGGAGGAAGTGGGCTAAGATAAAAGGCCATAGCTTTGTCTGAGTTTCTTACATGCAGATAGACTGGAGTGGTGTGGATTACCTGAGGATTATGTTGATGTTTTTATCATCTGTTTGGACTCTCATTCTAACAGCACCCATTCACTGCACACATCCATTGGTGAGCAAGTGACGGAATGCTTCAATTCTCCAAATCTGTTCCTATGAAGAAATAAACTCTTCTACATCTTGGATGGAATTTTCAGCAAAGTTTCTTTTTTTGGTGAACTATTCCTTTAAGAATCTAGTTCAGAATACATGTGCTAAATTCTTAAAAATGTTCCCTTTGTATTCAAATTGGTTTCAAATGATTTTAAAGACAATGTAATAACTATCAAGAAGAAATTGATATGTCATTTTCTTTAGTCCTGGAATACATCTAAGTGTAAACATTTATATAATTTTTGCAGTATACTGTATACATAAGTGTATACAATTATATAAATTAGTCTGCGCCAATAGCCTTGTGGGCAGTGCACCAACATATGGTGCGGTTGCGCCTCGGGTATCCCGAGTTTGAATCCCACCTCGTTGACCTTTTCCAACCCCACCCCCGTCTCTCTCCTACACACTTCCTGTCTCATCTCCTCTATCCTGTCAAAGAAAAAAAAAATCTATATATATATATATAAATTATGAAGTCATAAATATCATTAGGGTTGGAGTCGCTGACATGACATTTTATAACCGAATGTCATTTATTTTTTTTCTGTTGCTCCACATGACTTTGTTAGTCATATCTTATGGTTTTGATCTGGTAGTTTTTCTTTATATGAATAAGCAGTGAAGTAGTTTAACTAATAACACTACTAATAACAAAAGAGAAGTTACTTCCAGAACAAAAATTTACATATAATTTACTCACCCCTTTGTCGTCCAATATGTTCATGTCTTTCTTTCTTCAATCGTAAAAAAAATTATGTTTTTGGTTTTTCAGGACTTCTCTCCATATAATGGACATCTATGGTGCCCCTGAGTTTGAACTTTCAAAATGCAGTTTAAAAGCAGCTCCAGAGGGCTCTAAATGATCCCAGCCAAGGAAGAAGGGTCTTATCTAGCGAAACGATTGGTTCTTCTTTTTTTAAAATTACAATTTATGTACTTTTTAAGTTTTTTTCCAGTCATGACTGTTAGGGTACGTCTGAAACCTCCCATCCCATTTTCTCCTCCAACATCAAAATTGTGCTACATCGCTGCAGAAGTACCAACTCAAAAATTTACAAAGTAAACATGCAAAGACGATCAAACAAATTAAAAAGGTAAAACAGCGATGTAGGACGATTTTGAAGTTGGAGGAAAAAATGAGACAGGAGTTTTTAGACGTACCCTAACTGTCATGACCAGAGAAAAAAAAACTGTTTACACAAAGCTAGACAAGACAAGTGTTTGAGGTTAGATATTATATAATTTTTATAATATTTTTTTTATTTTTTTTTTTTTTAGAAGATAACAGATCGTTTCATAGATAAGTCCCTTATTCCTCAGCTGGGATCGTTTAGAGCCTTTTGAAGCTGCATTTAAACTGCATTTTGGAAGTTAAAATTTGGGGGCACCATAGAAGTCATTACATAGAGTGAAATCCTGAAATGTTTTCCCCGAAAAACATCATTTCTTTACGACTGAAGAAAGACATAAAGATCTTGGATGACAAGTGGTGAGTACATTATCTGTAAATTTTTGTTCTGGAAGTGAACTAATCCTTTAAAGGGATAGTTCACACAAAAATGAAAATCACCCCGTGATTTTCTCACCCTCAAGCCATGCTAGATGTATATGACTTTCTTCTTGCAGACTAATACAACTGGAGTTATAATGGCAGTGAATGGTTGTTGAGATTTTGAAGCAAAATAAAGCACATCAATTCATCAAGAAAAGTGCATATTTGAAGTTTAATGTTTTCTAAAGCAAATATTCATATTTAAAATATTTATTAACCCTTCTGGAGCCACAGGGAGTACTTTTTATGATGGATTGATGCACTTTGTTTTGCTTCAAAATCTCGACCACCATTCACTGCCATTGTAAAACTTAGAAGAATCAGGACATTTTTAAAAATAACGATTGTATTCGCCTGAGAGAAGAAAGCCATATACGACTAGGATGCTGCCAGTATGAACACCTTAAAACAGTGGTGTACTTAAGGATTTATTTAGACCAATATGGAGTCCCAGTTATGTTACTTGCAGCTGCGCGTGTATAGTGGTTGCAAAAAAAAACACTGGTAACAAGTGGAGGCAAACAGGTAAAATCCATGGAATAAAAGAAAAAAAAATATTTTGATGTCAAAATCGGAATGCAAATAATTTTTATAAAATACTATCGTCAAAGACATCATTTAAAGGTAAACGCATACATAAACGCACATAAAATGGATGAAAACTGCTATGATTACTTTACTTTTAAAGCATAAATTTGATTTAAACAATAGGTCTACATAATGTTCGCATATGGTGTTCATGGGGAACGTATTGTATTAGCCCTACAGTTACAGCATGAAATATTATTTAAACCTATTGCTATTAACATTTTTACATAACATTTATTTATTTTATCTCACAGTTCTGACTTTTTTCTCGCAAATTCAAGCTTATATCTTCTAATTCAGACTTTATAACTCAAAAATAGCGAGTTTGTCAATTCTGAGGGAAAAAAAGCCAGAAGTGTGGGATATAATCTCCTATTCTGAGCCACAAAAACCGCCAGCACAAAAACAGTGCTTATCGTTGGGTGACAAGCTCTTGCAATATGCAGAGAACATTTTGGAAATGACATCTAATCAGTATAATCTTTTTAACTCTTGTGCGACCTTTTGGACATTTTTGTCCATTTCAGTTTTGTTTTTTGGTGCTTTTGCCTGTGTTATTGCCAGCTGCATACATTTTGGCACAGGTGTGTATTTTTATTGGACTTTTACTATTTCACCCCCATTTCCTTTAATACGTCTTTTTTGCACTAGGTACAAAAAATAGTTCCTCTCAGGACCTTAAGGACAAAAATGTCTCCATTGAAACCCATTAAAACTGCTATTTTTAATCACAGTGCCATTTAACTGTAAAATGATGCAATTTTTGTTAATAGACTTTCTTTTTGTTGGCATGGCTTCAAAATTGAATTTTGAATTTTTTTTATGGTGCCTTTTTTTTTTTTTAGATTTGGCCAATAAAGCAAACACTCGCTTTATTTCTGTTTTCTGCTCCTGTATATTATATCGCCAGTTGGATAAATTGGATACATTTTTGCAGCTATAATTGTGTGGGTGTATTGGTATGGATGTCAGAGTGTGGTTTGTATGTGTGTCATAAAAAAAGTGTGTGTGTGCTTGTAATATTTGAGAGAGAAGAAAAACTCAAATCACAGGTCACAAATGCAAATCACAAATCAAGTTTTGTTGACATCTAATGAAGAAAATTTGGTACTGTGCCCAAACAAATTCTTCCTGAAAGCTCATTTTTTGAGATATCAACCTCAAATTTGGAATACAACTGGCTTTGATTTTCTAGCAGGTTTAGAGTTCAACATGTTTCATAAAATATATATTTTTATATAAAATATTATTCATAAAGCATTTTCATAAACTTAAACCTCTGTAACTTTTTTTTTTTTTTCACTTTTTAAACCTTTCCTACTTCAGCAATAATCTGCCATGGGTCTTCGTTAAAATGAGACCAAACTTAAGTCTGTGCTCCGTAGCTTCAAATTTTTATGACAGTTTTTTGACATGAACATTTTTGTCCACTGAGGACCTATGTGTTACTTTTTTTTTTTTTATTGACACACAAGGGTTAAATTGAACTATTTTGTATCATAGCCGTGTAATTCCTAGCCGTAAAGTCTATTTTCCGAAGTTTATGTTCATTTCTGTTAATTTATATTAAAAAGTCAGAATGGACAATTCACATTCATTTTTTTTTTTTCTTAGGAGATTACCAACAGTATGAGCTCACCTACGACTCTCAAAATGAAAAGTCATCCGAGCTCTATGACATTGTAGTAGTAGCGACGCCTCTCCAACAAAACGTCAACTCAGACATCTCATTCCAAGGCTTTGAGCCGCAACTTCCTGATATATCAGGCTCCTACCACCAAACTGTGGCCTCCATCATCCACGGCTATCTGAACTGCACATACTTCGGCTTTCCCGACCCAAAGCTGTTCCCATTTTCCAGCATCCTTACCACA
This sequence comes from Cirrhinus mrigala, assembly GCA_036247105.1. Classification (NCBI taxonomy): domain Eukaryota; kingdom Metazoa; phylum Chordata; class Actinopteri; order Cypriniformes; family Cyprinidae; genus Cirrhinus; species Cirrhinus mrigala. The sequence continues at coordinate 5,606,964 of CM070027.1, read as the reverse complement.
GACACTCCCGGACTTTTCTTCAACAGCGCCGCCAGCGTCTGTCCAGTCAACATAACTTCCGGCTTCCGCCGAAAGCAGCCTCAAGAGGCCGGAGTCTACAAAGTCTTTTCACCAAAACCTCTGGAGAAGAATGAACTGAAGACACTTTTTAAGTCCTACTACTCGGTGCAGGTCACAGATTGGCTGGCGTACCCTCATTACGGAAGCACCCAGGGCTTGCCGCCGGTGGTGCTGCACGAAAACTTGTACTTCCTGAATGGAATCGAATGGGCTGGGAGTGCGATGGAGATGAGCTCGGTGGCAGCTAAGAATATAGCACTGTTGGCCTATCATCGTTGGAACAGACAATTGGAAATGATTGACCAGAAAGACCTCATGCACAAAGTGAAGACCGAATTGTGACACACCCCGTATGTCATTAGAAAGACACTGTGAAGTATGAGAAGAGGGATTATACTTGTCAGACCTGTTTGAGACAAAAGTAAGCAACAGCATGTTTTCGATTCCACGCAACACGGTTTTCCTTTTTTGATGCAAGATGCAAAAATGGTTGCATGTCTGCCAGATGTTTGGTGAAAGCAAACAGCAGTGTGGTCTCAGGCTAAACGCTCGATCTGTATCAGACGGTGGTAATGCGTGGGACGAGTTCTCCATTACTGACCAACTTGATTCATCTCTCATTATCATGAGCTAATGTGTTAAAGTGAAAACTTTGTATGGAAAGATGTGAAGGTAATTTTCCATTTGTTTAGGGGATTTTTATGTTTGCTGAAGATATCTTATAGTTTCATAATTCCAATCAATCTTGTGTTTTACACGCTATGTATGTGTAATGTCACTGGGCTAGGAAAAGTATTAGCAGGATTTATAAGATTTTAAAAAACTAATTATTTATTATAATGGCTTGACCTTTCAATAAATAATGGCTTATGGTCGTCTCAAAATAAGAATTCTGAATTCTGCCCCAAAATCTGGTAATTCTGTGCATTATTAATTGAGTGGTCCTGGAAAATTTTACACTTCATTCATTCATTCATTTATTCATTCATTTGTTTGTTTGCTTGTTTGTTTATTTATTTATTTATTGGTTTGGGGTTTTTTTTTTTTGGTTTGTATTTCAAAGAAATCTCTTGTGCTCACCAAGGCTGCATTTATATAAAATACTTGAATTTTAGCAAAATATTTTGCAATATTATTTTATTTTCTACACCACATACTTCTTGTCTACTATAATTTGAAAAAAAAAAATGTATTTATGTGATTCAAAGCTACATTTTCCGCATCATTATTCTAGTCTTCAGTGTCATATGATCCTTCAAAAATCATACTAATATGCTGATTTGCTCCTCAAGAAACATTTCTTTTTATCAATGTTGGAAACTGTTGTGCCATTTAATATTCTTGTTGAAACAGTGATTTATTTTTCTGGAAAGAAAAAAAGAAAGAAGGAAGGAAATGTGTAAATGTAAAATTCTTTAGTCACTTTTTGATACATTTAATACTTTATTTATGAACAAAAGTATTAATTTTCTTCAAATTAAGCAAACAAACAAACAGAACATATTGACACGACTTTTAAATGTTATGTTTTTGAAATCAATATTCTTTTTTATGAAAATGCACAGGAAATATTGTTGATACATCAATATTTTTGTTCATACTCTCTGTCTAAAGGCATTGTTACGTAAAAAACGTGTATGTGTAAAAAAAAAACACAAAACATTTTTTTTTTAAGTGTTAGTTTTTATGCATTTCTTAATTTTTTTTTTTTTTTTTTTTTTTTTTTTTTTACTGCTTAATATCAGAAATAACAGAAGAGGGCGCCGTTTCAAGAAATGAAGATTTTCTCCTCTGGTTTCTCTTCTTTAAGCTTGTGGAAAACAAAGGCCTTGTGTGTTTAAAATGCTTTAAGAAACTACAGGGATTATCTGGAACATTAACAATTTAAGTGTTGTTACTGTTACTTAATTTTGTTACTGAATTTGGATGGCACAGTGCTCTTCATATTTAAAAAAAATAAATAAATAAACAGTTAAATGTAAAGCTTGGAGTCAAAGAAATAGGTTTATGGTGTTAATATGCTGCAAAATGCATGCAAATTGTATTTGTGTCTGATTGAGTTATAATACACAATGTCACATGTCAACCACATGTACAGCATGCAATCAGGATGGCATTTTAATATCTTTAATACTAATACACTAATCAACTACTCTGTTGTATTCAGTACAGGACTGCTCTGATATCCAGAATGCACTGAAGCAGATAGCCATGCATCAAACTTATACCTCAAGCAGAAATCTTGCAAACTCTGACAGTTGAACTGATTAGGGAACAGTCCATCTAGCACACGCGGATCCAGGAAACAGCATAGGCAAACAGAAAACCCTTTTTTCCTCTTCAATTGTTTGCTGAATCTATTTACATAGTAACCCGCTCATAAATATTGAGCCCATTTCAGAAGGATATCTGCGTGTGACTGTGCTATTGTGTCCACAGACCACTTGAGAATAGCTGTAAGCCACAGGCTGAAAACAGTGTACTTTCAGGTCTTTGGTAAACTGAAGCTATTGAAGACAAAAAAAAGTGATGGTTATGTTTACAGAAGTAACTCTGGAAAATCCATCCATCCATTTTCCAAACTGCTGATTCTCTTTAGGGTCACAGGAGTTTGGAAAATGTATTCTATAAATAGATATGGTTTAAAAGGGCTCTCCAAATGATATGTGTCATACTTGATATTTGACCAGTGACACATATCTCACATTTTAGGAAAAGTAAGCAATTACGTTTTTACAGTGAAGCCCTTTTTTCCTAGATAGATAGATAGATAGATAGATAGATAGGAAATTAACGAGGGCTTGTTGCAAAAATGCCACATACATTAAAGACAAATGGCCAAAATATGCCCCTGCACAATTAAACAACGTATTACGGCTGTCGCGATTAAAATGAAATGTAAAAATGAAGAAGTCAGATTCGCTCACACAGCATGCAGCTTTGAGCCTTACAACCAATCAAACGCGTTTCTGTTGAACTTCGGAATGCATTGGCCAATCTGAGGCGCTTAGATTAGTCAGCGCTGAAAACACCGTAGCTGTTGATGAATGCGTGTACTCGCGAATTCCCTCATCATAAACAACACAGTGCAGGTACGCTGTAAATAAGATTGATTTCGTAGCTTCATTGATTATAACGAGAGTTTTTGCATAACTTGTGGTAGACTTTTCTAACGTTTGTCTGTGAAGCCAGATGTGCCCAAAACGAAACCAAAACGTTTTATATTGTTTTCTATATCGATATAACTAATCATTATTACCATATAAAGAGCAATAATCTATCTATTTAACAATGATTTTTGTCATAATACTGCAACCCTATGAGCTCCTGTTTTTACATGTAGGCTATAATTTAGATTCAATTTTAAACAGTCTAGTCTTACTGACAACAGCTGAACAGTTTAAAATATTGATTTAAGTAATTGGGTAAATTTAAGTATTTCACATTTTATTATAATAAGGTAATCATAAAAAATACCCTCACAAATGTAAAACATGCCCCTGGAAATCAATTCCAGAGTGCAAATATTACCACTTGAAGTGGTAAGTATATATATGTATTATTACATATTATATATGTAACATTTTATGTGTAATGAAGTAGTAAGTATACTGCTGATCATGCAGTTTTTAAATATTGTATTTGAGTGGGTATTTATGCATTCATTCATTTTGGATTTTAGGGTGAAATCTGAACTTTCAGATGTGCTGATCTGTTGCTCAGTTATCTGTTATTAATAATTTATTATTAGAAATGTTGAAAACAGTTTTTGCTGCTTAATAATTTTGTGGAAAGTGTGAAACAGTACTGTGAGTGGGGTAAGACTAAGGAAGTTTCCATAGCATGTAAAGTCATTTCCGTTTGTTTGCAGTTTACACCTGGGTGTTTATTGATTTATCATTTGGAAATATGTGCTCACTGTGTGAATGGCTAAAATACCCTGAAGGATAGCTTTTTGTTTATGCATTGAAACTCAATACTAATCACATTGTGCATCGTGTCCTTTCATTTTTGTTTGTGTACAATGTGTTACCATGACGAAGTGGGCCATTCACTCTCACGGAATCCCAAAGAATGCAAAGTTTGGCAAAAAAAAAATTGTGAGAAAGAGCATTTGGATTTATTCTGACATCACTGTTCTTGTTCTTTCACAGCTGGCCCAGTTGATCCCCTTATTTGGATCGGCACTAAGCAACAGCACCATTTTATATCTACAGATCATTACACTAGAAGTACAAAACCATCTTGCAGAGACATGGAATACTGTCAGTACGTGACAACAGCTTAGATTTGCATCGCTTAATGATAGAGGCTTAAGCTTTTCTCAACATTTAAAGGATATGTGATGCTAAATTTGTATTGTAAATATTATATAACATGCTCTGTTTCTTTCGAACAATAGTTACACTAGCAGCAAGTGCTCAAACAACACAAAACCTCTTTCATCTTCTTGTAAGTTTAGGTTTTGTTTCCTTTTTGTGAGTAATAGATGCTTTTTTTTAGTAAAAGGATTGGCATGGAGCCCGGGGCCTTGGGAAGATTCCTGCTGACAGACTGAGGGCCATGCACACGGCCCTACACACACAAACCCAGGCCCTTCCCTCCGATGGAATCTTGTACTCGTTCCACTTGGAATCACTGAGATGTCCTAAACACATTAAATGCTGAAGCTACTGAAATTTAGTATGAATTATGGTTTATACTTAATGTATCAAAAAAAGTGGAATGCAAGTACTGAATATTAACAAATACATGTTTCATTATTTGCAAACTTTATAGAATAACTTCTATTTTAGCAGGTGTTAAGGTATATGGTAAACTTTTAATATCAGCCTAATTTTGTCTCTGTTGCAAAGTTTAACAACATACACTGTATACTGTCGGTCAAAAGTCTGGAATAATTAGACTTTTTTTTAGCAAGAAGTCACTTGTGCTTACCCAGGCTGATTTATTTTATCAAAAGTAAAAGCCACGATATTGTAAGATTTTGGAACTGTTTTCTTTTTGAATATAATAAAATTATAATTTATTCCTGTGATGCAAAACTGATTTTTTTTTTTTTGCAGCCATTACTCCGGTCTTCAGTGTCACATGATCCTTCAGAAATAAAATATGCTGATTTGCTGCTCAGTTATAAACAATTTTCATTAATGAATCTTACTGTTATCAATGTTGTAAATAGGGCTGTCAAACAATTAATCGCAATTAATCGCATACAAAATAAAAGTTTGAGTTTACCTAATATATGCGTGTGTACTGTGTGTAATTATTATGTATATGTAAATACACACAAATTAATGTATGTATTTAAGAGAAATATGTTATTTATGTACAAAATATTTGTATGTATATATAATATAAATTCTATAAAAATTATAATAAATAAATATACTTCTAAATATTTCTTAAATATATACATGAATGTGCTTGTATTTATATGTACATAATAATTACACACAAATATATTAGGCAAACGCAAACTTTTATTTTGTATGCGATTAATCACGATTAATCATTTGCCAGCCCTAGTTTAAAACCGTTTTTGCTGCTTAATAATTTTGTGTAAAATGTGTTTTTTTTGTTTTGTTTTGTTTTTTTTTTTAATATTGTTTGATGAATGGAAAGTTAAAAACATGATTTATTTGAAACGTAATATTTTGTAGCATTATGAATATTTTTGCCGTCACTTTCGGTCAATTTAATGCATCCTTGCTTTGTTTCCTTTTTTAAAACTTAATTAACCCAAATTTTAAATGATGTATAACAATTTCCACAAAAATATTAGGCAGCATAACTGTTTTCAACACTGACAACAATAAGAAATGTTTCTTGAGCAGCAAATCAGCATATTAAAATGATTTCTGAAGGATCATGTGACACTGAGGGCATTGCTGGAAATCCAGTTTTCCATCACAGGAATAAATTACATTTAAAATATATTAAAATTGAAAACTTTACTTCTAATTGTAATAATATGTTATTGCATATTATTGCAATTTAAAATAGTGGTTTTCTATTTTAATATACTTTAAAATAGAATTTATTCCTGTGATGCAAAGCTGAATTTTCAGCATCATTACTGCAGTCTTCAGTGTCACGTGATGCTTTATAAATCATTATAATATGCTGATTTATTATCAATGTTGGAAACAGTTTTATTTTATTTATTATTTATTTATTTATTTATTTGGAACCTGTGATACTTTTTTCAGGATTCTTTGATAAATAAAACACTACAAAGAACAGCATTTATTTAAAATACAAATCTTTTGTAACAATATACATCGTTGTTCAAAGTTTGGGGTCAGTAATTTTTTTTTTTTTTTTTTTGATAGAAATTAATACTTTTATTCAGCAAGGATGTTAAATTGATTACACACTTTTTTGATTAAAAAATAAGTAATTTTGAAGAAATGATGGTCTTTTTACACTTATGAACACAAAAACACTACAAACTGGCAGGAAAAGACAAATAAATAAGGGGTGAGGGAAGAGCAAATACCAAATGCTAAAAATGGTTACATTACTATTTATTTGTAAATGTGTATTTTCTATTTTATTTATTTACTTTTTTCCATTTGCTCTCTAAGGCTGTGCATGCATATTACTGTTACATATGTTGCGTAACAAGACTGACGTGTAAATTAAAATAAAAAAGTTGGTCAAAAAATAAAAATAAAAATAAAAATAAAAAAATAGATTCCAGCTCTAAACACTCTAGGCATTCAATCAAACAACTTGAACTACATCCTGAGATTCTTCTCCAACATTCCTGAAGGGAATACTTGTTGGCTGCTTTTCCATCATAACCAGGTCAAAAAGGTCCGTTTTGTAATAACATTCATACAATGGCACAACAATGCTAACACGAATTTATTAAAATGAGATCATGATATATTAATTCCACCATATTAATATAATATAATACGAACACATGTATAATACAATTTAATATAGCTGTGTGTTGTATAAAAACTCTACACATAGGTCAGGCTAAGGTATTTAAATAGCTTGTTTTGGGTCAAGAACAAACGGTCGCTTTGATTGGCCAGTGGAAAAGCACGTGACAAAGTAGTCACGCGCTTTCCAGGAACCCGTCAGGAAGAAGATAAACAAAACAAACCAGAGAGGAAGACGGCGTGGATTGAGAAGAAATGACATTAAGTTTTCCTAAACACGGAGAAAATTGGAATTACAACCCTTTTTTGTACTAGTATATGGGTAGCTTAAAGGTGAGTCATCTTTTTGACTATGACAACGCTGTGAATTGTGTGAGCATAGTTGTTTGAGGATGATCAAAACATTGTCTCTTGGAGTTAGCTCACTGGCTAAGTTTCGCTAGCAGAGGGGAGGGACACGGAGGCCATAGTGTGAAAGCAGCGCTCTAGTTCCTCTTTAAACCCTAACCTGTTCTCGGTTCTTTCCCTCTCTGATACAGCGATACGCTGGGTGTTTTTGCAGCTTGAGGTGTCCGTTTGTCCTTTCAGATCAATATTTTTCCTGTGGTTGCTTAGCTGGCCAGTCATTGGTGCTGAGTAAGGGTAGTAGATAGGTTGTTAGCTTTCAATTACACGAGAACTTCTAGAACATTACTTGGACCCCAACACTGCACCTTTTGGACATCTTCTCCGTTTGACACACCCAGGTCCTTTATTAATAAGCTGATGCTAAAAATCAGATGTAGTAAGGAAAGGTTCTCATGATTGAAATCGTTACTCTTCAAAGACGATCAGTATTTGCTGGTGGAACTGTCCTTTATTTAGTGCACATAAATTATTGGGCTAGATTTCTTTGATTTTATGAAACGCACTGGTTGAACTTGGAAAGTCTTGCGTTAACGTTAGCCTTGAATTTACAGCATTCAGTGACATTTTAGACCATTGTTTGAAAGTTGTGTATTTCTGTTTATCAAAAATATATTACACTAAGGTGATTTGATGCATATTTATATCAGTCGAGGTGATCAAACTTTTTTTCTTTGTATTCATAGACGATTTTACGATGTCTTACTAGAATTAACCCCACAAAGTCTGTAAGGGTACACGCCCCCCATCAGCACGATGCAAAGTGTAATGGAAACACGATAGTCTCTGCCGTATCTGGACTACATTTGGCACAAGGATAACTATCCGAAACGATTTTAATGTGTTTTGACCGTGTACCAAATGAAACTCGAATGTTTTAAAACGCAATTTGTTATTCATTTAAACGAGCCATTTAATCGCAAAACGATGTTCGTTTGCCAGCTGCGTTGTAAAAACTTCAAAATTGAGTGTTTGTGTGTAAACTAAAAGTTTATGAGGAGATAATGTTTTGCATTCCATCTGTTTACGTAACATGAGGGAGGCCTGCAATATTGTTTGTTGCTCGTCGACTCAACCAAGCGCTACGAGGCGGGGCGGCTATGCGTAATTGTGCTTGATTGACATCGAGTAGCTCCAATCGTTTGCTTGCAGAGGCGGGTTGTAAATTTGCATGCAGCCAATCAGAAAGCGCCACTACGTGGGCGTTGGCGCAGAGTCGCGACGGGTTAGGTTGACGCTGTTTGTTTTTGAAGGGGGCCATGTTGAGTTCATGGTGTTGTGAAGTGTTAGTAGGTCAGAATAAAATATGATCTCGGCCATAATGCGCAAATTACCCTAAGCGTTTAAGTGCCATTCATTTTATTTGTTTAATGCAGGTGTGATTACTCGGTGAGGTCTCGAGTGTAGAAATGTGAGCTGTCGAGAACTGTTTAGTAGGTCATTCTGTCTTCATGTAAACATTGCAGGGGTGGTAATCTTTAGGACGGATGGCATTACATCTGCAAGCCTTTGAGCTTGCTATATTTGCAGTTTTTAATACAAATGCATGTTAAACCTGATGAACAGACAAAAAAAAAAAGAGCAAACACTGAATTTTGAGTGCAATTTCATGACAACAGGCCTGTTCTGATTGTAGATGCACATGTGTTATGGCTGGATTTGACTTTCCTTGTCATGAAATATTAAAGCTCTAAAAGTAGAACAGTCCGCTCTAAATTGGAGCTTGTATTTTGTTCAATTTGTAAAGGTTCATCCTAATTTGAATAAGTGAGCAATTATGTGTTTTACACGCCCTTGAACTTCTCAGGTGCCTGTTGTGAAATTAAAAGATTAGTTTACTTCATAATGTACTTTAGTCACACTCATATTGTTTGGATATTCTTTGGAATATAAAAGGCAAAATGTAAAAAAAAATCTATCCATACAGAAAGAGTTCATAAGGTAAACCAATAGCAGATATTGCTGATACCAATTAAACAGATTATTTTAAAATTAATAATATGAACAAAAACTTTTCACATGATGTAAAATAGAGCTGAACTTTAATATAAAATTTGTGATGTATAATAATGACTTGATATGAGAACATGAGAATATTTTGTTATTATAATAATAAAAAAATAAAAATAAAAAGAGCTTCACCACTACTGACTACTTTATTGTTATGAAATATAAAAATAATACACAAGAAAAGGAGAGAAAAAAGGGACAGGAGTAAAATCAACTCAATTTCTTTTAAAAGCAATTTTCAGATAGCACTGTATGTATTACATACCCACATGTTATAATGTATTAGGGTTGTGCCGATAGACGATAGTATCGTGTATCGACGATAGTCAGAGATATCGCCTGTTGCTGATGCCTTTGACGATAGGAAGACGATTATCATTATTATCCGTCAACAAGGCACCTAACTTTAGCGATGCAGCGCAGAGAGTCGGTTCTAGGATGCTTCAGAAATGTGCGGCGGTATAAACACAAGCATAGAGAGGCCAGGTCGCCTTAACGCGCCGCAGACGTGTGCAGTGAAAATGGGTAAGAGATTTTCATCATACAGTACGGTGTAGATAGATTAACTAATTCTAACGGGAGTGTTATATTATATTAGCATTGCACACTCATTAGGACAACAGAGATAGTAAAACGTGGTTCAGTCTGAATTAATTACGATATATCAGAATCGGTCTGTATATAGTAAACAAACATTCACCTCAGTAACATCTATATGCGTTAATTAGAATTACGATGCGATCAAATGGCGCTAAACATATGCACGTGAATTACACGGGCATCACTTCTCCACATTCTAGATGAACTGAACTACAACATCAACTGATGACAACGATCAGACATACAGCGGTAACATTATCGCAATATGACGGGTAAAGAAAGATACATTCATTTTCATTCATGCACGCACATTTACCACTCACTGAAGATAGCAATGAAACCGAAAGTAAACTTGAACCTCTCCGGCAGAACTACAGTCAGCGCTCTGTACACGCACAATGTAGTCACATGCCCAATAGCAAGTCTACCTTTACAAAACGAATAAGGAATTTAGTACATAGGTAATTAAATAAATTAGCACGATAGTATCGTGTATCGGCGATCTCTCAGGCTGACGATAGGACGATATGAAAATTGAGCATATCGCCCAACACTATAATGTATGTATTTTACTTTACTCTTGCGTTTCTTTTGCACAAAGCTATTTCATAACATTTATTTTGTAAGAACAGAGAAACGTTTGGAAAAATATAAAACACAGAACAAGCTATTGCTTTGCACTCATTGCGCTGTTAAATGCAGTATATGCACTAGGGCTGTCAAACCATTAATCGCAATTAATTGCATACAAAATAAAAGTTTGAGTTTGCCTAATATATGCGTGTGTACTGTGTGTTATTATTATGTATATATAAATACATACACATTCATGTATATATCTAAGAAATATTTACAAGTATATGTATTTATTATAATTTTTATATAATTTCTATTATATATATAGAAATACAAATATTTTGTACATAAATAACGTATTTCCCTTAAATTGATACATTAATCTGTGTGTATTTATATATGCATAATATTTACACACACTACACACACATTTATTAGGCAAACTCAAACTTTTATTTTGTATGCGATCAATTGCGATTAATCGTTTGACAGCCCTAATATGCACAGTATGTCTTCTGAAGCAATTTTAGCATTTTTCACATAACGTGGTTGATATTAACATGTCGTAACAAACTCCATGTGCAGTCCGTTGCCCGTTACATGTACTTCAGGAAAGCTATTCAGTGCACATAGCTTGTTTATTAGTCAACGAGAAAATAACTCAGCATTTTGCTTAATATATGCACTATTGCGGTTGTTTTCCAAAGCGCTTGAGTTGTCCTTGAGTGCTTTGAGAGCCAGGCGTTTGACTTTGTGTAAGGAGTGCTGTTGCCATCTCAGCGCACAGAGACCTCTGACATTTGCAGAGTAAGTCTGTGCATTTGAAGGCTGGACTGCAAAATGCGAGCTTGTTTGTAATTAGCTCAGACAGTCCTTTTAAGATGCAGACAGACCTCAGACCTAACAGAGTTAATAGGACATGTCTAAACTTCAGTCTAAGTTAAATATGAATCGTAATAAACAGTAGACTGTCTCTTGTCATACTTCCTGTGTATTAGCCACAGTGTGTCTGTAGCTTTAGCGCAAAGGCCACCAATTTGATCGCAGCACGCCTACGCTTAAGATTCTTCAGCTTGTGCATAACAGAGCAGCGGCCTGTTAGTGCACACCGCAAAAAACTAGTATGTGGCAAAGTTAGGGTTTAGTGCATGAACATGCACCCACTTTTAATAGACAAAATTTAAATATTGCAGATAGTTGGCATGATAAAATAGATTTAATGAATATTTCATTTAGAGCCCTTTGGTTTTGTTCTTCAGTGGTTTCAAACATTTCACAACTACTGGATTTGTGGTAATAGCATTTAGTGCACCTCCTTACATGTTTTTCTACTTTTTATTTTGTGGAGTTATTGTTACTTTTCTAAATTATTGGTTTAGCTAAATTTTGCGTAATAATAAAAAATAACGAATCTCAAAAGTGCATGCATGATGCACAAGAAACAAACCTCATTGGTTTTTGCACATAATGCACAAATGTTTGAGATTCTGTTTACCATAATTAAAGTGGTTTATGTATGTGGATTGATCAAATTAAATCAGTTCATAATTTAAAAAAACAGTTAAATTCTTATGGATTTCTTTTATTATGTCATAAAAGAAATTCAATGGATAAAAGATTTGTTTTCCAAAGATGAACGATCTAGTGGGTAAAAGTTTTGGGTAGATAATAGTAATGGAAAAGCATACATTTAATAAAAATATATTAAGGGATGATTTTGTTAACATATTAATCAATCTGTTAGATCAGTGATTTCCAGTTGGTTAGAAAAACAAGTTTAAAAAGCAAAATAAATGAACCTTCGAAAAAATTAACTAGGCATATACCGACACGGACCGGTTGTGTGACGTGCCTTTGTCTTCGTACAAGGAAGAACAAGGAAAATGAAAGGACCGACCAGATTACATTAAATACAAGTTCACTTGCAGTGAGGATAAATATGTTTTTTGCTGACCACAAGGTATTTTGTGTGGTGAATGATTGGCTGCCAAGAGCATCAAACCAGCTGAATTCAAAAGACGTTTAGAAATCAAAAGCTCAAACTCAAGACTTTTACTAGCACATTTCAGAGTTTTATTGCAATGACATTTTTGATATTCACACGGTGGAGCATTACTGTATTTGAAGTGTATTTGTTTCACTCAAGGTGCACTAGACAGGTAATAAACTCTTTACTAGTCTCCTTTGACCCACAGTGAAGTGCCCTACGCTTTGTTTGAAGCGTATGTTTCCGAGCCACTGTGTTTGGCTTTTCAGGAACTAGGCGACTACGGTAGATTGTAAACACACTTGACCAGAAACAAGTGACCTGTATTATTTTAAATTGGAAGTATGTCAAGATGCTTAGTTGCAATTAGTCCAAAGGATTGAATTTAAAATCAAGAGAGTACAAGTACATCCACAGGCTTATATGTGATCTATCATGCTTTTCTTTACAGGTGTGTTTTATATCTGAGGTTAATTTTGGTTCGATTCATGTCATAAAGATTAAATTGCTGGATATATCTGCAGACTTGGGGGACTTGGACAGTCGTTCATAAAAGTAAGTGTTGTATGAAAAAATAAGTGGAAATTAAGAATAGAAGGTGCGTAATAGTTAGTGCTAGCAAGTAGATGCCAGTGAACAGCGGTCTGAGAGAGTATACGTTTTATGTATCAATGGCTGAAAGTAACTTTCTTTTCAACTCATTAACCAAATCTTTGCTTTACTCCAGGTGTGCTTAGATCGGTTGTTAGTTCTCGGCTAACAAGTTAAGCTCTTGGAAGATGGTTAGTGAGCACTTAACCTGGGTCCTTACCTGTTGGACGTGTTCGTATTCAGTCTGATTTATGGATGAATCATTCAGACCAGTTCTGTGAACCTGTTCAATAGATTTGTTTATGAATCTAATTGTTAATTATATATGCGCTACCGGTTAAGCAGCACAACTATTTTCAACATTGATGACGATAAAAATGTTTCTTGTGCAGCAAGTCAGCATATTACAATGATTTCTGAATGATCATGTGACACTGAATATTTCTACCTGGTCTCACGATGAGAACGTACCTCTGACAATTTTTTCGCAAGACGGGAAATATGTAACGGTAAGTACATATCACTACAGTTTCCAACAGAAATTAAAACTACACTCTTAAAAATAAATGTGCTTCCCGATGCTATAGAAGAACCTTTCTTGTCTAAATGGTTCCATAAAGAACCTTTAACATCTGAAGAACCTTTCTGTTTCACAGAAGGTTCTTTGTGGTGAAAGAAGGTTCTTCAGATTGTAAAAGTTAAGAAAGAGATGGTTCTTTAAAGAATCTTTGACTGAATGGTTCTTTGTGGAACCAAAAATGGTTCTTCAATGGCATCGCTGTGAAGAACCTTTAAAGCACCTTTATTTGTAAGAGTGTAGAGATGGTAAAACAGCAAGCACTTGTAATGGTTTTTGTACACAGTCATGATTACAGCTAAATATGTTTCGCTTTCCGGATGTAACAAGCTTGCTCATTAGCTCAGCCGGCACAGAATTGGACTTCGGATGCGGAATCCTTGGGTACGAATCCTGTGACTCACAATGAAAAAGCTGAAAGATGAGCAATTGAAAAACAAGCTAAAACGGCATTCTTGCACTTGCATTTTACGTCACATTCGCTTTTTATTTATACTATCAGGTATGTTTAGATGTAGTGCAGATGGTACGTTATTTTTAAAACGTCACGGAGCAATAGACTTATAATGCCACTCAACGGACATTTCAAGTCAGAACTGCGGTGACGCGTACAAATCCAACGTCACATAAAATGTACCAAATGTGCGTTCATTTGTTCTGGGGAAAAAAAAGAAGAATAGTGGACATTTCACATTGTATATATCACAAAATGTGTATGACGGTATGTATTTGGCGTCTTGCGAAAAAGTTCCCAGAAGTATGTTTTCGTCATGGGACCAGGTTGGAACTGAATATTTCACAACAGCAGTTTTACCTATATTTGTATCAAATAAATGCTGCCTTGGTGAGCATAAGAGACTTCTTTAAAAATCATTAATGACCCCAAACTCAGGAACGATACTGTGTATAATTGTGTATATATATTACAGTAATGAAAAATCATCCTTTTTTAAAAACTAAATCGACAGTTTTGATTTTGTGATATATTTACCCTCTGAGGTGAAACCTTTGCAAAACCAAACTGGGATTAACTGGTTAACCTCATACTTCATAAAGTGTCATTCTGAAATTACGTTTGAAATTACGGTTATTCAGTACAAAACCATCATTTGAAAAGCACTGGTATCATGTTTCCTCTGATCTATAGCCTGTTATTCCCAGATCCTATTGAGAGACCTTTCATTTCAGACGCTCAGGGACTTGTATTCATGAGAACAATGCTTGTTTACTACAAAATAATCAGTATCAGCTGCTCTCTCTTTCTGTTGGTTCTGTCCTTCTGTATTTTCACATCATCAAACATGTTAGTCGTTGGTAGGCTAGCATATCAAAATTCGTATTAATAAGTAACATGTAAATCTTGATCTCTTCAGAGATTACTGTACTCTGAATGTAAGTCTGCTGGCAAGACATTCCTTCACATTGCTCTCCTTATAGCGGCCATGCTGAGATGAGTTATCACAACAGGTGGATATATATTTTGGCAGTGTTGCTCATACAGAGAGCCTGTATCTCTTCCTCATTTCAGTTTCCATATGTAGATGTCTGATCACTCCTCCAGACAGAATTGCCCCATAATGTCCATTAACAGCCGATGCACATGGTGTTGACTGAAGTACATGGTGATTGTTGTAGGGGGGCTCAATGCAAATCACTTTTATTGTTGCTCATACTTATGTCCTGTTCACATTGACAGTAGTGTTGTCGCTGGAGCCCGCTAGGTCAATGTACCTTTCGCTAGGTTTATGTTCCTATTGGAAACAAGTTAGCAATGGCTCCATTGCTTTGAAGTTTTTTTTAGGGGTTTAAGTGCGTATTATAATTGTTAGAACAGCCAAAGTTCAGCAATCTCCACGTAAAACTAATTGTGCAGACCAAACCATAAGTCGTAGAGACTTGAAACTTGGAGCGATGGTAGTATTTACACCGCCTACAAGGTTTGCCCCAATTGGCGTGACGTGGACACTACAGCGATCAAAAGTACGAAATCGCTCAACTCCTAAACCGTCATTTGCAGGCTCAAGTGTGTTATGTCATTGGAATCATTGGCTTATGCTGGACAAAATGCATGCCTCAGATTTAATCATGAGAAATTTTCATGTATTTTGGATTTCTTGAAAAACCTACTTTTATGAACTAGTCCTAGGTTTTTTGCCCGATCGGAACCAAACCAGTGCAAAAAGATTCTCTGGAGAGTGAATATCAATACTTGATATCAATTTTGAGTTTTTTCGACTGTTACAAAGGGACGCCAAAACGTACGAAAGGGGCAGGGCTGCTTTTAATAAAATGCCTATAACTCCTGAACGGAATGAGATACCTTTGCCAAACTCAGAACACATATGTAAGAGCTCAATCTGAGATCACAGGAAAAAAATCACGGAGCTTGGGCACTTGGTTGTGCTATAAGGGAAAAACCACAAAAATGGCTATAACTAATGCAACCATTTGTCCTATCAACATGAAAATCACTGTGCACAGTCGAACTCCTATTAGACAAGAATAACAGAGGCTGATCGGAATGAAACTCGGTTGGCTTGTTTGACTCATGCCCCCAAAGGGATAGTAGGCCATATCGCATTTTCAAGGGCGTAAATGATTGTACACTGCGCAGTTTTTTGCACATATATGTAATATTTACATATTATAGAACTTATCATTCCGGACAACTTTGCCTCTAGAACCACTGCTGTCTATCAAATTGTTTTTAAATAATTGAAGATGAAAAAAACCTACTTTTGTGAACTAGTCCTAGGTTTTTCACTCAATCTGGAAAAAAAATACTGCAGTACAATTCTCTGGACTCTCTAGGTCAGTAATTCAAAAAAATAATGAAATTTACCCTTCGGGAAGCTATAACGGGGTCATTCAGAAAGGGGGCTTGTCCAAATTTACCCCAAATCCTATGAAGCCTAAAGGAAAACTCAAAACTTCATGAAACCTGGTGAGCACATGCGACAGGTGATTTTTAAACAAGCATGCAATGTTTTAAGTAGTTCGGACCACAGCTGGAGCTATAACAGCCATAAATGTTAAAAGGTAATATTCCTATAGTAAATTACACGGATTTGCCAAAAATGTTTTTTGTTTTTTTTTTCATTGATTTTAGGTGGTTACAGGCTTGTTAAATAATGTCTTTTTGCATATGTGCTTAAAAGCCTTAAAGCACTTGAACCCTGGTAATTGCTGCTTGTAGCTATATTTTAAATTGGTTTTTGGGTAAATGTCTGAAATAAAGTTTATTTTTGTGCTTTTCATTTTCAGAAATGCACGTTTTAAGCTGTATAAGTGTTTACTTGTCTTCAAAAAACCTAATCGAGACTACAGAGGTCAAGGAAATAAAAAGTGAAACAGCAGACTTTTCTTCTCACTAGTCCGCGTTTACAACTTCATTGTGTTTATAAAGGTGCTTTTGCAAACTAATCTAACTTAAATTTCAGAGAGAAAGTTTTTTAAATGAAGTTTTACAAAGTTGTAGGAAACTTAACGTTGGTGACGTTGAAGTCATGTGACTGTGGTGTAGTTTGTCTATATCCTACGTTTAGCTTTATGTTTGACAAGGCTTTAAAATTCATAAAAGTTGTGAAGATTAGCATGAAAAACAATAAAGGCACGACTTTTAAAATCTGAAAAGAGTGACCGTGATACACTACCCAATTTTCTATGAAATCTGTCAAACTGAAATTGCAGACTGGCTCTGGCTTTCGACAACTAGCGTCAGCTTGTCCAGATTGTAAATTGGGGCAAAAATCTTGGCAAAAGTTGTGTAGTGTATTCCAGCTTCAAGAATCATAACCTTTTGTTGGTCGCAGACCTTATTTTCTGCAGTAATCTAGAAGCCAATGGAAAAATCCTGTTGGGTTTTGGTAGAGGGAAGAAGGTTATGTTAACTTCTGGTTTGACCTACAAAATACATCTTCACTGTAAGCACTCTATTCAGTTGGCTAAGACAGTGGGTTTTATGAGTATTCAGTTCAGTCCCTGATTAGTATCAAGTTGTAATCATGAAAATATGTTAATTAACGTCTTATTACCAGAGCTAAAGTGCAAAACATTTTCTTTTCTTTGTGCTTTCAGTTTTCTTACCAGCTTTGCCTACTAGCTTAGCACGGAACAAGATATCTTATGGTGCATCTGAAGTCTAAGTAACATGTGACGAACTCGATGACCACAAAAAAAATGTATCTATTGAAAAAAAGTAGTTCATCTTTTTTGACATGAATGCACCATATGAATCTGGAAGTGGGCATTTTCATATGCAGGGACAGTTATTTTTGCTACGAATTTGCAATGCATATAAAGCTTTTGTATGTAAATTACAGCTGTGTAATTTTCGATTCGATGCTTGAATCAAACTTTCGGTATCTCGTAGTATCTACTATTTGTTCCAATGAGTCGCTGTTTATTTGCATGAAGTTAAATTTAAGTTAAAACTCCCACATCCTGTTGTCAGTGGTTACTGTCGCTGATGTTGTCGGAAACTGGGAGCTCTCATTGACAATGAATGACTACAGGTCACTTTTTCGCTGTAGATCGTTTTCAACTCCCCGTTTGGGCTAGTGTAAATTTTCATACAGTTTCAAATAGTTCCGATTGTGTAGCTTGTTGAGGAGACCTTAGCAACTCCTTAGAAACCACCTACAACACCGTAGATACCTCTTAGCACTGTGCTGAAAGCCAACCAGAATGCTCAACAACCAAAACAAGTTTTGCACGGCTCACATTTTCTTTGGAAAGTTGAAAAATCTAGTTAAGGTTTGTAGGCTATAAGCAGTAGAATGGTGGAGCGCTGAAGGGAAATGTTTTTCAGTGTGTTTTTTTCTCACTCTGGTTCTGTGGGCTGTATGCAAACCCTGCCGTGCACGAAGCCAAAGGGTGATAAGACGCTTATTTGACTCGGTGCACCAGGAGGAAATGATGTCATCAAGCACAAGAGAGACAGGATTGTTTTGCTCAGCGCTGAAGCTGGCCAGCACAAGCCTCACATGCTCCGCCGTATTTCAGTTGATTTGTTATGCAAAGAGTGTCCAGCGTTTCGGGTCTCACCGCCTATGGCTGTCTGTCTGTCGAGGGGAAAAGGCTCCGACGATGTCGTTTTAAAAATAGCCCTAGTGTTCGATGCTCTTGCTCTATTGCCGCCCAACAATCTGACACGATTTAGGGCTCCCATGGATCTCAGGCAGCCTCCCTAACTTTTTCGACCATAGCTGGATGTTTATAAGAAAACCCCAGTGTTTCTGCGGGTGATTGCAGATGCAAAAAAGCCTTGATGTCTAAGAGGCGAACCTGTATTAAGATCAGCACACAGTTGTTTTTGACAGCTGTTTCCTCTCAGTGTTTCATAGTCTGTGCCAGTTCGCAGCTTGTAAGTGACATTTTGTTTATAGACTCGCTTTACCAGACTGCGCAGGCCGAGTGTCCTGTTTTGTACGCCGATGTTTGTGCAGATAATGTGTGTTATTGTAATGTCTGTGCTAGCTAACATCTCTGCTGTTCTGTTTTCTTTCCACAGACAACAGTCAAGTGAGGAGGACAACTCAGCCATACTTAAATGTGCTGCTGAAGCCTCCATATTGAAAACAAGAGCTCTTTTTTTTTTTTTTTTTCTTTTTATGCTTAAAATCAAATTTCCTCCAGAGATTGACGAAAAGATAGGGCGACTGAGACAGGGGAGGTGGCAGAAAAGTTTCCGTCAAGGAACTGGAGATCTGTGCTCTGCAATGCCTCAGGTATGGGCCCTGTCGTTTAATCTTGGGTGCCCGGTGGGGTATTTTGAAATGGGTGTCATGGTATGCTTCTCTTGCTTTCATCTTACAGCCCAGCATTAGCGGAATGGACCCTCCCTTTGGGGATGCCTTTCAAAACTGCTCTTTTACTGACCAGGCGCTGACCAGCACAGACCTGTTGGCTAACAGTTCTGACCCAGATTTCATGTATGAACTGGTGAGTTCATACCCACAGTATTACTGTTTTAGTTTTTATTCATACCTAGAGGCTTTTTTACACTACAGAACCTACGCACATGGAAAAACAAGATAGTTTGGCATTGTACTAATTTTTTTTCTTTGTTTCAGTTAAATTGTAGCTGAATTTCACTCATGAGTCATGAATTTTCATTGATTTTACTCACAATTTCTGCCTGATAAAATATTTTAGAGCTTAGCGTAACTAGAAAAATATATGTTCTTTATGAAAGTGCCCATGGTGTTTTAAAATGCATTAATCTGCATGACTTTTCCAGGTCTAGAAGTCATCTTGGGGCCCACTTGGACATTTGCTGAGGCCCCCTATAGGCCCCCTTATACAATGATAACACAGTTTTATGTATAGAGTGACAAATTGACAGTATTATTTTTACATAATGTTTCGAAAGTAGTTGCAACAACGTTTCCACACATGGACAAGGAGTCTTTAAATCAGATTGTATACTGGTCTTGTCCAGAAAAGTTACTAACCTTGCAAATATGCAAATAAACAGGGCTTACAAAAGAGCAGTGTGAAATCTTAAAACCTAACAGCCCTGAATTAATTGCACCCCAAGGTAAAGTCTAGACAGTGTAAAACATTAAACAAAATTACACAGGGTCATGTTAATGACACTGGGTTATTAAAGCGTCCCTATTATGGATTATGAAAGATTCATATTTTGGTTTTGGGAGTCCCCAAAAACAGGTTGACAGGCATGCAAGGCCAAAAAACACTTTCATTGTCTTATAATATGCATTTATTTTTACCTTATTTACACAATGACTCCCAAATGATTCATTTGTCCGAACCCCTCCTTTGTGTGACGGTAATTTGCGGTGATTGGTCCGATGACTCAGTCTGTTGTGATTGGTCTACTGCGTGCAGCACATGTCGGAAATGGAATGCCCATCACCACTAGTAAACACCCAAACAGCCATGGTATATGCATTAGCCCAATGCAGAAACTTACTGATAAAGCACTCCAGTTTGTACATCAACGTATTGCTCTATTCTTTATCATAACTCCAAGTAATAACAACGACAAACATTCACTATTCATCGACACATTTCTAGACAATTGTGAGCAAACAGATATTGCTGTTAGCCGGTTAACCAGAGACCTACAAGCTGCGTGGAGCAGCATGTGCAACTAAATACGTATTTTGCATGCTACACAGTGCATCAGAGCAACAGTTTTCAAAGGATTACTTCACTGTTAGAGTAAAAATGTCCTGATAATTGACTCATTCCCATGTCATCCAAGATATTTATGTGTTTCTTTCTTCAGTTGCAAAAAATGTAAGGTTTTTGAAAAAAAAAAAATATATATATATATCCAGGATTTTTCCCCATATAGTGGACTTCAATGGATTAAAGGTTAAAAATGCAGTTTCAGTGCAGCTTCAAAGGACTCTAAATGATCCCAGCCACAGGATACTAGTAAAACAATCAGTCATTTTCTTTAAATAAAAAAAAAATGTGTATATATATATATATATATATATATATATATATATATATGTATATATATATGTATGTATGTATATGTGTGTGTGTATGTATGTATGTATATATATATCTATATATCTATATCTATATCTATATCAGCATATTGCCCGCCCACTTGTTGCACACACAGCACTTGTGGTTAAAAAGTATTTATATATATATATATATATAAATACTTTTTAACCACAAGTGCTGTGTGCGCAACAAGTGGGCGGGCAATATGCTGATGTTTCAAGTTGATGTCAGCATGAGACAGCTTGGGATTTGTTTTAAAATAAACTAGTTTAAATGACTCAGAATCAACTTTTTCTTTCGAGAAACAAAAACTTTATACACGGTGCACTTTCAGACTTAAAACTTTAAAACTTTCATTCACTTAGAGCTGTTACACATGGCATGAAAGGTAATTTTCAAAAATCCATAATAGGGGCACTTTACAGAGTTAGTTCATCCAAAAATGAAAATTCCGTCATTAATTACTCACCTTCATGCCGTTCCAAACCCGTAAGACCTTCTTTCATCTTCGAAACACAAATTAAGATATTTTTGATAAAATCCGAGAGCTTTCAACCATGGTTCAACCGTAATGTTATGAAGCTACGAGAATACTTTTTGTGTGCAAGGAAAACAAAAATTATGACTCTATTTAACAATTTATTCTCTTCCATGTCAGTCTGTGCCACATGTTCATGAGAGTACCACAGCTTTATAGCTTCATAACATTACAGTTTAACCACTGATGTCACTTGGACTATTTTATCGTTGTCCTTACTACCTTTCTGGGCATTGAACGTGGTAGTTGCAGTGCTGTCTATGCAGGGTCAGAAAGCTCTTGAATTTCATTAAAAATATCTTAATTTGTCTTCTGAAGATGAAAGAAGGTCTTACGGGTTTGGAATGACATGAGGGTGAGTAATTAATGACAGAATTTTCATATTTGGGTGAACTAATCTTTAATTTCAAGGGTGAAAACTCAACTAGTTTCTTTAGTCTGTTATACAAAGTTGATTTATATTTTTTAATGTTTCCAGGATCGGGACATGACTTGTCGCCAGAGCCCTAGAGGAGATATTTTCACAGTCGGGGACTGCAAAGATTTGGACAGCATGGATCATCTACCTGAGCTGGTAGACAACGACCCAGCCTACAGCTCAAACTTTGAGCAGTGGGACACATACTGGGAGGACTTGACTAAGTACACTCGCCTCACCAGTTGCGATATCTGGGGCACCAAGGAAGTTGATTTCTTGGGCCTTGATGACTTTTCCAGCCCTTACCAGGATGAGGAGGTGATAGGTCGGACTCCCACCTTGGCCCAACTCAACAGTGAAGACTCGCAGCCAGTTTGTGACACTCTTTACCATCCGGACTTGCTAGTGGGTCAAAAGCAGCTTTTGTTTCCACCTTCCACCGTGGCCAAGAAGACAAACAAACTCAGCAGCTCTGCGACCGGTGCTTCATCAAGTCGCAACCCTCTCCCGGACTTCGCCGAGGGATCCCAGAAAGCTACCTGGCCTGTTCCCTCCAGCACTGACACAATGGCCAAGGCCCAGTTTCAGGGCCCTAGCAAAACCTCACCTGCACTTCTGGACAACATGGATTACGTTCGCAAAGCCAAGGTACGCATCAGCGTACCACGCAAGCCTTTAGTAGAGTGCTCTGCGCAGATAAGCATTTCTGCCTCACCTCTTATCCAGGAGCACGAGTCGTCAGCTTCGCAGGTCAGCGAGGACCCAATCGTCGTCGCTGCTAACACGGCATCCTCCATCAGCTGCGAAAAGAGAGTGGAGACTCCTAAACGAGAGGTACCGACCGGTCCTGGTCCAGAAATAGGGACCCTAAGGACGGTGCCACACAAGCTCCACTTCCCTGTAGCCGCCGGCAGTGAAACCTTGCTCACCGTGAGTGCCCTCGGAGCCGACGCTTCTGCCGCAGACAAAAAGAAAGAGGAAGAGCACAACTACTCGTTATTCTTAACCAGGGCCAGGCTGGCGGGGAAGGTGACTGCTGACATGGAAGAAGAGGAAGAGGAGGAGGAAGAAGGCGAGGAAGAGGAAGAAGAGGAGGAGGCAGAGGGATTGGACCTAGATGACGAAGATCATGATGAAGGCTTTGGCAGTGAACATGAGCTCTCAGAGAATGAAGAGGAGGAGGAAGAGGAAGATGAGGACTATGAGGGCGACAAAGACGACTACGTTAGTGACGCATTCTCAGAGCCAGGTGAGAAATTACATGTTTTTCTTAATGCTGTTGTAGCTAAATGCATAAACACTAGGGATGCATTGATAATGATACTGCTATCAACACATGCTGTGCTCTGTTCAAACACAAAGCATCAGACTTTTGGAGGTACAAAATTCAGTGCCACCAAGCGAGCTCACACTACATTTAGCACAAATAGTCTTACAACTGAGTGAACAGGAACAGAGAGCGTATATAGTGTTAATTCTTCTAGAATGTCATTGCTCTCGAGTAGCATTTGGAAATCTAGTTCATTTTAGGACTTTATTACTTGGAAAGTGCATTGTAAGGTTGTGTGCTGATAACCAAAGAGAAGTTAAAGTAACAGATGGTCTTACCCAGTACTTTGTTACACATAGAAATTAAATAATACGCAATAAATTATTGTGATGCCACCCAAAACAAATGCATGCATAGGTTCTGAAAGACATAAATCTCTTTTGTTTTGAGTGGCATTATGAAGCTAATAATTTAAGCATTTTGGAATATTGTGTGTGTGTGTATGTGTGTGTACTTAAAGGGATAGTTCACCCAAAAATGAAATTTCTGCCATGTACTCACCCTCTGTTGTTCCAAACCTGTATGAGTTTCTATCTTCTGTTAAGATTTTTGAAGAATGTGGGTAACCAAACAGTTGCTTGTCCTCAGTGACTTAACATAGGAAAAATTCTATGAAAGTCAACGGGGACCAAAAGCTGGTTGGTTATCTGCATTCTTCCATTTAAAGTGATAGGTCATCCAGGAATGACAATTCTGTCATTAATTGTTTACCCTTATGTTGTTCTAAAACCGCATGTGACCCTGGACCACAAAACCAGCTGTTAAGTAGCACGGGTATATTTGTAGCGATAGCAAAAAATACATTGTATGGGTCAAAATCATTGATTTTTCTTTTATGCCCAAAATCATTAGGATATTAAATAAAGATCATGTTCCATGAAGATATTTTGTAAGTTTCATACTGTAAATGTATCAAAACCTAATTTTTGATTAGTAATATGCATTGCTAAGAAGTTTAAAGGGGATTTTCTCAATGTTTTAATTTTTTTGCACCCTCAGATTTTTTTTAATTCCGAGACACAACTATTTGAATATCTGAAATCTGAGGGTGCATAAAAAACAAAATATTGAGAAAATCGACTAAAGTTGTCCACATGAAGTTTTTTAAAATGCATATTATTAATCAAAAAGTAAGTTTTGATATATTTACTGTAGGAAAGTTACAAAATATCTTCATGGAACATGATCTTTACTTAATATACTAATGATTTTTGGCATTAAAGAAAAAGCAGTCATGTTGACCCATACAATGTATTGTTGGCTATTGCTACAAATAAACCTGCGCTACTTATGACTGGCTTTGTGGTCCAGGGTCACATACAAACATTGATAAGCTAACATGCATAGAGCACATCAAATATGGTAAACACAGTTTTAGCCGTACTATTTTAGCCCAAAATTTCATTTTCAATAAACCTCATTAGTTCTTATGCGTCATCAAATGAATTTCCGTTTACAATATTTGATGCCTATAGAATGTCTCCATTTAGCCAAGTAAACATGTAATAATGTATTTATTTAATGAATTGCAATATGCATATTTTACTTTTGTGTAACTTTTAACCAGTCCATATGATTAATTGCTGCAGTTTGAAATTTCAGGTTTGGATATGTCAAATAGTGCAGACCTAGTGACGCCAGCTAAGATGACAGAAAATGTTTAGATAGGGATCTTTGAAGTATGAGAATTTGTGTCAAACTCTAAGTGTGTCCTCCTCCACCCATCCTGTAACTGAAGAGAGACAAATTTCCACCTGTCAAAAACAAGAATTGGAAATGCCACTCACAGGACCTTTTTTTATTTATTTTTTTTTTTTTGACTTTCAGTGTTTTGTTAGTCAGCTTAAATGAAGCCTGAAATGAGAAAGCTTTTGTTTCCATGTTGGTCTAAAGGAAGTGTTGCAAAAGTTTGGTTTGTAAACATTGTAATTTTGTCTATTGCGTTATGCTTCTATAGTCTACTGTATTTGCTGTAAGTTAACATTTGATGAAGATAAGAATTATCTAGTACTCGACTGTACTTGAAAATACTGTTATGCATAAAAGCAAATACCGAAATAGAAGTATCAGCACTCGTATTTAATATTGTGTGCATCCCTAGTGAAAACTTGTGTGCACTGCTCTAATTTGAAACTATGAAGCTGCTAAAATCTAAAATGAGCCCTTGTGACTCGTTATAGTTGAATTAAAAAATATAATGTAATAAATATAATAAGTGCATTTACAAGATTATAATAGTTAGTGATTCTGTCAATGCAGGACAGGAAACCATAATTGTTCTTTTCCTTCTTTACCTCATTACCATCCTATTATTCAAACAGGATGTGACACTGATATGGTTGATGATGTCAAAGGCCTGACAGCTGGAATTTCCAGGAAGAGGGGAAAGCGTCGATACTTTTGGGAGTATAGCGAGCAGCTCATCCCATCCAAACAGGAGCGCATGCTGAAACCCTCTGAATGGGACAGAGACACACTTCCCAGCAACATGTACCAAAAGAATGGCCTGCACCATGGTGAGACATTCACTGTCCATCTTATGTTACAAATTATAATTACAGCATATCAGCTGTAAATTCCCTTTAAGCCTGATGTAGTTAATGCTAATGTTTGTCTGAATTGTTTAGGAAAATACACACTGAAGAAGTCGCGGCGGACGGACGTGGAAGATCTAACTCCAAACCCTCGAAAACTTCTTCAGATTGGCAATGAACTCCGGAAACTCAATAAAGTTATTAGTGACCTGACGCCAGTTAGTGAGTTACCACTAACCGCTCGGCCTCGATCTAGAAAGGAGAAAAACAAGCTTGCATCCAGGTAAAGCCATATCTAGATTACTTACTCCTTAAATAATACTGCTTTTATTTCTTAAAGCTCTCATCCTAATGTTTTCCCTTAAACTTAAAATCTTATGAAGCAGTACCACTATAGATACACTGGTTAAACTACATTGTGTGCTGTTAGTGATTAAAATGCTGAAATACAGTGCACCAAATGACTTTTTTAGTGAAATACTCTACTTTTTGTGTTTTTTCGTCCTTAGGGCCTGCAGGCTGAAAAAGAAAGCTCAGTATGAAGCCAACAAAGTCAAGTTGTGGGGCCTCGGAACTGAATATGGTACGTCGTTTAGATGTGGAAGTTATATATTAAAGGAAGCACTTCAAATTGTTTATTGTAGAATGTCTCTGTCTTGACCAGATTGAGTGTAACCACTTTGCTTACCTTTGTTTGATTTTTGGTGCATACTCTAAACCGAGCAAATGTGCCAAGTATGTCAAGAATGAGACAAATATGATTATCTGATTATCTTTTTCAGATCGTTTGCTGTTCGTGATCAATGCAATCAAGGAAGAGATAGTCAGCAGAGTTCAGGATATCTCACATGACAAAGGAACAAGCATGACGGAGAAGCTGGATAAACTCATTGAGGATACCTTAGGTGAGAAAAGTGCTACGTTGCATTAATATTAACACTTGTAAAAGTGCTTTTAGCCTTAACATTGCGAATGCAAATTATGTGCGATCTCGTACAAGCTGTCTTCAAGTTTCTCCTCGAGCACACTACTAACAACTCAATATATCTTGCAAGCTGAGTTGTGAGAAATCTGCATTTTACAAGCATGATCAAGCTGCATCTTCTCCAACAGCTGCTCTCCTTGTGTCGTCAAGAGTTTTAAGAGCCTTCACAGTGCTTCGCTCCGTGCTGTGACCTATTGTGTTTTGTAAAGAAATTTTTGTTAACATATCACAATCAGCACATCATCACATGACATGACCTCATCCGACTCAAAAAGTAACAAAAACAGCTTTAAACGAACATGAATATTTTGGAATATGTTTTCACCATGTTGTAAGATCATGATCTCAGCATAGTTTCCCAGCGCTTGGGAAGTAAACAGCATGTAACTAACAACAAAACTGGATTAAAACGCGTTGGTAGTGTCTGTAATTTTTTTTTAGAAATGGTAATATTGTCCAGTTAATTAATTTTTGTAGTTGTATAGACCTTTAAATTAAAGACATTTAAAGGGCTAGTTAATCCAAAATGAAAATTCTGTCATTTACTCACCCGCATTTTGCCTTCCATACCTACAAAACGTTTTCATGAAACAAAAGAAATACAAAAGTGATTTTTTTGTAATTTAGAAACATGACAGTCTGGATTTCTGATCACATTGACTATATTGAAAAGTGTGGCCAAGCACATTCTTCAGCATATCTCCATTTGTGTTCCTTAAAAGAATAAAGCCGTGCTGGTTGGCCACAATATTTATGTGCAAATGTACATTTTTAAAGAACTACACTACCTTTCAAAAGTTTTTGAACAGTAAGATTTTTAGCATTCATATGATCCAAAGTACAGCAAAAACAGTAAAATCTAAAAAATATTTTTACTATTTAAAATGACTCTTTTCTACTTGAATATATTTTAACGTGTAATTTATTCCTGTGATTTCAAAGCTGAATTTTTAGCATCATTACTCCAGTCACGTGATCCTTCAGAAATCATTCTAATATTCTGATTTGCTGTTTAAAAAAATATCTATCTATCTATCTATCTATCTATATATATATATATATATATATATATACATATATATATATATATATATATATATATATATATATATATATATATATATATATATATATATATATATATATAATGGAAATCATTTGTAACATTATAAATGTCTTTATAATCAAGCATCCTTGCTAAACAAAAGTATTAATTTCTATAACCCCCCCCCCCCCCCCACCACCACCACACACACAAAAAAATGAACACCAAATCAGCATATTAGATTGATTTTTAAAGGATCACTGAAGACTAGAGTAATGATACTGAAAATTTAGCTTTGATAACAGGAATAAATTACATTCTAAAATATATACCAATAGTAAACAGTTATTTAAAAGAGTAAAAACATTTCAAAATGTTACGGTTTTTGCTGTGCTTTTAATCATGTACATTGTACATAAAAAAATCGTACTGTTCAGAAACTTTTGACTGGTGTTGTATTCTTTTAAGATCAAGGTAGGCTGCTCTGTTTAGTCTTAGTTCCCGGTCTAAAAACATACACATGACCATTGTGGCAACATTTTTGCAGTTTTATTATATCCCTTAAGTTTCTTTAGTTTCACAATACCTTCTCTTTTGTCCGTACAGTGGAGCCACCAGTGGCCGGCCAGACTTCAGACTTTGTGAATCAGATCCTGGAGAACACTGGGAAAGGAGATCCCACCGGAGGGCTGGTGGGCTTGCGTGTGCCCACATCGAAGGTGTAGAGAGTCACTCCGACCGGCACCTGGGAGCACACCCGAAGCCATCCGCGCCATACTTGTCCCACACTGTAACGGCCCAACACTCTGCATGCCCATTTCACTTGGAGACGCATCCTCACGTTTAAAGTGAATACATGCATACGATACTCACTTGTCCGTGCATACGTATGTATATATTCACCTCGTGCACACCAATGGAAATGAAACTCGTAGTTAACCTTTGCACTCAGTAGTCTGTTTCCTACCATGTGTGCATGTGGATGGTATCGATCAACAGGCCGCCATGTCGCAAACATTAAAAGCCAATATACGAGATACCTCCGACAAATGAGAAAAAGAGAGAGAAAAAAGCGAAACAATGAGCACCAGTTCTTGCTGTAGCCATTTTCCTCTTGCGTCCAGCTAAATCTGTCAAATGCCCATTAAGAGTTTTGGAAAGCAGAGGCGCGCTCTGCAGAGAAACTGCGAAGGCATTAGATCCTTTGATTTAGCCGTCAAAAAGGTGTAAATGCAGACTTTCCGAGTTTTTGAACACGGCATGTACGATTTCACCCTGGTTAGGCCTCTCGACTGAGGGCATAAATGTCCAGCGGGGATTCCTGTTCGAAGCATTTTTTCGACGATCAATTGAGATACACCAACCACGACAAGGCGAAAGAACGCAAAGTTACTGATGTTCGGTGTATATATGTAGAACAGGGATGTTTCAAGAGAGTAGCAAGTGAGGAAGAAGCCTTTTTCCACAGAGTTGCGATCGTCTCAGGTTGGAAAGAGAGAGAGAGAGAGAGTGTGTATGTGTGTTGTTTTTTTTCTTCTCCTTTCTTTGACTTGAGCAGATGGTCAGTTAAATCCCTTATTGTAAATAGGCAGATTGATTATTATCCACTGGTGAAATCTTTTCCTTTCTACACTTTGGTTGAAGTGCCCTCACGTCAAATCACCTTTGATGTTGTTTTGCAAATTCTCAGCGAACGGGGCTTAAAAAGCTGATTCCCAGATCGGGTTTTGTTTATATTTGTATTTTATACAAGTAAGATTCATTGTGCCTTGTAATCGCGGAGTTGAGGAAAAATACAACTCGAAGGAGAGCGCAAATGGACCATTTTGCAGAAAGCAAGAAGTGGAGTCAGTCGGGGGGGGAGGTTTGTAATGTATTTCAGCTCTTTAAAGATACTCTGAATGTACATAGGAACATGGAAAATATAGATATATGCCACAGAGTCTGTGCTTTGTATCATAAGATGGCTCTGGCAAACGTACTTTTTTCGGTACTTTGTTTAAGAGGGGATGGGGGGTGGGCGGTGTCATAATATAAGAAATATTCACATATATATATATATATATATATATATACATATAAAAAAAAAAAAAAACAAGAAATGATATTTGCACACTATATTTTGATTGTTTTGTTTTTTGTACCAAAGACACATGCAACTTAAAATGGCAACTAGCCAGTCTAAGTAAGGTTTTGCACAGCTTACCTGACACCGTATTGAATGTAGGAAAAATGGTAGGGTCAGGGATTTCTAATGAACTGTGAAATTTGCTTGGGTCCAATTCTCTGCAGAAAGAAGCGTTCATTTGCATCCTCGTCGAATTTTGTACTGTTCTTTTTGTTCTCATTCGTACCGCCGTTCGGTTTCCCTCGACCGAAGTTTTGTTGCGTATTTACAAGATGAGCTATAAAGTTAATGGAGATGCTTCTATTTTGCCCGTAGAAGATATTATCACCAAACCAAAAGGTTTACTTTTTTTCCTATAGTTGTAGAGGAGAGTGCATATACAGAAATGATACGTTTATAGTTTGAATACGCCACCTTCTGAAATGATATGTTACTCGGCATGAAACATTTCTATGCTTGCCTTCTTGTTAAAAATATTGAAAGAAAAATCGAATTGCGTATATTTTTGTAGAGATTGCCTTTATATTTCCTTTCTGCGCTACCCACAGATCTCTTGTGGAAAATGTTTTCGAAAGCACTTAACTTGCTAAGGGAAATCAGATGATCCTTTGCAAATTGCTTATTTTAAGATAGAAAATCCTGATTTCAAATTGTGTTTAACACAATCTTGTTAAAGCTTATATATACTTCACCGGTTGAATCTCACAATAGTCACAAAGTCCAGGTTGTTTAAACCCCGGTATTGAAAATGCTAAATCATATTTTTGCATAAACAATGTGAAATCTTTAAGAAAAACAAAATTAAGCACACTTTACACCCAAATTCTCATTACAGAAATTCAAACAATTCTAAGTGGCATAAAAATAAACATTTGATATACTGAAGCACTGAAGTGGATAATAAAAACTGTCATAAAAGTAGGACTGTTATTAATTTATTTGAATCGACCCAGAGATTTTGTGAGATTTTCCTCCCACCACAATCTGCTGCAAATTTGTTCATTCTGAAAAAACGTCAGTGTGGAATTGTTAATAGTTTGCTAAAGGCCTTTTAAAAGTGACTTTATTCTTGATGCTGAAGCTTGTAGAGAAGGTTGTTTCTCAAATATCATCTTGATCAAAGAAGGGAGAATATTTTTTCCTTTAATATCTAAACTAAGAGTTTTGTAAAGCTATTTTTCTTTATTTGCTTTTGGTAGCATAGTAAAGATTCTGTATACCGTCCATTATGTGTTGTAACCTCTTTATCTTTTTTCCTTTTTTTGTACATAGACATGAATTTAGATTTATTCTAAATGTGGAAAATATACAGTATATTATATATCTATAAATGTACAGTAAGTTCTATATTACATGTAAGAAAGCAAAAGCACTTTGTCTAGACAAAAAGATAAAAAAACAACAACAAAAAAAGAAGCTTTCCCCCTCCCATTTGCTGCTAAACCGACCTCGTTTGAATGCTGCGGCGTGTACTTGACTTTTGCCATCTTGACCAGGGCAGTGTGACAGAGAGGTCTTGAGCGGAGACAGACATTCGTATGCGTCTCATTGAGTAGTGAGGACTCTGACGTCACAATCTTCATTTGCCTTCAGTAGACATTTCCTATGGAAAAATACAAATTCTGCTTTGGATTTTTCTTCAGGTCGATGTACAGTGTTGACATTCTCTCTGGCCAGAGATGGGTATTGTTGTCGTGGATTTTATTATTTTTTTTTTTTTAAAGTAATTTTTTACTTACCGGGGGAAATCTGAGCTATTTGAGAAAGTAGCTCAAAAAAATAAAAAAATAAAAATAAAATTAATATATAAATATATATATCGCTGTACTGTAAGGCAGTTTCATTTGCCATGGGGAATCAATTGGACTATGTTTTTATTTTGCTTTTTTTTTTTTTTTTTTCCTCTTTAAGAACCCATTTCTTCTCAAATGACAGCAAAGCCATTTGGAGACAAAAACCGGCCTTTCTTGTGCCATCCACAGCTCAAAACTTCTCAAGAGTGACATTAGCTCCAAATAATAATGATTGTCATGTAAAATAAGCTTGATGGCAAGTGACAATGAGCATACGGAGATGGAAATGCATGTTGTCCTTCTGTCGACGGCCTGCTGTTTTGAGAGCGTCTGGTAGTTATCGTAGTGTGCTGTCGCAAGCTCTCGCATTCAACATGATGTTGTGAGCTGTGCAGTTTAGTGTTTTAACCAGGGGACTCTGTGGCATTCAAACAGTTAAGGAAAAGGTTGCTATTTAAAGCCAGTATTTTATCTTTCTTTCTTTTCTTTCTTTCTTTCCGATCATGTTTTATATAAAGAAAGATATTTTAAAAAACACATACGCATATATACACACGCACACATATGTATATGTGTGTTTGTTTTGCTTCATAGTGTGATTTTTTTTTTTTTAATATTAACATTCATAATGGGCTGTCACATACGAATTAGTTATTTTATAATCTTAGGGAATTTATTTCTGCCTTCGAAAACAGATATATGCATCAAAAACGAAATATAGTAATACCAGTTCACAAAAAGTCAAACTAATTCATTATTTATACAGCATTTAATATATTTTGCAGTTATTTAGCATCATATTACTTTTTCAAAGGGAAATAATGTAGCTTATACAATTTGCGTGGTCTTTTAGTTTGCTTGTTTTTATTTTGAAATCACCCATGCTAATGTATCCTGAAATAAAAAAAAAAAAAAAGAGTAAGCTAGCTATACATCCAGTCTTTGATTGTTTTTATTGTCTGCATATTGTTGATGACTCAATAATTTTGGACGCGAAGCTGCTAAATCATGTTGTAAAATTGTGTAGAGAATCAAAGATCATTCCCTGTTACATTCAAGCTAGGAGCAATGACTTTTTTATTGTAAACAATTATTTATCGAGAGACGGATCTTATGCCACTATCTTTATAAACCGCGGATTCAGTTCAATTCTAAAATGGCTACAGTATATACTCAAGAGCATTCAAACAAGCATTTACACCTTTCCTTTTCAACGGTTTGTGTAAATATGTGTTTGCTATATACAAGAAAGAAGACTCTTATTGGTGCACTATGCAGGATTTATTCTGTAGAAAGACAGGATGTTGCTTTAGTTTACAGCACTTGTATATTTTTTTTTTAAACAACTGTGTCTGATCGATGAGTGTTGTAAAATGGTAAACAACATGGTAACTAAGCTGAGAAGTCTTTTTGATGAGCATTTCACGGAAAGGCGGCCTGTCTTATTGTTGCTAAATAAACATGCTCTTTCCAATGTATTTAACCTATTGAATGTTGTAGTTTTGGTTGTTTTATTTTTTGTTGTTGTTGTTCGCTTTCCTTTGTGCTGTTGTTTAATGGACCTTGATGAATCATTTTACCATTCTGTGCATTTTGTTACTCTGTATCTTGTGTAATCGTTTGGAAAGGAAGAAAGACCTTCACGCTTTTAGATGATAGCGCTCGAACGTGCATTCCTACATATCATGACTCCAGCTGCTTGTATAAATGTTCCATTAACAAATCTGTATGCTACACTCGATCCCTTTAGATATGATATTCGAAACCATGGATGTGTTTGCATATACACGGCATGACTATCGTGCATGCTGACCTTGCTAAATTGATATTCATGGAGCAGAAGAACAGTCTCGCTGTCTTTATTCGAACCAATGAGCACAAGTGGGGAAAAGAAACTCTGATACTTCGATGTAAAATCGCCTCCGTCGCGCACTGGCTTTCCGAGCCGAAATGACCCACATTGCACTTGGTTTTACAGAATTTCCGATGTTATTTTTTTGAAATGATGCCTGCAAAATCAGGTGCCTTATTCAAACGTGAAAACCCAAACTTGATCTATTGACATTTTCTACAGAAACGAGATTTTGCCCATTATGCCAAGAATTAAATCACAAGTTTCCTCTGAAATTCTTTTTTTTTTTTTTGTGTTTTGTTTTGATTTTTTTTTTTTTTTTTTTGTCTGCTGTGTCGAGCAGTAAGCTTGCTTCAGATGAGAACTGTTGCTGCTTTGCCCTCATACAGTTTTCATTGAAAGATGAATGTAGTCTTCCTTCAGTGGAGTTCAATATGATTAAACGTAAAGACTGTGTCCCATATGTTTTTGGTTGAGAGACTATCCAAAGAGTGCTGCAATCATAGACTCATTTTTTTTAAATGTTTATATCATTATATATATATATATATATATATATATATATATATATATATATATATATATATATATATATATATATATATATATATATAAACCATGTGAGATATCTTCTGTTTAGGTTCTTGGTTTGGAATTGTCTCTGCCTTCGTTTTAACCTTGGTAGAACGCGTTCGTACGTGACACGTTCGTACGTGACACATATATATATATATACGTTGGACGTACGCAGTGGTGGATTCCTCCGAAGCCCTCCGAGCGGAAGAAGCTTTGCAAAGACAATGTCAAACCTTGTGTCCCCACACCAATGCTCGAGATTATTGTGCCTCCCGATTCTTCTGGTTCTACTGTTCCTCAGATCGCCGGCTATGACTTGGAGCAGAGTCACTCACCAACGAACAGAAATGGCCTTCAGCAGTTGTTCTCCAACGAACAGAATCAAGGTTTTCCACAAACACAAAAATGACACAAACAGAGGTGCGCATTGATCGTCCCGTGACGGAATTTCGGAGTCGGGAAGTCTCGGCGGACCAGGGCGCTTTCCTTGCACTCAGTCACTCCCTCAGAGAAAAGTTGAGTCTTCTTTTGGTGGTTTCCGCTGCATGGCTCCCTTCACGGCGATGGGGGGTGGAAAGAAGCTCTTCGTTTTATTGGGTTCAAAAAAACTTGGACATTGGGTAGGAGTCCTGTCTCGCCACCCATGGTGCTGAATTTCAAAATATGTACTTGAACACCCTCAGTGACATGAGAGCTGCGACTTGGCACGTGTGCTGTCAGGTCCGTGAACTCTTCTCCTTCCCCGAACTTACGCTAGAAACCGTTCCGAAATCAAGTTGCTCTTACGACATCTGCTCAAGCCACTGCAACACCTGTGCCAAGACCTGACCCCGTAGCGGGCGCTCATATTGGACTTGGACCGAACCAGTGGTCGGGCGGGAAAAGGGCCGTGTTCATGTAGCGGTGATAGCTTATTTTGATTGTCTGTTTGCTCGTTTGTTTCTTTCTTTTTCTGTTGAGGAAGACATGGAGAGCTAGTAGGGTCACTTGGACTGTTGGGCCCAAGATCTCTTGCACCGGACTCACTAGAATCACTACTCTAAAACCAACCTTACCAAAAAGGTCGCACCTGTCCGATCGCATACTTTTCTACACTGCAGTGATTTACATTCCCTTCCGACCTTTGCCAAATTTGCATCCAGCGACTAAATTGACCTTCAACATTGGAAGCGGGTTTGCGGAAACGTAAACAGGGCCACCAAAACCCTTTTTTTGTTTCGATTCCTTTTGTTGTTTTCAGTTTCGAAAATCCATACAACATTCAATTTACAGCAATTGACGTTAAGTGTCAATTATTTAAAAAAAAAAAAAAAAAAACGTAAAAAAGAAGAAAAAAATACACAATACGTGAACTTGTGCTTCTAATGTTGTATGGTATTCTACTTGATAATTTAGCATGGGATCCTTAAGTAGCTAGTACTGTGTGTGTACTCCCCAAATGTGTAAAATCTTTCTCCTTTTTTATTATTTTGATTTTCTTTGTTCTAGTCACAGTAGGAAGGCTGTATTTCATTGCTAAGTGCTCTGTCATAGATCTCTTGGTGATATTCTTAAGCAAAACTCTGCAGAAGTGTATCCTACTGAAACTAACAGTTACTTGATCCTATTAGCAATGTCTATATTTGTAGTTCACATATATGCCTGTTCAAATACAATATCTTGACAGTTGTTCTATTTATGTTTCAGTGTTGTGCTGAGTTTTGACATAATTGGACATTTTCTTTCACTTTTATTTCTTTCTGTTTTTTTTTTTTTTTGTTTTTCGGCACAACTAGTTGGAGAACAGCTTGGTTTATCGAGCCTTGTTAGTGTACAGATGTGAAGTAGGCTTAAAAGCAGTTGTGATTGATCTTCAAAATGTGTCTGTTTGTGTTACTGTGCCTCTTATTATTTGATTTCAGTTTTTTTTTTGTATTATCCTTAATTATGTCACTGCATTGTATCAGCCCGGAGTTGGTACCACAATTCTGCTTGTAACCATGATAGTCTAATTCTATTATTGATTTTACTATCAAAATAAACATTAGAAACTGCAGCACTTCATCTCTTGTGCGTTTTTATTAGATTACCTTCATAAATGCACCATTTATGTACGCATTTTAACTCCGTGTCATATAAATGTAAATTGAGCAGGCAGTAGATTTGCTCACATGCTTTGTAAATGACATGACTGGCCCAATGACCCAGCTACCTCATTCTGTTCTTTCTTTCTTCCCTTCCTCCAATTCTTTCTCTCTTCCACACTCAGTTCTTGGATGACTAGCACTTCTGGCAGCAGTCATGCATTTTGAAGTCAAAATGAAACTGCAAACTTTCCACTATTATTCTGTCATTAGTTGTGAGGTTATGTTCTCTTTCACAGCATTTTTTGAAGGGTTAGAACTTGTCTGACTTATTTTAAATAGTGCAAATCCACCCCAAAAACAAAAATGGTATAAATAATACATTTTCAGCTGAATCCTATTACATCAAATCCATAACAACGGCGTATTTAGCCAAATAACTGGACTGAGATTTTGTGGTATTTATTTATAAATCTATACATCTTAAACGATTTTTATAATGTAAGAATAACTTTTATATTCTTATCATTATTTCATTGTGAACGTTTGCTGGACTGAACCGACTTATTTTTTGTGAAAACCGCGGTACACTTTGTTTAGGGTTCTTTGATAAATAGAAAGTTAACATTATGTGGGATGTTTTAAAGAATTAAACATATATTTTCTGTCACCTCTGATCAATTATATATCATATGTACTCTTAAGAAAAGTTTTAAAGCAGTATTATTGCTCTCAGAGCAGTTTTGAAGGGCGCGTCAAAAACGCGTTCTGAAAATGCGTTTAGTTTGGACCTTCTGACGTGTCGTATAACAACAAACATGGCGTCCTCCTCTGATGTACATGTCCGAATATGTGGCCAAGAGATTATCAAATATGATTTGGAAATCAAAGCTCTTATTCAGGTAGACTTCATTCTTCATATTAACGTATCTGCTATGGTCTTAGTGTCAGTTTTGTCCGATAAGCTATCCGTAGAAGTACAAAGATCCAGCCGTAATTGTCGTGTCTGTGTCAGTCAGGATGAAATGGAAACAATAAATTCTTGTTTCATGAAGTCTTTTCTTTTCGTGTCAGGACATAAGAGAGTGCTGTGGGCCACAGGCAGTGCTTATGGATTTGAACTCTACAGTGAAGGAAAAGTTCAATCAGTTAAGACAAAGAATTCAGGTATATTCGTCATTTCATATAACCACACAGATACAAATGTCAGGGTTTCTGTCAAACTACTGTAAATATGTAATGATATTGGATCAAATTCAACATCTAAGAAGCTTCCAAAATCCATGCCATTTTGGTCTTAATGCATTTTGTTTATCTGTATTTATTTAATTTTATTAGTTTGCTTATTTTGATGGCAGTAGTTAATGCAAAGTTACCACGATTTTATTGCAGTTACTATTGTGGTTAAAACTAAACTATGTTAACGTTTTGTGATAGACAGTTGGATAATATACATCATAACGGTATAATGATTCTAATTGGATTGTTGACGTATCTATAAATATATATACATCTTTAACGGTTTTTATAAGATTGACTTTTATGTTGTTATCGGTAATTCATGGTGGACATTAACTGAACTGAAGCAACTTAGGTTTACTTGATTATCCAATCATATATACATTTTAGACAAATCATGTTAAAATGTAAGCATCATCATTGTATTTCATTGCATTATGTTTTGATCCACAATAAAAGCTACAGAGCTTTGATAAAACTAAGCATTTAAACGTCATCTTAATAAAACATTATTCTGAGATAAAGAGTGACAACTGATATTTATAAGCCTTTTTTCAGTTTTTTTCTAAAGGTTCAATAAGCTCTTGTGTTAAAGTTTAGGCAAAAATGAAAATTCTATCATTAATTACTCACCCTCATGTAAAGACCGTAAGACCTTTGTTTGTCTTCAGAACACATTGATATTTTTGATAAAATCCTAGAGCTTTCTGACCCTGCATAGACAGCAACACAACTACCATGTTCAAGGCCCAGAAAGGACATTTTTAAAATGGTCCATGTGACATCAGTGGTTCAACTGTAATTTTATAAAGCTACGAGAATAATTTTTGTTGTGCAGAAAACCCCCTAAAATAACAGCTTTTTTCAACTATTCTTCTCCTTTTATCAAAAATATCTTAATTTGCGTTTTGAAGATGAACGAATTTAAAAAAGGCTTTACAGGGTTAACACTGCAGATAACAGCTAAACCAAACTTTCTGATAGGACATGGAACAGATGGCAAAAGAACAAGACCGAGAGACTGATAAGCAAGCTATCCTGAGTGAAATGGAAGGCCATTGGAAGCAGATGTTAAGGTTAGAAAAACATTTTTGTTGTCTAATCTTCTTTCTGATTATGTGTTGAATTACAATATTATCACTACCCCTGCGTTTCAGTAACCAGATGGCGTGGAGGAAGGCAAATCTGGCCTGCAAGCTGGCCATTGACAACCTGGAGAAGGACGAACTGCTTCAAGGTGGTGATTCAGTTAGACAAAGGTAAATCATGCTGCTGTCAAGGCTGCTCTTTTCAAATCATTGCGCTTGACATTTAAACATTTCTATGATTTATGAAAAAACAAAACAATTGCACATTTATGTGGTATTTAATAGGACTGTTTATTGCCAAGAATCTGGCGATACGATACGTATCACAATACAGGGGTTGCGATACGATATGTTGCGATACATTGCGACATTGTAAACAAGGTGAAGGATATTTCTTATTTTATGAATAGGACATAATTTTAGGAAAGCTGTAATTAAAAACACACCACCATATGCAAACCATTCAGTGTTATTGAATCACTTTTTGTGCAGTACGAGTAAAGGGGGAAATAAAGTGCTTGCAAGATTCTTTAGTTATTAAATGTATAATATGTAAGCTTTTATAAACAGACCATATATATTTTTAGACCTTGCTTTACAATTTAAGTTTACAACTGTAACCATGTCAGATCATTTTGATCTGAACTTAAGAATTACATCTGCTTAATATCAATAAAAAATAAAGTGCTGACAGGATTTCTAAAGAAAACAAAAGAATTGTAAACCAATAAAATTAATACAGATACTGAGAACCTTTTTGTTCTGAGAATTTTAAAATTTTTTTGGATTTCGCAAGTTTTTCAGTTTGTAATTATGCGCCGCGTGGAATCGACGAGGCCGCGACGCGAACGCCGCCTCAACTGCACAAAACAGCCCCACCACAAGAGAAAGCGGCGGACGGCCGCGCGGCTACCCCACTGCACCCGGCGCTACGGCCCTTTCACGGGACGCAGCAAGCTGCAGAATCGTGGCGCGGGCGCCGCCTCGGCTGCACGGGGCGCTTCTGCCGTACAGACGGGTGGCGACCGCGCGGCGGTTCCACTGCTTGCCGCGTCCTGGAGCGCACGTTACCTCAAAAACCGACATGACGCCACACTTTACACCGAGGTGGGAGCAGGAACTAGTAGGCTCGTTTGAGATGCGCCTGACCTCGCCTGAAAGTAGGCGAGAGTAGGCGACTGCAGTGAGAGGAGGAGTGAAATAAGTGCAGTTAAGACGGACAGTTCTGACCTCTCTAAGTAGAACAGATACCTACGAGATCAAAGGCGGATATTGCGTCATCACACTTATGTGCTGTGCTGCTGATAAACATGATATCATTTCAGCTCTGTTGTTTTTATATGAAAATAAATATGATGAACAAGACACTCAAAGTTCTTGCTATTTAATTCCATACGAAACGCGTATTTATCATCCATTTTTACTTTAATACAAACGTGTATTTTAGATTTTTATAGAAATATGACAACAATCATATATCTCAAGCAGAGATCGCACTTGCATAGTGTTTGGGAATATTCATGCATAATTTAAACACATAACCACATGATATTAGATTAAAAAATAAAAATTTTAAAAAGGACGGCAACATCAGGGTTGTCTGAACCAAGGAGCTTTAAGCTGTGTCGTCATCCAGTCGTTTCCCATCGTGCTTTTGGTCAGCGCAGTCGGTGGAGAGCTACTGCGCCCGACTGCTCAATCCGACACAGTTGCCTCGCCATCGCTAAAGTTTTTTGGCACAGGTCAGCATGACATCAGAGCAAAGCGGACGTAACTCAGACACAACACGGACACATTTCTTCCCGGCATCCATCTGCGCAGATTTTGCTCATCTCAAACGAGCCTATTCTTTCATCCTCCATTAACGCTAGCATTAGTGGCATGCCCTTATGCTAGTATTTCCTGTCACTGTTTAAATTCAGAGATAAGAAGACTGCAATCTAGCAATCAGGATATAAGCTCAAAACGGAGCAACTGTCATGAATCTTATGATTTTTTTTCTAAATATTGATATTCCATTTTTGAGAATCGATACAGTATCGCCAAACAAAATATCGCGATACACACGTGTATCGATATTTTCTTACACCCCTAGTATTTAAACGGATAGTGTTTTAACTTCTTAACACCTAAGCCATATTTACTAAATTCATCTTCTTGTTGTGGTTTTAGAAAGGCGACTAAAGAGAGTTTGGTGCAGACCTCCAGTGACATCACAGAGAATCTGATGAGCATCAGCCGTATGATGGCACAGCAGGTGCAGCAGAGCGAGGAGACCATCGGATCTCTGGGTAAAAAAAAAAAAAACCATGTGCTCACTGGGCCTGATATCATAACCATCATAATAAAAGGATGTACATCGATTAAAAGAATAGTTCACTGAATACTGAGTAGAAATTTACATAATCGTAATATGCAGGATGTGATCTGTTGCTATTGCTACAAGGTTGTACACCTAAAGAAATATAATTAGTCTTAGAAAAAAGTTGGTTTATTCTGCACGGTGACATCACATGACATCAAACTATGTATATATATATATATATATATATATATATATATACACATAATTTATAATTTTTTTTTTTTGTGGAAACCATGACAGTTATATTTAAGTTTTTTTTTTTTTTTTTAAATACAGAAAATAGTTATGCTGTGAAATATGATTATGACTTCTTTTTTTAAACTATATTTTAAAATATATTCCTGTGATGCAAAAAAAACAAAAACATTCAGCATCAGTACTCCAGTCTCACATTGTCCTTCAGAAATAATTCTAATATGCTGATTTAGTGCCCAAGAAA
Organism: Cirrhinus mrigala; assembly: GCA_036247105.1. Taxonomy (NCBI): domain Eukaryota; kingdom Metazoa; phylum Chordata; class Actinopteri; order Cypriniformes; family Cyprinidae; genus Cirrhinus; species Cirrhinus mrigala. The sequence goes on along the minus strand of CM070027.1, from coordinate 5,565,375 downwards.
CGTTTCTTATTACTATCTATCCTCCCATCCATCCATCAGTCAACCCATCTATAAAAAGTGTATAAATAATTTTTTCATGAATTAATTTGGGAGAAAAACTTCTAGTGAAAATGTGTATTTAAAGATTTGTTTTAAACCTACAGATCAAGGTAAAAGAACCTATGATACAAAATATTGTTTTGAGATTTTTTTGAGATTGGATATAAATTATTCATTTTATATGTTCAGGTTGAATATTATATTTGTTTATAAAAACCTCGTAGCAACTTTGTAAACATGAACATGGAACACTGCTTCTGAACAACCATCTACATCATGCAATTCTGAAATGTGACGACTAAAAACAGTCTTTTTTTTTTTTTTTTTTTTTTTAAAGAATAAATAAACTAAAAAACATATTTTGACCCCAAAATGTACCAGACCAGAGTCTTGACTGATGGTATCACATTATACACCAGTCCAAACTAGATAATTATGAGTGGAAAAATAATATTTCCAAACTGCAATGACCATGTCAGCATGTCCTTTTCCGCCATTCTGTTATGAATATTTCAACTTCTTTTGTATATTTTCTCCACTTGCTCTGTTTCCAGCTTCATCCTCAAGGACTGTGCAGGAGACAAATGAAGAGTTTAAGGCCATGACGGGAACCATTCACTTGGGGCGAAAACTTATCCTGAAATATAATCGGCGTGAACTGACCGACAAACTGCTGATCTTTTTAGCTCTCGCTCTGTTTCTGGCTACAGTGCTCTACATCCTGAAAAAGAGACTCTTCCCATTCATTTAGTGGAAAAAAGAACTGTGTCAGCTTAACACTGCTTTCCAGAAATCGTTCTGTGAATGTTATGACCCAAATGAGACACAGTTCTTAAACCAGTAGTTCTTTCAAAATGAGAATTTTGTCATCATTTACCCTCCATAAAGTGAGAGCAAATGATGACAAGCTTCAGAATTCTCTGGGGACACAATAAGGAAGGATACTGAAGTGCTATTATAAAATCTTAATTATCAGGATCACTAAACAGCTGTTCAGGAAGGAATGAAATGCACTTTGCCGTCTTATACATTTTGCTGCATTAATCTTACTGATTGCATTTGCATATTCAGTAGTATATTTTATAATCAGTGTAGTTGTTTGTACAATAATAAAATTTTTTCGATCTCAGGTTAGTTCTGTAATATTCCAATAACCTGATGGACAATGTCTGCTTAAAATTTAAAACAATCTTATGATGTTTGTGCCTTATGAACTACTGTAATAATTAATAGTGGCTCTGCATGCTTCATATACACTACAGATCAGAAGCTTAGAATAACTTTTTTTTTTTTTTTTTAAACAAAGTAGTCTCTTATGCTCACCAAGGCTGCACTTATTTGCTCAAAAATACAGTAAATACAGTTTTCTATATCAGTGTTGATAACAGTTTTTGCAACTTTCTTTGTATGTATATATATAGCAAAAACTTTTCAACACAGATATAGAAAACATTAAAACTGTAATAATATTTGCTAATATTATCTATATGTATGTATGTATTAAATTGTAAAACAGTAATACTATATCAGTGTTAAACAGTTTTTGCAAAACGTATATATATACAGTCATGTGAAAAAGTTAGGACACCCTATTGAATTCCATGGTTTTCTGTGTAAGGACATAATAAAAAATTATCTGGTCCTTGGCGGGTCTTAAAATTTGGAAAATAAATCCTCAGATAAACATCATCACATGACGTATCACACAGTGTCATTATTTATTTAACAAAAATAAAGCCAAGATGGAAAAGCCATGTGTGACAAAGTTAGGACACCCTATAATTCAGCTGCCTGTAGATCCACTTTTAGCAGCAATAACTTGAAGCATTCGTTTTCTGTGTGAATTTGTCAGTCTCTCACATCATTCTGGAGGAATTTGGACCACTCTTCTTTTCAACGTTGCTCCAGTTTATTGAGGTTTGTGGGCATTTGCTTATGCACAGCTCTCACCACAGCATTAGAATCAGGATGAGCTCTGGACTTTGACTGGGCTATTGCAACACCTTGATTCTTTTCTTTTCAGCCATTCTGTTGTAGATTTGCTGGTGTGCTTGGGATCATTGTCCTGTTGCATGACCTAATTTTGGCCTAACCTTAGATGTCGGGACAGATGCCCTCGCTTTTGACTCTAGAATACTTTGATATCCAGAGGAGTTCATGGCCAACTCAATGACTGTGAGGTGCCCAGGTCCTGTGGCTACAAAACAAGCCAAAAATGATCAGCCCTCCTCCAGCATGATTGTCTTTTGGTATGAGGTGTGCTGATAAGCTTTTTAGGTTTTCGCCAAACTTGGCGCTGTGCATTATGGCCAAACATCTCCACTTCAGTCCCGTCTGTTCAAAGGACATTATTCTAGAAGACTTGTGTTTTGTTCAGATGCAACTTTGCAGACCTAAACTGTGCTGCATTGTTTTTTATTTTTTCTTCTGCCAAGCCTTCCAAACACGCCATTTTTGTCCCATATTTTTCTAATGGTATTGTCATGAACTTTATCTTTTAACATGTTAACTGAGGCCTGTAGAGTCTGAGGTGTAGTTCTTGGGTTGTCTGCCATTTCTCTGAGCTTTGCACGGTCTGATCTTGGGGTAAATTTCTGGGACGTCCACTCCTGGAAGGAGAGGTGTCTGTTTTAAATGTCTTCCACTTGTGAATAAACTTCAAATTGTTTGGAAATGGCCGTATTACTCACATTTATGACATCAACAATTGCTTCTCTAAGATGATTGCTGATGTCTTACCTCCTTGGCATTTTATTAACACACACCTGAAGGCTCCAGACCAGCAAACTGCCAAAGCTTATGCTTTTATAGAGGCGCTCAGACTTGCTGAAGATCAGTTAATCAGAGGTATTTGATTAGCAGTGCTTGACTGTTATTTACCCTCTTAATTCCAGTGTTAACAGTAAGGGTGTCCTAACTTTGTCACACATGGCTTTTCCATTTTGGCTTTATTTTTGTTCAGTAAATAATGAGCAATTTGTCATGTGTTGTTGTTCATCTGAGGTTTTACTTTCAAAATTTTAAGACCAGCCAAGAACCAGTTTTTTTAATGATGTCCTGATACGGAAAACCATTGAATTCAATAGGGTGTCCTAACTTTTTCACACACACAGACACACACACACACACACACATATAAATATATATATATAGCAAAAACTTTTCAATGCAGATATAGAAAACAGTCCCTTAAAACTAATAATATTTGGTAATATTATGTATGTATGTATGTATATATATATATATATATATATATATATATATATATATATATATATATATAAATTGTAAAACAGTAATACTTTAAGCAGTTTTTGCAATATATATTCAAATTCAATTTATATATATATATATATATATATATATATATATATATATATATATATATAGCACTAATTTAAACCATCATTTCTGGAATAAATAAATAAAATATCAAGAATGATAATAAATTTTTCTTGAGCAGCAAATCAGCGTTTTAGAATAATTTCTGATGGATCATGTGACTGAAGACTGGAGTAATGATACTAAAAATTCGGCTTTGATCATGGGAATATATTACATTTTAAAATGTATTATAACAAAACAGTTCTTTTAAATTATAATTACATCACATAGTAGAGTCTACTGTATTTGTGATTAAATAAATACAGCATTAATTGATGAGCATAAGAGACTTGCAATAATTAAAAATCTTATTCCATACTTTTGACTGCAGTTTAATTATCTGGCATATTTCATATTGTTTACAGCATCAGCATTGATTGATTGCGATTCTAGTCATTCCAGTGAAGCCAGGGTTTCCTGAGTTGAAATCACCTGATTTAACTTGACTACATGAATGGTTATTCTGCATTAAAGATCTCAGAGCATGATTTTTTTCTGTTCACAATATGGAAGACGTTTAAGGCTGTTCTGGTCTTGCATGTTCTTCAGTGGAATGAACCACTAGGGGGTGTTGTATCTCTGTTTTACCTTACTCTAGTACAATATGTATCTTGGATTTGTCTTACAAAGTAGATGACTTGATTTAGAACTGATCAGATGTGTCCCTTTTGTCATTTACACTACCGTTCAAAATGATAATTAGAATGATTTTTAAGTTTAGAATGCTGCATGTATCATTTATTTGATCAGAAATACAGTAAAAACAGTAATATTCTTTTTGAAGGATCATGTGAAACTAAAGACTGCTGAAAATTGTGTTTTGCCATCCCAGGAATAAATTGCATTTTAAAATATATTAAAATAGAGAACAGTTATTTTAAACAATAATATTTTATACTTTATATTTTATACTTTTATGCAATAATATTTCACAGTATTACTTTTTTTTTTTTTTATAAAAGCACTCTTAGTAAGCATAAGAGACTTAATTAAAAATTGTAATTATTCCAGATTTTGACTGGTAGTGTATTGCAAAAATTACTCAGACAATCTCAGACAAGCTCCATCCATTTAAATCACCACATTTGCAAAGTCTTGCACAGAGCAAACATTGTGGTCTTGCCGCACTTGGTTTCTGAGGGTAAAAAGTTACCCAAGTGCCAGGTGCCATTATAGTTTCTTTATAACCTTTCAGAAGCTGTGATGATTCATGCATGCTTTGGATCCACAAAAGGATACAAAAAAAAAAAAACTGGATACAAGGTTAATTTATTGTGGAAAAACAAACATTTTTTTTTTTTTCAGTGAATACATTTGATTACCTAGTTACAGAACTAAAAAATGTAAATAGTTGATAAAATAACTAAAAGAAAATAAAAAATAAATAGTACAAGCATGTATATAAAATGACTTACCAGCACTCTATAGTGGCTGAAATGAACCTGACTTTAAAATAAAAATCCACAAGATACACTTCATGCATAAATTTGAAGAAATTAATTTAAATTAAAAAATAATGTAACATATCTACAAGACACACACTGAAACAGATGGGAGTGAAATATGGGAGACATTCTAACATGTTTTATGCAATATATTATACAGTATATCAGTACAGGTGCATGTTACAGAGATGAGGTAGGTCCAAAATCAATGATCTGCATATTCTGTCTTATTGTGTATGTAACTGTAATCTATCTAGAAAGAAGGCATAGGCTTTTTTATCACATATGAAAAAATGTCTTCTCTAAATTCTATGCAAGAAAAATATGAAATCTGATATTACATATTAGATATGTCACATTGCCTTGGCAACAGCAACACTGCAGTGGACACATCTGAGTGTACTGCATGAAGCATGTGGCATATAAGAGCTTATATCTGCTGCTGAGGCTTTACTTGTGCTCAAAAACAGTCCAAATAGATGAATCTGAAACACGTACAGATCCATATTTCACCCGAAATCAAAAGAAAGAGATTAGAAAAGAGCAGAAAACACTAGATTATTAAATGTATTTAAAGCATGGTAGTATGTGATGTACTGCCTTAATGTTCATTTTAAAGATCTGCAGTAATTATTTACTGAAATGCAGCAAAAGGAACTCTTACTACTTAAAAATAATAATAATAATAAAAAAGTAAAATACATCAAGGCCAAATTCCCTTGAAATAATGCCACAGTTCAACAATTTAAACGGTCCTAAACATAGATTGATTATCTTAATATAAAATATATACACTATTGTTCAAATGATTGGGATCTGTAAAGATTTTAAAATGTTTTTTAAGTTTCTTAGTCTCACCAGGGCTGCATTTATTTGATCAGAAATACAGTAAAAGTAATCAAAATCTGAAAAGAACTATTTACTATTCTAATATGTTTTAAAATATAGTTTATTCCTGTCAAGCAAAGCTGAATTTTCAGCATCATTACTCCAGTCTTCAGTGTCACATGAGCCTTCAGAAATCATTCTAATATGCAGTTTTTGCAGCTTTTTATATGATTATATACTATTTTTGTCTAAACAATGATACACTACTATTCAAAAGTTTACAGTTGAAAAAAAATTAATGCTTTTATTTAGCAAGGACAAACTAAAGAGTGACATTTAAGAAATTTATAATATTGCAAAAATTCAAAATTTTAATTTGCTGTTATTTTGAACTTTCATTCATCAAAGAATCGTGAAAAACAAAATATTAAGCAGCAAAAAAAAAAAATAAATTCAACACTGATAATAATGATACAGTGCTAATCACATGAGCCATTCTTATTGTGCTTATTGTTTTTGTGGAATTTTTTTAAGGATTCTTTGATGACTACAAAGTTCAAAAATGCAGCATTTACTTGAAATAGACTTTTTGTAATATTATAAATATCTCTAGTGCCACTAGCTTGCTAAATAAAAGTATTAATTATATATATATATATATATATATATATATTTTTTTTTTTTTAAGCATACTTGACTCCAAACTTCTGAACGGAAGTGTAATCCTATGTTTAAATTATTTTTCATTATTTATTTTTTAAATGAATATATCATTTATTATTATACATATTTCCTTTCTTTCTTTTGGGGTGAAATGTGACCCAGACATGTTTCCGTGATGTTCACCCAAATGGCGTTGCTTCAAAGCAGACAAATACTGAGCAGATGGAATGATGTCATCACAAAACACAAGGCCCAGTTTTTGTAATAATGCTATTCAGACTTGCAGCCTGACAGACTCCCTCTAAGCATTCTGAGGAGTCTGCAGTCTGAGGAATGTCCACAATCTACAAATACATCTACAAAGGGTGAAACTCCACTGCAATATTGCGAAATAGTTGAGACTCCTATTAAATATTGTACCAGTCCATGTTCTCACAGAATGACCTACAAGACGAACACAATGACCGACGGCAGCTCTAAATGTAACATCACATCGAAATACCCTGTCGTCGATGGTGCTCTTATAGAACCACTGGAGACTGCAGCTTATGTCCTTGAGCGAGGCAGGGAAGGAGAGCAGTGAACAAGCCTTTTTGGACATGTGGGCTAAAGGCACTGAGAACCCCCTTCCCTTCACCTCCTTTTGGTGGCATTCAGAGACCTCTTTAGCTCTTTTTCGGCATTAGAGGCGTTGTCTTGTGGACCTGAGGACTGATTTTCTTCATCTCCTTCTGTGAGTGTCCAAAGCGTTTCCCCGTCAGCCTCAGGGAGAAGCGGGCTCGCAGGAGGGAGGGAGTTGCCGTTGGACCCCGATGAGGTGGTGGTATCTGGGACGGGGGCGAGGGTGGAACCGGCCTGGTTCTCCACCTTTCCGAGGGCACAGAGACTCAGGCTCCCGCACAGAGCTCCCCAGTTCTGCTCGCACTGAGTTCGTATTCGGTGGGCAATGGCGACACGCACCTCCTCGCCGCATCCCAACAGGATGTTTACTAACTCCACATGGGGCCTTTTGGTGAAGGAGAGGAGACGGTTAGGAACAGGAGTAAAACCGCAGTTACAGAGTAACTACAGAGGAATGATATCTTTGGAATCCCTTTTAAAATGTTAACAGTAAACTTTGACATCCAATTAGAATCCATTCTGCTTTAAAGGAGAAGTCCACTTCCGGAACAAAAATTCACAGATAACGTACTCACCCCCTTGTAATCCAAGATGTTCTTGTCTTTCTTTCTTCAGTCGTAAAAAAATCATGTTTTTTGAGGAAAACATTTCAGGATTTTTCTCCGTATAATGGACTGATATGGTGCCCCGAGTTTGAACTTCCAAAATGCTGTTAAAATGCGGCTTCAAACGATCCCAAATGCAGTTGTAAACGATCCCAGCCGAGAAAGAAGCGATCAGTTATTTAATCTAGCGAAATGATCGGTTATTTTCATAAAAATAATACAATTGATATACTTTTTAATCTCAAATGCTCATCTTGTCTTGCTCTGCCTGAACTTTGCGTATTCTGGCTCAAGACAGCTAAGGTACGTCGAAAAACTCCAATGGTATTTCTCCCTTAACTTCAAAAATGATTTCAAAATCATCCTACATCACTGCAGAAGTACCGACCCAGACTATGCAAAGTGAACATGCAAAGAAGATCAAACACCCTTAACAAAAAAGGTAAAACAGCGATATAGGAGGATTTTGAAGTTGAGGGAGAACATGAGATGAGAGTTTTTCGACATACCCTAACCGTCATGAACCGGAAAAAAACAGAGTTCAGGCAGAGCAAGACAAAATGAGTGTTTGAGATTAAAAAGTATATAAACTGTATTATTTTTATGAAAATAGCCGATCATTTCGCTAGATAAGACCCATCTTCCTCGGCTGGGATCATTTACAACCGCATTTGGGATCGTTTGAAGAAGCATTTAAACTGCATTTTGGAAGTTCAAACTCGGGGCATCACAGAAGTACACTAAATGGAGTAAAATGCTGAAAAGTTTTCCTCAAAAAAACGTAATTTCTTTGCGACTGAAGAAAGAAAGACATGAACATCTTGGATGACAAGGGGGTGAGTACATTATCTGTAAATCTTTGCTCTGGAAGTGGACTTCTCCTTTAAAGAGCTTGAGCAGTATGTGATATTGACAGCTAGTGGTTGAAATAGGTACTGCAGTCCAAATTTAAAATATTGGAGAGCACTGTTTCTTCCTCCCCCTCATACTGAGACTCATTTCATACATGGGTTGCCAGATTGAGCACACGCAACAGGAACGAGAGCAATTGACCCTTTGCAAAGAGCTTGACTGACAGGCGATCTGACCAATCATGATGCCAAATCCGCCATTTTTTAGACAAACAAATCAGGCAGGAGTGTAGATTGACTTCGGTGGACTTAAACTTGAAAAATTGTGTGTATTGATGTCTTTCTGCGGTTGAAATTAAATACATTCTGATGTTCATTTATGTTTATTTCATGCTTTTAAGTAAATAAGAAAAGACGATTGTTTCACATGTCAATTTATCTAATAAAAAGCAATACAGAGATCTGTCACAACACATTAAATTGCCTCAAAACAGTACTGTTTGAACTTCTTTAAAAAATGACAACAATTTAAAGCTGAGGACAGAATGTTTTCGTGCGTTGGTGTGGATACTGATATAGTTATCATATAGTGCATAGTATATAGTATATAGTATAGTTATAGTTATCTTTATGATGCACAAAGATTTGATGCACATCTGATATTGAAGTGGAATATTTATCATCTACAACAATATCTCAGTTGTTGTTTTAACAATGTGGAAGCTGACATTTTTGTCACTAACTTTGCAAAAGTGTGTAGCATTTTTTTGTCTAATATCATCACAATTGCAGGTGTGGTATTGAAGTTTATTGCAGCCCTATCTGAATACAACCAACACTGAACTGACTTAACCTGAATAATGTCGTTGTTGTCTTTTAGAGCTGCTTCACAGCAGAATCGGAATTGTTTTCATAGTTGAGTCTCTCAAATTAATTCAGATTTTTTCTTGTTTAACGGTGTAGCTGCTTTGACACAGTCTGTACTGTATAAAGCACTATAGAAATAAAGGTAAATTGACTTGTTTTTGCTCTTTATCACCAATAGAAATGGTTCCAAACTAAGCCACAGCAGAACAATTGAGTGTCTCTGTAGTGTTTCACTCCCGAATGAATCAGCATTTTTGAACAAACCAGTTGAGTGAATGACTCAATACCTCACCCATTAAGACAGTCAAGTTAAAAGTATCATTTATTATTATTTTTTTTAATATTATCTCAAACCATTTTATGCAATAATAATTGCAGTGTAAATACATCTAAATTCTGCTTTAGATGCAGCTTCTGTGCACTTCTGCTGTGCAAAAATGATTCTGTTGATTGGTAACAAACTATGGTATTTTATTTTAATTGAATTCAAGAATTTGACATAAAAATGCTCTTATAAAGGTAAAAATGCTCCTGGAAATCAATTTAAGGTGATAAATGCAGTATCACCCCATACTGAAGTTAATTTCTGTCAATTTCTGCTGTGAATTAAATACTGCATAGAATATGGGAAATATGAAAGGCCTAAACTAGTCCTCAGCAAAAAAAAATATGTATATATATATATATATATCATTATTGACAAAATCCCAGAAAATATCAGGATATCACTTGTTCCCTGTTGAAAAAAAACAGCAATATGCTAGCTAGGTTTTGAAACATGGTAGCTGGTTTGAGCTGGTTTAAGCTAGTCATGAGCAACTAGCTCATGGTTCCAACTAAGGACCAGATAAGACCAGCTCAAACCAGCTGCAATGCTTCAAAACATACCTAAAAAGCATATGCAGTTTTTTTTTCAACAGGGCTGTCAATATCGCACACCCTTCATGTTGAAGGACTCACCCTTTAGGAAACAGGTCCTTGAAGTGGATCATCTCCACCATGACGTTGACGTTCTCCCTCACGGCAGAGCAGAGGTTGTGTTTGACGTAACACTCGCGCTGCAGCTGAAACACCATCTCTTTCACAGCCAGACACTTGCGGCTGACGCAGCTGAACTTGTGGCGAAGTCCATGGGCCATGCATTTCAGCGCATCTTTGATGAATGATTTTCCCTGCGGAGATGCATAAGTCGTTCATCAAATCAGAGCTGTTAGCACATGCAGTTAATGGCAAGTTAATATCATCTCAAGTATGTCTAATAAGAACATAGTGAGCAAACTGCCAGCTCTTGATGATGAGGTACTGTAGACTGCAGTGGAAAGCATGCAAGATGCGAATCCAACCTCAGACTAAGTATTAAATAACATTATAGTGTACATGTTATGCACACTGTGATTCAAGTACAGAAGTAAAGCAGTCAGCAGTCAGGATCATACCTGGGAGTCAAATTTGCCGGCGTTGTGGAGGAACGTCATGCAGATGTCATGTAGTCCGCGGATCTCGCAAGAGTTGTTGTTGAAGCACTCGAACATCCCGCATCCCACATCACCTGCGTTCACCAGACACTGCTGAATCTCCGCTGGAGAAAGGTCAAGGGAGAGAGAACTTTTGAGTGGCCACATTACAGATTTTACAATAATTACACATTGCTCTTTCTATAGTAACACTGTGAAAGATATCCTGTTAAATGTACAGTAAGAAACTGTCGGACATTCACTAAAAAAATTATGATTTTACTGTTTCCGATTTTTAGGGATACCTATAGCTTGTAAAGTAAATATACCAAATTCAGCTACCAAAATCTGCTTTTCTATCCTACCGATGAGCATTATAATAACACAGGTGGCACAATAAAAAAATTATGAGTTAATCATAAGTGGCCTGTCCATAAAACATGCAGTGTAAAACAAATTGCATACAATTTACGGTAAAAACGCATTAATTTAACAACAGTAGATGTAACATACAACCCTAATGAACATAACTGATAAGAAATAAGAATAAACATAGATAAACATATATGTCAATGAAAAACAAAATGTAACGCAATGCAATTAAATGTAACAAAAAACAAAAAAAACAAAACATGAAATATAATGCAGGGAACCATTGGGAATGTCAGTTTACGTATTTTCATTGTAAACTATGTTCTTTTTCACTTCCAAAAACTGTATTTTACCGTACATAGTAAGGGAACTTACCATTAACCAATTCATAGGATTTCACTGTAGCATTTTTACAGTTTTTTACTTTTAAAATTATGACCATTTTTGCAGTGTTAATAGCTGTGCACAGGGTCATGTTCACAAAGACAAAACACCATCAGGGTAACACACAACACTAAAATAATGCAATGAACAATCCTTAAATAACAGAAAATGTAACACAAAACACTTTGATGTACGTTACTGATAACAAATGTAAAAAAGAAACAAAATTATTTATGCAAAATTGAACCATGATGTTTCACAAAATGTATTTATTTGACAGTATATTACAGTAAAATTACATATAATGCGTTTATCATTAACAGTTTTTCCACTATACATTGTGGAAACATGATAAGCTAACTAGTTACTGTAGCATTTCACTGTATTTAAAAAAGCTTTATATAGTTTTATAAAATATATTTATAAAATAATTCAATAAGTAAGTCACAATGGGTAACAAGTTTGCAGCAAAGAACTTTGTTTGTGACACACTATCTCTTTGTGGACTTTGAAATGCAGTGTTCTAAATTTATGTTCACGTGTGTAATTTGCTGCCTTGTGATTGTAAATATTCTTAGTCTTTTGACAATAGCAGTTAGATCACTATTAGAAATGTTCTAGAAGCCAAGCCACAACTACAGTTAAATAATTACGCAACCAAAATTAAATTTTTAAGAAGTGTTCTGAAAATACCAGTTTTTACTACCACAATGAAGCCAGAACCTAAGTTTACATTAATTAATTGTTAATTTAATTTAATTCATTTTAATTTTAAAAAAGGCCACATTGAAGCATTTGGAACCTTGTCTACGTTCTAAACTAAAAACAGAACTCAGTGGCTATAAAAAAAAGTTTTAAAAGTAGACAAATAACGTTCCAAATGTATTACTGAAAACTTTGCCAGCTGAAGAGACATTTTGAATTTTTCGCGCGAAAAGCTTTAACTGACAGAGCAGCGCGCACACAAGGATTCTGACAGGAGGACATATTTTCTGAGGTAAGTAGCTTTATTATGGGGGGAACCATAATAACATTTGCATGTAGTTTAACTACAGTTAAAATAGGAGTACAGCGATCGTAATATGACGGTTTTTCTGATTACATATAGCCTTGTCAGAACACTAATTATCATTAGAAAAACACAGAAAGTCAACGCTTAAGTCTCACCTTTTAATATGTCTACATTTATTTCTTTGCTATTTTAATGACAGTATATGTACCAGTTTGGAAAAAAAATGTACCCGTTTGGACGTGGTAATGAGGTTCCCAGAACGTCGCGACGTGACAACGTCATAACGTTTCTGCAACGGTGTGAAAATGCATCGTTATTATATTTATTGCACTAAGGAAACCCTGACATCTGATATATTAAGTAGGTAGGACTGAACCGTTTTAGAAAACGCATTTTAATGTGCTAACCGGGATGACATAATTTGGAGATAAGTTGTTTGACAGAACATCTAAAAGTTTGATACGGCTTTAATCATGCATTTTCTGTGGTTGATTTTCTGTGCATGCACTGCGCAGAACCTACCTGTGTTCTGCAGAGAGAGTCTTCTCTTCTGGATGTTCAGTGATCTCTCATGTGAGGTGTCATGAGCGCTGCTGGAATCAGTCGCGTGTGTTTGCCGCACCGCCAAAAAGAAGATAAACACTCCTATAGTCAGTTGCACACGCATGTCTCGTGATGATGATGATAACGCTGTGTAAAACTGAGAAGGGCTTCCGATCACTGTAGCATTACCATAGAGAATGAAGCACATGCGGCGGAGGGAGTAGCGCAGACGCGTAGTGAGGATCGGGGGGATGGATGCTGCCTATATTTCCTCCAACTCATGTCAGTTTGGATGAAGGAGGTGAGCAGGTGCTGACCAATCACAGTCACCGGCGAGACGACAGCACCGTGCGTCCATTCGAAGTTCATACAGCACGTATAGCGGAGACCGGGGCTACTTGTCACAAGGGTTGAGTCACTATAAGGTTTGAGTCAAAAGTCCTAACGCATTTTTTTAATTAACTAAGAGTTGTACATTATATTTTTGCTATAGTTTTTCCATATAAGTTATGTCGGGGCAGGTTGTCACACGAAATACATAGGCTACAATTCATTCATTGAATTTTCTATTTTTGTATGCATCCTTTTCAGTTCCCTGTTTTGATTATTTTTGCTACTGTAATTATTTTGTGTTTTCCTTTTTACTGTTTAAATTTTCATGCAAGCGACATAAATTAACACATTTTTATACATGGAATAAAAAGTGTGACAATTAGCCCCGACTAGCTTCAGATATTAAATTATAAAATGAATAGTTCCGGCTTTGTCGTCAAATATCCGTCCTAAAAATGTATGAAACACCTGCTTATCTAACTGCAGTAACTTCATGTGAGATTTAACTACATTCAAAGTAAACTTAAGCTGATATGAGAAATTTCAAGAAAAGTTTCACTATAAAAATACATTTCTATCTTATGTGCATGCACCTTTTGATTGAATGCACTCAAGTTTGGCACACTCAGGCAGTGTGACCCATTTTTAATACTGCATGAAATCATATATCGCTGATATGTTTCAGACAGAGCTGTGGACACTTAGCCAATGTAGAATTGAAAATGTTTATGTACTCCCAGCTCCAACCTTTTGTCTTGACTTACTCTGGAGGGGGTCATAACCCCCCACCCCCTATCCTGTAATTCGCACCATAGTCATATGATCGTACAGTAATGCAGCCTCCAGCTATCAGGTGGTGAGTACACATGTTAAATCTATTAGATGGACCTAATGGGATTTTCACATTCAGCCTCAATTAGTCGGATATATAACCCAACAGCACTCCAAGATAACCTCCTGAGACCCCGGACAAGGATTCGTATTTATTTTTTGAGTTATTTTTATTTATTATAAGGTTTTGGCTTGAACAAATTACATTAAAATATTTGGTAAAATATTTTAACATTTAAAATGCATGTATTGTAGTTATTATAATACTATAACTTAAAAGTATATTTATATCCTATAGCATTATCTTGTCACATTAAATGAAATAGGAGTTCTTAATGTTCTGGCCACACTGGCAAGTGTTTAGACAGACCATTCCCACAGATATAAATAAAATATATGACCATTATTTTGGACAAAAACAAAAATCCCATGCTTCTGTTAAGTAGCTTTCTGTGGAAACCATATCAACCAATCAGAAAATGATTTGTGCATTTGTGCAATATTTTTTGGCAGAACAGAAAAAACAACTTTCTGCAAAAGTATTCTCTTAAATTCAAGTTTATTATCACTTTTCACAATATAAACTGTTTCAAAGCAGCTTCACAGAAAAAGCTTCTGTTATCGGTCAGAGATAAGTGTGTCAAAATATGTCCAAATGAAAATAATAAACAGCTATGAGATCATATAAGTTATATGGTTCGTGAACATCATGCAGTTAGGAAGGCTCAATTAACATGTTAGGCAATGATTACAACTTGTGCTCATAATTGTTGCAATATAAGTAAAATATGTGAGTTATGTGAAGTTTTTGTAGGTCAATTCAAATTTGCTGACAAAAATATTTAATTGTAATTTTTTTTTGCATTTTATTGAATTATTGCCTAGTGAAACAGCGCATAACTTGCATTAATCTGATTAACTGTTCTTTTGCTATTTACAAAAAATATAGTCTCTTTGAAACACTTTGACAATAAATCATCGCATTAAAATAGTTATGGAGAAATGCTGGATGCAGTTTTATACAGTGAATCAAAGTTATTTCCCCCATCAAAGGCAACGCAAAGGGAGTCACCGCACTGTTTTGCTTGAGGTGTATAACGGATGATCTGTTTACCGTGATCTATTTATTCATTCTGCTGGAGCAGTGGAGGAACACGAGGTGAGAGGCAGTTGAATGCTTTCGCTGGGGCCTCTTGCCAAACCAAACATATCCCCTTGGCATCCTTACATTAGTGTCAATGGCCTACATCCATAATATGTTAGTGCAGCAGCTTTGGAAATGAGACCCCAGCTGAGGAGGAATGGCAAGCTTATTATGGGCTAAATTTGGCATAGAAATGCACTCCTTGCAGGCTGAAATTATTCTAATTGTAACCACATATGATTTACTAAATGTCAGTTATTTTAGAGACATCATTTAGCACTGTGGTTGACTATTGCATCATAGCTGGGCGTCATGAATACAATGAATAGCTTATAATTATCAGATAATAACTATACATTCACAAGAACTATAAAACAATATCGCATGTTTCCAGAAAAATGACATGGGAATGAATAAATGAAACCCAATAAAAAAACCTGTTTAAACTGTGGCAATTTTGTGGCAACTACAGTACCCAGGTTTAAAATAAAATATTCACTTTCTGTTAACCCAATTACTTTTTTTGTGATGCATAATCATAGTGAGTTTGGAGAATATAATGCTAATGGTGCAACTTCTGAATATTCACAATTTTTACACTCTGAGGTGGAAATGGAATCCACAAAAAGGGACACATTACCATAAATCTCTATTTATTGCAACTATGCCTTTATTAGTATGTTAGTCATGTTTTCTTCTTTTTAAAACCAGTATAAAACATCAGCCATCCATTACTCTCCATACAAATGGCTAGGCAATGAAAAACAGCCTTTGCCAATAGCAAAGAGGCTCTGCTCAGCCCCTGTGTGTTTAGTTAAGATAATATTACTGCAGTTACAAATTTCCCTTAATATGTGACAAGTTACCACAAAGGGTCATTGAAAACATCTTTGAAGTTGTTCCTCCAATCAATTTGTGTGATGGATTTTCTCTCAATGTTGTAAAAACAAAAACAAAGCACACTTCACTGGTTGCACCATTCTCGTAACATAATGTGATACATTTTTTATTAGGTAATTTAGCACAGATGATAAATCTGTTTTTCACTGTCTGATCCCCTCTTTGAGCTTGCTGACACATGTTTAAGTTATTAGAAATATGTAAATGTTTACTATATTCGCTATGGGGTGTTCTCTTGTGTTTATCATTTGGGTACATGCTATCCTTCTGACACAGAGAAAGCATTGTGCGTCTCAACAAGTACACAATTAGGACAAGGGTACTTGTGTTCCGAACACTCGATGACAGCTTAAAAAGAGCTGCAGTGCTTTAAATGGAGAGGTTTCCTTGAATTCTTTTCCCCTGGATAACCTTGGATATATTTGCACTGGCAGACATGTATTAATTGAATTAATGCATTACTGGTTCCCTAATGCAATAATTTATCAGAGGTGTGAAGAGAACCTGAAAACTGTAAAAGTTTTACAGATACCTTACAGTGAAAATGACTCCATTACCAACATGTTCTTACTCCCAGCTCGTCACATACTGACGCTTGGTTAGGACCCCTTGCCGTCACTTTTTGACGCTCAGGGTACCCCCCTTTAGCGTCACTTTTGGACATGCAGGGTCCTCCATTGCTTTTAGTTGTTTGCATTATGCATCACATTTAATGGTTTGCATGCATTTGCAAAAATAGTAATAATTTTATACAAATTTATACTTTCATGGATATTTGGGAGCACCTAACCCCACCGCTACCCCTTCCCAGAACCTACTCACTCCTGAACAACATAAAACACGCAACAGGCAAATAAAACTACAGTGACACCCATTTACTGCAAAGACTGATCATAAAAAGCAGTATAAAAGTATTACAAACAAGTCGCGTTGCATTCCAAGTCCTCCGATATCTTTATGTGAAGAAAAGAGTAAATCATAAGGTTTTAATGGCTAAAAATGATCTAGCTCTGGCAACATATCACATTCAAAAAGATACTCCCGAACTTGTTTAGCATGATGCAATCAGTCACGAGACACACGAGAGCCAATGGCATTTCACAACCAAAGCCGACGTCACGCTTCTTCTAGTGGCATTTTTTTTAATTTGAGCACAGAATGCACACAGGATGAGCTTTACGGTGGATAGAGACGGTGATCGTGTTTGTTCCTCTCAGAAATCAATCGATTTGCCTCGGAAGACTTACATAAAATAAATTGTAACTTGTATCTGCCTGTTATATCCTGTTTTATATTGACAAATGGTTAGGTTTAGGGGTAGGGGTTGGGTTATGTGATCATAAATGTGTAAACAGTGTAAAGTAAAAAAATATATATTTTGACTGTTTACATTGAGAAAACACACCCCAACATAAATGAAATAGTGGCAAAATTATTACCCAAAATGTAATTTAATCATGACGGTAAAATTCCCAATGCCTTTCGCGTCAGCATATTGATGCCAAAGGCTTCTTATTTAAAGGAACGGAGGACCCTGTGCATCAAAAAGTGGCGCCAAGTGCTCCTGACCAAGCGTCAATATGTGACGAGTTGGAAGTGAGCATGTGTTGCCATTAAAAGTCGCCAAATCCAATATGACTTGAGCAAAAATTACTCACTCTCATGTTGTTCCAAACCCGTAAAACTTTCGTTCATCTTTGGAGTACAGATTAAAGTGCTCCTATTATGCCTTTTCAAATATGACCTTTCATGCAGTGTGTCATGTAGCTGTATGTGAACATAAACACATACATCTGCAAAGTTGTGAAGCCGACAGTGCACGATACATAAAGTTATTGTCTATCCAAAAATAGAGTCAGTTCACAATCACCTGAAAGAGTCGTCAGGAATTTGAATCTTTTTCTGTCACGGCTGTACGTCACAAAGTAACACATTTGCATAATGCCCGCCCACGTTCTGCGAACAACTTGCCCGCCTACAAACACAATAAAATTTCCATGTGTTTACGTCATGTCGAGAAGACGCTGTATCATAAGTACAATGCGGGATTCACCAAAGGCTTGCTCTTAAAAGATGGATCAGTGACCAGTTTATTTGGACTGGTTGCTCCTCTGAACTTCTACCTGTAAGTGTGATTAATAATTGATGGTTGTATTTTCTAGATTTTCAAAATACGTAGTTGTGTGTTATGTTGTGTAACATCTTGGATGACATGGGGGTGAGTAAATTATCAGGGCATTTTTATTCTGAAAGTGGAGTAATCCTTTAAAACTTGTTGCTCTGTATCATGCAAAATACGCATTTAGTTGTATGTGTGTGTGTTGTGTTCGCTCTGCGCAGCTCGTAGGTCTCTGGCTAACCGGCTGACAGCTTTATCTGTTCACTCGCTATTGTCTAGAAATGTGTCGATGAATAGTGAATGTTTGTCGTTGTTATTACTTGAAGTTCTGACAAAGAATAGAAAAGTACGTTGGTGTACAAGCTGCAGTGCTTTATCAATACATTTCTGCGTTGGGTTGATGCATATACTATGGCTGTTTGATTGTTGTTGTCTACCACCGAGTTGTGGGCTGGTGATGGGCGTTCCGTGTTTGAAATTCGCTGCATGCAGTATCGTTAAACCAATCACAAAAGACTGGATCATCGGACCAATCAACGCAGATCAGTGTCACGCAAAGGAGTGGTTTGGACAAATGATTTGCTTTAACGAACCGTTTGGGAGTCGTTGAGCAAATAAGGTAAAAATAAATGCATATTATAAGACAGGGGTGCTCAACCCTGGTCCTGGAGATCGACTTTCCTGCAGAGTTCAACTCCAACCCTAATCAAACACACCTGTCTGTAATTATCATGTGCTCCTTCAGATCCTAATTAGCTGGTTCAGGTGTGTTTGGTCAGGGTTGGAGCTGAACTCTGCAGGAAAGTCGATCTCCAGGACCAGGGTTGAGCACCCTTGTTATAGACAATAAAAGTGTTTTTTGACCTTGCATGCATGTCAACTTCTTGTTGGGGACTCCCAAAACCAAAATATGAACCTTTTATAATCCATAATAGGGCAACGCAACTGGTACTTTCAAGGCCCAGAAAGGTAGTAAGGACATTGTTAAAATAGTCCATGGGACATCAGTGGTTCAGCCATAATGTTATGAAGTTATGGGAATACTTTTGGGAGCAAAGAAAATTAAAATAATAACTTTATTCAACAATTTCTTCTCTTCTGTGCCAGTCTTCGACACGCGTTAATGAGATTGTTCACAAATGTGTGTGGTGTTGCTGCAGGAGCCGGCGTTTTGATGTAGAGCGTCCATCTCTCTTAGTTCATCGTCTGTATATTCTGATTCAAATAGGTAAGGCTGGGCAAGAAAAATTGCAGGTCATCCTCTGTCAAAATCTTCAGACATGCATCCAGGTTCTACGTCAGAATGCCGGCTCCTGTGTCAGCAGCACCACACGTGTGTCGTGGTACTCCTGTGAAGGCATGTCGAAGACTGACACGGAAGAGAAAAAATTGTTGAATAAAATCATTATTAGGGCCCTATTGGAATTGCTCAGTTTCTTCTTCTCCAAAATGAATTGCATTTTTGAGGGCCTAGACATGCTCGAAAACTCATGAAACTTTGCACCCACCAGAAGTGGTGAAAATTTACATCTGAAATTGGTTTCAGAAGTGGGTGTGGCAAAGTGGCTCAATAGCACCACCTATAAAATTTCAATGAAGTGCCCCTCGTACAAAATTTGGTAGACACATGTAACACGGCAATACCTACAAAAAAAGTCCCCCGGTACAAAATCCAAAACCCAACAGGGAGTCCGTTATTTAAAATATTTTTTTGCAAGTTTGTGCCATTTTTGTCATTTCAGGTGTTGTATTTAAACGAACTCCTAGAGATTTAAAAAGATCAACACCAAAACTGGTCAGTGTAATTTAAAGCTCTTTGTGACGTTAAATCGCAAAGATCTTGAGTTTTCATTGCAGGGCGTGTCCATGGCAGCCTGACAAATTTTGATGTTTCAATTTGAGCCAATGGGTTGAAGGTCCAAATTGCAGTTTCAATGCAGTTTCAAAAGGCTCTACACCAGTGGTTCCCAACCACGTTCCTGGAGGCCCCTAACACTACACATTTTGCATCTCTCCTTTATCTGACACACCTATTCCAGTCCTGCTTGCAGCTTTAATTTTTGTTTTCTTTGTGTACAAAAAGTATTCTATTAGCTTCATAAAGTTAGGGTTGAAATATTTAACGATGTCCTTTTTGGGCCATCTGAACATTTAAGTTGCATTGTAGATTTCAACAAAAAATTTGTGTTCCAAAGATGAGCAAAGCTCTTATGGATTTAGAATGACGTAAGGGTGAGTAACTAATGACAGAATTTTCATTTTGGGGTGAACTAACACTTTAAACATCTATAAACACTGAAGTCTCAGTTAAGTTCAAGTGCTCAAAAAGGGCAAAAGTAAACCAATATGCTTCGGAAAGGTCACAGCCATGTCCTCATTTCATGAGTCAAAATCTGCTAAAGGGAACAAGAGTTTTAAAAAGTTATTTGTTTTTAGTGTTATTTAGAACAAGATCTGCATTTTAATGGGTTTAAATGTTTTATTTTTAAATGAGGTAATAAAAACAACTTCCACTCTCAAAATCAAAACCACTCTTTTTCTGTTAAGAAAAGTGGCAAATAAAGTCTCTGGAAACTGAAACTTTCAGGAGACAGAATGTGTAACATAATGGTTTACCACAAAATCGATTAAACTTCTTTGCTCTTCACAAGCAGAAATTTGGGTTATTCTGAGGCATTACAATAGAAGTGAATGGGGTCCTCTGTTCACTTCCACTGAGCTTCAAATCCGTAAACATTAAGATACTCATAACCCCAAAAAATGTCTTACTTTATCCTCCATATTTGCTAACTAAACACTGTACCTCACTAAAAAAACACACATGGCTGTCAAGTACACCAGGATATTACTTGCCTCCGATGTTTGTGATACGTGGGATGTCTCTTTGATTAGCTTTCTTCTCCTTATTGAACTACAAAGTTATTAAATAGCACAGTAAGTGTACTGTAGTTATAAACTGCCACTCTGAGTCTCACTGAATCCTGTGCCAATCAGGCACCTCTGCAATTGGATCTGGAGTTATTTTAGTTGATTCCAGGGAACAATTGTTAAGTCAGATTGCTCAGAAAAACAATAGCACAGCTTTTGTTTTGCTCCTTGATGAATCGTTGACTATGAAGACATTTATTAGCAAAGAGTTATTCTGGTCTAAATCATCCAGTGTGTTCACAAATGAAAACTGGGAAATAAATATGAACTGAATTTGCAGGACATAGAAAAACAATCATGCATATGCAGGATCCAGAGCTTTAGACATGAAGTTTAAATATAAGCATTTCATAAATTTAGGACCTTCTTTATCATAATTGTTACATCAGATCAAAGGAGTAGTCTGTATGATAACAGATGATAACTCCTGTAGTAAATATTTCAAACACTGTCCGTGAATTTACGGTTATTTCTTAACACGCTTCTGCTCATAAATCAGAATGGGGGAATTGAGTACTGACTTGTTTCCAGCATCACAAATAATGTACGTCATTCCATTACAGTCATTCCATTGCTGTCATTCCACACCAGAGCACCTTACACAACAGAACTTCTTACCTTTCAAGGATAATGACCATGATGTGTGTGAGGAGTGCTTTTGTTGAAGAGATTCAAGTCGAGTCATCATTCACTTACCCTCATGTTGTTCCTATATAACTTTCTTTTTTCTCTGGAACACATTCACTGATAATATTTCACTCCAGTGAGCTGTTACCTGCTGCTATTGGATCAGTGAAGGAGAACTTAACTTGAGAACCAGATCAGTCTGATTTGTGAATTAAAAAAATATTCGGAGCAGTTTTGCAAACTGGATTAAATGATTCATTGAAAAGACCTGACTGAAAAGAATGCTTCGTTCATGAATTGGACATCGTAGTTTCCTTTGTGAACATGCCAAGAAGAGCTAGGCTGGATGTCAAGATCTAAGAGCCGTTCATGCAAAGAATAATAACTATAGACCAATTATCTGTTTGTAAACATTCGGGATGCGTGTGCAGGATGGTTGCAGAAAACCCAGGAGAGATAGCCTTTACGGCTAGAGAATTACAGGATATCGTACAAAATACTTAGATTTAAAAAGAGTATAGATTATATTGATAAGATGTCATTTTCCAAATATTATTCACATATTACAAGAGCTTGTCATTCAGCGATAAGCACTGTTATTTAACGAAATTGACATTAGATAGTGGGATAGTCTTGCAGATCCGAAACCGGGATGACGTTTTTTTTGTGGTCGGTTCAAGTGGCAGGCCCTAAAGAATCATATCAACTTGTGGAAAATGGGCATCCGATAACCCCTTAAATAAAATACACCTGATTCAGATCATCAGCTCATTAGTAGAGACTCCAAGACCTGAAATAGGTGTGTCAGATAAAGGAGAGATGCAAAATGTGCAGTGTTGGGGGCCTCTAGGAACATGGTTGGGAACCACTGGTGTAGAGCCCTTTGAAGCTGCATTAAAACTGCAATTTAGGACTTCAACCCATTGGCTCACACTGAAGTCCACTATATGGAGAAAAATCCTGGAATGTTTTCCTCAAAAGCCTTAAAGGAGAAGTCCACTTCCAAAACAAAGATTCACATATAATGTACTCACCCCCTTGTCATCCAAGATGTTCATGTCTTTCTTTCTTCAGTCGTAAAGTAATTATGTTTTTTGAAGAAAACATTTCTGCATTTTTCTCCATATAATGGACTGATATGGTGCCCCAATTTTGAACTCTCAAAAGCAGTTTAAATGCGGCTTCAAACGATCCAAGTTGCAGTTGTAAGCGATCCCAGCCGAGAAAGAAGGGTCTTACTTAGGGAAACCATTGGTTATTTTCATTAAAAAAATACAATTGAAATACTTTTTAATCTCAAACGCTTGCCTTTCTCTCCCTGAACTCTGTGTATTCTGACTCTAGACAGTTATGGTATGTCGAAAAACTCTGATCGTATTTTCTCTCTCAACTTCAAAAATAATTTCAAAATCATCACTACATCGCTGCAGAAGTTCCGACCCAGTCTTTGCAAAGTGAACATGCAAAGAAGATCAAACACCCTCAACAAAAATGCTAAAACAGCGATATAAGACGATTTCGAAGTTGAGGGAGAACATGAGATGGGAGTTTTTTGACATACCCTAACTGTCATGAACCAGAACAAAAACAGTCCAGGCAGAGTGAGATGAGACGAGCATTTGGCATTAAAAATTATATAAACTGTATTACTTTTATTAAAATAACCGATCATTACACTAGATAAGACCCTTCTTTCTAGGCTGGGATCGTTTACAGCTGCATTTAAACTGCCTTTTGGAAGTTCAAAATCGGGGCACCATATCAGTCCATTATATGGAGAAAAATGCTGAAGTGTTTTCCTCAAAAAACATAATTTCTTTACGACTGAAGAAAGAAAGACATGAACATCTTGGATGACAAGGGGGTGAGTACATTATATGTGAATCTTTGTTTTGGAAGTGGACTTCTCCTTTAATTTCTTTGTGACTGAAGAAAGAAAGACATGAACATCTTTTTTGACATAGGGGGTGAGTAAATTATCAGGAAATTTTTATTCTGGAAGTGAACTAATCCTCTAAAGTTATAATAGCCATTCTAATTTGATGAGAATAGTGACCTTAAAACTATAAACTTTAAATCTACTGACTTTTAAAAGCTTAAACATTTAAAATGCGGTTCAAAACAGATGCATCAAAGCAAACTTGCCTTTTCTTTTCCAGTTGTCTTGTTGTCGGGAGTAGCTAAAGCATGTGGAGTGTTTTGTTCGAAATTTAAGCTCAAAGGATCCAGCCATTGTAATCGCATGGAAAAGAGTGTACTTTGATTCAGTATATAATTCAGAAAGTCTTCATGTTACATGGAGTGAAAGATTTGGAATGACATGAGATAAATAACAATAAAAATGGCATTTTTGGGGGGCATTCTAGGCTTGTGACCAAAAAAAATAGGTCAAGGTCAGTAGGAGTAGAGTGCCACGGGGGTGAGTGCACAACAACACCAATCGGCCAAATGGAGAAATTATAGGCAGCAGCTATAAGTGAAAATAGCATATTGTCTAGCGACAGGTGCTATTTACACGACGTGAAAAAAGCATTTTTTTTTTTTTGTGATAGATGCTTTTTACATTAAGTGCAAATAGCAGTATTTTCGTAGCCAGAGTTGCCAACATAGCAACTTTTCAGACCCTGTTAGTGACTTTTAAAAAGTGCCTAGCAACAAGTCTAGCAACTTCTTGGACAAAACTTATTTAGTTTATGAACTCTTCGATACTGCCGCACAAGCACGAGGTCTTGCTTTCCCACTGCGCACACACCTCTATCTGCATCTGCTCTGTTCAGTGAGTGCCAGAGAGGACCAGGACTTTCAGTTAAAATAGCTATTTTGTTGCTTCTCTAATTTTACATGCATTAGCCAAAATCACAGTACAGCCATTGTCTTTTTTTATGTGTAAAGTTATTTGATTTGTCAGACGACAGCTCCATTATAAATCAGGATTTTAGTGCAGATTACCATCTTGGAAGGGAGACCTGCTTATGTAGTCTTAATTGGCTGCGTTTCAGTCACTATTTCATATTCATCCCATTGTCTGACAACAGAAAGAGAAAAATATTATCGAAAGTTTGGCTGCACAGAGAGGTAAGGCAATATGATGCAATTACGTTGTGAATATGCCAGTTAGTGAATGACGTCATTTAGCAACTTTTCAAGTGGGCTTTAGCTACTTTACATTGAAAGAAGTTGGCAACTGTTCTTAGCAATATGCTATTTACACTAAGTACAAACAGCAAAATAGCAGTATTTTCTTTGCAAGTTTATGCTATTTATACTACTTAGTAGCAAATATTTGCACTTCAGTACCCCTAACCCTACCCAAGAAACACCCGTTTTCCACTTTTTGATATTTCCTTAAATTTTATTGAAAGTAAATCCTTTTCTAATGTGATATATGTGATGTGCAAAGAAACAAGAACGAGTTTGGCAAAAAGCAGATTTGAACTTGGGTCGAATGTGTCAAAAAATACAGTGCTATGCACTTTACTACCTACGGCAATGGAGCTGTTATTCAACAGCTGTCTTTTGTAATGTTGTCTATCCCAATCACACATTGGTGGGCGGAGTTTGTGTAAATAGCCTCTGCCAACAAGGCGGGCTATTTACACTTAGTGTAAATAGACACTCCAGAAAGTGGCAAGGGCACATCTATGTCTATGCCAGGGGTGTCCAAACCTGTTCTTGAAGGGCAACTGTCCTGAAGTGTTTATACCCAACCCTACCCAACACCGGAAACCAAAGTAATCGAGGTCTTCAGACTCACCAGAAACTGACAGGCAAGTGTGTCGGAGCTGGCTGTAGCTAAACTCTGCAAGATACTGGCTGTCCAGGTGCAGGATTGGACATCCCTGGTCTACGCTCCCCTGTCAGGTGACATTTTTGGGGGAAGTCATGTTTATGCTCTTTGTTTGTGCTGCTGAGTGTCTGATCTTTTGCCTACACACCGTTTTGAGAAGATTTACACAACTTGTTGGCGTTAACCTCGGTTAACCCCACTGTTGATCACAAGATGACCCCTGTCCTACAAACACATTCTTACAAATACGTGTACCCATGAACTCTTGTACTCTACTATGTTATGACCAGAGCAGCTGTGGCAAACATGCAGCACGTAGATCATGTACAGGGGGCTCGAAGACCGTTGCGCACAAGTAAACTACTGTATTTCAGCTTGATGATGTTGAAAGGGAGGAATTTTGGTTTGATAAGACCTTTTCCTGAATGAGATATGGTTCAACTGGATATAATTATTACCATTTTTTAAATTCCTCTGTATGGAAAACTTTCTTAATTCCAGGTGTTAGGTAGGAATGCAAAATACCATGTGCATGTACACCAAGTATTCTGTTGGTCACGCTATTCAAACGTCACTTCGCTGCCATGACTACAACTTGTATATTGTACAAACATCACGGTAAGGTACGATGATTGTTATGTTCAAGAACATAAACATAATGGAGTATGTTCCAGGAAGAAGCAGGTCAAGGCTGTGAGTGGGCATTTGTGTATTTAGCATATGTTGTTTTTTTTACAGTGTACATACCGTACACACACGTATTTGGGTGCATACAGAATGTTCATTAGCGCAAGAGTCTCTCAACTTTTCATGTTTCACACATTCCAGAGGTCTACAACACAAAAAATGGGGTTAAACACAGTTAGAAGTACAAATGAAGTATTCATTTGAAGTGTATTTGGGTTGTAATGGTTTTACCAGAGTAGTAGATAAAAAGAACTGGGTTTTATAAATGAGGCATCAGAGAGTATATACAATATTAAAATTGTATTCATAGTAAATAAGATACTGTATATTTATTTTGTTCTCAACTGAAAAAGCATTAGAATAAAAAACAAAAAAAGCTATTATTGATAATGGGTTCTTGGGAAAAGCCTGTTATGTCTGGATAGCTATGAATCTGGCACACATGGGGTTTTATAAATCTGAAAATGTTTGTTGCATTTCATACATGAGGCTCTTGAGCTTGTAAGCCAAAGGTTAAAATCCTAGAAGAGGTCGATACTCAACTGGCGAATTCCAAAGTCACCATGAGTTCACATCTGTATAACCGAACCGAGTTTATATTTAAAGGGTTAGTATTTAAATGAAATTCTATCATTAATTACTCACCCTCATGTCGTTCCAAACCCGTAGGACCTTCATTCATCTTCAGAACACAAATTAAGATATTTTTGATGAAATCCGAGAGCTTTCTGACCCTGCATCATCTGTATATTCTAGTTCAAGTAAGTAAGTCATCCTCTGTTGAAATCTTCAAGCATGTTTATGAACACTGTTTTATGTACAGCATGTGTCTTCTTCTGCTTGTAAACAAAACGCAGCGCATCTGGGTTATATGTCAAAACGCCGGCACCTGCGTCAGCAACACCACACGCATGCGTCGTGGTACTCTCGTCAGTGGCGGCAGGGACTGACAGAAGAGAAGAAATTGTTGAATAAAGTCGTTATTTTTGTTTTCTTTGCACAGTAAAAATAATCTTGTAGTTTCATAAAATTACAGCTGAACCACTGATGTCACATGGACTATTTTAACGATGTCCCTACTACCTTTCTGGGCCTTAAACATGGTAGTTACGTTGCTGTCTATGCAGGGTCAAAAAGCTCTCGGATTTTATCAAATATATCTTAATTTGTGTTCCGAGGATGAAATAAGGTCTTACGGGTTTGGAATGACATGATTAATTAATGCAATTAATGACTGCATTTGTTTTTTTTTTTTTTGGTGAACTATCCCTTTAATACTCTATATTTTTAATAACAAAGTGGATAAGTGGAGTCTCTGTGTTTTTTTTATTTATTTTTTTATTTTTTTTTAAATCTGTGTATGAGTTTTCAGTGCCTTATTCTGTAGGCTACATTGTTGTGCAACAGCAGACAAGTGAGTCAATTGAATCATTTACTCAACTGTTTTGTTCAAAAACAGATTAATTCTGTCAAGTCACATACGAAGTTCTGGTATGAAACTCTAAATGGCGCAGTCCGATAGGTCTAACTCAATCCGACATAATGACATCATCACTTTTTTTCCCCTGTATCAGTAGCCAGTGAGCTCGCTACTCAACATTCAAATATATGACTAGTGCTTGCAGTAGCAGTTTTGCAGCTTGCTTCAGAAACCCTCCACCTTCCCCAGCTCCACCTGTATAGATCTGCTACGAGGTGATTCATGTATGTTATATGTGCAGCAGCGGTATTTCTTACATGCTCACAGCAGCATGTTGTGGATGTATTGGCAGAAGAAAGTCTCAGTACTTGCTCTGCCGCAGCAGCAGATCTATTTCACCAAGACCAAATACATTAACATTGTCATGTACATTACCATGACAATCCCTCTGAGAGTTGTCATAACAGAGCTTTATTTTTATGGTGCTTTATTGTTTCAAAGCAGCTTCACAGTTTCACACAAGAATATAAAGAAGATGCCACCTTCAAAAATGAGTTCAATTAAGTTAAGTTTTTTCTCACCCAATAGTGTCAGTATCCTCAGATCAACACTATTACTGAATATCTTTTAGACCCTGATTAAGCAAGGCAAAGTCAGCAATAACAAAGAACCCAAATTTGATCAGGTCATAATTCAAGAACAAAATAAGCAACTATATTTGTGAGTGAGTCACTGAATCATTTCAAAGTTCAAAACACTGATTCATTCAGGAACAAAGTGTCGCCACTGTGTTCCTAAGAGACTCAACAATTGATTGTGCTATGAATTTGTTTAGAACTGTTTTCACTGGTGGCACAAAACATACAAAATATTGTGTCTAAAATGTTTGAGTTACAAAATATTAATTAAAATTTTTGCATTTACATTTACTAGGGATGGTAGGATTCACCAGTTTGCATCGGTGCATCGGCATAAAAGTTAACGATGCGATGCATCGATTTAAAAAAGTGTGCATTGGATACAAGTTGACATTTGTATTGCGATGCATCATTTCTAACATATTTGCATCTGTAAAAAGTGATGTATTTATATATAATTATTAGTAGATGCACTATATACTTCTTTTAGAAAGTAACCAGTATTTTATACATAGATTTATTTCTCCTCTCTAACTGTTTTTCAAGTGCCTGCGTTGTCCCATCACCACTGCTGCTAGATGAGTATGATGTATCACAACACTATGGAGACTGAGGCATATCTTGAGAGTATCACAGTATCACATAGAATATAGATTGACATGGCAGAGGTAGAGGGGCATCTCCCATTAAATAATTACAATGAAGCAAAGAAATAAAAGCAAACTACCTGTACCATGTTGAATCATAATTTTTTCCGTTGCATTGTACTGTATTGAATTGCGTTTTGTTGAAGTGAATCGAAATCAGATCGCACAGCGTTATAATAGGGGTGAATTGTATCGCGTCGGATTGGTAGCTGCTTCATATGTATCTTTAATGCATCGTATCGTCGGCTATGCATTGAGATGCATATCGCATCGGCCTCAGTCATGGAGATGCATGTTCCTAACATTTATGCATTTGCCAGATGCTTTTATCACTTTCTGTTGGTCAGTGCAAATGCATGTGACTAACTTGAACATAAGTGAAATGTGCTTGGGAAACTTTTTCTACCCTTACATAAAACTGAATGGAACTGTGAATGTGACCATTGCATTCAAGTTATCAGTTCATGCATTCTGCATGAATCAAACCCATGACCTTGGCATGGCTAGTGCCATGCTCTACAGTTTGGAGCTTCCGGAGTGCACACATCTACAATCACATTTTTGGTCTGAATATCAAAAGAGCGCTTTTGCTCGTGTCATGGTTGACCCGTCAGAATCAGGATTTCCAGAGAGCTGTGTAATTAGAGTACAGTGACACTAAGATGTTACACAATGAAGCATCCTGGGAAACTATTTAGGCCACGGTGACAACCTTCAGCCACGTTTGACTCCTGTGCTGCTCTGTTCCTACAAATAGCTGCATTGGAAATGACCTTTCCTGTTCAGTGGGACAATTCACTTGGGCTTCCTCAACATCTGGGCAGAAAAAGTGAGTATGGGGCCGATCTAGTTTGCCACTGTAATGAATCTCCTCCACCATGGGGTGAGAAAATTTGAAGAGCAATTAAACTCAACAGATGCAGCAGGACTTTTTGAGGAATGGGGATTTCATTGTTGTGGCTTGAGCTCTGGAAGGCCAACTCGAGAGCGACCAGCAGCTGTGTTTCGGGAGAGGCTGGGGGTGGATGGGCGGTTGGATTTTCTCCCTCCCGTCCCCACTCGGTAATTACTCTGGTGATTTATAATGTCCAGAAGACAAATGCAATGTCAGCTGAGACGTCCCCCCAACCGATGCCCTAAACATACAATTTCACACTACATTACCGACCCTCTCCAAGGGCAGCGGGATTTAATTGCTGCATATCCGAGGCCAAAAGTGCTGTGTCACTTGTTTCCTCACACAGTGCAAGTTTTCAACATTGGACAACTTCTTTCGACACTTTGAGAGCTGATGGGGGATGAAATCGGAGACCGTAATTCATCTGCACAGTAATCTACACATAATTCTTGGAATAACACAAGAGCTGCTAACATAGCTGGATCTTCAAAATTCATCCTTATGACCCCTTGTACCTTCGGAGTACAATAGAAAGGGTAAAATGATAAATTAATATAACAATTACACAACAAAAAAGATAATTTTGTCGTCATTTACTCACTCTTGTGTTTTTCCAGACTCATTTGGCTTTCTTTCTTACAGATGCAATTCAGTGGTGTGTGGTTGTGCTGTAAAGAATTTATGTTTTTGATGGAAACATTTCAGGATTTTTTTCCATAAAATGGACTGGTATGGGGCCCGATTTTGAACTTCCAAAATGCAGTTTAAATGCGGCTTCAAACGATCCTAAATGCGGTTGTAAGCAATCCCAGCAGAGGTAGAAGGATCTTATCTAGCGAAATGATCAGTTATTTTCATAAAAATACTACAATTTACATACTTTTTAATGTCAAACGCTCATCTTGTCTTACTCACCCTGTTTTTTTTTTTTTTTTTGTGGTTTCTGACGGTTAGGGTATGTTGAAAAACTCCCATGTCATGTTCTCCCTCAATTTCAAAATCGTCCTATTTCACTGTTTTACCCTTTTTGTTAAGGGTATTTGATCCTCTTTGCATGTTCACTTTGCATAGACTGGGTTGGTACTTCTGCAGCGATGTAGGATGATTTTGAAGTGATTTTTGAAGTTGAGGTAGAAAATACGATTAAAGTTTTTCGACATACCCTAATTGTCTTGAGCCAAAATACACAGAAATCAGACAGAGCAAGACAAGATGAGCGTTTGAAATTAAGGGTGCTTTTACACCTGTAGATCAATTACTTTGTTCCGAAACAGGGATTAAAATTATTACAGTTTCGCTTTTTATTCTTGGTGTGGTTCGCTTTCACACAGCAAAGTTTCTAAACGGACCAAATGTGTTAATATATGTCACGCGCGAGTATACTCTCGGACCGATTGTTTTGGCGCAGATCTGAGCGTAATTGCCATGTTCACATATGCCTAAACGAACCGAGCTAAGGGGGGAAACGCACCAGGTTCCGAAACAAAGTGCCAGGTGTGAAAGCACCCTAAAAAGTATTTAATTTGTATTTTTTTTTATGAAAATAACCAATTGTTTCGCTAGATAAGACCCTTCTTCCTCGGCTGGGATCATTTACAACCGCATTTGGGATCGTTTGAAGCCGCATTTAAACTGCATTTTGGAAGTTCAAACTCGGGGCACCACAGCAGTCCATTATATGGAGAAAAATGCTGAAATGTTTTCCTCAAAAAAACATAATTTCTTTACAACTGAAGAAAGAAAGACATAAAACATCTTGGATGACAAGGGGGTGAGTACATTATCTGTAAATTTTTGTTCTGGAAGTGGACTTCTTTAAGTACATGGGCCACTTTTATAGTGCATTCTGTCGTTTTGGAACTTAACAGCCCTAGGCTCCATTCTACTTCATTGTATGGAAAAGTGTCCAGAACATGCTTCAAAAATTCACATTACATTGCACAGAAACATAAAGGCGAGTAAATAATAATAATAAAATGTTATTTTTCAATAAACTTTCTCCTTAAAGGAGAACTCCACTTCCAAAACAACAATTTACAAATAATTTGCTCACCCCCTTGTCATCCAAGATGTTCATGTCTTCTGTCTTCAGAGGTAAAGAAATTGTTTTTCATTTCAGGATTTTTCTTCATATAATGGAATTCATTGGTGCCCCGATTTTGAACTTCCAAAATGCAGTTTAAATGCAGCTTCAAAGGGCTCTAAATGATCCCAGCCGAAGAAGGGTCTTATCTAGTGAAACGATCTGTCATTTTTTTCGAAAAATGAATGAAATTTTTATATTTTTTAAGCACAAAAGCTCATGTAGCACAGGCTCTGGGATGCGCTTCCACGACACCACGAATCACGTCTAAGTTCAGCGTCTGTGTACTCCGGCTCAAAAAGGTAGAGCATGGCGAAAAACTCCATCTCATTCTCTCCTACAACTTCAGAAACGCCTGACATCGCTGTACCTTTTTGTTTGTAAACAGCGTTTGACTTACTTGCACTTCCTTAGTCTTTGCGCGTTCGCTTTATAAACACTGGGTCTGTAGTTCCGCCTACATTCCGTGTGACCTTTCGATGTGATTCAATAGTACGTAGTGTTGTGGACGCGCATCCCAGAGCCTGTGCTACACAAGCTCTTGTGCTTAAAAAGTATACAAACTTTTATTTTCCGAAAAAAAATGGCCGATCGTTTTGCTGGATAAGGCCCTTCTTCCTTGTCTGGGATCGTTTAGAGCCATTTGAAGCTGCATTTTGGAAATTCAAAATCGGGGCACCAATGAAGTCCATCATATAGAGAAAAATCCTGAAATGCTTTCCTCAAAAACCATAATTTCTTCACGACTGAAGACAGAAAGACATGAACATCTTGGATTATAAGGGGGTGAGTAAATATTTTGTAAATTGTTGTTCTGAAAGTGGAGTTCTCCTTTATCATCAAACACAGTAAAACCACACCCCCTACTGGCCTTAATCTTACGCTTCTCAGAAATATAGAACACATGGGTTTGGAAGGTTGGTAGGCTCCACTAGGAGCTTGTTGACAGCTCGGCACAGTCCCTCAATTCCCATTGTGGCTTTCAAATGAGAACAGGATCAGGTTTCATCAGATGGGGAGGAACTACAGCAAAGCATCTTAATAGGCATGAGTGGACGCTGGGTTCAGGACAGAGTCGGCGGTAACACTGCCAAGACCAGCGCTGGAAATATGAGCTTGCACCTGGGCTATTATGGAGAACATTTTGCTATCAAGCACAGTGACTAAGAATCCAGAGTCTGTAGATGTGACATTACCAACAATGTACTATGCATCCCATTACGGACCATATTTACAACAGAATCATAACTTATAAAATGCACAATTGTAAAACAGTGCCTACTACCTACTGCCAAGAGTTTTACTGCAACAAGCAGTGAATGTCAAAAGACACGTGACCGCAGCTCTTTAGCAATCCGACCGAGCATCTGACTGTACAGCACATTCTCAGAGCAGAGGTGCTGAAAGACAGAAACAAGCTGGAGCAGTCGACCTTTGTCCCAAGCCGGGACATGACACCTCTCCAGAGGCTCTTCTATTACCAAAAAGCTCTTCTCTGGAAGTTCATGCCATAAGGACGCTGGAGATTTAAATGCGGTCTCGGGGTCGACAAGCTTTTAGCCCCAAATGGTTTCAATCACGTAACACTGTGTCTGCGTGGTACAGCACATGGTGAACTCCTGAGGGTACTCGCTCTAGTTAATGTCCAGATGGAATCATAAAAATGCTGGTGAAGACCTCCTGTCAAAAATGCTATCGCTAAAAGGTGTCTAGGAGTATGTTGTTATGTAGCATGTTTCCCACAACAAACTAACCTCTTGCAAGAGAATTCAGAGGTTTTACAATACCAAAAATGATGCAACCAAACTTGGCTTTTGTTAAAAAGTTACATTTATTGTAGAAACGTTGCTATGAGTCCCATTAGAATATAGCAAGAAAAAAATTTAAAAGCATTTCACAAATCCAGCTGTGTAAAAAGGAGCATTTCAGTCTGGCTTCAGTCTAAATAAAAATGATGTACTTCATATTAATGTTATTCTGAGATGTGTTTATTTTACTTTAGACAAATCAGCTTCAGTTGTTCTGTAGTGCTGAAAGAACTAAACCAGATATCAAAAGCAAGGGCTGGACAACCTGCTTTTATGTAACATGCTAAATACACACATATTGTCAAAAAAACAAACAAAACAAAAAAAAACAAACAAAAAAAAAAAACAATCCAACCACCTCAAATTAGTGCAAACTTCCAATATTCCAGTGCTCAGCAATTGTTCATCCACTGAACGACTACTTTTGGTGATCTTCATGTGAAAGAAAAAAATTATCCTTGTACCTGGAAAATGACAACACATTGTTTTTGGCATTAACAATTTCAATATTAGATGTGCACCTGTTATTTTTTGTTTGATTCAACTACTATATGAGATAAGTATCTTATTTCAACATTGCTTGGCATACACTACCAGTCAAAAGTTTTTGAACAGTAAGATTTTTAAAGTTTTTTTTTTTTTTTTAAGAAGTCTCTTCTGCTCACCAAGCCTGCATCACCAGCAAGCACAGTAAAATTCTATAATATTTTTGTTTTCTATTAGAATATTTGAAAACGTAATTTATTCCTGTGATCTCAAAGCTGAATTTTTAGCATCATTACTCCAGTCACATGATCCTTCAGAAATCATTCTAATATTCTGATTTTCTGCTCAAAAACATTTATTATTATTATTATTATTATTATTATTATTATTATGTTGAAATCAGCAGAGTAGAATTTTTTCAGGTTTCTTTAATGAATAGAAAGTTTAGAAGAATAGCATTTATCTGAAATATAAATCTTTTGTAACATTATAAATGTCTTTATCATCACTTTTGATCAATTTAAAGCATCAATTAAAAGTATTAATTTCTAACCCCCCCCCCACTTCAAGCTTTTGAACGGTATAGTGTATATAATGTTACAAAGCTTTTTTATTTCAGATAAATGCTGATCTTTTGATCGTTCTATTCATCAAAGAATCCTGAAAAAATGTACTCAGCTGTTTTAAATATTGATGATAATAATAGAAAAAAAAATTAACAGCAAATCAGCATATTAGAATGATTTCTGAAGGATCATGTGACTGCAGTAATTATACTAAAAATTTAGCGTTGAAATCACAGGAATAAGTTACATTTGAAAACATATTCATATAGAAAACAGTTATTTTAAATAGTACAAATATTTCAAAATGAAACTGTTTTGCTGTATTAAAAATCCTACTACTCAAAAACTTTGGACTGGTATTGAACATTTATTGTACCTCATTGTGTTTTGGCTGCAGTGTTGCCAGTTGTTTCCTGTTGTTCAGCATCAGGGGCTGAATTTGACGCACCCTCTTCTTTCTTCTCTGCGGATAAGAAATCATGAATGGCGTCCTCGATGTGTGGCCTGAAGATATGGTTCAGTTTAGGGTCCACCACCTGAGTAATGATACGGTCTACCCCTGATTCCAACATCCCTGACCTGTGAGAATAAGCAAATGTTTTCAATAAAAATGCAAACTATTATTTCATTTAATACACTTGAGTGAATACACTCTAGCTACCCTTTTGCTTTAACAAGAACTCTCTAAAACATCACAGATTTCACACTGTGCCAAAAAAGCCCAATGCCTATAATTCAAAACATTTAAAACAAATCTTACAGTTCAAACATACAGTATAGCTATATATAACAATACAATAAAGTGTACAAAAATGACACAAGTCAGCGGAGGTGATACATACTGAATTACGCTTTGTCTCAAGCCATTCCTCACTTGGTTCTTGTTGATGGACGGATTCCATTCTTGAGTACTGAGATGATTGGACACAAAGTTGTCCACCTTCTGTCGTAGATTTTGATAAGCTGGCTAGAGACAGAGATGAATTTATGTCAGTTTACACAAGATACGTAGATAGATGACAGAGAAATAAAAAACAAAAAACAAAACCAAAAGAATGACAAAGATAGACAAAGAGATAGTTAACTAGATACAAAAACAGAGACACATGGTGTTCCAAAACCGACTGAGCTGCCTAAATTGACAGGTAACGTCATTTATGGGCGTGTTTGAGCGTTCAGAAGCGCCTAAGATGCCCAGATATGCTGTCTGTGTGGGCAGCTCACCAGGTTTTGAGACACAGCCTCGATTGTTCATATCTAGATTTCACCTTCGTGTCCACGTCTGCCAGACAGTCCCGTCTGAACTCATCAAACAGGCCTCTGTTCTTCAGGTGCTCCACTATGAGAGCGATGAGCCGCGGGTCTCCTGGAGGAGCATTGCTCAGATTGCTGCTGCCCTCTGCCATGAATTATTATCTGCTAGCCACTGCCCTCAGTAACAGAGGAACACAAAGAGCTCTCTCAACTTTAGAACTGATTCCGTCGCGATTAAAAAGTAATATATGATGCTTGAAATAAAAAACCAACAACCTAAGTTCTTAGATGACAACAGAAGTAAATAAAAGCGCTTCCTCGTCTTCTTCTGTGTTGCTGTGTGTAGATGCGTCCCAGCAGACATACCGCCATCTACCGGACACAAGGACAACAGCACCTCAGTATAACGGATCTCTATCATATAAAATAAATAAAGGATAAAATTAATCCAAAGCCATTTTTATTAGCATTGTAACAAAACAAACAAAATTAAAATAAAGTTACAAACAAATGTAAAAATATTCCTGCTGAGAAAAACAAAAACAAAAAAAGAACAAAAACAGCTAAAACCATCCTAAGATGGTTGACTGGTCTTAGCTGGTTTAAAGGGGTCATCGGATGCCCATTTTCCACAAGTTGATATGATTCTTTAGGGTCTTAATGAAAAGTCTATAATATACTTTGGTTAAAATTGTCAAAATCAGCTCTGCAAAAATCATCTCATTCTGGTCGAGGCTGCTTTAAATGCAAATGAGCTCTAGTTGCCCCGCCCCTCTCTTTTCTCTGTGGAGTGACACCTGTTTACTTTAGCCGTGTTTAGCCGCTACACTTGCTAACTAGCACATCATTAGGAAAGGTGATCGCAAAGATTCATAAAAAAAAAACCCTTATACTCACTTCTGCTGTAAGTGAAGCTGGATCATGAATGATTCACGCAAACATAGATGGATATATGTCATGAACCGGAAAAAAAACAGAGGTCGCGAAAGCAAGACAAGACAATCGTTTGACATTAAAAAGTATATAAATTGTATTATTTTTATGAAATTAACCGTTTGTTATGCTAGATAAAACCCTTCTTCCCTGGCTGGGATCATTTACAACCGTATTTGGGATCGTTTGAAGCTGCATTTAAACTGCATTTTGGAAGTTCAAACTCGGGGCACCATATCAGTCCATTATGTGGAGAAAAATCCTGAAATGTTTTTCTCAAAAAAACATAATTTCTTAACAACCGAAGAAAGAAAGACACGAACATCTTGGATGACAAGGGGGTGAGTACATTATCTGTAGATTTTTGTTCAGGAAGTGGACTTCTCCTTAAAGCTTGGAGTAGCTAGGCTAGTCTCCCAGCCTGACCAGCTAAGACCAGGCTGGATGACCAGCCAACCAACTAGTTTAGGCTCGTTTTAGCTGTTTTTTTTTTTTGTTTTTTTTTGGCAGGGACATAAAACAAGGCCTTTCAACTTTCAACAATTTGAAAATTGTAGTCAGTAATGTAATCAAGTTACTCATTTTAGGTAATGTATTCTGACTACTTTTAGATTACTTTTGACATAACTTGTCAAAAGAGAATAAAAGAGATTAAAATGACCATGACTTTGTCATAATGGTCAATTTTTTGAAGCTTAGATTTATACATCATATATACCTAAAAAGCTGAATAAATAATATTTCCATAGATGTATGGTTTGTAGGATAGGACAATATTTGGCCAAGATAAAACTATTTGAAAATCTGGAATCTGAGGGTGCAAAAAATCTAAATATTGAGAAAATCGCCTTTAAAGTTGTCCAAATGAAATTCTTAGCAATGCATATTGCTAATCAAAAATTAAGCTTTGATATATTTATGGTAGGAAATTACAAAATATCTTAATGGAACATAATCTTTACTTAATATCCTAGTGATTTTTGGCATGAAAGGAAAATCGACAATTCTGACCCATGCAATGTATTGTTGGCTATTGCTACAAATATACCCATGCTAATTATGACTGGTTTTGTGGTCCAGGGTCACATATTAACTTTAAATCTTAAGGGGAATTTCAGGTATTTTAGGTCAAAGGGGTTTGACTGACAAAACATTTGAATTGAATTTCGAATTTGAATCACATGAACAAAAAAAATTAGAAAGAGGAAAATAAGTTAGGGAGAATCAATAAATAATGAGCAATTTACTGTCATTGTGTGAATAATTTGTAATCATGTAATCCACAAAAACGTAACCATAATCTGATTATGAGTATTTTAAAATGTATTATAATCCAATTACAAGTACTTAATTTTTGGAATCTAATTGCACAATCCAGATTACATGTACAGTTACAACCCAGCACAATATTATTTAAAATCTTTAAACAAGATAACGTGGGATTCAGATGATACCAGTCATGGAAAGCTCATTTAA
Organism: Cirrhinus mrigala; assembly: GCA_036247105.1. Classification (NCBI taxonomy): domain Eukaryota; kingdom Metazoa; phylum Chordata; class Actinopteri; order Cypriniformes; family Cyprinidae; genus Cirrhinus; species Cirrhinus mrigala. The sequence goes on along the minus strand of CM070027.1, from coordinate 5,526,742 downwards.
CATTAATCACAAATTTAATCAATAAACCAGGCTTTTTTTCCCTTTCTTTCATACATCTAAACAGAGATTTATAACTTCTGCTGCCATCTCAAAAGGCTGCTAGTCTTGTATGATTTTTATTCTGCCCCTGTAGGTCATTTCTGAGTGGTTAAAGTGACATTGTTACAGCTCATCCCCTGTATTGTAGGCAACTATGGTGACCATGGAACATTTCGGAAAGGGCAAATTGTCCTGGCTATTTGAAGGATCGTCTGAGTGTGATTACTTTTGATTACGATGGATTAATTGTGATAACGAAATCGAATAATGAAAGGCTATCACGTAATATTTCATCTCAAATTATCCCATTGTGTAATTGGGTGATTTTAAATCATGGAGTCTTTGATGTTTGCTTCAATTGCAGGATGAAACGGTTGCCAAGCAACAACAGAAAGGAACCATGGTGACACTGATGAGGGGAAATGTAACAAATATGTCCCCTGTGGCCCCTCATTAGTGGATGACCATGTGTCTATATCACTCACAATTTTAACAGTGTTAATAATAATAATAGCGTCAGATATGTAACACTTGAAGCGCATCCACATATTCATGTTTCATTTCAGAATATAGAATATAGAAGTGTTGCATTCTGTGTCCATGGGGAATAAGCATTGGATTTAGAGCTAGTTCTCTCAAATGATAGTTTAAATCTAGTTGCCTTTTTGCCATTATTTGTACCTTATTAAGCTTGTCATCTGACCTGAGAGGTACCAAAATATATTACGCCACAAGATGGCGACATATTATAAATCAGTGCCATCAAAAGATCAGTTTCTTTTCTTTTCTTTTTTTTACCTTGCCATTGTGTGACAAGGTTAAGTATGTATTGTAATATATAATACAACAAATTAACCTTTCTTTTTTCTTTTTTCATTTGAAACTGGTGTCTACACTCCACAATTTCCCAGTTTGGTATGCCGCTTGGTTTTCTCTCAGTAGTCTTTTAGAAATAGTTTTCCCCCCACATTAATTCTGGTTCAAAACAAAACAAACAAACAAACAAACAAACAAAAAAAAAACAACAACAAAGCAAAACAAACAAACAAAAAACAAGTAACAAGAAACAAAACAAACAAACAAACAAAAAAACGACAAGACAAAACAAAACAAGAAAAAAAACAAAAACCAATGAAGCAAAACAAAAAACAAAACAAGAAACAAAAAGCAAAACAAGAAATAAAACAAAACAAGAAACAAAAACTAGAACAGCTTAGGGACAAAAGCTAACAAACACAAATTGGACAGGTAAAAAAAATGCAAGCTTTCACAAGTCATTCATTCATACAAGCATAAACTAAAATAATAAAAAAAATTTGTACCACCATATATACAAATAACAATTGAATAATTGCAATAATAATGATAATACAATACAAAAACTTAGGAATAGTTGATTACCAAAATTTGTCATTATTTATTTTTACTTGTTCCAAACCTGTTTGCCATTATTGTTTTTTAGAAACATAAACAAAATAATGATGATCTAAAAAATAATAATAAAGAATAAAATAATAAATAAGATAATAAATAATGAAAAATAAATAAAATAAAATAAAAATATAAATAATAGAAAAAGGGGCAGTGTGAACATTCTGCTAAACATCTCCTATTTTTTCACTGAGAAAAGAAAATCATACAGGTTGAGTTAAAAATAAACAAATAAATAAAAAAAATCACAGAAGCACAGAATTATTATTTCATTCTTTTTTTCCCCTCTGTAGAATGAGAGTATATGTAAATCCTAGGATATAAAATGAAAGAAAGGCAATAAAGCATTTGTAAAAAGCATAATTGCATGGAAAATGCAGTTTAGAGGACATATCCAAACGAAATATGTCAGATTAAATTTTCAGAAACAAGTCTCACAAGCTTCCTCCTTATATTAGAGTGTCAATCAAATTCTGAAGGTGATTAATCAGATTATGACCTTTGAAAACATTCAATGGCTTTAAGCTTCCATGCCATAATTCAGACATAAGCACACATGATGTCAAGTAGCTCCCTTTTGCACAAACCAAGCATAATTAAGCAGTTTAGCTTGAGTTCAAAGCAAATGGACAAACAGCACCTTATATAACCTGTAACATAACAAGCTTCATTTGTATACCAAGGCTTTAACAGGATTCCAAGATCATGTGAATTATTGCACGCTGCCTGCTTTGTGTGTACACCATTTGTGGCTCCTGCTCTTATTGTTCAATCCATCGGAGCCTGTGAACAGATGAAAGTGGATACAAGATTATCAGGCTTGACAAATATAGAACATTCCCTGTCTTTCTCTGTTCAGTCCACACAAAGTCACAGGGCTTCTGTATTGGATTTCCTTTTGACATCTCAAAAGATATTGAACAAGCAGTAATAGAAGCTCATCAGCTGGTGAAGTCTGTGCAAACGAACCCAGTTGGCCACAAAAATCTAATTTGCCGCTTTGAATGAGCATACAAGTCTTTTCGGTTGCCAAGGCAACTTGCTCCTTGTTCACTCTCTCCCCAAGCAGTAAGACGGCAACAGATTTTTATATCACGTTCATACTTGTTCTCACAGACTGAGATAATTACTATTCAAAATGTTTGCAGCACTGTATTTGCAGAGAAAAAAAATATCCACTCTGCCACCTCGCATCAAGACAAACCAGTGGAAAGAGCAACTGCCTGTAGACAGACAAATGAAATAAGTTGATGCAGGTGATATAAACAACACTAGAATGAATTCTAAGTTGATGGTGTTTATTTTTGTCACATCTGAAAAGATGTTGGTGTTTATATGTGTGTGTGGATGTCTTAAGATTCCTTGCCCAACATTTAAATCTGGTTCAGTGTTCGCTGTAAACTGCAGTGTGCTATCAGAGTTCTTCTGAAAATCTCCACCTCCCCCAGCTCCCCCTGTTTAGATCTACAGTGAGATTTATGTATGCCTATTCATACAGCAGCATCATATCTTACATACTCACAGCAGTGTGTCTGTGTATCTGTTGGCAGCGGCGAGTCTATACTTGCTCTGCAGCAAGTAGATCTAGTACACCAAGACCAAATGCATTAACATTGTCATATACATTAACATACATGTAATCTCTTAGAGCAAAAAAGGTCCCAGAGTTTCTTGCCATGGCCCTGGAATGAAAATGAATTCCCCTGTTATTCTCAGCAAACATTTTGTCCCAGAAAAATGTAAGAACATTTTTTTTATTTGTATAGCTATTTAAAAAAGGTGACCAGAATAAATTACATTTTCCCATTTCAAACCAAAAGTACCAGGGCTGTAATGGCCATAGACATCGAGGGACCACCACATGCATCCAGTCCAAAATTCATGTGGTTGTGGTTGTCCAGTATGAGGCAAAAAATGCCAACAAATTGGACAAAATGGCTCTTCAGAAATAAATTAAACTTATTACATCTGTTGCTAATAAAGTGAAAATGAAATCTGGAAAGTGTCGATTGCGGCATTAAATTAAAGGAGAAGTCCACTTCCAAAACAAAGATTCACATATAATGTACTCACCCCCTTGTCATCCAAGATGTTCATGTCTTTCTTACTTCAGTCGTAAAGAAATTATGTTTTTTGAAGAAAACATTTCTGCATTTTTCTCCATGTAATGGACTGATATCTTGCGCCGAGTTTGAACTTCCAAAATGCAGTTTAAATGCGGCTTCAAACGGTCCCAAATACGGTTGTGAACGATCCCAGTCGAGGAAGAAGGGTCTTATTTAGCGTTTAGGGTATGTCAAAAAACTCCAATCGTATTTTCTCCCTCAACTTCAAAAATCATTTCAAAATCATCCTACATCGCTGCAGAAGTTCCAACCCAGTCTTTGCAAAGTGAACACGCTTGCTGACTGAATTCTATGGGGAAGCTAATTCTCTCATCCTAAACAAGACAGTACAGATGTACGTACAATGAACAGTAAGTAAGAGATTCATTTCACAGTGTATAGACAGCTTCAGTGATTGTAACCATAGTTTTGTTTTTTGAGAGTGCTTAAACTCGTGATAGACCGAAGTTAGTGATAATGTTTTTCCCTTGCTTTCTGTATATAGTTAATTTGCTGTTTGAATAACCACGGAAATGAAAACGTTATAATTAGCAACTTGGTATGTTTTTATTAAATTGTGATCCCTTTAAATACAAATTCAGTCATATTAAAAATATTTTATTAGCCTACATGACAACCATAACTGGTACATGCCTAAAAAGACTGGTTTATGATGATTAGGGTGATTTTAGCCTTACCCTGGTGTTGGTTCAGCCTCTGCCTATGATTACCCCTAATTCTAACTATGTTTGCACTATACCAGTATTTAAACCAGTAGATTACGGAAGCCCGTTTCCGGTAACTGGGTAAATGTGGTAATTGCAAATGTTTATCTCACGGTTCTTTTTTTTTTTTTTTTTTTAATATTTTGCAATTCTGACTTTTTTTCTCAGAATTGTGAGATATAAGTTCACAATTGCGAGTTATAAAATCCAGTTTTGAGGGGAAAAAAAAGACTGATATGTTTTTAGAATTGCGAGTTTATATCTCACAATTCTGACTTAACTCACAACTGCACGTTATAAAGTCATAATTGCGAGATATTAACATGAGAAAAAGTCAGAATTGTGAGATGTAAACTCATAATTCTGACTTTTTTTCTCAGAATTGCGAGTTTATATCTCACAATTCTGAGAAAAAGTCAGAATTGCATGATATAAACTCACAATTGCGTGAAAGTCAGAAATGCGGAATTCTGACTTTTTTTTAGAATTATTGTGTGTTATAAATTCGCAGTTGCGAGATGTAAAGTCAGAATTGCATGATATAAATTCACAATTGCGAGTTATAAAGTTTATATCTCAGAATTCTGACTTTATTTCTCAGAATTGCGAGTTTATGTTTTGCAGTTCTGAGAAATAAAGTTGCAATTCTGAGAAATAAAGTCAGAATTCTGAGATATAAACTCATAATTCTGACTTTTTTTCCTCAGAATTGCAAGTTTATATCTCTCAGTTATGACTTTATAACATACATTTGTGAGTTAAGTCAGAAATGTGAGATATAAACTCGCAATTCTAAAGACATATCAGTCTTTTTCCCCTCAAAACTGGACTTTATAACTCGCAATTGCGAGCTTATATCTCACAATTCTGAGAAAAAAGTCAGAATTGCAAAATATGAACTCGCAATTGCGAGAAAAAAGTTAGAACTGTGACTTTATAGCTCGCAATTCTGACTTTTTAACCCGCAATTGTGAATTTATATCTCGCAATTCTGACTTCATAACTGGCATTTGCAACTTTGTATCTCACAATTGTGAGAAAAAAAGTCAGAATAATGAGTTTATATCATGCAGTTTTGAGAAAAAGAGTCAGAATTGAGAGATTAAAAAAAAAAATATATATTTTTTTTTTATTCAATGGTGGAAATAGGGTTCCATAATAGATTGTTATTAACCATAACTCTAAGTCACTTCAAGCTGAAACTCAAATGGCATTTAAACTGATGATAAAGTTGTGATTTGACTCAAGTAGTGACAGATCTTTTCTTCCCTATTGTGATGTACGTCTAAGAGAAACAGATTATTAAAAAAGCATTGGATGGAAGCCGATTTTAAGATTTTTTTTTAAAGATTTTAAGAGAGGGGCAAAAAAAAAAGGTAAAAATAATTAAAATATGCATGCATGACTGTCACAATAAGATCAATTATATGCATTTAGAAAATAGGGAGAACTTTCATTTCATGCTGACATTAAAATTGTAGAATTTCTTTTGCGTTAAAATGCATTAAATATTGTGACTAAAATAACGTTGATTATAACAGAACTAGATGCTCGATCAGAAATCCATTTATATATCCATCTATTCATCCACTGTCTATCTTCAAAGGAAGCAGAAAAAAACAGAAACACTCTAGAAATAAAATGTAGATTTAACATGAACCCAGCGGCAACACTGAAATTCTCATTATCGCAGCAGACTGCAGCGTGACTTGAACTGGCACGCAGTTTTCCTAGAGGTCATCATTCAGACATACACCAAACATCCACGTTCACACGGATGAGAGAGGTTGTTCACAAGATCTAGGGGCCTTTTCAGGCATGACCTCCAGATGCTGTGAGGTCGTGTTTCACTGTGGAGAGTCGCCCGGCCGTCCAATGAGAGCCTCGCCGATAGGAGCTTCATCAAGCTGGATGATTATGAGAGCTCAGCTGATGATGGCTTTGCTGAGAGATTGATGTGGCTCCGGGGTTGTCGGCTATTAATAATTCCTTGCAAGAGTGGCGGAGGCCACTGCTCTGATTGGAATAGATTGGATTGGCCATCTGTGTGGTCGGCATGGTAACCAGAGTGACACAGCAGCAGGAAATGCATCCTAGGTGTGACGATGTTTCTGTGTTTGAAGGGTTTGTGTCTGGCTAATCTAGCCGTGTTAATTGGATAGCTCACTCAAATTAGAAAATTCATCAACTTGTTTTGAACCTGTGTAGCTTTGTTGCTTCTATGAAACATAAATGATTTTGAAAAATGTTGATGCGACCATATATTAGTGTTGGACGATATACCAGTACTTAAAAAGTATGGCGATACCCTGCTTTTAAAAATGGTACACATTTTACTAGTACCGGTACTTTAAGAATGCATTTTAATAAGAGCCGTATTTCGGTGTGTCTGTGTTAGTGAATAGCGCAGACGCGCAGTTTACTACACACATACGCATGACGCTAGTGATGTTTTCAGCCTCTGCTGCCTCAATATCGGGGTTGCCAGATTTTCACAACAAAACCCGCCCAATTGCTACTCAAAACTAGCCCAATCTCAGGTCGAGGGGGGTCCCCATTAAAAATCGGTGTTCCGGGTGATAAAATACACATTTTTTTGGTCGGGGTTCCCCTCGTAAATTCGTATTTCAGGGGCTAAATATGACGTTATTGGGGTCACTTCAACCCGCGGCAACAGTGTTAAAGTAGCCCAATTCCGTAGGAAAACACTGCTCAATATATAAGTACATGAACACATGAACATAATCTCTAGAACTGCTCTGAGAGTCACTTCATGAGCATTTTGACGTTTCTTCTGCGGAAAACTATCGTCATATAATGAAGACCCTAAAGGTCTTCACAGCAACCCTTCAAAATAAAAGTTTGGTTTAACTTGACAGTCAGAAATATATTAATATATTACTTAATGTAAAGATAGTACTACTACTATTGCTAATAATAAAAATATTATTAAAACAATGTTTAAGGAATATTTACCAGAAAATTTTTTTTTACCTGAATGTATTTACCAGAAAATTGTAAATACACAACACAGTCTGGAAAAAAAGAAATAAATAGCCTATAATAAATTAATTCTTTATCAAATCTAATTATCCTTTATACATTTATTAGACTTTTGATTATCAAAATGGAATGAAATGATTAAAATAGAATTCAGAAAATTAATGGAAAACACAGATTCACAAACTGAATTTAAGAAAAATAATAAAACTTATTTCATAGGGCCTTAAAAGTGTAATTTTTGTTAAACTTTTAATAAATTTCTGTTGAATTCTGCAAATTTGATGATTTCAATTAATTAGACAAGTTTTTTTTTGTAACCATTAAAATAGAGTCTAGAAAAATTAAAATGGAATTTAGGAAAAAATAAAACAAATTTCATAAGGCCCTCTTTATTTCATTTGTGTCTTTGTTTTATTGTAGTTGTCCTTTACTTTGTTACTTGCATCAAGGTTGTTAGTATTAATAAAATAACAAAAAATGATATAAATGATATAAATTGTTGTTGTGAAATAAAATGACTATATCATGAAATGAGATTTGGCTTTATCCTTTAAGCTAATTTACCAATATAGCAGAAATCTCTACATACCTGTAGGCTCGGTAGTTGTTCACCATAATCCTGTGTAGTGGCACGGGCATGTGATTATTATTATTTTATTTTATTTTTTTAAAGGGGGGATGAAATGCTTTGTTTTAATAGATAAAATAACTATGATCTCCATTTGGATCATCTATTGCTAAATTACTTTTCCTGTTGTCCTATGTTTTTTTCGTAGCATCGATTCAGTAGCAGTATTGTGATATTTTAGTCAGGTATCGTATCGAAGTCAAAATTTTGGTATATATATATATATATATATATATATATATATATAATATACTAGAACAAGAGAGAAAGTTGTTCAATCTCTCCTTTACCAGCTAAGAACAGACTGAATTAACAAATAAAAATAAAAAAATATATATATATATAATCAATAATAAAAACATAATTTAATATGTATGGTAGTTTATGTAATTACATAAAATAAAAATATAGTTGAAAATCCCAATCAAGAATAGTGTTGCCAAATCTGTGGTTTTCTTGCAGAATTGGGGTACTTTCATGTTCTTTGGTCTATGGGTTAAGCAAAACCAGAATTATTATTGAAAGTGAAACTTAATTAATTGCCAGTCCTTAGGTGGTTTCATATGAAGCATGAAGTTTTACATCCAATCACAGGAAATTATGAGTAATGACCACTTCAAAAAGTCATTCATTGTAACCCCATTTAGGTCTAAATATTGTAGTCTCAAGCAACGTTACTGGAAATCATTGCAAGAGTATATCTGGGAAAACATTTTGCTGTATCATATTATATGATTTCACTGGACCAGAGACACAGAGTCACAGAAAACTGATAGAGAACAGATCACTTCTGCACACTGACACCTGAGCTACTCTGAGATAAATGATAGGAGCTTTAATAGTGTCTAGAATCACATATGATTCAAACTTTAAGTTTGGCATCTACAAATAATAATAAGTACTACAGATATTTTACACAGATATTTTTGTGATTTTACATACAGTTGAGGTCATAAGTTTACATACACCTTGCAGAATCTGCAAAATATTATTTTTTAAAAATGTGAGGGATCATACAAATTGCATGTGATTTTTATTTTAGTGCTGACCTGAATAAGATTTTTCACATAAAAGATGTTTACATATAGTCCACAAGAGAAAATAATAGTTGAATTTATGAAAATGACCCAATTTAAAAGTTTACATACACTTGATTTTAAATATTAATAATGTTGTTAACTGAATGATCCACAGCTGTATTTTTTTTTTTTTTTAGTGATAAATGTTCATGAGTCTCTTGTTTGTCCTGAACAGATAAATTGCTCATTGTTCTTTAGTTAAATCATTCAGGTCCCACAAATTCTTTGGTTTTTCAGCATTTTTGTGTAACCTTTCCAACAATGACTATGATTTTGAGATCCATCTTTTGACAGTGAGGACAACGAAGGGACTCACATGCAACTATTACAAAAGGTTAAAACGCTCACAGATGCTCCAGAAGGAAACACAATGCATTAAGAGCCGGGGGGTTAAAACTTTTTGAATTTGAAGATCAGGGTAAATTTAACTTATTTTGTTTTCTGTGAAACATGTAAGTATCTTCTGTAGCTTCTGTAGAAGGGCAGTACTAGATTAAAAAAAAAAAACATATTTAGGCAAAATAAGAAAAATGTACACATCTTCATATTGTTCAAAAGTTTACACCCCTGGCTTTTAAAGCATCGTTTTTCATTCTGGAACATCAGTGAGTGTTTGAACCTTCTGTAATAGTTGAATATGAGTCCCTCAGTTGTCCGCAGTGTGAAAAGATGGATCTCAAAATCATTGTTGGAAAGGGTTCAAACACACAAAAATGCTGAAAAAGCAAAGAATTTGTGGGACCTGAAGAATTTTCTGAAGAACAGCGGGCAGTTTAACTGTTTAGGACAAACAAGGGACTCATGAACAACTATCAGTAAACAAAAAGGGAAAACACAGCTGTAGATCATTCAGGTGACAACACAGTATTAATAATCAAGTGTATGTAAACTTTTGAACAGGGCCATTTTTATAAATTCAACAGTTATTTTTTCTTGTGGACCATATGTAAATGTCAGTACTAAATAAAAGCATGCATTTTGTATGATCCCTCTTATTATTAACATTTTGCAGATTCTGCAAAGTCTATGTAAATGTATGACCTCAACTGTAAATGCTACATTAAATTTCATCTTCTGACTATCTGTAAAAAAATTGCTGTTTATACTTATGAGATTAACCTAATGGGTGACCACTGATTTACAGTAAACATGTATGGAATTATGTTTCATATCTGCAGGGACACAGCAATTAATTTTGCACATCACATCTCACTCATACAAACATTAAAAATGTAGATTTGGATAAATACCACCTCCACACTAACACTCTCAGGTCAAGAACGGGCAGAATCATGTCTTCATGAATAAGTAAAGAGCGTTGCATGCCAGCAGGATAAGGAAATGTAGGTTAAGAAGCCTGTTAAAGCCACACACAGAAGTTAATCCAATCTACTGTAATAATGTTACAACATTCAATTTTAAAACTCTCAGACTGATCTCAATTTATGGTCAAAGCTAGAGCTGGTTTATGAAGAATACTTGCTATTGATAAATGGGTCAATGAAATTTAAGTGTTTATACATTTACCAGTTTTTTTGAAACATTTTTGAATTCACTTTTTATTATTTATTCAATTTAATGCCTTTCAGGACAGTTGTACATTGATATGTTTGACTTTATGCCACTTTAGGAATTTGAGTTCAGAAGTTAACATGTGGTTATCACAGAAGAGTACACCTCTTTGAGTGACAAAAATGACTGACCACTGTCAGCGTCACCCAGCCAAATGAGGTGCCAAAGTCACCATGCATATGGAAAAACAATAATGCTTCCAACCCATTTGAATCTAATTTAGCCTGCAAATAAGGAGGGAGCTTTTCAGCACAGGAAACAAGCATGTTTTCTTTGCAAACCAACCTTTTTGCTGTTCTCTTTCACTATATGATCTGCACTGCTTTCATTGAGTTGCAGGCTTTACAGAGCCAGCTTTACATGTCATTTATTGAGGATGTATCATGGTGTGCACAGCTGCTGTTCTGTGGCTAGTGTATATAATGGCTGTGCAGCTGCTTGTAATTCGCTGTGATCAGGACACGCAGACAGAAGTAAAGACAGCTGAACCTGCTCATCTTACCTAGAGCTTTGAAAGAGTGCATGATGAAATAAGCATACATGGGTGATGTGATAAGGACTTCTTATTTGGACAATGAAATGTCAGATGCTTAAAGCTGTAAAATAGTGAATAAATGAAATTATTGCTCTGTGTGTAGAGATGAGAATCACTCAGTAGTGAAGGACAACAGCAGAGTCAGACCAGTGACTCAGAAAAACAATGTCATGGCAACACTTGATTGCGTCAGTCCATCACGCAAATCCTTCATTAGTGACTATCAATGAGCTGTGACATGAAAAAAGCAGCAGTGCCTCTACTTACAGTTTATAACTGTAAAAATGTGCCCATACATACAATTCAGTGCATTTTTTAGTTGAAATGAACACTAGTGGCAATATAATGCTAACAATCTCATTCCTTTTCACACAAATTATGATTATTTTTCCATGGTTCCCAATGTAATACTATGTTATGACCTCAGAACGATTTATAAACGAAAGTATTTTTGAACAATACCAGCAACCCTTATGAAGTGGAAGAAGTCAAAACAATCAGAAAGTGGAACTGCTAGTAATAATATGTTTATTTTGCCAATGCATTTCTGTGCATAGGCCTTCATCAGGGCTGAAGGTAATATGTAAACAAATACATTTTGAAATTTGCATTACATAACCAGCTCAAAATGTGTGGCTTTCCTGACATAGTAAACTTGCTTGGTGGCTCACCTGGTACAACACTGCATATATGATGCCAAACACTCAGGTACGAGTCCTGTGAGACACAAGTCATGATGAAAGAGCTCAAGTCTTCTAGAGGAAAGCTAAAATGGCATGTGACTATGTGTAATGAAAATACAAGTGCAAAAAGACTACAGTACTATACCAGAGGTTGTGACTGGTGTAGTAATGGATTCTACTGCTAGGATTATCTCTGTTGTTGTAGACTCTGATGTGATGGACTGACTTGAAGCTTCTGGTATTAACATTATCAGTTAACGTTAATAAAGCAGTAATAAAGGCAATAAAACAGTTAACTTTTAGAGCTACTTTTCAGACGTTTCATTTCTGAATTGCTGCAGTACACTGTAAAAAATAAAAAACACAATTTGTTGAGTCAGCTTAAAATAATTTGTTACCCTGCTGCCTTAAAATTTTGAGTTCAGTCAACTAAAATAAGTTTAGTCAACTTGAAATGTTAAGTTGTACTAAGTAACAACTTAAGATATTTGTGTTTGCTAAACTTAACAGATGGGTAAGTAACCCAGCTGCCTTAAAATTTTAAGTTGATTCAACTCAAATATCTAAGCTGTCACATAGTATAATTTAACATTTCAATTTGAATAAACTTTTCTTGAGTTGATTGAACTTAAAATTTTAAGGCAGATAGGTTACAAATTATTTTAAGTTGACTCAACAAATTGTTTTTTACAGTGTACCTACAACAGCCAACGTAATAAAACTGCCAGAACCACATAAATTTGTTTTGGATAAAACTGAACACAAAGTGTCCACTTACTGCACATTTCACTTTTTGTGCAAAGTGGAAAAAGCAACATCATATCATTTTGCCAACCTGATCTCATGACGAAAACGTACCTGTAGGAACTTTTTCACAAGACATGAAATATATACTCCCATGTACGTTCCGTGACATATTCTATGTGAAATGACGCTAAAACAGTTTGTTTTTTTGCCCCGGCACAGATGAACGTACATGGTATGTTTTATGTGACCTTGGTTTTGTACGTGTCACCGCAGTTCTGACTTGAAATGTCTGTTAAATGGCGCTATAACTCCAATGTTCTGTGACATTTTAAAATAACTTACCATTTACACTATACCTAAACCTACCCAATAGTATGAACAAACGCGAATGTGACATAAAAATGCAATCGCAAGCATGACACTTTAGTTTTTTTTTTATCTCTCATCTTTCTTAGTTTTTCACAGGATTCATACCCAAGGATTCTGCATTGTGAGTCCAATTCCGTGCTAGTTGAGCTACCGAGCAAGCTTGTTACGTCTGGAAAGCGAAACGCATGGAGCTGTAATCATAACTGTGTACAAAATCAATTAGAAGTGCCCATTCACTAGTGCTTTTACCACCTCTAGTGTTCATTTAAAAAGTTCCCACAGGTACATCCTCCTGGAGACTGCAGTACTTTACAAACACAAGCTTTTCTGAAGATCTAGGACTTTAGAAAAATTGCATCTATAACAGATTATTGGCATATTAAAAGTGGTAATGTCAATATATAATGTAATATTTTTGATTTTTAGGATTTTTTTCATAATTATTCAACCACTAGTCAATATTGTTGCTTTTAGTCACTTATTTGTATAGTGGGGAACAAAATTGTCTTAAAACACAATTAAAGGAGTAGTTCACTTCCAAAACAAAAGTTTGCAGATAATTTACTCACCCCCTTGTCATTCAAGATGTTAATTTCTTTCCTTCTATAAGAAATGTTTCTTGAGGAAAACATTTCAGGAAATATCTCCATATAGTGGACTTCAGTGGTGCCCCTAAGTTTGAATTTCCAAAATGCAGTTTAAATGCAGCTTTAAGGGGGTCTAAACGATCCCAGCCGAGGAAGAAGGGTCTTACCTAGCGAAACGATCAGTGATTTTTGAAACAAATTGACAATTTATATACTTTTTTAACCTCAAATGCTTGTCCTGTCCCATCTCTGCGATGCGCATATGTACTCTGTGTAATCAATGCAGTTCGGGTAATCCGAAAAACTCCCATCTTGTTTTCTTTCCCAACTTCAAAATTCTTCTACATCTCTGCAGAAGTACCCAGTGTTTATAAAGTGAACGTGTAAAGAAGATCAAACGCCCTTTACAAAAAAGGTTTTTCGACATACCCTAACTGTATTGACCCAGATTACACAAAGTACGCATGCGCATCGCTGAGACGAAACAAGACGAGCATTTGAGGTTAAAAAGTATATAAATTATCAATTTGTTTCGAAAATGACCGATCGTTTCGCTAGATAAGACCCTTCTTCCTTGGCTGGGATTATTTAGAGCCATTTGAAGCTGCATTTAAACGGGATTTTGGAAGTTTAAACTTGGGGACACCATTGAAGTCCACTATATGGAGATAATTCCTGAAATGTTTTCCACAAGAAACATAATTTCTTATCGCCTGAAGAAAGAAAGTCATGACAACTTGGATGACAAGGGGGTGAGTAAATTATCTGTAAATTTTTGTTCTGGAAGTGAACTTGTAACGGGGAGTGAGGGACGAGAGGCGAGCGGATCCATACACGAGCTTTTATTACATGGACGAGACAAAGACATAGTCGTACAGGCAGGGTCGAGACAACAGCAAGCAGGTATATTAGGGCGATGCACAATAGAAGTCCGTGAGTCAGGCGTGGGTCGAACAGGAGCGAACGGGAGCAATACAGATAATCCAGAGAGAGTAAACGATAGTCCAGGCGAGAAGTCAAAAAACACGGGAACAAGGAAACTAGGGAACGCTAACAACACAAAACAATCTAACAATCCGTGAAGAGCACTGTGAAGGACCGGGGGTTTTATAGAATGCCTGATTGGTCACGGGGGCTGACGCAATCAGCGCGGTGGAGGATGGGAGATGCAGTCCGGAGTGTGGTGCAACAGTCAGAGTGTGTAGGTGAGGTGAGAGTGACATCTGGTGGTGAGTGGACAACGGGACACCGACCAGATTCGTGACATAGCCCCCCCCCAAGGAGCGGCTTCCAGACGCTCGAAGGGAACAACAGTCCAGGGGAGCGGTGGGGTGGGAGCGAGGCAGGGCGAGGGCTGGAGGGCCAGGTCCATGTGGGGGGCCCAGTGATTGAGGCAGGACCGACAGAGCAGGTACCCTCCAGGGCGGGGCCGGAGGCGGAGCAGGAGGCGCAGGAGCCCTCCAGGGCGGAGCAGGAGCCCTCCAGGGCGGAGCCGGAGGCGGAGCAGGAGGCGCAGGAGCCCTCCAGGGCGGAGCAGAAGGTGCAGGAGCCCTCCAGGGCGGAACAGGAGGCAGAACAGGAGGCGCCGAGGCCCTCCAGGGCAGAACAGGAGGCGCCAGGGCCCTCCAGGGCGGAGCCGGAGGCGGAGCAGAAGGCACGGGAGCCCTCCAGGGTGGAACAGGAGGCAAAGCAGGAGGCGCCGGGGCCCTCCAGGGCAGAACAGGGACTTGCATCATGGGCTGGGACCTGGGGAGAGCAGGGATAGAGGAGGCAGAGAGAACAGGGAGAGGAGCAGAGAGACCACGGGATAACGCCGCCTCCATAGGAGGTTCTACAGACGACGCTGACACCTCTGGAGGCACTGGCGCAGCTTCTCTGATGGGGAACGCATCTGGAGCAGCCCTGAGACCAGACGGGACCTCTAGAGCAGACGAGAAGCAGAGAGGTTGTAGAGGGATGCCGCCTCCATGGGAGGATCTACAGCCAAGGCTGACACCTCAGGAGGCATTGGCATGGCTTCTCCAAGTGAGGGGAGCTCTGGAGCAGACTTGAGATCAGACGGGACCTCCGAAGAACAGTGTGCAGCCCACACACACCAAAAGACAACTGCCATTAAGGGAAGAGCAGCGGCGGGTGGCAGGACCTCTTTAATGGTGGTTTTAGAAGGTGTTAATGCCACTGGGATGTTTGCAGCACTCACTGACACTAGTGGTGGGTCCAGCACGCTGGCCATCATGACAGGCCGTGACCCTGGGATGTCAGACGAGACATGGCGTGGCTCTGGGCGGTCAAATGAAACATGGCGAGGCTCTGGGCCATTAGGCGGGACGTGACTGGACTCTGGGCCGTCAGGCGGGACGTGACTGGACTCTGGGCCGTCAGGCGGGACGTGACTGGACTCTGGGCCGGCAGGCGGGACGTGACTGGACTCTGGGCCGGAAGGCGGGACGTGACTGGACTCTGGGCCGGCAGGCGGGCCGTGACTGGACTCTGGGCCGGCAGGCGGGACGTGACTGGACTCTGGGCCGGCAGGCGGGACGTGACTGGACTCTGGGCCGGCAGGCGGGACGTGACTGGACTCTGGGCCGGCAGGCGGGACGTGACTGGACTCTGGGCCGGCAGGCGGGACGTGACTGGACTCTGGAGCAGCAGCAATAACTTTGTTTGGCGCATGAAGATCAGCTGTGGTTTGACTTGGTTCTTTGAGATTGGCTGTGACTTGACTCGATTCGTGAAGATCAGTAGTGAACTGCTTTGACTCATGGAGATAAGCGGTGACTTGATCTGACACATGAAGACCAGCGGTGACTTGAACTGGCTTGTGAAGATCATTGACTTCAAAGATCAATGATCATTGAAGATCATTGACTGCTTGACTCAGGAACGACTGCCCTGACGTTGCTTGACGCAGGAACGACCACTTTGACCTTGCTGGACTTGGAAGCTTGACTGGACTTGGAAGCCTGACTGGACTTGGAAGCTACAGCTATAGCCTGACTTGACTCTGGAGCAGCGGCTGAAGCTTGACTTGGCTCTGGAATAACAGCAGCAGCTTGACTTGGCTCATGAGGATCTGCTATTACCTGGCTTGGCTCATGGAGATCCGCTGTAACGGGATTTGACTCAGGAACAACATGGCTTGATTCAGGAACAACAGCTGTAGCGTGACTTGACTCAGGAACAACATGGCTTGACTCATGGAGAACGACAGCTTTGGCTTGACTTGACTCTGCGTCTTGACTTGAATCAGGGGTAGCTGCCGTGACGTGAGGGAGAGCCATTTTAGCTGCCCATACCGCCATTAGGGGTGAGTCCAGCACGTGGGCTATCATGAAGCGTGGCTTGGAGACAGCGACCATCTTGTGGAGTGGCTCTGGGATGGCGGCCATCTTGTGGACTGGCTCTGGGAAGGCGGCCATCTTGTGCACTGGCTTGGGGGTGGCGGCTTTTTTGTGGATTGGCTCAGGGACGGCAGCCATCTTGTGGACTGGCTCTGGGAAGGCGGCCATCTTGTGCACTGGTTCGGGGATGGCGGCCATCTTGTGGACTGGCTTTGGGATGGGAGCCCTCTTGTGGGCTGGTTGAGGGAAGGCGGCCATGACAGGTGCAGGCTCTGAACGGGCAGGCACGGCGTGAGCAGGCCCTGGAGCGGCAGGCATGGCGTGAGCAGGCTGTGGCTTGGCTGGCGTGGCGTTAGCGAGCGCTGGCTTGACAGACGTGGCGTTAGCGGGCGCTGGCTTGACTGACGTGACGTTAGCGGGCGCTGGCTTGACTGACGCAGGAAACACAGCTGCAATCTGACTTGACTTGGAAACTTGACTTGACTCAGGAAACACAGTTGCAACTTGACTTGACTCAGGAAGTACAGCTGCAACTTGGGTAGACTTGGAAACTTGGCTTGACTCAGGAGACACAGCTGCAACTTGACTTGGAAACTTGACTTGAGTCAGGAAACACAGCTGCAATTTGACTTGACTCGGGAAATGCAGCTGTAACTCTATATGGCTCTGGTATGGCAGCCGTGACGTGACGGAGCTCTGTTTTCGCCGCCATCTTGTGAACGGGCTCCGCCGTCGCCGCCATTGTGTGGACGCGCTCCGACGCGGCCGCCATTTTGTGAACAGGCACCGCTGTCGCCGCCACTTTGTGCACGGGCTCTGTTGTCGCTGCTGTGGTATGAACGCGCTCCGGCGCGGCCGCCATCTTGTGAGCGCGCACCGGCACGGCCGCCGTTACACGGGCGGGTTGCTCTGCCGGCGTTACCGCGATGTCGCGTTGCCTCCCCGCGACACCCACAGTGAGCGAGGAACCGCTGATTTGGAGTGCAATGTTCAGGTATTGGGTTATAGTCCAATGAGGCTGATACAATGGCATAGATGAGCCGAAAGGTTCAGAGAGCCCTCCACGAAAAAATATCATCAGACACAGATCGCTCATAGAAGTCTGATGTACTAAGGTGTAAAAGTCCATAACATACTCCTCAACTGATCGCTCACCTTGCTTGAGGAGCATGATCTGTACTGCTGGGTCCTGAGCTGCTGGATCCTTGTTGACGGATTGTTCTGTAACGGGGAGTGAGGGACGAGAGGCGAGCGGATCCATACGCGAGCTTTTATTACATGGACGAGACAAAGACATAGTCGTACAGGCAGGGTCGAGACAACAGCAAGCAGGTATATTAGGGCGATGCACAATAGAAGTCCGTGAGTCAGGCGTGGGTCGAACAGGAGCGAACGGGAGCAATACAGATAATTCAGAGAGAGTAAACGATAATCCAGGCGAGAAGTCAAAAAACACGGGAACAAGGAAACTAGGGAACTCTAACAATCCGTGAAGAGCACTGTGAAGGACCGGGGGTTTTATAGAACGCCTGATTGGTCACGGGGGCTGACGCAATCAGCGCGGTGGAGGATGGGAGATGCAGTCCGGAGTGTGGTGCAACAGTCAGAGTGTGTAGGTGAGGTGAGAGTGACATCTGGTGGTGAGTGGACAACGGGACACCGACCAGATTCGTGACAGAACTAATCCTTTAAGCCTAAACTTTATTAGACATAGAATTAGCTTGAGCTGTTACACATACATACAGTTAGCTTATGCATGTGCTGAAGTTTGAATAGCAAATATGGCAAGTCAACAGAGCTTTCACAAAAGTTATAGAAAATAAGCTGTAATTTTATTACTTTAGAAAATCTAGGCCTATGAAGATTTCCAAGACTTTAAAAGTTTCTAGAGACACAGCTGGCAGCCTTACTCCTTAGTTTAAAATTAGTTGTACCAGAAAACTTTTAAGGGGGTTGAACAAAAAAAGCACAATATTATAAAATGTTTAATCAGAGTAACTGAGGAACCTGCAATGTACGGCCAAAGACTTGCAAGATGACTCGACGAATGCCACTCTTGACTAAAAAGAAGAAAAAGGCTGACTTGAATATGCTAAAATTAATTTGGATAGACCTGTGTAGCTTTGTAAGAATGTTTTATGGAGTGATGTGATCAAACTGGAACATTTTTTGACCTGTGGATCAGCAGAATGTCTGGTGCAAAAAACGGCAAAGCTTATAAACAGAAGAACATCACCTCCATTGTCCAACTTTGACGTGGGCCAGTCCTGTTATGGGGGTGTTTTACTGTTGCAGGAAGCGGAAATCATGAATGTATGAAGGACATTTTGGATTCTTTGAAGTATCAGGCCATTTTGGCAAGAATTGTAATGCCTTTGGTGCAAAGACTGAAGCTAATGATCAGTGAACTTTCCCGCAGGACAAGTATCCCAAAGTATACATCCAAATCTACTTATGCTTGTTTCAGAGATCAGTCATAGAATGTTCTTGAGTGGCCTGTTTAGTCTCCAGATTTAATTGTCATTGAAAATATGTGGTTGAATTTGAAGAAAGCAGTGGCAATGTGAAAACCAAAGATTATCAGTGATCTGAAAGCTTTATCAGGTGAGGAATGGGCCAAGACTGCAGTAGAGAGATGACAGAAGCTTCTAAGCACTTCCAAGCAGCGATTTTTGGTGGTTTTAAAGAATAAAAGATTCTGCACCAAATTTGACTTTTAGGGGTTGAACAATTTTGAGCATGAACGTTTAGAGCCAATTTGGTTGTTTTTTCATTATTCATCAACTTACATTCTCAGAATTACTCAAATGTGTATTAATAAACTTTCACGCTTATTTATACAGCGCTTTTTAACAAAAAAAACTTCACAGTATTAAATAGGACAATAGTGTGTCCATAATGCAAAAGTTCTGTGTTGTAGCAAATCAGATTGGAGAGGACTCATCTGGTTCCAGTGGTCTTGCACCGACGGCCGTCTAGGTGACTTTCTCTAATTGTGTACTGCCTTTGTTGAATTGTTTTCACAAAATTTTGTTCTCTGCAGCAAAGTCTTGCAGGTCAAGGGTGTTGAATAATTTTGATTGCAACTATACATCATGCAACTTATTCTCTTATGTCAGCAGCAACACAGTGTAAGAAAAATGTGTTACTGTCATTTTAAAACTTTTATTGTTAATAATAAAACATTGGTTTAGTATAGATAAATTGTGACTCTGGACCACAAAACCAGTCATAAGAGTCAATTTTTTGAAATTGAGATTTTCTACATCATATGTTTGACCATATTTGACAATATTTGGCCGAGATACAACTATTTGAAAATCTGGAATCTGAGGGTGCAAAAAAAAAATCTAAATATTGAGAAAATCACCTTTAAAGTTGTCCAAATGAAGTTCATGCATATTACTAATCCAAAATTAAGGAAATTGAAAAAATATATTCATGGAACACGATCTTTACTTAATATCCTATTGACTCTTGTAATAAAAAAATAAAGATAAAAAAGATCATTTTGACCCTTACAATGTATTTTTGGCTATTGCTACAAATATACCTGTGCTACTTAAGACTTAAGGTTTTGTGGTCCAGAGTCACAATTTGTATTGATTTTTAAAGATATTTTGTTTTTGCAAGGATGGAACATTCTAGAAGTTTCTGTAACATTCTGTAATATTCTATTTGTAATATTCTAGCTTTCTGGAACATTCCAGAACGTCCAGATCAGCCAACGCACACATCTGCAGTTTTGGACAACTCACTTTTGGTAACTGTTTATACTGTATTAATCTGTTGTTAGTTCAGTATTATACGTGTACCATGTAATTTTTATGCATGAGTAAAAACAGATTAACAAGCTTTTGACATTTCTTAGTTTTCAGGAGCACTGAAAAATTATGTGATTTTTGTATTCAACGTGAAATTTCATAAAGAAGCATAAAAAATAAAAGCAAAACAAAACTTTTAGTATAAAAACAAAACTTTGTTTCAATCTTCAATCTAATATTTTTCCTCTTTTGGAGGGTAATGCTGTAGTGAATGCTATAGTGAATTTCTCCTTTTTTTATTTGCTGCAATCTCCCAGTCATCACTACACAAGTTTACCAATCTATGATGACTTCGGGGACAGATGGTATTAGCAGGACGAGCATTCACCATTAATCTAACAGCTATTTACATTTTCCTTTTGAATGCATGGTGAGATATTAAAAATGTATATTTGTGCTAAATATTAATGTTGTGAAGTTAATGTTTACTTCACTAGAAGCCACAAAAACCCAGCCTTGATGGGATTTTTAATAGGATGTTGCCGTGGTCACAGAATCCCATCATCTCATAACTCACTGCTGTGGCACACCAACCAATCTGTCCAGGAGTACTTCTGTTTTTGGAATGCACTGTGGATGATGTTCAAACCAACCAGACCTGGAGTCATTTTGTGTGTGATTTACATTCTCTGCATGACTTTGACGTGCTAGATTGAATTCCGACGGGGCTCCATCCGTGTCTCTCGAGGATGTTTTCCATTTGTTTTCTTCCGAAGACGCCACACCGCTCTGCATGAGATGTAGACATGAGAGTGGTGAAAGATAATCACTCTTCAGCATCTAAAAGCCTGGTTCATCTCTACTTCACTTGTATCCGCAGGTTTCTTTGACAAAGTCAAGAGGACTGGCTTTCATTTTAGATAGAAATCACTCATAGCAGGAATAAAGTCAGATATGAAGGCATGATATGGAAAGAAGTCGATTCTGGAATTCTGATTTGGGAAACGTAAGACAACCAAAAGATAAAATCCTCCTGCAAAGAAATGAAAAAACATAAAGAGCTCATTTGACTTTATGCCATGCTGGTGCAGAATGAGAGGAAACAAGCGTGCTTTAAAACTCTGATAATCAAAATATGCTGCGTTATATGTGTCTTTTCCAATGTGTTGATAACAAAGCTACAGAGTTGCACCCTAACCACAGTATTGTAGGCCAGTCTTGAAGTTGGCATCACCCTGGTTGCCTCAGAAAAAAAGCCCCAATAGAATTCTTCCATTAGCTTTTGGTTTACGACCAACAAAAGTTTATGATTCTTACATGTTTTGTTCATCATGATAATCTTTGAATAATGAACCTGAATTTTGAAACCTAAATACATTTGGCAGAGGTAAAAAGCTAATGTCACCAACTTTATGACTTACGTCTTCGCCATTAAGCTTCTGACAACTTTTTCAGTCTTTATTTAAAGGTGATATATTATGAAAATCTTACCTTTTTCATGTATAAGTGCTATCGGGTCCCAAGCATCTACCAACCCAGAAAATGTGAAAAAGGACAACTCAGTAACTTTTTGCATGCTAACTGTTCTGTCTTCGACTGCACAGCAGGGCTGCTAGGCCTTCACAACAAAACCCGCCCAATTGCTACTCAAAACTAGCCCAAAAAGCCTTTCGAGGGGGGTTCCCTGGTAACAATCGCGTTCCAGGGGGGTAAAATAGACGTTTCCGGCTGGTAAAATTAGCATTCCAGGGGCTAAATATTACATTATTGGGTTCGCTTCTACCCACAGACATGATAAACAACCCACGGCAACAGTATGAAGTATCCCAATTCCGTGGGAAAACCACGGACTTGGCAACACTGCATTCTTCATGATGCCATAGAAGAACCTTTTTTGTCTAAATGGTTCCATAAAGAACCTTTCTGTTTCACAAAAGGTTCTTTGTGGTGAAAGAAGGTTCTTCAGATTATAAAAAGGTAAGAAAGAAATGGTTCTTTAAAGAACCTTGGACTGAATGGTTCTTTGTGGAACCAAAATTGGTTTATTATTTACACCTTTATTTTTAAGAGTGTATATTACGCTGCTGCCACACAGATCTAATATAAACATGACATGCTTTCCCTGCTGTTTACCTTTACAGACATAACCGACTGTTTATATAATGCCTGTGTGTTTTTAACATAAACTTGTTTCTATTTGACAGCTTAAGCGCAATAAGAGATGAAAGAGAACTTAGTTTAGTACTCACATGCCGTGTGACGGCCACTTTAGATGTGCAAGCTCAGAAAACCCTATATCAGAAGTTTAAACTAATATAGTTTAAAGTGCACGATTTCAGCATGATAGACCTGATAATCAAAACCAAACAGATGTTTTTTTGAACAGAGTATCTGAGGTAGGAGCTGTAAAGGCACAGCCCTATTCTGGAAAAGGGGGCGGGGAGCAGCAGCTCATTTGCATTTAAGGAGACATGCATGAAAACAGCGTGTTTCTGCTTCCACTCAAAATAGGCATTTTTTAAAATGATATAATTAATTATCAGTGGGTTTTTTGAGCTGAAACTTCACAGACACATTCTGGGGACACCTGAGACTTATATTACATATTGTAAAAAGGGGCATAATAGGTTTCCTTTAAAAAGTTAGATTAGTTTGCAAGATTGCAATTTTAGACCCAATGAGGCTGTAAAAACAGATTAGTGAGTGGATGATTTTTCCTGTTCAGCGTGACTTTTAATGTTCCTGACAAGCTCTGTAGTCTCATTTAGCCACTTGCTCGCAACCACCTTTTTCAATACAAGTAAAAGCTTTAAAAATCACAAGGGAGTATTACTGATGCTTTCATGTTGTAGAAATATTCTGAGCTTTTTGAGTCTTAACCACAGACCTTATTTCAGCCATTTACCCTTTTAAAAAGCCCTTTTAAAAATCACATTGACATCAGGATGATGGAACCAGAAGTGCTCATTTCTGGGTTTTGGCCTACAGAAATATGTCATCTCGATACAATCACCCTCCTAAAACCAAGCAGTATATGAAAACTGAATAGGGTTTGTTCACATGGTACACAATTCCAGCTTGCTTAAGGACATACTGTCCACACTGTCATATTGTAAGTAATGAAATCTGAGTCGTTTGTTCAGACAGTGTCATCAATATCTGCTGTATATCAGTAGCCATAGTAATATGACACCAGATACCTCCTTCTAATATAGGTTCATATGCTAGCATAGTCCTTAAATCAACGACTTTCTTCTAAAAGTGTGGAAAAAGTGGATGGGAAACAGAATTTTTTTGTTTATTGGGGTCATTAAGGCAACAACCCACTTGAGGCCTTGTGATTCACTGATGTTACAATTTTAGTATAATATTAATTATACTATTTTTTCATCAGCCAAATAATATAGTTTATGGGTCTAATAACTGTAGGGTGTTTACAGTTGCCAGGCAGTGATCACAATTGTGTGTTTATCACTAAGGGCAGTAATGCAGGCAATGGCTGCACCAAAACACCTTTGGCTGGAGTCATGAGCCCAACCACTAGAGGGCGTTTTCCCCCTCTCATGTCAGTTAGCCTTTTGGTCAGCATGTTGGTAATCCTGAAGAAATATGTGAAGTTTAGTCTGTATGGTTGTCCAAACATGATCATTCATTCTAATGGAAACTTCATATTGCACAAATACAGTTTGATGTTTTTTTGTTTTTAAGTATTAGAGGCATAAATGCAATCTTTATTGATGTAAGAACTATTAGATATATTAGATAAACTGTAAACTAACATAAAATTATCCTAGAATGAAAAGTAGTTTGTTTTGTACACATCAAATGTCTGTCTCTTTAAAATTGTTTTCTATTCCACAGCTGAGGTTTTGACCTTCTCGACTGTGTTCAACAATCAAAAGTAAATGTTTTATTAAATTATTATATTACACATATTTTTATGACATATTTTTTTTTATGACTTTTTAACTATTGACTCATTTGAATATCCAAATATATGATATACATTACCAGTCAAACATTTTTGAACATTATGATTTTTAATGCTTTTTAAAGAAGTTTCTTCTGCTCACCAAGCCTGCATTTATTTGATCCAAAATATAGCAAAAGCAGTAATATTGTGAAATATTTTCACTATTTAAAATAACTGCTTTCTATTTGAATATTTTTAAAAATGTAATTTATTCCTGTGATCAAAACTTATCTGAAATAAAAAGCTTTTGTAACATTATATACTATACCATTAAAAAGCTTGGTGTCTGTTTATTTTATTTTAATTTATTTCATTTTATTTTATTTTATTTTATTTTTCCCAGAAAGAAAGAAATTTTAGAAATTAATACTTTCATTTAGCAAGGATGCTTTAAATTGATTAAAAATGACGATAAAGTCATTTAAAATGTTACAAAAGATTTCTATTTCAGATAAATGCTGTTCTTCTGAACTTTCTATTCATCAAAGAAACCTAAAAAAAAGAAATAATAATAATATATATATATATTTGAAAATCTGAATATTAGAATGATTTCCGAAGGATCAGAATGATGGTGACGATGCAAAAAATGTAGGTTTGAAATCACAGGACTAAATTACATTTTAAAATATATTCAAATAGAAAGCAGTTATTTTAAATAGTAAAAATATTTCAACAATATTTCAATATTTCTTTTGCTGTACTTTGATCAAAAAAAAAAGAAAAAAAAAAAAACTTCACTGGTAGTGTATATTGTCCCCATCTTCAAAAATGTTGACATATATCTATAATATTTAACATAATTATACATAGAATTATGTTTTAAATAATATATAATAGTTGTCTTTAATTCAGTTATTCATTATTCAGTTAGAGTTTATTTTAGGCTGCGTTTGCAACCCTAGGGGGGTTTATTGTTTATTGCTAGATAATTACAAACTGACACATATGAGGGATTCAAATTGCATTTAGACATTTCCCAAATTTCCTAAAAAATACAATAAAAAAAAAGTTAATTGAAAATAATAATAATAATAATAATAATAATAATAATAAAAATCATTATTACGAACGATTTCTCCCGTCATTTATTAGGTGGTTAAGGCTTTATTTTGTACCTTATTAATGGTAAAAGCAAAATGCGCAATCTTTCAGACGGATGTTTTTTTGGAAATATTCCTCATGCTGTTCATCTCTCTCCTATTCTTCTCTCTCCCGCCTCCATTTCCTATCTCACCTCCTTTATATTCTTCTTTCACCTCTTTTCAAGTAGTGTTGTGCCCATCAATCATATCCACGTATTTCTCACCTTCTCTGTCTAACCTCGTTCTCAAGTTCTCACTCTGTGAGTTTCAGCAATCTACCTTTTTTTCTACCCCTCCCACTGCAGCTACTCTCTTCCTTCAGCACAAGTGTGTATGTATGTGTGTGTGCTGTTTCAGATGGGAGTCTTTCTCTGCTCTTGGGAAGCTCTATAAATAGCAGCATGCAGTGATAAGCAAGAACAGTGCTGCAGAAGCATAACATATCATACGGCCAACTTTAACATGAAATTTGCAAAATTGCCCTGCTGCAGTGCAGGGAATAAACACGGATATGCAATTGAAACATTTGGTGTGCTGTTTTATACTATTTTGCATGATTTTTTTTACATACATTTATGTATACTGCATAACACAGCCCTCATTCTGATTGGTCAGTCATAGCATTCTGTGATCAAACATTTATTTATAATGACCACTGAACTATCTATAATTATATTGAATAAGATCATTGCATTGTATTGCATTTTGTCCTATTTCCAAGTATAAATATCTAAACATACTTAAATCAACATACATTTTACTTAAAAAAGTAGTTAACTTCCAGAACAAAAATTTACAGATAATTTACTTACTCATCCAACTTGTCATCCAATATGTTCATGTCTTTCTTTCTTCAGTCGTAAAGAACCAAATGTGCTCCAAACGATCCCAGCTGAGAAAGAAGGGTCTTATCTAGTAGGTTTTTTTTGGTTTTGTTTTTTTTTATTTAAAATTGATATACTTTTTAACCTCAAATGCTCGTCTTGTCTAGCTCTGCGATATGCATGTGAACTAACCTAACCTTTTTTGTAAAGGGTGTTTGATCCTCCTTGCACATTCACTTTGTAAACACTGGGTCGGCACTTTTTAGTACTATTTACGGACGATTTTGAAGTTGGAGGAGAAAATGAGATGGGAGTTTTTCGACATAAATGTATTGACCCGGAATACACAGAGTTCATGCAGAGCTAGACAAGACGAGCATTTGAGGTTATGTAATTTTTTTTAGAAAATAACTGATCGTTTTGCTAGATAAGACCCTTCTTTCTCAGCTGTGATCATTTAGAGCCCTTCGAAGCTGCATTTAAACTGCATTTTGGAAGTTCAAACTCACGGGCGCCATAGAAGTCCACTATATAGAGAAAAAATTCTGGAATGTTTTCCTCAAGAAACATAATTTCTTCATGTCTGAAGAAAATAGACATGAACATCTTGGATGACAAGGGGGTGAGTAAATTATCTGTGAATTTTTGTTCTGGAAGTGAACTTCTTCTTTAAGAAGCAAAATGAAACAATATATTTGGTTTTGTTTCTTAAAAAAAGTTTTGCTTGAAAAAAATCTGTCAGTGGGGTAGTAAAAATAATGTTGTTTTCCCCCTTTTTTTGTATTTGTACTGTGTTTGTATTTATGTATACAATCTTTTTTTTTTTTGCAGTGAGACATAAAACCATATGATTTTTTAAAATTGTAAAAAAAACTTTTTTTTTTTTTAAAGACATTTTACAAGAAAATATATTTTAGTGTTTCTACTTCAAACTGTAATGTTTAATGCAACTTGCCTTTTTTTTGTAATAATTTGAGAAATTTACTAGCAATTTCTCATTCAAAAATTGATTCTACACCATTTTTTTTAGTGTATTTCATCCAGGTCTATAAGGGCCATTTAGTTCACACACATCTTCATGGCGTATATGAGCACTAATAGCATTTCTTTTGCTGTTACAGAAGCATATGGACTCTATGTGTGTGTGTGTGTGTGTAAGTGGAGCTCTCTGCTGAGACGCAGAACTCTGCATCATGAATCTTTAAACATGGGCTGGAGGCTCAGCTTTCTCACGCCACACACCACGGAAAGGAGAAACGAGAGAGAGAGAGAGAGAGAGAGAGAGAGAGCGAGAGAGAGGTTTTACATTTGACAGCGTTTCTTCATCCTACACCCACACACCCGCTCTGTCTCTCTTCATGAGGGTATTCCCTGACTCCTCACGCCTCCCGCGCCACGTCACGCTCCCTCCCTCCCTCCACCAACATCATCAGAGCAATTATTCACTCGCGGGAACGGGAGGTGTGAGCGTCTGCCTCTCTCCTCTTCCTCCTCCTACTCTTCTGTAATCTGCCCTTCATTCTCCTCTGTGATACACGTATCTACTACATAAAAAGAAAGCTGCTAAATCAAATATTATTATAGGAGGAGAGTAAGAGAGCAAGAGAGCAACAGAATGAGATAAAGTAGAAGGTGGCAGAGATTGGCACGATGTTTAACTCAGGATCCTTGAGGACAATAAAGATGCGTGTGAGAGATGATGAAAATAGATTGAAAGAGATATAAATCCCTAGAAGAAAAAAGATTAGAATGATAGCAAGATATCGCAGATATGGCTGTGTGGGAACAGCAAACCAGCATACTGCTCTACTATTTCTGCAGTATGCCATGTAGAAATGTAATATATTACAAATTGATCTGTTTATGGAGAAATATTTGCTCCATTCTAGTTTTTAAAAATAGTAAGTGAAGCAGTAGGCTTTATTTCTTTAACAAATATTTTGGATTCAGAATTCAGGAAAAAAGGCTTGTTTAAAAAAACATAACATTTTTAGTATTGTTTATTAGTAGTGCTAATATCATTTTTGCTATTTGACATGAAAGACATTTAAAAAAAAAAAAAAAAAAAAACTTGGAATGGGAATGTAAAATAGCCATATTTATTTCCTGGACTGAATGAAATATTCAACATGGTGAGGTCACGTGACATCAGTGTAGCGTAATATTATCTGAATCATTTATCATAATGTATGGAGCCACACACATGCAATGCATTAAGAATTTGTGGCCATGGTTTAACTAAATTAAAACAATGAATTAGTACAAATGGCAATGATCAAATCAAACAAGGGAACGTTAGGTCATTAGGTCAAGAATTAAGTTATTGTAGTAATTTGTTTAAGAATTCATTATTATATTTAGAGGACGTAAGAATGGATTTTTAGTGTATGGCCACAAAAAAAAAAAAAAAAAAAAAGTATGTATGTATAAATAAATAAATACTGTACAGTTGAGATCAAAAGTTTATATACACCTTGCAAAATCTGCAAAATGTTAATTATTTTTCCAAAATAAGAGGGATCATACAAAATGCATGTTATTGTCTTTTTAGTACTGACCTGAATAAGATATTTCACATAAAAGATGTTTACTTAAGAGAAAATAATAGTTTTCAATAATAATTTTTGTGTATTTGAACCCTTTCCAATAATGACTGTATGATTTTAAGATCCATCTTTTCATACTAAGGACAACTGAGGGACTTATATGCAACTATTACAGAAAGTTCAAACGCTCACTGATGCTTCGGAAGGAAAAACAGTGCATTAAGATCTAGGGGTGAAAACTTTTGAATGGAATGAAGATGTGTACATTTTTCTTATTTTGCCTAAAAACATATATATTTTTTTCATTTAGTACTGCCCTTCAGAATATACTTTCATGTTTCCCAAAAGACAAAATAAGTAAAATTTACCCTGATTTTCAAATTCAAAAAAAGTTTTCAACTTTTGGTTCTCCAATCAAATGAGTCAGGAAAGATATCTAAAAATCAGTTCATTTGCCACATGAGAAAAGGAAGGTCAAGAGTGCACTGCATTGTGGGATATGGTACCCAGCGCAGTATGCTCTGTTGCATACTACTCATTTTAGCATATGTAGAAGGTCACCTGTTATGCAAACAGAAAATTTACATGCTGTGCACATTATTCATCCTGCATGCTGCATAAATAGCAGGAGTTGTATGGTCAACCCAGAAAACAAGGGTCTGTGGCGACATTTCTGCACAATTACATTACATTACTTCTTGCATGTTTTGCGACACTTTTTAAATTAAAATTTATAGTAAGAGTTTAGTTTTATTCAAAACAGGTTCTTTATTACATTGCATGTTCTCAAATTAACCGTGCCATTTTAGCTTTTCCTTTTTTTTTTTTTAGTGACTTGTACCTGAGCGCTCTGCAGTGCTGTACCAGGCGTGACCAGGTGCAAGTACAAATAATGCACAACGTTAAACTGTTTTGAGGTTATAACATAGTGTTGTGCAAGGAAATGTGTGAAAATAATTGTTTTCCTAGTGTAACCTGCCCCTGTAATCATAATTTGTTTAAAAGGAAATTGTTGGTATTTTACTGCCACTAGTATTCATTTTAACTGGAAACTGCAGTAAATTGTATATGTAGGTAAGTTTTTGGACTTTTGCAAAATTGTTTCGAATGAGGTTGAGTGTGGTAGTATGCTATTCCAAACAATCAATGTAGGATACTTTCTGGCATGCGATAAACCATGCACATTCTCCATTTGATGGAAAAGTGCTGACTGGAAAATTACATTTTTCTTTTCCTCTTGACTTTTCCATATTTCCATGTCACCATCAGCCAATAGCAGAGCCGGAGTGTATGCGGGCAGCTCTCGGCCTGAGAAAATCAATGGGAAGGGTCTGTTTGTTTGTGAGTAATGTGTTTGTGTGTGTGCTTGTAGGTTAGTATACAATCTGTAAATAGTCTGTGTACAATGTGACTTATTATAAGTGCGTGTATGGAGTGAGTCACAGCTGGAGAGGGAATCGATACTGGCTGTAAGTGATTGGGTGGGACAGAGAGAGGTAGAAACAGACATAACACTTTATTTTGACAGTCCACTTTAGACATTCTACTACCTATAAGTAACTTTGCAACTACATTTCATTAGAGTATTAGCAGGCTGTCTGCTTAATATCTGCTAACACTTCATTTTGATGGTTGCTCAACAGACTGCAGTTTCCATTGTTTTCAACTGAAAAATGATAAAAATGTGTTTTTTTGTTGTTGTTGTTGTTGTTGTTTTTTTTTTTTTTTGATGCATTTACTATTCTGTCTCTCTAAATTACATTCAATCTGAGACCTGCACTGCACTAAATAAATCAATAATAATATGTATAATTTAAAAATAGGTTGCATTATTTGGCCTGTTTTATTAACTGCCCTGTTTAAAAGGTTTGATTATATATGTGAGAACGTTTCTATAAATGTGTCCCTCACAGGTATAGCGAAACAAGCACACACACATCCCAGTAGAGCAGAATGAGTTCATTCTCTCAGTTCACTGGGTCTTTACACTCTCCCACACTTAATAAATTAATCCAGGACTAATTAAGATCTAAACTGCTGCTCACAGTGTTAGCCCTCGCTGTGCCTCTGAAGGGAGGTCTGGATATATTAGGGTGTGTGTGTGGATCTTGGCATGGGCATGTTTTTGGGGTGTTTCAGTAATATTTAATATGGTGTAAGGCTGTGTGTACTCTTATAGACAGCCTGTTAGCAGTGTTCTGTTTGTGAACTCCATGCTGTGCTAGCAGACACAGATGATGTACAGAAGACGTACTGTGCTGGTGGCATGGTACACTTATGGTATCAAATGGTAATATTTTCCATTGATACATAACCTGGAAGTAAAAGATTATCATATTATTGTACCATACCCTTATTATCGTACCTGTTCTATTCTATTCTATTCTATTCTATTCTATTCTATTCTATTCTATTCTAAATTGTTTGTTTAGTAAAATGCATCAAAGCATTTTTTTTGTTAGTGCACTTGTAGTTTCTGTTCTATTATTTTTTATTCAAGAATTTGTCACTAAATACAACATTTTTTTATTACATTCTATTAGATTTTTTGATTATCCTAAATATTTTACCACAAAATATTTTAATGTTTGTGTACAGTGTAATATATCTAAATATTATTTATCTAAATATTTAAAGATTTTTGTTAGTGTGTTTATAGAATGTATATCTAATTCAATTTAAATTTTAAATTCATATTTAAATATTTAAATTGAATTATTTGTGTTCTTATAGTTTTTCTACTCTATTCTATTGCCTAAATTTTTTAATCAGTCAAGAATACAAGAATTTGTCACTAGGTACAACATTTTTGCTATTGTTTTTTTTTTTTTTGTACATTTGTGTAGGGTATAGTATTTCTGTTCTATTCTATTCTATTCTATTCTATTCTATTCTATTCTATTCTATTCTATTCTATTTCCTAAGTATTTAGTTGCTTTATTATATGATTTTTGTCAGTGCACTTTCTATTCTATTCTATTTTTTCAGCTTTTTGTAATTTTAGTAGAAAAATATACAAGTACACTATAAAATGTCAAATTTAAGCATTTAGTTGTATAATTATATGATTTTTGTTAGTGCACTTTCTATTCTATTCTATTCTATTCTATTCTATTCTATTCTATTCTATTCTATTCTATTCTGTCTAAAATTTTAACCAGTTAAATACATGAATGCAACTTCTCTTCTTTTTTATTCAAGAATTTGTCACTAGATGCAACATTTTTGTTGTTATTTTTTATTATACGTTTTTGTACTGTGTAATATTTCTATTCTATTCTATTTTTTCAGCTTTTTGTAATTTTAGTAGAAAAATATATAAGTACACTATAAAATGTCATATTTAAGCATTTATAAAGCTATTTTTTTTATATTTTTAAATCCATTTAAATTATTTTCAGTAAAATATTTGAGATTTAAAAAATAAAATAGAAATTCTTGTTTTATATATATTTTTTTTCTATTATATTCTATTTTTGAAATTTGTCTTTCACCAGAAATATTCAAAGACAACTGTTTTTTAAAAGTTCAGATTTCCATAAGCTCTTATCACACTTTTTCTCCCACTGGCTCAGTGGTGGCACTTTATCTTTGCAGAAACATGCTTCTCTCTTTCACTCTCTATCTCTCTTTCTCACACACCCTCACACTGTCTTACATGGGGATGTTGATTAGAGCAATATCTGTAACTTTCCTCTAGCTAAACGTCACAATCTCATTCACACACACACACATTTCATTTCACACCTCTCATTCAGTTGCTTCACTGTGAACATTGCTTTTTCTGTTGAAAGCAAGCGGCCTAGTATAATGACATTGGCTATGTGCAAACTCCACTGGCATGCAGTCATATTGTATATAGGCTGCACAATCACAGAAGGAAGCTTCTAAAGCTGGCGTTTTAGGTCATGACTTCGTGGCTCTATAAGGTTCTTGCAGCAGGTTCATGTGGTTACTGTGTGCTTTTGTTTGTTTGTATTTGTGTGGGTGAGATTGAAGATTAAAAGCTTTATCAGTACTTTTTAAATTCTCATAAACTACCACACTCCCGTACCTAACCTTGAGTGTTTCACCACACAAACACCCACACATTCTGTTCACAGTAAGCTCTCTACAGACCAGCCAGTCTTTACACATGATCACCTGCACATTAAAAGACTCTTGCAGGTGTCGTTTCTGCTGTTGTTATAGGCATGCTGCTATTTATGGCAGCCACATGTACCTATCAGGCCATAAACTGGCTGGGTAGGATTCGCCACCGTAATAGCCCAGCTGTAAAATTCGCAACAGCTTCAGAAAAAAGCACAGACTTCTCCTTACTGCAGTCTGGAGCCTGATTAAACAATATTTTTAAGTTTTATGGCTTGTAGTCCATATATGTTATGTTGCCTTCAATGTCATGTTGGAAGGATTGTGTTTACGAGATTGTGCTTAGCTCAGAGGTTAACACTGATTTTCTAGTGTACTACTAAAAGCTGACAAAGTATACCTTTAAGCAAATAAACACATTTAAAATGTACAAGCTTTTTCTGGGCAAATCAATTGATGATTAATGTTGTAGGCAAGGGCAAAAACGTAGGAAAAAAAGCTGCCTCGAGCATATCTTAGCTGTTTGCTAATTTCAAAAAAGTACAGTACAAGCTTTTCGATATGTTTCATCCTACTTCCTGTTTCAATAGGAAATACCTAAACAAAGTAGAGGCCTTTACACTTGGGGTCTTACGCTCTGTGCCGAGAGCTTATTCGAAAACCTTTGTATAATAGATCTAAGTGTGCTTTGTTCTAAGAGCTTTACATTGGAAGCTGTGGCTGAAGGGAAGCACTTAAAAGGCTAATTCGACTTCAGTGGGAGAATCACGTGTATAAAAAAGCATATCAGTAACATTTGGAGTGTTTATATTGTTAGACGTCTGTATGGATTTTAAACAGGAAGGTGGGGGTGGATTCCAGAAACATGCTTTTACTGAACCAGTCAGGCAGAGAGATCTGTGCTGGAATGTGTGGAGAAAGAAGAATCAGCATTTTTAGGATAGAAAGGGAGAGACGGGTGGGAGCAAGAGAGTAAAAATGGCCAAACAGTGAGCATCTCCCTCAGGCTGTCTGGAATTAACCAATCAGAATGCTGCACCGGTTTATTGTAAGCCAATCGGAGCACTGTTACTGTCTATGACTAACCAGTTAGAGCACCTTTAACATCTATGTCTTTAACTGGCCAATCAGAACACTGCATAGAAAACTTTAGAGTAAAAAGTAATATAAGAGTAAATTTAGTATAACATGGGAATAGACCCATGTTATATGAACATTTGAGTAAGCCCATATTAAATGTAAATACATGAATATTAAATAAAATACTTATGAGTAATGTGAACTTGCTTCATTTGAATTCTCTAAAAACAGTAGATACCTATTAAAACACTAACAGATATCACAATATCAGAATAAGTTCTAATTAAAGATGAAGAATATTTATATGGAATGAATGAGGAATAGTTGTGGTTCAATCAATAAGTCAGGACACTCTTCATGTCTTTAACTGACCAGTCAATACACTGCACCTGTTTATAATGAACCAGTCAGAGCACTGTTACTGTCTATAACTAACCAATCAGAGCACTGTTATAATCTGTTATCAGTGGACCAACTGGAGCAGTCACTATGTCTTCAAATGACCAATCAGAACACTGTTAAGGTTTAGAACTGATCAATCAGAGCGCTGTTACTGTCTATAAATGACAAATTAGAACATTGTTAAACTGTAAAACTGAGGAATCAGAGCACTGTTGCTATCTATAATTGACCAGACAGAGAATTTTTACTGTCTGCAACTGACCAATCAGAGCACTGCCTCGCCCCAGCACACTATTTACTTGTTGCCAGCTCTGGGAAAGGTGGTTTTAATCATTTGAATGACTGCAAGTGATCTGTCTCAATCAATTTGAGCTTACAAGGAGGCTTGTGTTAACCACTAGCCCTTCCACTTTCTCCAAACACACACACACACACACACACACACACACACTCCCCCTGGAGCACACACAGGTTTCAGCCAATCATAGATGCCAAACAGGAGGAGTGGATATTCGCAGTCCTCTGAACTACTGGGCCTTGTTAGAGTAAACAGTTTTTTTTTTATTCACTGTTTTCTCTGTGTGTATGTGTGTGTGTGTGAGAGAGAGAAAGTTTGTCCTCACACACCTAAGAACACAGTACATACCAGCTCAGTGCTGATAACACCTACTTTTGTGAAAGTACTGCATACTTAGTTGGACTGTGCCTCACTGATATTCAAAGAATGCTGTTTGTTCATGTGCATTCATAATGTAGGAGTTATGTATTCAATACACAACTACTGCCTATAGCACTCATAAAATCCAATGTACTGCTTTAAACAGGGTTATACCAACGGAATAAGACACTGAAAAAAATAACACAAATAAAACTACAAGCTACTCTTTTACATACAAAGGATGCAGTAACCA
Source organism: Cirrhinus mrigala (assembly GCA_036247105.1). NCBI lineage: Eukaryota > Metazoa > Chordata > Actinopteri > Cypriniformes > Cyprinidae > Cirrhinus > Cirrhinus mrigala. The sequence goes on along the minus strand of CM070027.1, from coordinate 5,491,224 downwards.
GCAGCAGTCAGCACCAAGATTATGACTAACTGAAAATCCTCCCAAACCTTGTGCATCAAGACAGTTTGAATTCAAATGGCATTGGTTCAAATGTGTATTGTGACTTATTTACACATTTAATTTGCTCTCACATGTATGACTTTTTTGTTCTTCACAGGACATAAAATAAGTAGGGCTGTCAGCCGATTACAATTTTTAATCGAATACATGATGTTCCGATTAATTAATTTAATTCATCGCAAAATAAATTTGACTGTGAAAATACCCACAAAAGATTGTTTAATGCCATTTTTTCATTAAATGAGAAAGTATCAAGTAGACATTACAAATTGTAGCTTTAGAAAGAAATATTTTATTTGATTCAGCATAAAATTGATTACACATAAACATTTAGGCTACAGCGTAAACTATGGAACACAAAAGATAATTTGAGAAACATCTCAGTATTTTTTGTTCATACAATGAAAGTCATTGGTAACCAAAACAGCTTTGTTACCAAAAGTCTTTAAAAAAAATACTTTCTTTTATGTTCCGCAAAAGAACTGTTCAAAACGACATGAGGGTGAGTAAATGATGACAGAATTTACATTTTTTGGGTGAACTATCCCTTTAATGTTACACATATATATATATATATATATATATATATATATATATATATATATATATATATATTAATTAATTAATTTTTTTAAATGAAATGATACTCTAAATAAGAAAGAAAATCTGCCAGCAGGTGGCGGTAAATGCCTATATGAGTCATTCATTCGATTCGTTCAAACGGCTGTTTCATTCAGGAATTAAGTAAATGGCTCTCTTTATGAATGGGCCTTTGAATCACTGGTTCACACAATTCGTTCAAAATGCGGATTCATTCAGGAACTAAACACTGCTGTGTTGCTTAGAGACACGCAACAATTCTGCTGTGGCTTCAAAGGTATGTTTTCTGTAAAAAATTAGCAAAAACACATGATATTGTGTTTAAAATATAACACAATATCAAATTTAGTTTTTACTGAACTGTTGTATAAAGTCACATTTAAGCTTGTGATAGATCGGACGAAATCAGCACTTGTGTCATATTGCTCTTGCTGCCCGTGTGAGATGTGACCAGAGGTTGCGCTAGACTTCAACATTGTCTGTCATTTTGATGGCCAGGGTCGTAAAAATTCTGTCATAATCTATTATTACCCATCATTTTAATTTCGATCTCTTGGTCTATGCTGTTTTCAGTTGATGAATGAACAGTACATAGTGTGTCTTCCTTCCAATAAATAGCAATAGGCTATGATATGAAACAAAGTCCCAGATTTCAAATTCTGTCAATTTCCTTAGGAAATTCAAGCAATACATACCATTTTGGTGCTCTTTAATGTGGCATGATAGATCGTTGTAGTTTCTGTGTACTCGCCTGTGCGTAATCAAACGCATAGGAAAACATTCGTGATAGTTTTGTTTTTGTTCTGTATCCCGTGCTCTGCTGCCAGACTGGAGCGCACTCGACACCAACTAGACAGGGGTGGGAATTACAGCTACAATTTACAATACATCACCCTCAGTGTTAGATTTTTCCGTCACTGATAAAAAATGTCCGTCAATGATGGAGAATTTTCGGTTTACGCGACCTCTGTATGTGACACATATAAATACGAGACAAAACACATACAGGGGCATTTTTTTTGCACCAGTATCTTACATTTTAGGGTATAACTGCATTTATATACTTGTTGCCTTGCATCATATTTGTCAAACAGTCAAATTGTATGAAATATAAGATGACGTACAGGATTGGGGGCGGGGCCAGTGCATTAACTGCGTTAAAATATTTTAATCACATTATTTTTTCCATAACTAATTAATTAAGTTAACGCATTAAACTGACAGGCCTAAAAATAACATATTTTGAGAAATATTTTTTTCATACAGTGGAAGCCAATGGGCTTTAATATTTTAATTTCTAGTGTTTTTCAAAATATCTTATATCTTCATTTTTGGGCACTGTTTAGAAATGTTTTGTGTCTGTGTGTGAGCCCTGTAATGGACTGGCCATCGGAAGTGGCCCCCACTTGTGGCTCAAAATGCTGGGATGGGCTAATTTACTCACCCCCATGTTATCTAAGATGTCCATGTCTTTCTTTTCCTCAGGCGAAAAGAAATTAAAGTTTTTGAGGAAGACATTTCAGTTTTTTTTCAATGTTTCAATGCAGGTTTTTTCAATGTTTCAATGCAGCTACAAAGGGCTCTACACGAACTTGACTTCATATTTTACGCAATCATGATGAAAAGGTCACGACTGACGTAGGTGGAAGTGCCGACCCAGTGTTTATAAAGCGAACGTGCAAAGAAAGTGAAACAACAATGTTGGATGATTTTTAAGTTGGAGGAGAAAATAAGATGGAGTTTTTCATCCTACCCTTTTTGAACCAAAGTACACAGACAAAGAATAACCATGATTTTTTCCCAGATTTTTGGTTTATCATCATACTGTAGGAGGACAGAAAAGTGGGACAGGGCTCACAAACATACAGCTGTAGGGTGTGATCCTAATTCATTATTCCACGGCCATGTGAGAGAAACACAGCCTATCACACGCTGATCATGTGATGAAGGCCAGTATATGCTGAGTGTGAGATCACACACACATCTGACCCACTTCTCTCATATAAACAGACAAGACACACACTTCTATTTAGATCACTAAATCTAATATTAACAAGAATTTATAACAAGAAAACAAGAAAATCAGTTTTTGATTCCATACTGCAAAAAATTGGCTGATAGAAAATAATGCAAAAATTAAATAATTAATTGAATTATGCTTAAAGCAGATGAAAAGACTGCAAGTACAATCTTATGCAGCATTTAGATGAAAGCTTTCCACAGTGCACTGTTGCTACTGTCACAATTTTGACATACATATTGTAAAGTAGAGTATATTAATCTCTTAAATCTCTAAAATTACAGTTTTCTTTACTAATCTAGACGATCTAAAATGCTAAAACAAACATTAACTCAGTTGATCCCGTAAATGTGTTATAAAGTATCAGCTTCCAGCAAATGTGATTGGTTTATAAGCAAACTCATAAATTTACCTTTGCACTCTGGATTAAACATTGACTGATGCACTCTATCCAATCACTGTCCAGAAACCTCTGACACCTGATCCTGATGACATGTGTCATCCCACTAACCACCCCCATGTGTTTGTATAAAGGGAAATACATCTTTAAGCAGGTCCTGGTTAGTGACTTCATGGGTGTGGGATTCCTTGATGGTGTGTGAACAGGTCTGACAGACGTGCTGAAGTCCATCGTCACAGTTTAACACCCGGGTGTGACTGATTGTGAGACATTCCATCTGCAAACTGAATTAAAACGGAAGCTTTCTAAGCTGTTTTGTAGAAAAGCAGGCTGCACGTGAAGCCAGGGGCTGGTGATGTGATGCAATAGAGTGAAATCATGAGTGGTGGATAAACTTCATTATTAAATTCAGCTCACTGTAGCTTTAAATTGTTTTGGTAGTTGACGAAATTGTTTGTATGTGTTGTGCTTGATCAAATATTGTTTGCAAGTTGAGTTTTATTGCTCATTAGCAAGATATATGTTGTTTCTAAACCTAGTGAGTTGCCTATGCATCACAAGTGTGCAAAAAGATATGCAGCATAATTAAAATGGTCTTTAAGGCATTGCATGTGTTTTAATAGGGAAGGCACTGCCACAATGTATTGTGACATCTGTTCAAGGTAGTGGATGAATTGAATTCAATAGCAATATTCAGGCTTAATAACTTTGATTATTTAGTCAATTCAAAATGTACTTTTTGCATACGCAGTATATATATATATGAATACTGTGTGTGTACTGTGCATGCATATCATATATAACATTATTATTACATAATTTATTAGTGGCAAGATATTAGTGAAGCCACATAAGTGTGAAAGCTAGCTAGAATGCATAACTTCTACAAACTGAGTAGATATTCTGTGATAACAGTGAACACTACATAGGGACCCTGTCAATTAGAATGCAGTCTTTGACTTGAATGACTTGAAAGATCAGATTATCATTCTTACATTTCAATGTAACCATGTATTAATTTGCTGGTTAGCAAACCAACTAGTTAGAAACTCATCAAAATCAAACTTACCAAATTTTTTTTTGCAAAATGCCACATTATTTTTCAAAATACTTAAAAAAACTCTATATTTTTTAATATTTTTAAGGTGTCTTACATAACTCCCACCGCTACTGTTTCCACACTACTCAAATTTTCCTATTTAATAAAACAGGCAGCAGGGAACACTGTGTTCCCTTGTAGAGGTCAGCTGCTGTGATAGAACAGGCTAGGGCTGCCCTCATGTAATCCTTTCCTCTGCCTGGCATGGATGAACAAGCGTATTAGCAACTAACCACGGTTTGTGTTGTGCAACTCTGGCACAGGAAAGGAAGACACAGTGAATTGAAGTGTTTACTCGATATAGATAGTAAAATACAGTCGAAAAGAAGGAATTAATTCAAGAAAAGAAGGAATATGTCAATCTGATCTAATGAGAAAACATAAAGGTGAGGTGGGCAATTTTTTCAAAAACATTTTTTATTATACCGGTTGAAAGTGTCTTCACATTCTGAGAGCAATCAAAAATTAAAGTGGTCTAAAGATAAAAATATATCTATCTGTGGAAGGCTCAGGACCATTAAATGTTTGTCCAATCATTGCATTGAGTATTTGCATACCTCTGTGCAGCCAATAGTGAGAGTTTGGGGCGTGGCTACGGTAGCAGGCCGAGTCAGAGGGTGTTTTGTAAGTGTGGAAAAAATAAATTCTGATTCTATTACAGAAGTGCAAGCCAAAATTTACAGAGAAAGACAACAGGAACAGGGTAAAACAGGGTAAACACTGGCAGTCTTTAACAAGATGGAAGAATTTGATGGAATGTTTGTTCTTGTGTTTCTTCTTAACATTTAAGCAAAGTTAAAAGTATTGCCTTTTATTAAAAGTAGCCTAGTTTTACCTGTTGAAAAATGCCCTCATTTTTATAAACATGTAAGAGCTGTGTTTGTGATGTTTGAGTCATGAAGCACAAAAGGCTGTTTGAAACATGTTTTATTTTTGTAGTTTTGTTAGATGACGATAGTAGCGCAGAAACCGCCTACCCTGCCTTTACCGTAAAAAGCCTCAGCATCCATCTAAAAAGTTCTATGAATAAAGGCATATTAAAATGCAAATAAATCAGCTCTTCTACTTTCATTGCTTTCCATTGAAAATTTCATATTGCATCTTTAATGTTTTTATGAGGTGGTAATTTCATAAGACTTTCTTAAGACCCTACCCCTAAACTTAAAGTGTTAGTTCACCCAAAAAATGAAAATTCTGTCATTAATTACTCACCCTTTTGTCATTCCTTTAATGTGGTAGTTGCGTTGCTGTCTACGCAGGGTCAGAAAGTTCTCGGATTTCGTCAAAAATATCTTAATTTGTGTCATAAATATAAACGGGTTTGGAATGACATGAGGGTGAGTAATTAATGACAGAATTTTCATTTTTTGGTATACTAACCCTTTAACCGTTAGTGGGGCTCAAACAGAATTAAAATGTATTAAAATGTACAAATGAGATTGTATAATTTCAAATGAATTAGCCACCAGTTTGTCAAAATGTAAAATAGTTACAAATCGCCATGAAAGTGTGTTGAATATGTTACCTCTGTATGAGTGCATGTGGGTTATCCCTGATCCCTTATGCGTGTCATGATGCAGACAGAGGTTGAGAAAGACTCACATGGCTTGAGAGTATGGTCACATGGGTTTACCATGTGCAGCTGCTGAGTGTGTGTGTTTAGTCTTTACCTTACACATCAACAACTGTCTGTATTATTGCAGTCAGTAGGTAAAAAGCTACTGTAGGTAAAACACTGATGACAGAAAGACACAGTTTGTGGATATTCTGTGAAAAAGATTACAGACCTTTACAGTGCACTGCATCATATGAATAAAGTAGATTTTTACATTTTCGTGAGTAAATGTTTTTGTGCAACCACAGTGTGTTCTGAGTGGTTGCGAGGCTTGCGGTTGCTAGTGTGTTTTGTTGGCTACCTACTTGTTCAAGTCAAAAGAGCCTGTCCTTAAGTCTCTAAGACATTCCAGTTTCTATATGTGGCCCAGATTCCTTTTGACAAGCCACATGACTTTGAGGCATCATTCATGTCTGCTGCAAAACAGTGTGGGGCGACTTATGCTTTGCACCACCAAAAATATAAGATTAATAATTAGATGTTAGAATAGTAATAGTTTAATGCTACTATAACATAACAGAAATGCTGAAACCCAGTTAAACATTGAGTAAAATGGGGAAAATGTTTTTGAGGAAGAACATGCTCTTCGAGGAAATAAGTCTGAGTGTTTCCTTTTCAGGGAAAAGGTGCTGGCTTTCTAAGTCACCTCTGTTACCTCTGTGTGTGAGTGCATATAAATGCAAGGCGGATACAGTGAAAGGGAAAATAAACAACATAGGTGACTGTAAACAGCATCTGTCAAAGGGCTTTTCTCTAAGCACTAAGAGCTGGATGCTGTGTTGTCTTCCTTAAGAAGGTGTGTCCTCTAACTTACAGAACCTGTATTGATCAGTCATACGGATACACTTTCATTCACTCTGAAATCCAGATCCTGTTGCAAGTGTACAGTTGAGGTCAAAAGTTTACATACACCTTGCAGAATCTGAAAAATAAGAGGGATCATACAAAATGTGTCATTTTTTATTTGGTACTGACCTGAATAAAATATTTCATAAGATCTTTAAATATAGCTCACAAGAAAAAATAATAGTTGAATTAATAAAAATGACACCGTTCAAAAGTTTACATACGCTCAATTTTTACTACTGTGTTGTTACCTGAATGATCCACAGCTGTTTTTTTCGTTGAGTGATAGTTGTTCATAAATCCCTTGTCGTCTTAAACAGTTAAGCTGTGCACTGTTCTTCAAAAAAACCCGTCAGGTCCCACAAATTGTTTGGTTTTTCAGCATTTTTGTGTATTTGAACCCTTTCCAACAATGACTGTATAATTTAGAGATCCATCCTTTGACACTGAGGATATCTGAGGGACTCATATGGAACTATTACAGAAGGTTCAAACACTCACTGATGCTCCAGAAGGAAAAACAATGTATTAAGAGCCGGAATGAAAATGTGTACATTTTTCTTATTTTGCCTAAATAGCATATGCTTTTCATTTAGTACTGCCCTTCAAAAGCTACAGAAGATACTTACATGTTTCCCAGAAGACAAAATAACCCCCTGGCTCTTAATGCATCGTGTTTCCTTCTGAAGCATCAGTGAGCGTTTGAACTTTCTGTAATAGTTGTATATGAGTCCCTCCGTTGTCCTCAGTGTGACAAGATGGATCTCAAAATCATACAGTCATTGTTAGAAAGGGTTCAAATACACAAAAATGCTGAAAAACCAAAGACCCTGTGAACCCTGTGGGACCCTGAAAGATTTTTCTGAAGAACAGCGGGCAGTTTAACTGTTCAGGATCCCTCTTATTTTGGTAAAAAAAATTAACATTTTGCAGATTCTGCAACGTGTATGTAAACTTTTGACCTCAACGTGTATGTAAACTTTTGACCTCAACTGTATGTGTGTTTGTGTGTATTCTTGCATGTGCGTGTATTGTATTGCATTGTTACAGCTAAAATCATTTATTGAAAGTTTTAACACAACTCTCTCCAATTAACTGCATGACTTTAGGTATTATTCATGATCTGTGGTGTGGGCTGAGTTACCTGCTTAGCAAGCTCTATTAATATAGCGCTTAATATTGTTTTGATCGACATGTCTCCTTGAACCATAAATGTAACGGTTAAATCTAAAGATTCTTTATTGACATCTATGTTGCACAAATGGTTCTATATAATACCAACAGGTACACTAAGAAAAAAAAAGGTTAAGAGCTGTTCACTGAAAGATTTTTTGGGGAACCAAAAATGGTTATTCTATGGCATCGATGTAAAACCCCACTTTTGGAACCTTTATTTTTAAGAGTATAGGGTAAATCTTAACTTTTGTGTGTGTGTGTGTGGGTGGGTGGGAGCACTTGTAAGTGAAGCCTAAAGTGAGGGGATCCATTCAGAAGTAATTCCAAGTCAAGTACCCTTCATCTCAATGAGGTCAAATAAGTGTATGTTGTGCTAGAGGAGCCACAAAGTCTGTATCACATTTAATAGTCTGTCCTTGTGTTACACTCATCCACTCTGCAAGCGAGCAAAACTAGAGGGCTCCCATTATAATCAACAAATCTTGATTTGATTTGAATCTTGACAGGTAAGCATGAAATTCTAATAAATGCAAAAAATGGTGAAATCCTTAAATGAAATGTGGTTAGCTACAGTACCAAAGATATATACTTTTGCTGATATAAATCTTAACCGAAAATCTTTTTTTAATATTTTTAAAGAAAATTCTGTTGATGCAAATGTGCCAACAACCAAGCTTGATTTAGAAGAAAAGAATGAATGAGTGAAAAACAAGACGGGCCCGAAACAGAACCCTGAGGAACGCCCTGTGTGACCATGATGCTGAAACATGTACCTCAGGGGCGAGCGAGTGCGGCCTCTGTATGGAGCCCATTGTTTGTAATCTGGTCATGAGAGCCGCCGGATCACATGAAGCAGTAGGATTCTCACACAGACACTGGCACACACACACACACACACACACACACACACCACTAAACAGTGTTTCCAGACTCTCTGGTGCACCGTAGTTGCAGAAAACAAATGCAGATGCACATGCAGATGACCCATATACATTTATCATCTACATTTACAATATGCATTTAAAATCTTTTCAGGGTACAATCTCAAACCATTATCATATCACATATATACATGTTTTAAAATCGGATTAAAATTACGTATTAAAAATATATCAGTATCAATGCTGGGCAGGCCACTCAAAAATGTAGCTTGCTAAATTATGTATTACAACTATGCTGCAGGCTAAATAGCAACAGTATACAGTAGTCAACATTTGAAGTGGATCAAAACCTTTCATCAAAGTTGTCCTAAAACCAAAACAATACCAATTCTTGTCTTAGGACAACTTTGATTAACTTTTTTGATCCACTTCAAATGTTGACTACTATAGATTGCTACATTTAAGATACCTGCCTATATACAAATATCATACATCTTTGATACATTTACAATATAAAACGTGTACCAAATTCATGTAATTTACATAGTACTCCAAGGTACTACGAATTTTCAAATAATGTCCAAAAAAATCTTTGTCAATGTTTTTAAATATTCTATGTCATCTAGGACTCTTTATGGTCCCTGAATTTTAATCCTTTAATTGTCACACCCTATCTTGAACATAGACATGAACATGCACTATCCAGAGTTAAATTTTTATAATTCCTGAATGAAAACATTTTGTAATATGATTTTGATGTACAATTTCCATGGTAATGCAATGTCTTATTTTAAAATGGTTTTCAAAGGATGAATTTTGAGATTTTAAGTTTTCAGGTGATATATAATTTCTTAAGATTTCTATTGCGTGATAGGTAAAAAGGCAACAAAGAAAGTTTTTTTGTGAAGGTCAGAACTCCTGTTATGATGTAGATTTTTAAGGTGCACTCTTGTCATAAATTAATCTATTACTTTTCCTACATAATTTGTAACACAAGAGTGGTAAAATATCTATTTAGGAGTCTTAGATCTTCCCAACAATATAGTTTGTCATGATTAGATTAGGATTTATTTGTAATACAAAAATACATGTGGAAAAATTATTTTTAACCCTCATTCTGACCCTGTGCTTAAAATGACCTGTTTTAAGAGGCAGGACCTTTAAGGCTTGTTAGTAATCAGCCACTGCTATGATTGGCTAATGTCATTGCATAGAAAACAGTATCAATGCCCTGCCCCCTCATGCATGTGAGTGTTTTAAAGGAGAAGTCCACTTCCAAAACAAAGATTCACATATAATGTACTCACCCCTTGTCATCCAAGATGTTCATGTCTTTCTATCTTCAGTTGAAATTATGTTTTTTGAGGAAAACATTTTAGCATTTTTCTCCATGTAATGGACTGATATGGTGCCCTGATTCTGAACTTCTAAAATGCAGTTTAAATGCGGCTTAAAATGATCCCAAATGTGGTTGTAAATGATCCCAGCCGAGGGAGAAGAGTCTTATCTAGCGAAACGATCGGTTATTTTCAAAAAAATAATACAATTTATATACTTTTTAACCTCAAACGCTCGTCTTGCCTTGCTCTCCCTGAACTCTGTGTATTCTGGCTCAAGACAGTTAGGGAATGTCGAAAAACTCTGATCGCATTTTCTCCCTCAACTTCAAAAATCATTTTAAAATCATCCTACATCGCTGCAGAAGTACCATTCGGCATTCGTCATATTCAAGTGTCAGCCATTAAGCGACTGAATGCCAGTGGGTGGGGCCTGTGGTGAGAAGATGACTGTTCGTCAGTGCCTTGCTCTGGAGGTGGTGTTTATGCAAACAACTGCGCCCAGGTGATGTTAGCCTGCCACCTCGGATTCAAACGAGATTTGGAGATTAAATAAATGCTTTGTTTATAGTGAGGAGGAGGTTTTAAGCTATGAACCTACTGGATGTTTTAATGGTACAATGACCTCTTATATGCCAAAAGATCAAGGCAAATTTGATTTCTCATGCCATGACCCTGTTAATGCACCTACAATACCATAGCTTTGTGACGGCTTTTGCATGCATATGCACGCCTGACATTCTTTGCTCACATTCTTTTTCATGTTCATCAGAGGAACATTATGCAGAAAATAATAATAATGTTGTGGTATTACCACAGAAAACAATTGCCTGCACTGAACCTTCTCACATCCGACTCAGCACAGGTCACTAGAAAGGCTCTGTCTCTTTTCCTTCATCCTCCCCCACTGCCAGATGTGACCTATCACATGCCCCATCTGCTCAGAAAATCTGCATCATCGCTGCCATCTCTACAGCACAATCCAGGATACTGCTCTCTGAAGACACACACTTCAGAAAATACAGACACACACGCCCACCAAAGCCGAGACGTTTAGAGGTACTCTGATCTGCATATGTTTAACAGACCTCTTTGGATTAAAATGCATCTATTTTAAGACTTATTTATTAGATTTTTCCAATAATCAGTAGTGGGATATTCCACACTGTACCCAAACACTCTGCATATACATTTTGCACAAAAAATACTATATATATATTTATAATATTAAGTTATTTAAACCACTGTTAGACCAGTTTAAAAGTCAATTTACCTAATCACAAACTGTTATATTTCTGCAGAAATACACACATTTTTATTATCATTGTTCCTGTAGTGATAAAGGGCCACTCTTTATTTTTCATTGATATGTTGCTGTTCATAATAATATTTTTATATGAAACTACATTTTTGTGTTGAGCAGCAAATATTGTTTTGATCAAAATGACTGTGCTACATTTCTTTTGCGCTCTGTTAGTTTGACATGCATGTGTACGCTCAATTAAGTTTTTGATGTTTGACTATTTAATTACTCACTTGAAATAAGAACATGCTGTGGAAATGGAAATTCATTCTAATAACATGTAAGTAAATGTATGTGTGCTACCACAAGGATGTAACTTTACATGCTTGAGAAATCAGACAACCATAGTCAACTGTTGTAATGTGAACCACAAGCCTTACTTTACTCATAAATTAATATAACGCTATCTAAAAACCCGTTGGACATTCCTGAGGGAATCTATGGTGAATTAGCCTTCCGGGTTCGCCTACAAATTGACATCATGACTGAAAAGCATTATACAAATGCTCTTATATTAGCTATAACTACATTTGGTGCTGTAGTTATTAATGTGGTCATTAGATACTATCATGAATCAAACCATTAGGCGTTCCATACTCATACCCATACGTCATTTTTTCAATGGGACAGTGCGTACCTTGATGTTGATCATTAATTTACATTTTGGCAGATGCATTTAGTTGACTTAGAGTACAGTGCATTCAAGCTAAACATTCTGGGAACTGAACCCGTGACCTGTGTTGTTAGTGCCAAGCTTTGCCATTTGATCTATGGGAACTTGGTGTAGCCGACAAAACATTAAAAATGCATTTCCACATTTTCCAATTGCAAACAACTCTTTATTTGCAGTATATGTTGGCTGAACCTATCACAGCTCATTTTTGGTTACATTAAGTAAAGAATGGCATCCAAACCTCGATAGAAGGTATAACAGCCCTCAGTTTTAAATGGAATGTCACATAAGAAGCATACTGATGTTTCGCCTTTCTGCTTACATCTCGCTTACCCCAAAGCCTGTATGCTGGCTGCCATGCCACCGTTCACTGTTGCCATGGCAAGCAAATGGGGACGACACTCGAGCACACTCCCAATGATCTGACCTTGTGAGCGAGCATCCAGCTGTAGAACAGTGTTTCTAAACGTGACGCCATTTGATGATGAATCACATCGAGGTCATCGCCATAAATACGCCCCCTCCCACCAGGTTGTCGTTGTAACTATTGCTTTAGTAGTAACCTTAAGCACATCTAATGCATTATTGATGCATCAGAATGAAGGAAGTACGATGGGTCAATGATGTATAAGAGTGTCCCGGATAGAAAAAAAAAAGGGGGGGAGGGGTAATCTTTTAACATCTAGTTATTAGCCATGTTGCTTTCATATGGTAAAAAAAAAAAAAACTCTGTGGTATAACCACTGATCTGTTTCATCTGTTTTTTGGGGGTCGCACCACATGGCACTTTACAACCTGAAATAACCTTGCCTTGTGGTAGATTTCCTGTTTCCTTTTAATGAGGCTCATTTCTTAATTATAAAATAGCTTGAAATAAAATAACTTTCTGAGGGATAAAAACCAGCAGTCATATTGTGTTGACTGTCAGCTGATGATAAAAAAGCCCTCCTAGTATGGTAATGTTCCCATAATCTTGACATATTACCCCAGCAGAGATAAAACTGGCCTGGTGTTGAGGACGACTGTTTGCAAACTGGGTTTTGAGAGTGTTAAGTGTTATAGGTGTCTGAATTTTGTAGTTCTGTTATATAAGAAAAAGTGTTCAGGGTCTACTGGGATCTAAAACTTTGAAACATTGCATTCAGTAAAGAGAAGTTATGAATGTGTAAGATGTGAAGAGTTCTCAGGGTTTCTAGGACAGAATTGGGGACAGGGCTTTAAGGATGATTACTTTTGCAGGAAGTGGCTATAGGGCCTTAACACTGTTCCTGTTGGATGGCTATTTAGGGCAGGCCCCCATGGTGCATCTTGGGTGATGATTTTCCCCTGGTGTGGCAGGAGCAGTCCATTTTCGCAGAACATACATTCACAATTCTTGTCTGAGGCACCAGTGATTTCAAAAGTATTGACTGTAATAGAGTGCTGGAGCAATTTTCCACAAGTATAGACCAATTTACAGTCCTCAACTTGGCAAACATCACCGTACAAGTGAGAAAAAACCCACGCTATTCCATAAGATACTCCATAACATCTCCAGCATACTAGCATTGGGTTTACATTTAGCATGCTACTTTATAGTTGCCACCAAAATTGCATACTGTTCAGTAGGTCCTTATTTTGTGACTGTTAAAGAAGTATGTTCTATATAATAGGAATATGAAATTAGCAAATACCTTCGGCATGATGTTAGTGTCACATGACTTACCAGTGTCAGTTGCATCGCCTTACTGCCATTCACAAATCCTCACCATGGCCTAATGGGATAATAAAGTGTCCATCAGAAGCACACTTCAAGGTTTGTCAGATTATAAAAATATAAGAAAGAGTTGGTTCTTTAAAGAACCTTTGACTGAATGTTTTTTTGTGGAACCAAAAATGGTTCTTTTATGGCATCGCTGTGAAGAACCTTTTAAAGCACCTTTATTTTTAAGAGTGTATACAGTTTTCACCTACTATATAGTAGAGAAGTAAGCATATTCAGGCACTGGTTATGAGAACAAGGATAATCTTTGTCAAGTTTTTCTTGACATGCTTTGTATACTGATATCCCCCATTAAAAAATGAATCTTAAAACATTTTAAAGGGGTTTGTTGGTTTCACTCGTCAGGCTGCAAATATGTGCAAAGTCGCTTTGGTTAAAAAGCATCTGCTAAAAGCATAAATGACTTATGCAAATCCTTGAGCCAAACATTTTAGCGACAATGACACACTTAACAGAACATTTGTTTGACCATATTTAGTGCCGTTATCATGAAATGATTTGGATTTAGATATCATGAACATTACGTCTTTTCCAAGCACCATACAGAGCTCAACACAACACGTTTTTGTGGATGTGGCATTAAGCAGCATTAGCCATGTTAGCATAACATATGAGAACAATGCGGAGGCCTTATTGAATCTTAAATCATTTTAAAGGGGTTTGTTGGTTTCACTGGTATACCAAGTGGATTACACTGGTCTGTTTTTAGGGTTTCAGTTGGGTTTTGGGCATTGAATACCAGATTGGTCATGCTGGGAGATGAGCCAGGTTAGGCAAACCATCTTAGGCTGGTTTTTCAGCATGCATTTGAAATAGTTTGATGTTACTTAATGACAGTATGTTCACAGAGAAGAGCAGAACCTATATTTTAATAATAGATAGCTAGTCTGTGGTGATTTTAGAGGGGTTTTGAGAACATTTCAGCTGGTCAGGCTGGTAAACCAAATGGCCTGCAGACCAGCAAACATACTTTTTTTGTTCTTTTTATTTCACCAGGGAAGATACTCCTCTTAAAATCAAAAGTATATCATAACTAGCACTCTTGTTTCTTGCCAATTGCCTCCGCAATCACATTTGCACTGAGATTAGTACACTAGTCGACTCTTTAGAAACTCCTTTATGACCTGATATAGCACTTGCTCAGTTTTGGCACTGTTTGCCATTGTGTTCTTGGAGTTCTTCTTGGCACTGAAGCACCACATTAGCACTTCACTTGTATTTTTAGCTACCTGTTCTGGTAATTGCCACTTATGCAATATGTGCAAAGTCGCTTTGGTTAAAAAGCATCTGCTAAGAGCATAAATGACTTATGCAAGTCCTTGAGCCAAACATTTTAGCGACAATGGCACACTTAACAGAACATTTGTTTGACCATATTTAGTGCCATTATCATGAAATAATTTGGATTTAGATATCATGAACATTATGTCTTTTCCAAGCACCATAGCACAGAGCTCAACGCAACGCGTTTTTGTGGATGTGGCATTGAGCAGCATTAGCCATGTTAGCATAACATATGAGAACAATGCGGAGGCCTTATTTCACCGTAGCTGGACTGGCGGTGTGCCGGTTTGCTGCTGCTTTGAGCACAGGAGCTGAACTAATTACCCTCTGTCAGGAATTTGATTACGGTGCATTTGCCGGGCATCCGTTTGACGTGATAAGAGCCGTACTTGGAAAAAGCCAGTAACCCTTGGTAACGCAAGCCTTTTGTCATAGAAATGGATCCCTGTAGCTCACATTTCTCCTCATCCATTTTCTTCTGTGTGATGTCAGTGAGGGTAGTTATATAATGTATGAAAGGTCAAAGGATATAGATTATGTTTAAAATAACACATTTCAGGATGTACCTGAAAATGATTCAGTTCTGCACATCCTGCCTTTTGTAACTAAATGTTAATCATCTGTTTGGTGATTCATAATGATTTCATTCACAGAACGCAACTGGGTCATTCTCGTTTAACTTAATATGTCTGCATTTCTATAATATGTATACCAGACTTTCAGAAATAAGCTTTTGTCAAATTCTAGTACTTAAAGAGGACATATCATGAAAATCTGACTTTTTCCGTGTTTGACTGCTATAAATGGGTCCCCGGTGCATTCACCAACCCAGAAAACATGAAAGGACAACCCAGTAACTTTGTTTTGGTAGGCATGTGAAAAAATGAGCTGCTTAGATTTCGCTCCCCCCATGGATTAATCTGCACGTTTCCACCCACGGGCGTTTTCGCAAGTGACAACGGTGTACCAGTTCTAACGTCCTGGCAAATGTTCGAGCAAAGCATGCTAACTGTTCTGTCTTTGGCTGCACAGATGAACACAGAACACTATTTAGAGTCCCAGCCTCAGAGGAGACGAGAGCAGTGGATTTTTGGATTTATTTACTGTATGCTATGCTGCTGCCACACAGATCTATTAGAAACATGGAATTTCTTTGTGTTTTTTTAACTCCTGTGTGTTTTTAATATAAACTTGTGTGTATTTGACAGTTTAAGCGCAATAAGACATGAAAGAGAAGAGTACTCACATGCCATGTTGACAGCCGCTTTCTGTTTGCGTGCTTCGGATGTGCGCGCTCAGATAACCCTATATCAGAAGTTTAAACTAATATGCTTTAAAACGTATGATTTCAGTGTGATAGACATGATAATCAAAACCAAACAGATGTTTTTTTTGGCAGAGTATCTGAGCATTTAGGGTATCTTTTTGCAAAGGAACAACTCTATTCTGGAAAAGGGGGCGGGGAAGAGCAGCTCATTTGCATTTAAAAAGCCATGCACGTAAACAGTGTGTTTTTGCTTCCACTAAAAACATGCATTTTCAAAATTATGTAATAAATGATTCACAGTCACATTCTGGAGACACCTGAGATTTACATTATATATTGTAAAAGGGGGGCATAATAGGTGACCTTTAAACTTGATCATTTACACAATTGATATGCAATTGATATGCTCTTTCACTTTTTGAACTTTAGTCAGTGTGTGGTGTGTATCTTTGGGCATAAAAAAGATCTACAAAGTTACAAATCTCAAAGTCCACTCCAAAGGGAGATATTTTGTTTTTAAAAAATCTCTTTTCAAGAACTACAATGAACGGCTCTTTTGGATTACAGCGTTTGTTTTCCATATGCAATGATGTCACAACGCAGTCAATTAGAATATCATTAAATTAAATCCCGGCTACGGAAATTCGAATTGTTGGGGGGTGTGTAGGGACGCGGTAGGGGATTACCTAACTTTAGCAATGCAGCGTGGAGAACCGCTTCAACGAGCCGCTTCAGAGCTGTAACGTGCTACAGATGTGTGCAGTGCAGGGGGTCGAAACACATGCCGAAGTTCTACTCCGGTTGCCACATCGGAGCCGTAATGCGCCGCAGGCGTGTGCAGTGTGTGGCAAGAGATTTATTCATCATACAGCGTAGATATAGCTTCACTTATGACGCGAGTGTTTTTTAAAATGCATAAAATTGCTCTACAATAGGCTAGGCTAATCAGTGTTGATGTTCTTTGATAATGTTAGGCTGCTTTTAGCCTTATGCTGGAGCTGGTTTTGGGCAATGAAACTAAGTACGTAAATAATTAAATACATTAGCACGATAATATCATGTATTGGTGATCTCGCAGGCTGACGATAGGACCCTACACTACTGTAGTGTATTATTTACTCACCCTCCATGCATCCTAGGTGTATATGACTTCCTTTTTCAGACGAATGCAGTCGGAGTTATATTAAAATTTATCCTGGCACTCCCAAGCTTTAGAATGGCATAGACGGGTGTTTCATCAGTCCAAAACAAACCAATAATATGCATCCATTCATAATAAAAAGTGCCTCACACGGCTCCGAGGGGTTAATAAAGGCCTCCTGTAGCGAGTTTTTGTAATAAAAATATCCATATTTAACGTAAGAATCACTTTAATCTAAGCTGTTCGCCAATCGCAACGCAGTGGAAAAGCTAACCAATCACAACACATTTAGTTTTTCAGAAGGCGGGCCTTCATTAAACCCAGAACTAATGGAGCCATTTGAGCCAGGCTGAGAGAAATGTATTGTAATAATGTAAATTATGTTAAAAATAATGCTTATTAATGCTTAGGCTGCTGACTTGTTGCAGAGCTGCCTAATCACTTTTCAGGTGGTGTTTGCACACAAAGGCACCTCGCAAAATGATTTTAGACAAGCTTCAGAGGCAGCAAAACGGTTTAATGGTCTACAACAAAATAGAAAGCTAAGCAAATATTTAATTAGTTTAAAACTGAATACTTGCTAAGGGTAAAATCAAAAGTGGAAAAAGTTGGTCAGAAACATACATTTACCCACAAACTGACCACCAAAAGCAACTTTCAGATGCCATCTTTATTTTTTAGCTTAACTGTCACGGAATAGAATGCACAGGATTGTGGGATGTCAAAGGCAGTGAAGGTTACATCTATGTTGCCTTTAAAAATCGATCAGATGAAGGTATCTCAGGAGAGAGTAAGTGAAGCTGACACTGGATTCGAATGTGCCTTGATGCCTTTCTTGGAATTTATCAGTTATTTCTTGATGTACTGAAAATATAAAAATGA
The DNA here is from genome assembly GCA_036247105.1 of Cirrhinus mrigala. Taxonomy (NCBI): domain Eukaryota; kingdom Metazoa; phylum Chordata; class Actinopteri; order Cypriniformes; family Cyprinidae; genus Cirrhinus; species Cirrhinus mrigala. The sequence goes on along the minus strand of CM070027.1, from coordinate 5,472,878 downwards.
GCACAATATTAAACATACAATTCTGGCAGTAAGAAAAAAGGTAACAAACTCTATGTCTGTGACATAGCACTGGCAAAATACTCTTTTCTACAAGGATGCAATGGCTACATATACCATATTTATCTAGATTACGTTGAGTCACTGAATCGTTCATCCACAACCAGTCCAACTGCCCTTATTTTGGATCAGCGTCGTGTCTGTCTGCAGATGGCCCAGGGGACGAGGCTGTGTGTTCATGCTGTGGCTCTGTGTGTCTGCCCCGCTGAATGCATCAGTGCCTCTAACTGTGACGCTCTCGCTCTGTTCTGCACGCAGCCGAGTGAACGCTGCCCACGTAGCCCCGGCAGCCGCCGCATGCCACCCCACACAAGGACAGCGGACCTTCACACCGCGCATCACTGCATCCCACGCCTCACTCCCACTGCAGCCCAGGAGACAGCACGCTTAACCAACACAGCAATTTGTCACTAGATAGTTGTCCTCTTATTTTGAATGGAATGCACTTGCATATTAATAAAACTGATTCAGAGAAGCTACATTTTAAACATACTAATGAAAGGATTCTTTATGAGGCAATGTATGGCCATTGTAATGTGGAAATGTCACTGCGTTACACTGGTGCTCTACTGTAGGTAGTAATGTATTCCGGTAATTAATGTTGAAAACAAAAAGGCATGTGCAGATACGGTTTTACTACTGATATTCGGCAGTTTTGAAATACTGGCAACTATGTCTGATTGGCAGTGCTGCTTTTGCTTCCAAAAACTACTAAAAATGTTTTTCAAAAACTGAAATAATATCTAATTTAAATATTAGATGCCATGAAAAATTAAAATTCTAAAATTTCTAAAACTAAAAACTGAAATAGAAATAAATTAAGCTAAAGTTAAATGACAAAAACATTAAATTAAATTAAAATGTAAACTGAAAATTTAAAAATAAAAGCTCATTCAAAGTATTAATAGATACTATAAGTCATAATATATACTACTTGTATATAAATAATACTAAAATATCAATGCTAATTGGTCATTTAAATGGATAGTGCAAGACTTCATTTCTTTCTACAGTGAAACAAACAATACAGAAGAAAGAAAGTAAGGTTTTGATTTTTTTTTTGATAAATTATGTGTTTAGTTCATTTTTAATGAAAATTATGTAAATAAATAAATAAACAAATAAATAAATATAAAATCTTAAACTGATACCTTATATAAATTTGTAAAATGTTTAGTATATACATTACCAGTCAAAAGTTTCTGAACAGTAAAGTTTTTAATGTTTTTAAAGAAGTCTCTTCTGCTCAGCAAGCCTGCATTTATTTGATCCAAAGTACAGAAAAACAGTGAAAGATTTTCACTATTTAAAATAACTGTTTTCTATCTGAATATATCTTAAAATGTCATTTTTTTTTTCAAAGCTGAATTTTTGGCATCATTACTCCAGTCACATGATCCTTCAAAAATCATTGTATTATTATTATTATTATTATTATTATTATTATTATTATTATTATTATTATGTTGAAAACAGCTAAGTAGACTTTTTTCAGGTTTCTTTGATGAATAGAAAGTTCAGAAAAAAAATCTGAAATAAAAAACCACTATAAATGTCTTTATCATCACTTTTGATCAATTTAAAGCATCCTTGCTAAATAAAAGTATTGATTTCTATAATTTTTTTCTTTCTACGAAAGCTTTTTATTTCAGATAAATCTCCTCAAAGAAAAAAAAAACAGTTTTAAATATTGATAATAATGATAATAAAAAATGTTTCTTGAACAGGAAATCAGCATATTAGAATGATTTCTGAAGGATCGTGTGACACTGAAGACTGGACTAATGATGCTGAAAATTTAGTTTTGATCACAGGAATAATTACATTTAAAAAAAAATCAAATAGAAAACAGTTATTTTCAATAGTAAAAATATTTCACAATTTTACTGATTTTGCTGTACGTTGGATTAAATAAATGGAGGCTTGGTGAGCAGAAGAGAATTCTTTAAAAAATAATATAAAAATTAACAGTATATTATTAATATGTAATGTATAATTGACCAAATAAACATTTTTTCATTTATTTATTTAGCCAAGATTGCTGTTATGGGGAACTTGACATGGAAATTACTGTAAATAAAGTAATAGAGGAATGATATAAAGAAGGGAAAACCTGTTCTCAAATACTTAAATACAAATAACTATAAAATATATAGTGCAAGAATATCCAGTCTATTTAACAATCAGCACAGAGGATTATTGGGTCCGTTGACAGATTTAAAAAAATGACACCAAATGAAGCTTAATTGTTTCCCTTAGCATGCTTGACAAGCACAGCCCAACGGTATAGATCAGCCAGTCTAATGACACGTGGCTATATGTATTAATTTGATTGGACCACGTGTTGGTCTGTTGATGATGGCCTCTGAATGACCCATTCAGGACAGCTCCCACATGGGGGAGTCTTGAAACACTGCACCACTGAGCTTCCCGGGAGCTTTTTCAGGAGCAGGGAGTGGGCATGAAAGCTGGGGGAAGGGAAAATCCAACGAAATCCAGAGCTAAGTGAGAAGAGGACTGGGATAGACAGTGCACTTTACTAGGATAGTGTGTGTGTGTGTGTGTGTGTGTGTGTTCTGCAGAAAGGGAGGTGAAAATGTGTAAATGTTTGATGGGAGTGCAGATTGCTGCTCTGATATATGGCATCACACCATCTGTCTCTAGCCGGGGCCTACAAATTGTAGAGAGAAAAATGGTGTGTAAGGTAGAATGAGAATAGCAGTGAACACATCACTTATTTTACTGTGTGAAAATTTATTAAAGCACAGAATATTTTAGTAGTCATGATTTTAGTGTTGCACCAATGCCTATTCTCCCAGCCTTTTTTTTTTTTTTTTTTATCCTAATAATTGTGCCTCTATCTAGAAATGGAATACATTTACACCTAGAAAGAGAAAAGAAGGTGCATTAACAAACCATTGTTTAAAACCATTTTCTGGTATCATGTTTTTCAATAGTAATACCATTTTTTTTTTTTTTTTTTTTTTGGTAACATTGTAAAAGTCTTTGCTTGTGCTTTTAAACAATTTAATGTGTCCTTGCTGAATAAAAGAATTAATTTCTTTCACAAAATAAAACAAAAATCTAACTGAACCCAAACTTAACAGTAGTGTATATGTGACCCTGCACCAAAAACAAAAAAACAAAAACAAAAACAAAAAAACAACTGTCAAAATGGTCAAAATTCTTAAACTGAGATTTATACATTATCTGAAAGCTGAATAATAAGGTTTACATTGATGTATGGTTTGTTAGGATACGATAAAGTTTGGCCAAGTTACAACTATTTGAAAATCTGAGGGTACAAAAAAAAATAAATAAAAAAAATCAAAATATTGAGAAAATCACTTTTAAATGTGTCTAAATTAAGTTCTTAGCAATGCATATTACTAATCAAAAATTAAATTCTGACATATTTACGATAGGAAATTTACAAAGTATCTTCATGGAACATGATCTTTACTTAATATCCTAATGATTTTTGACATAAAAGAAAAATCGTTAATTTTGTCCCATACAATGTATTTTTGGCTATTGCTGCAAATATACCTGTGCTATCACTGGTTTTGTGGTCAAGGGTCACATATGTGGTCCATGGTGCTATAACATAATAATTCTTAATTCTGCATAATGTATTTTTCATATCCCCATTGCAATTTATTGATTACAGAGTGTGACCTTTTCATTGTTATCAGGGCTTGGGTAAAGAGATTGATTTTCCACCCGGCAATGTTCACAGGCCCCAGTTTACAGAGTTCACAATAAGGACGGCCGATGGTTAGCTGGATTGGCTAAGATATGGGACATGGGTCATGAATCAGCTTTAGTAGTACATTCAGGGCAATAATATGGCTGTGAAGACTAGCATGCTTAAAGAACTCTTCCCATCCTTCTCAACAAGGCTCACATTTGAAGGCTTTTCCATGAAAATGGATTTTTGCAATGCTGCCTTGTTGGACATTTTCGTGTTTGTTAACATGAAGAATAAAGAGCTTTATTTCTTCAAAATAAATTATACTATTGCCTGCTGCTGTGGGATTCAAGCAATTTTTATGGTCTAGTTTTTGCTTTTTCTCGCTCTACTTTTTGAAAGATGGTCCTAACTGCAGAACGCAAGATCCAGGGGCGAGGTTGGATCCAGATCCAACTCCTCCCACCTTACATATCCCTAAACCTACCCGTCTCCACCCCCTGATCCCTAAACCCACCCATCTCTACCCCTAAACCTACTCATCTCCACCTCCTAGATGTGGATCCAACCTCACCCCCTTGGATCTTGTGTTCTGCAGTGAGAGGCTACTATATATATAGTGCCTTGCGAAAGTATACAAACCCCTTCATTTTTTTCACATTTTAAGTTGATGCCTTATGTTAAACTACTTTAAATTACTTTTTTCCCACATCAATCTACACTCCATACACCATAATGCCACATTATGCCACAAAGCAAAAACACAATTGTCAAAATACAACACTAAAATAAGTACATTGCATAAGTATTCATACCCTTAAAGGAGAAGTTCACTTCTAGAACAAAAAAATTTAAATGTACTCACCCCCTTGTCATCCAAGATGTTCATGTCTTTCTTTCTTCAGCTGTAAAGTTATGTCTTTTGAGGAAAACATTTCAGGATTTCTCTCCATATAATGGACTTCTATGGTGCCAAGTTTCAAGTTTGAACTTCCAAAATGCAGTTTAAATGCAGCTTCAAAGGGCTCTAAATGATCCTAGTCAAGGAAGGAGGGTCTTTTTTAGCGAAGAGATTGGTTATTTTCCCCAAAAAAATATGTAAGGGATAATCAACGGTTTGCTGTGCAATAAAGTCTTTTAAATGCACGACGTGGAGGTGTAGAACTGCCCGACGTGAAGCGGAGGCAGCGCATTAATATAGAACGTTGATTACACTGACTTGGAACTACATGTGCGTTAAACAGTTTTACTGCATACCTGCCAGCCAATCAGAATCCAGTATTCTGACAAACCATGGAATAATACAAATGATATACTTTTTAACCTCAAACGCTCGTCTTGTCTAGCTCTGTGTGAACTCTGTGTATTCTCGTTCATGACAGTTAGGATATGTCGAAAAACTCCCATCTCATTTTTTCCCCCAACTTCAAAATCGTCCAACGTTGCTGCAGAAGCACCAGCCCAGTGTTACGAAGTAAACATGCAAAGAAGGTCAAACGCCCTTTACAAAAAAAGGTAAAACAGCGATATAGGACAATTTTAAAGTTGGAGGAGAAAATGAGATGGGAATTTTTTGACCTACCCTAACTGTATTGAACCAAAATACACAGAGTACAAGCAGAGCTAGACAAGACGAGTTTTTTAGGTTAAAAAGTATATAAATTGTACATTTTTTAAAGAAAATAACCAATCATTTCACTAGATAAGGCCCTTCTTCCTCGGCTGGGATCATTTAGAGCCCTTTGAAGCTGCATTTAAACTGCATTTTGGAAGTTAAAACTCGCAGGCACCATAGAACTCCATTATATGGGGAGAAATCCTGAAATGTTTTCCTCAGAAAAAAAAAACATAATTTCTTTACAACTGATGAAAGAAAGATATGAAAATCTTGGATGACAAGGGGGTGAGTACATTATCTTTAAATTTTTGTTCTGGAAGCGAGCTACTCCTTTAACTCAATACTTAGTTGAAGCACTTTTACAGCCTCAAGTCCTTTGGGTATGATGTGACAAGCTTTACACATCAGCATTTGGCAATTATCTGCCATTCTTCTCCTCACCTCTTTACCTCTCAAGCTCTATCAGGTTGGATACACATTTTCAGGTTTCTCCAGAAAAATCTGATTGGGTTCAAGCCCAGGCTGTGGCTGGGCCACTCAAGGAGATTCATAGAGTTGTTTATTAGCCACTCTTGCTGTGTGCTTAGGGTCATTGTCCTGTTGGAAGGTAAACCGTCTGCCCAGTCTGAGGTTCTGAAGGCTCTGGACTGGGTTTTCATTAACTCAATAATTTGGTGCATTGAGCTTTCCGTCTACTCTGACGAGTCCCTCAGTCCCTGACGCTGAACAACAGCCCCACAGCATGAGGCTGCTACCACCACACTTTACTTTTGGGATGGTACTCTGAAGGTGATGAGCAGTGCTTGGTTTTCTTCAAACATGATGCTTGGAATTGAGATTCATTAGAGCAGAGAATCTTGTTTCTCACAATCTGTGGGTCCTTTATGTGTTTTTTTTATTTTTTTATGCAAATTCCAAGTTTTCATGTGTCTTCACCAAGAAGAAGATTGAGTCTTGCCACACCGCCATAAAGCCCAGATCAGTGGAGTGTTGCAGTGATGTTTGTCCTTCTATTTGTCCCTCAAATCTCCACATATGATCATGGAGCTCAACTACAGTGACTATGGTCACTCTTCTTGGTCACCAGTCTAACCAAAGCCCTTCTCCATCAGTTGCTCAGTTTGGCCAGGAGGCCAGCTCTAGGAAGAGTCTTGGTTGTTTCAAACTTCTTCCATTAAGGGTAACAGAGACTATATGCTTCTGTAAGCGCTCAATGCAGCAATTTTTTTCTCTGAGCTCTACAGGTAGTTTTTTTGACATCGGGCCTTGGTTTTTGCTTTAATATGCATTTTCAGCTATTCAACCTTTTATTAAGATGTGTGTACCTTTCTGAATCACACCCATTCAATTGAATTTGCCACAGATTAAAGGAGAAGTCCACTTCCAAAACAAAAATTGACATAATGTGTTCACCTCTTGTCATCCAGGATGTTCATGTCTTTCTTTCTTCAGCCGTAAAGAAATTATAGCTGCTTTTCTATTATCGGGCCGAACCATTCTCTTTGCTTAACCGTTCCGTTCCGTGCCGATCTGGGCCAGTCAGCACGGATATGGTTTCATTTTCCACTGTGGTGCTGATAACGGAACTCTTTGGAATGTAAATACAAATGCGTCAGTCGTTGCCTTGGTAACGCAACTGTAATGTAAACAGCCATATGGACAACGATCAGATATTTCTGTTTTTGGGACTCCTTTTTTTAAATCTGATATTTACTTTGGTAAATAGAAAAAAAGGACACAACTCTTGGCGCAAAAAAAAAAAAAAATAAACAGAAGAATCAGAATCAGAATCAGAACAGCTTTATTGCCAAGTATGCGTACGCATACAAGGAATTTGTTTTGGTGTCACAGGCTTCCAGTGCACAGAGACGATAACAACAACACAGACAAAATAAAATAAGTTGAGAATAAAAAAATACACCTATGTAAATATAAACAGACAAAAATTGCAATATAAGATTTAAGAAAATAAATATATACAGTTGAGCTGCAGATGATAGAAAAAGAATAGAATAGAATAGAACAGAATAGAATAGAATAGAGTAGAATAGAATATAATGAGATGCCGGGATGTACTGAGATGTAGGTGGTAACAAATAAATATAAGGTTATTGCACATATTTTTATTGCACACTGGTGGGGGGGCTCTGGAACATTTAATTGTTCATAAGGTATATTGCCCAAGGGAAGAAACTGTTCTTATGTCTGGCTGTCCTGGTATTTGTGGCTCTGTAGCGCCGACCAGATGGCAAAAGTTCGAAAAGGGGATGACATGGATGTGAGGGATCCAGAGTGATTTTCTGAGCCCTTTTCCTCACTCTGGATGTATACAGTTCTTGAAGGGTGGGCAGGGGAGCACCAATAATCCTCTCGGCGGTAGGAACTGTTCTCTGTAATCTTCTGATGTCTGATTTTGTAGCTGAGCCAAACCAGACAGTTATTGATGTGCAAAGAACAGATTCGATAATGGCTGAGTAGAACTGTTTCAGCAGCTCCTGCAGCAGGTTGAACTTCCTCAGCTGTCGAAGGAAGTACAACCTTTGTTGTAGTCTATGTGAGTGTCCCACTTCAGGTCCCGGGAGATAATGGACCCTAGGAACTTGAATGTCTCCACTGCAGCCACAGTGCTGTCCATGATGCTGAGAGGAGGGAGTGCAGGGGGGTTTCTCCTGAAGTCTATGATCATCTCCACTGTTTTGAGTGTGTTGAGCTCCAGGTTGTTAGCTCCAAGGCAACGACAGGTGTCACGTTACCAACAAATGCTGAGGGGATATGCATGCCAACGAAGATGGACACAGAAGGTAAAACCTTTCTAAAAAATACCACATTTATTGACAGTATTAATGCATGAGCTATGAATGCAGCGTAGCTGTTTACTTGGCTGTGTGATCAAATGGTGCGCTTCCGCTTAGCACACACACTCTATGAGCACGGTTCAGCACGGTTGTCTAACCGTGCCGAGAATTCCAGGCCGAGAACAGTTTGTAATCGTGCCGTGCCGTACCAGGCTCGGGTGGAAACACAACTGGAAACGTACCTGACCGTTCTAAAAACCGTTCGGCCCGACAGTGGAAAAGCGGCTTATGTTTTTTGAGGGAAACATTTCAGGATTTTTCTATGGTGCCCCAATTTTGAACTTCCAAAATGCAGTTTAAATGCGGCTTCAAGCGATCCCAAATGCAGTTGTAAATAATTCCAGCTGAGGAAGAAGGGTCTTTTCTAGCGAAACGATCAGTTATTTTCATAAAAAATAATACAGTTTACATACTTTTTAATGTCAAACGCTCCTCTTGTCTCACTCTGCCTGAACTGTTTTTTCTGGTTCATGACAGTTAGGGTATGTTGAAAAACTCCCATCTCATGTTCTCTCTCAACTTCCAAATCGTCTTCATCGCTGTTTTACCTTTTTTGTTGAGGGTGTTTGATCTTCTTTGCATGTTCACTTTGCCTTGAGGCAGAATACACAGAGTTCAGGGAGAGCAAGACAAGATGAGCGTGTGAGATTAAAAAGTATTTAAATTGTATTTTTTTTAAATGAAAATAACCGATCGCTTTGCTAGATAAGACCCTTTTTCCTCGGCTGGGATCGATTACAACCACATTTGGGATCGTTTGAAGCCGCATTTAAACTGGATTTTGGAAGTTCAAAATCGGGTCACCATATCAGTCCATTATATGGAGAAAAATGCTGAAATGTTTTCCTCAAAAAAACTAATTTCTGTACAGCTGAAGAAAAAAAGACATGACTATCTTGGATGACAAGCGTGTGAGTACATTATCTGTAAATTTTTGTTCTGGAAGTGGACTTCTCCTTTAACTTCACTCGAAGTGTAGTAACATCTAGAAACAACATGAATGCTCCTGAGCTAAATTTCAACTGTTCCAGATAAGGGTTTGAATACTTATGCAATGGAATCATTTAAGTTTTTTATTTTTAATAAATTTGCAAAGATGTCAAGAGGTTTTTTTTTTTGCTTTGCCATTATGGTGTATGTGGAAAAAAGGTCATTTAAAATATAAGGCAGCAACATAACAAAACATGAAAAAAAATGAAAGGGTATGAATACTTTCGCCAGGCACTATGTTTGTGTGTGTGTGTGCATTTACACACATTTATATTTAATAAAAATGGTTACACAATACAGGTAGGGGATGGATACAATAATCTAAGAATTAACCTTTAAAAAAAAAACATAATGGTTGACAACATTAATCGGATTGCTAGGTAAACGTCCATAATGGTTGTCTATAATGGTTATACTGTACATAATGACTTCATTCTGAGGTCACAGGCTGCCACTGGTGAGTGCTAACATTTAAAAGGTTTTGTAGGTGAACTTCTCACCGTCTCTTTGTAATTTAACGCTGTTTACTTCATTCAAAGCAGACACAGTTAGGAACACCCATGTTTAAGTAGGGCAGCAACAAACTTGTAGAGGAAATTAGGCTGTATGAAGCCTGGGGAAACCACCTTGTTTTGCAGCTTTTTGTACAGAAATTTCAAGCAGGATATAAGGGATGGGAACATCTGCAACAATATTAACTTACATGGTAGGAGTTTGTCATTGATATTATGAAGCCGAATAACAGTTTTAATTATTCCAGTCCCAAAATGCCCGGGGCCATCCCGCATTGTGCATCAGCCTTCTGTTATAGCCCACATGCATTATTTCGCTTCACTGACACCCGACTGATATTGAAGCCACTGCGGTGGGTGAAAAGTTGCTTTTCAGAAGCTTCACAACTTAGATGCAGAGACCTGAGCTCTGGCTTTGGCTCTCGACAGGCTGAGAGAACGTTTCATTATTGATGAGACCACATTCGAAGCATCTCTGCTGTGGAGGAGGACGGTGCAGCCCAGGCTGACTCAGCGTTTTTCGTCCGCCAGTCAGACCGATCAGCCGTGTCAGCGTTTCATGGGGCTGGGAGCGCTTTGGAGGGAGAGAAAGAATGAGCTATTTCTGTTTGGAGGCCAGCCCCTATAATTGCTATTGTGTTTTGACACCCAGACATATGCGTGTTGGTATGACTTTGACGTCGAAAGTTCATATTAAAGAATTAGATCACACAAAAGAGAAATTAATGCCATTAATCACTCAGCCTCACATTGTTCTAAACCCATTATTTCTTCAAGTGGAACGTAAAAGGAAACATTTTGAAGATAGTACTGGTAATGTTTTTCCATAATAAAATAGAAAAATAGGCTTTTTAAGCTCCGGAAAGGACTCAGAAGCACCAAAACAGTATCATACTCTTACACATTCATACTTCATTTGTATAAAGCCATTTGATTTTATGTGAGGAACAACCTGAAATGTATGCTATTATTCATCTGTCCTAGCTGCCCTTGGCGAAAGAGGCTTCATAAAAAAGCAAGGTTATTACCATAAAATAAAATAAAATAAAATAAAATAAAATAAAGAAATTAAATTGAAAAATAAAATAAAATAAATAAATAGCATTTGACACAAAATAAACATTAACTGAAATAAAATATTTAAAAAATAAATATTTTATTTTAGCTAGATGTGAAGGCAACATTTTTCATTTTCGTTTAGTTTAACCTAAACTAACTAAATCTAAATAATTACTAACTAACACTAAGTCAACAGTCAAGATTTTGAAGTTTTTAAAGAAGTCTCTTTTGCCTGCATTTATTTGATCCAAATTACAGCAAAACAGTAAAATTGTCAAATATTTTTACTATTTTAAATATCTGTTTTCTATTTGAATATATTTTAAAATGTAATTTATTCCTGTGATTTCATAGCTGAATTTTTAGCATCATTACTCTAGTCACATGATCCTTCAAAAATTATTCTAATATTTTGATTTGCAGCTTAAAAAACAGCATTTTATTTTTATTTATTTATTCATTCATTAGTTCTTTTTAAATAGAATTCTCTTGTAACATTATAAATGTTTTTATCCTCACTTTTGATCAGTTGAAAGCATCCTTGCTAAACGAAAGTATTCATTTTTAACCTTTCTTTCTCAAAAAAAAAAAAAAAAAAAAAAAAAAAAAGAAATTACAACAGGAATAAATTACATTTTAAAATATTTTCAAATAGAAGCCAGTTAGACTTGGTGAGCAAAAGAGAATTCTTTAAAAAAAAAAAACATTAAAAATCTGATAAAACAAATTAAAGAATAATTTTGACTAGTTTTTGTAAATAGACATATTTTAAAATGTAACAAAAAAAAAAAAAAAAAATCTTACTAAACCTAAAACTAAAATTAAAGTGAAAACAGAAAATATACAAATAAAATCTAATTAAAAAAAAAAAAAATAAATAAATAATAATAATAATTATTATTATTATTATTATTTATTACTGATACTAAATTGACACTGCATGAGAGACATTTGTTGTTCTTTTAAATGAAGGCTGATGCAAATCACAAAACCTGTATGAAATACTCACGATTTACACTGATTCAGTTCTTCAGTTCAGCTCACTTGATTCAGTACAGTTCCAGTGAATAACAGCTCACTGGAGCAGAAGATTAATTCGAGAATAGCAAACACATTTCTGTCCATTTCTCATACAAAGCTACTGCATGACTTCAGAAGACCTAGAAAAAACTGCACAAGTTGGACTACTTCTGTGACTCTTTCACTGTGCTTTGATATCCTTTCTGAGTCATAAAAACCTCAGTCCCATTTAGTGTAAGGGCTGGGATGTCTGAGGCAAGTTAACATCATAATCACATGACAATGCATAATTGCAAACTGTCAGTCAATGCACACTTTCTGTCCCTTACTCATACATATGCACACACCCATAGGCATACATATGCTGAGCTGATTGTCTATAATTTATTCCTCTCAGGACCCAGAGGACTAATGAAATCGCAAATGCCTTTCTGACGTGAACGGCCGCCCAGCCGCATTCCTTCCAATAAGCAGGGCTGATGTGCTACAGACTGCTTGGCCCCTTCAGCTTAATTAGGATTTTATCCCTCAGGGATCCCAGCAAGAACAAATAGACGGCGAGCGGTATATGCACAAGCTTTGGCCCAAAGCTTGTGAAAGAACGCCACAGTAGACTGATAAATCGCGTAACATTTGCATGCTGAGCTCTATAGCAGGGTATCAGGAGAATATATAACGTCTAAACTACATCCAGGTGTGGGTGATTGAATGAAATGACTATAAAAAATGACTGTACAAATTGCCTGAGTATGTGAATATCTATGCAGGGCAGCCATTTTGGCTCAACCTTCCTGATGGTTTAAATGCAGTCAGATCATTCTTCTTTTGAGCTCTTTAACATTCAAAAAAATGGAATGTACTTGTGTAATGAAAGTATGTCTGTAAAGCACATAAACTTAAAATAAGCACTTAAAACATAAATGATAACTATAAATGATAACTTGACTGTTTACACAATCACACTAATAAATAAATAAATAAATAAATAAAATTACTTTAATTTTAAACTAAATGTATAAATTTTAATGTTATATATACTTTATTAATAAATAAATAAATAAATAAATAAATAAATAAGGTTACTTTAATTTTAAACTAAATGTACAAATTTTAATTTTGTATAACTTTTTTTTTAAGTGGGACAAACTAATTCTAGAAAACATAACCAGGATACTTTTTTCCCCCCCACCAAAACATGTCACTTTCTTTAATTAAATGATTGATTAAAAATATATATTTCTTTTAAAAATTAAAATAATAAGGGAACAAGAGGAATTGTTTTTAATAAATGAACAATTTTTCATTTATAATATAGTATAGGATAAGTCAAATTTTTACAAAAAAAAAAAAAATCACCTCAATGTTCACTAGATTGTGACATTTGTGAAAAAAACAAACAAACAAAAAAGAAACATTGAAATAAGGTCCATCTTGTGAGTTTAATATTTTATCCATATATTAAGACATATGATGGGACGATGAAAATACATACACTGTAAAACAAAAATGGTGCAGTTTCTTGCTGCTGTGACAAGAATACGATCCCTGTTGCGTGTTCAGCTTACATCGCTTTGTTTAGGCCTGTGTACACTACCTAAATATTTCATGACACACAAAATAAGCAGTATTACACAACACAATGCACCTTCGTTACAACTTCATTCTCTTCTCTTGAGGAAAGTATTGTGCCATAATTATGCCTCAGGTAGGGGTGATTAATTTTTCAATAGATTCAATGTTTTATTCATATTCTTGCTGGCTCTTTGGCGAATGAAACCGGAGACTGAACCAGGGTCGCGTCTGCAGTGTTTGAATCTTTACAGCGAGACACAAGTGCACATCTGCTTGTTCAAATGCACCAACCTCATTCAAATTGCCTTAATGCATGTAAATGCGCTTGAGTGACTGAATAATTTTGCATGGAGGTTATTTGAGCTCTGCTGCAAAGGTGTGTTTCCTTTAAATCCAGTCTGACTGGTTTTGTCTCTGCTTTTTAATCTCTTTAACAACGTGGTGGCATCTTCATTCTACATTAAAAGAGTGAAAATGTAGATGCCAAACAGACTTCCCAATTCCCCTCTGAGTCGTCAGAATGAACAGCTGAACATCTGAGACTCTGCTGGAGAGGAAATCGGAGATTGAGGGGTTAGGTATACAGCGACAGCATTAATAGCCAGTTTCACTGGGGTTGCTATTAAACTTTCCTAATTAATGTTAGATGAGTGGTTAATAAAGGAGTTTAACGAAGAGAATCGTCTGCTGGTATTTAATTAGATGCCAATCAAAGTATTTTGGCTGATGTTTGACCTAGGTAAAAATTAGGTCTGTGGAAGAAATGATTCAGAGGTTTGTGTCTTTTATTTAAAAAATCAGACTGTCAGAAAAAGCAAATGCTATAAATATATTTAGAGTCTACAGTGATGCAGTGACTGACATCATTTTGTAGGCCAGTTCTAAAGTTAGCATCACCCTGGTTCCCTAAACAAAAACCCAATAGGATTTCTCCATCAGCTTTTGGAATATTGCAGAAAACAAGACCTGTAAGCAACAAACGTTTATGATTCAGATTTTGTTTATCATGATAATCTTCGCAAATGAACACAATTTGAATTAGTTCTGAAACGTAAACACAATTGACCCTTTGCAAAAACCCACCCTCCTTACTGTTACTGTTGCTATCCCTGCTGAAAAACAAACAAACAAAAAAAAAAACCCAGCTAAAACCAGCCTAAGATGGTTGGCTGGTCTTATCTGAAAGCTGGAAGTAACTGGTTTTAGCTGGGTTTAACTGGTCTCCCAGCCTGACCAGCTAAGACCAGTCTGACCAGCTAAGGAAGTGGCCAAAACCCCTCTAAAACCAGCCTGCTGACTAAGACCAGGCTGGAGGACCAGCTAAAACCAGCCAAACAGCTTAGGCTGGCTTTAGCTGTATTTTTTCAGCAGCGATGTCCGACAAACAATGCCACCCTCACACTGCACATCACGTTCTCACGCAGTGAAAAATTCATCACGGAACAAAGAGGAAACTGATAACACGCTGACAGACAAGACAGGGCAGGTTACTTTTGGTATGAAACAAGGTCTCAGCTTTAAAATGTCTTTTTTTTTAAAGGGGTCATCAGATGCCCATTTTCCACAAGTTGATATGATTCTTTAGGGTCTTAATGAAAAGTCTATAATATACTTTGGTTAAAAATTCTCAATGGTTGTGTAAAACAACACCCTTTTTACCTTGTCAAAATGAGCTCTGCAAAAATCATCCCATTCTGAGGGATTGTTCCTTTAAATGCAAATGAGCTCTGCTCGCCCCGCCCCTCTCTTCTCTCTGCCACTCTGAGAGCCTGTTTACTTTAGCCGCGAAACTTGCTAACTAGCACGTTATTAGGAAAGGTGATTGCAGAGATTCATAAAAAAAAACCTTATACACACTTCTGCTGTAGGTGAAGCTGGATCATGATTTGCGTGAACATAGATGCATTTATGTAGATCGGAAGGCGCATTCCCTTCACAAACAAATGTAAAACACTGCTTCTTCAGTGGCTCAGATGTTGGGAGTAAATGACGACCACTATGTTCATTATTACATCCAGCAACACAATACTTCAATCGCTCAATCGGAGATATTCTTGTCTAACTTACATCCCTAACATTACAACTTACAACACTAACAATCATGGCATCGAAACAATGGAGTTCAGACTGTTACAGCTAATCTGAGGTAAGACGCTCATGTCAATCAACTATTGTAGGAGCGGCCTCTGTCGGTGTGACGCCACACCGACAGGCATCTGAGAATAGCTCGATTTGAAAAAGGGGATAATATTTTTACAGATGACTTAAAAACGACTGCATGGATTTTTATCATTATAGGGTAGATGTGTACATACACTGCCAACACACATTAATGTTCAAACAACATGTAAAAGTGAATTTTGCATCCGATGACCCCTTTAAGAAATTCAAACAATAAATACAGTTTTGTGGCTCTTTAATGTGTCGTGACAGATCGCTGTATTTGCCTATTAGATCAATCAACATGTGAACCGATCGTCTTTTCTTCTTACTCAAAGAATGAAAAAACAGAAATGAACATATTTTATTTCAGCCGCGGAAAGACATCAATACACAAATAGTTTTGAAGTTTACTTATTTTATCTTCTGGGAAACATGTAAGGGCGGTACTAAATGAAGAAAATATATGATGTTTTGGCAAAATAAGAAAAATGTACACATTTTCATTAAACCTTCTGTAATAGTTGCATATGAGTCCCTCAGTTGTCCTCAGTGTGAAAAGATGGATCTCAAAATCATACAGTCATTGTTGGAAAGGGTTCAAATACACAAATTTGTGGGACCTGAAGGATTTTTCTGAAGAACAGCGGGCAGTTTAACTGTTCAGGACAAACAAGGGACTCTTGAACAACTATCGCAAAAAACAAAAAAACAAAAAATCAGGTAACAGTACAGTATTAAGAATCAAGTCTATGTAAACTTTTGAATGGTCTCATTTTTAGAAATACTTTTTTCTCTTGTGGACTATATGTAACTTTTTTAATGTGAAATGTCTTATTCAGGTCAGTACTAAATAAAAAATAGCATACATTTTGTATAACCCCTCTTATTTTGGTAAAATAATTAACATTTTGCAGATTCTGCAAATGTAAACTTTTGACCTCAACTGTATCTCAAGCCAGGACTTTTTTTCAGGCATGTTCAGGCTTGACTTCAGGACAAAGGAACTGGAAGAGCTAAAATGCTAACTTGTTGTAGGTTTTGGCCTACAAAAATATGTTTTCCCAGAACTCTATTCTTCCATCATTTTTTATTTTATGTCATTTGCAGTGTTTCATGGGATTGTAGTTTTTCCCTCACTAAAACTCTCAGCTACAGTCCAGTACTTCTGTCTTTTTGTCTGCAATGTTGTGATTCACCTCTAATTGGTTTGGTGGTTGATACCTCCTAAACTAAGATATTTTCTGAGTCACAACATAATTAAAGTATAGACTGTGTCCGAAATCGTATAGTCTCTTAAGTACTTTTTTTTGAATAAGTAAGTACTTCACAAACGCAAAAAAGAGTATGTTCTATATGTGACCCTGGACCACAAAACCAGTCTTATGTTGCATGGGTATATTTGTAGCAATAGCCAAAAATACATTGTATGGGTTAAAATTATTCATTTTTCTTTTATGCCAAAACTCATTAGGATATTAATTAAAGATCATGTTCCATGAAGATATTTTGTAAATTTCCTATCATAAATACATCAAAAAACATAATTTTTAATTAGCAATATGCATTGCTAAGAACTTCATTTGGACAACTTTAAAGGCGATTTTCTCAATATTTTGATTTTTTTTGCACCATCAGATTCCAGATTTTCAAATAGTCGTGTTTCGGACAAATATTGTCCTATCCTAACAAACCATACATCAATGGAAATTGTGTGTAGTATGAATGCAGTCTGGACATACTATATTTGCCATGTTGTCATTATCATGTGACCTACAAGCGTTAGTTGCGTCACGTAACTTCCTTTCATAAATCCTCTCCCATGGCCTCATGCCATCGTATGCACACTTCAGAATCAAGCCAGAAGCAGTAGGTCATCCTGGTAGCTTTTCTTTTATGAGTACTGTGAATTTGAACATACTTCTTTTGTCACATACTGTTTTTCACCTACTATATAGTAGGGAGGTATGCAATGCATACTCTTCTGCAGCTGGATTTTGAACCAATTAGATTTTAGTGTGGGTGGGGCTACCAAGTGTGGCCCAACAGAAATAAAACATCTGCTAATTTCCTGTGACAGCTGGGCAAAAAACGCTTTGCTTTGTTGTGATGTGAATGGTCAGATAGTGCTTAAGTATTTCAATTACTTTTTTTATTTACTGGCAGGTTACCTTTTATTGACTGATTGGTCAAATGTTTCAGTATAAAACATTTGTTTTTCGCTTGTCTAACCTGCCAGTCCATTGTCTTTTTCTTTCGAGCATCATTTTAGTTTAAAGAAAATCATTTTAGTCCATACATCAATTTTTAATGCCTATTTTCTATGTATTTGTAATTGTGTTATAATAATATATAAAACATATTGTCTAAGATGTCACCCACAGAAGCTGATTTCTACAATCTGCCTTCACTGTTGGTAGACCTAGTGTTTTGAAAGGTCCTAGACCAAATAATGATGGTGGAGGAGCTCCATTATGGAGTGAAAACCGCGGCAATGTCAGCAGCAGGCCTTAATGAGACCTCTGTCTAAGGGCACAGCTGTCATATTCAGAACCAGTCTCCTCCCTGCTCTCTGACCCATTCATTTGCAGGAACACTGGTAATGAGATTGATCCCGGTTGCTTAAAACAGGGAAGAAGGGCACAAGCAGGTGTCATCACAACTGAGAAGAGCCAACCCCTGCTGATTCCAATTCCTTCTAGTGTCTTAAGAAAGGACACACATTTGCACATGCCGCAGAATTCAGTCACCAGGGGATAGGAGGAATCTCAGGGAAATTGCATGAGGATATATACATTTAAATATTAAATAGATCTATAGGATTTTGTGATGCTGCATATATATCCCGTTGAGACCTCCACTTTTAACATTTATCGCGCCTACACTATTTTTCAACATAAAGCTATAAAAGTAATATAATGATCATATATAAAACATGCAATAAATGCAATGTGTCCTGATTTACCTGAATTTGCAGTATAAATAGATAGATTTGCTTAAATAAACGATTGCACTGTTTCAGATGGCTACACATTGTTACAAATTAAAAAAATGCTAAATATTTGTAAGCCTTGTTGACCTTACAGGGAGGAGATATTAAGACGTAAAGGATAAAGGCGGAACTTTGTTACTCAAATGACCTTAAAGGGCAGACACATATTTATGAATCGCTTCCAAATTAGGAAAAAGTGGGCGGGAATACCTTGCGTTCTGACCAATTAAAGCCCGTGTCCTCAACCAGCGTGGGAGGAACAGACGCCTAGTGAGGTTCCCGTGGGCGTGGTCTGACGCGGCGGAGGCGGAGCTTTAGCCGGAAGTGTGTGTGGACTGGGTCTCCTTGTCATTTGGCTTCAGTAGATTGTGCCGTGGAGAGGAGAAGGACAGCAGCGGCAGCGCAGCGAAGGGAGCAGCAGTGCGCTGGTGAAAAAAAAAAAGACAAGAGAAACGAAAATCTAACAATGAAAAGGACGCATGAACGCATTGCAGTTCACCAGTAAACAAACTAGTCTTTTTATATTGACGTCAATGACGTAGAATCTTCTAAGCAAGTGATTTAAAGGTTAGCAGCTGGCTAAAGCGAGACAGGGCTGTGTCATTGAGAAGGCAGGACACGTCAAGACGAGGAAGGGAGAAAAAATAGACACTCCTGTCGGATTAAAGATCCCCACTTTGTAATATCAGATCACCAGTTTATTCGATCTTCTGCGTTAGTTTGCGTTGTGATAATATCTGGAACGAGTGTCTGTCCTCAGTCATCGCTTGGATCAGCCACTAAGGTGAAAAGTACATTTATTTATTACATTTTGTGAACGTATTTATGATAAATCCCTAATATTAGATGTGAATTGTGCTTTTATGTGTGTTAAATCGTGCAGTATTGTGGGTATTGTAGAGCGAGAGTAGAAGACGTCATCATTTTTCAGACCGAGTATTCGTTCGTTGAAAAGGAAAGGGAATGCTAAAGATGTTTTTTTCCCCTTAGATGATATTTAAATTATAGCAACAGTGGTGGTTTATCGTGTAAGCTAGCTTTCTGTATTATTTCTGCGTCAGAAAAACACGGCCTTTCGGTTGAAATGAAGCCTTTTAGCAGTTCCTGTTGAATAAGCCGGTAGCCTGTTAGCTGCTAGCTGAAGAGACGTCACGAATCTATAATTAGAGCCTGAAAGACCTTTATAACTTGTGCTACAGCCAGTATGCTATAGTGCTTGACAACGTAAACTTGTCATATCGTACATTTCCTGGCGATGTTGAACACATTTATCTGTCCTGTCAGTGTTTGTGACGTCTGGTGGCGTAGTGCCACATAGTCTCTCACCAAAGGGTGTCCTCAGTGTTTCCAGTATGTCATGAATTATGTTGTGCAACTGCGTCATGGAGTATTTTAACCATGGATATGCGTTCTTTTTCAGGGCTTAGGAAGCAAGAACAACTGTGTTGGAGCCAGGTTGAACTGGAGAACATAAATGGGGGATTACGGGTTTGGAGTCTTAGTGCAGAACAACACTGGCAACAAGTCTGCTTTCCCAGTACGAATCCACCCTCACCTGCAACCGCCACACCACCACCAGAATGCGACCGCCAGCCCCGCCGCTTTCATAAACAGCACCCCGGCTGGAAATGGCAGCAGCAGCGGTTCGACCTGGCTGTTCCCGGCGGCCGGCGCTCACAGCAACATGCAAGATGAAATTCTGGGCTCCGAGAAGCCCAAAGCCCAACAGCAGGAGCTGCAGGACAACCAAGAGAAGCAACAGCAGCAGCAGCTCTCCCCCGGACACCAGGAGAGCGGCATCATCTCCGAGCTGGAAAAGGCTCGTGCCGAAGAGAGTAAGGTGGAGAGTGGGTCATCCGACGGGACCAACGGCAAGGAGAAGCTGCGTTTGGAGTCCCCCGTGCTGACGCCCTTTGACTATCAGGAGCCCTCGGGACTGGGTACGGCTGCCCAATCCAGCACCTCCTCCTCACTGACCAGCTTCAACAACTGGTCGGCTGCTATCCCCGCCACCCCCTCCACCATCATCAACGAGGACATCAGCTTCTTCAACCCGGCCGCCTCGGCCAACAACGGCCCTCTGCTGTTCCAGAATTTCTCCCACCACGTCAGCCCAGGCTTCGGGGCCAACTTCTCCCCTCAGATTGGTCCCATCTCCCAGCACCACCCACCTCACCCCCACTTCCAGCACCCTCACAGCCAGCACCAGCAGCATCGCCGTTCTCCGGCCAGTCCCCATCCTCCGCCGTTCCCGCACCGCAGCGCCCCCTTCGGCCAGCTGCCGCATCTCTCCAACAATCTGAGCAAGCCTCCCTCACCCTGGGGCAGCTACCAGAGCCCCTCGCCCTCTCCTTCTTCCACTTCGTGGAGCCCAGGTGGGGGTTACGGCGGTTGGGGTGGCTCCCAGGGCCGTGAGTACCGCCGTGGCTTGAATGGCGGTATGACGCCTCTCAACTCCATCTCCCCGCTGAAGAAGACCTTCCCCAACAACCACATGCCCCAGCAGAAGTACTCCCGTGCAAGCCCCGGCTTCAACCCCAAGTCCTGGATGGATGACAGCAGGAGCGAGAACATCTTCCCTTTCCAGGTGTGTATATTATGTAGGCACAATGATCTGCTTCATAAATAGGTAACAATAACCAGTAAATATTGGCCAGGCCAATAGAGGGTTGTTAACACCAAGAATGATAACTGTAACGATAACTAGAAATTATAATGTTTTAAAAGGGTAATTCATCACTTGCAAGAAGGGCTTTTGTTAAAACTTGGCTGTCTATGCAGTAGTGTTTGGCTGGAGAAAAAGGGCTGTGGTGTTCTTTTTTGCTAAAAAGGTAGGAAAACGTGAACACCCATAATGCGCAGAGCTCGTTTTGAGTTTTTGTGAGCGAGGATATAAAAATGCATGATTACGATATGTGACTTTCACAAAATCCCTGGAGCTGTCTAATAAATGGGGAAATCTTGATGTATGCAACATCTCACTTCCAATTTTCAGCTAAATTTTCTGTGTTAAAACAGGCCATGAGCAAAATCTGTATGGGGGAAAATTTTTATCACGTTCACGCAGATTCATATAGACCAATTATAAGTTTGTAAACATTCGGGATGCGCGCACATCATGGTTGCAGGAAACCCCGGAGAGATGGCCTTTATGGCTAGAGAATTACACGGATACGGTACAAAATGGTTAAATTAAAAAATATTATAGATTGTATTGATTAAATGTCATTTTCAAAATGTTCTCCGCATATTACAAGAGCATGTCTCCCAGCAATAAGCATTGTTAGTCACTGAATAACTTATCTTACAGAACCGAAACAGGAATGTTGTTTTTTTTTTTTTGTGGGCAGAGCCTATCTGCTGACAGAAAATGACGGTTTTCAAGTGGCACTCTATAGAGCCATGAAATAAAAGAATTAAAAAAAAAGTATTTGATTTTATATTTTAAAATTCTGACTTTATTCTTGCAATTTTCAAAATTTATATCCCACAATTCTAAACAACTCGCCATTCTCTCTTTTCCCCTCAGCTCAGAATAGGAGTTTATATCCCACACTTCCCTCAGAATCGACAAATTAACTATTTTTGAGTTAAACTGAGCTACAAATTCCAAATTAGGAGATATAGAAAAAAAGTCAGAATTGTGAGATAAAATAAATAAATGTTAAGTAAAAATGTTAATAGTCATAGATTTAAATAATATTTTATGCTGTAACTGTAGGGTTAATACGGTACATCCCCTATGAACAGCATATGTGAATATTATGTAGACCTATTGTTTAAATCAAATTTATGCTTTGAAAGTAGAGTAATCATAGCAGTTTTCATCCACAGTTTGTAGCGTTTAGCTTCAAATGTCGTCTTTGACGACAGTATTCTATAAAAATTATTTGCATTCTGATTTTGACATCAGAAGGCACTCTCATTCCATGGATTTTACCCATTTACCTCGACTTGTTACCAGTGTTTTTCTACAACCACTATGCGTGCAGCTGCACGTGACATAACTGTGACGTCTACTCCAAATTGGTCTATTGGAATGACTGGATTTCATACACAAAATTTCGCAGAGTAGTTGTGAATGTGACCACACCTTTATGAGAATACAGATATCCACACTACATATAATGAGAAATCACTTTCAGAATTATTTTTTGCCAACTTATGAATGAAAAAATAATTGACAGCTAATCAGAAAGTCCACCTGACTCTAAAGAGCTTTGAGCATTTAAAGCTGCAGGTGACTGCAGTGCTCATAATAAACAGAGTGTTATCAACCGTTGGTGTGGATGCTAATATTGTTATCATTGTGGTTTATAATTACCGTTCTTGGTGTGAGCAGGCTCTAGGTGTTTCAAAATCTACTCGAAGCTTTCTCAAACACTATTTTTCATCTTTCTTAGTTAAAGAATGTCAATAATATGGGTAATAATATGGTGTTAATCTCTTTGCTGGTCGTAAATGTATCAGTTTAATTACAGCTATATAACACATGTAACTAGATAATTCACGGCCCCCCTGCTCTTTATATAAAAGGTGTTGTATGTCTCTGTGCCCTCCCATTGGTAGTCGCCCCAACGTGCCACTGCTCATTTGCTTTTAAGCTTAGCTCAACTTTCTCACATCGTCAATAGTATCGTTTCGCTTTTGTCATCAGAAACTGCCAGTTTACGTGAAAATGAATGATTCCCGGTGGCTTTGATGCTGCAGTCGCTGTCAGTGTGAACCTCGTAACATGTGGATCATTGTTCTGTGCATTTGCACAGCTCTAATTTGCCTGTTTCTGCTCTCTCATGGCACATTTTGACAAATTCTGCTTGAGTTGGGCCCAAAGCAACATGTGCCAGAGGCTTGGATGACTAACTTTGCCCTGCCTGTTTTGTTTTCCAGACAGCTCTGTGAGATTTTAGGAACTGACAGTTGCCTACCGTCTGGGTTGGTTTGATGGTAATCTTACAAAGCGAATAAATTGTAACGTAGACATTGTCTTTTTGACCCATTTGATTACATTTACATAAGCCAATACATTAATCATAGGAGCACAGGTTTTAAAATGTCGGCCAACCTGTTTTATTTCTGGTAGTATATTTTTGGCCTTGTCATACTTAACTGGAGCTAGACAGATTAATGGGATCTTTAGGTCTGTTAAGGTGGTATACAACACATAAATATAAATTTAATTTACACTAGAGCAGCAGTAGTATGACACATTCGTAAGTGTTTATAAGCTCTACTAGAAGCACTCATGTTTGTTTGGAACGTGTGTCAGTGTACATGTGATGGAGGGGTGGAGTGATGATGGTAAAAAGATAGGACATAGAGTACTGGATACTTTAGCAGTATATTAGTGCTTCTTTCTAGATGAAAAAAATGCCATGCTTTATTGTGAATGTTGCCAGTTCTAAAGGGTGTTATGTTCTGTTATAAAAAGGTAATAACATAATTAAACAATTAAGGACACAATTTAGCTATAATTTTTCTTTCCTTTTTTTTTTTTCTTAAAACCATTTTATCAAGCAAATTGAGTTTAATATAAAATATGGACCCTGTCAGAGGTCCTGTTCACTACTCTTCTTATCACTCTGTCTTTATTAGACTGTCCTGTCTAATAAAGCCAAATTTCTTAATAAAAAATGTGCTATGGATACTTCAGTCAGTGTAAAAAATGTGTAATTTTAATAGTATAATACTATAATAATACTAATGCTATAATATGCTACCATAAAAACTGTTGTTTAACAACAATTTCCCTTTCCACATGCGGTAAAAAACTGTAATCTAATGAGTCATTTTTAATAATTTAACCGTAACGTACTTTAAAATGTACAGACATGGGCAGTCATCTTATGATAATCTTATCGTTTGCAGCAAACAAATGTAAACTGATAATCTCATAATTTCCTGTGTGGTATTTTGTTTAAACAATTGTTTCTTATCAGTTTTTGTTATCAGTTATATACATTAGGATTTTATGTTACATCTTATGTTCTTTAATTAACATTTAGTACACTGTTTATGTGCAGTGCATTGCCATGATGGTGTTTTGGATTTGTGTGCACCTTCAGTATATTAATATACTGTATACCTCAGCTTGTGGATACTTGTGATTAATTTATCATGTCTCTTTTACCACGTGTTTTAGGTACCTATTTGAATATTAACATTATACCAGTTAATGAGATGTATATAGAGATTTTTTTTTTTTTTTACACTGAAAATTTAATTTCAGTCTCATGAAACCTAAAATGTTGCTACTGTATATTATACAGTAGATTTGTCATAGCTGTTACTAGATTGAGAATTTTAGCACCAGGACAGAAAGCATGCTTTTTATATTTTAAGTATAAAAAAAGACCAAAGACCTTTTACTATATAAAGAATAAGCATCAGACGTGCTTTTGCTTATTTATGGTTTTATTCAATTTAGGTGCTGTAAACTCAATCATTATCATTATCTTCATAATATTCTAATATTGGATTTTGCACATGATGTACCTTACCTAGTTTTATTATAAATAAAATAATTTCATTTCAACAAATTTAGCACCAGTACGAAAACTGCATGCGTAATGTATTTTTTAACTGAAGCACCCCAATTTAGATTTAATTTAGAACCAATTTAAAAGGTTACAATCCTGCATCATGTGCATTTAACTTTAACTAATGCAATATTTCCAACATGACTTGAACGCACCATTGCCTCTCAGGGTTTTGTCCTTATACAAATACATTGCGTTTGTCCTCCTTTTTGTTTGTTAGAAGAATAAAAAAAATGTTGTTACTTGCTATATTTTAATTGCTAAAAATAGTCTGTTAGCTTTAAATTTACCATTATAGTATGCAGTGTCAATTCCGTGGGCTATCAGCCCTTATTTGTCTCAGTGTATCTCCCTTTCAGCTTGATTCGAGTGAACAGGTGCTTTCCAGATCCTCTTATCAGGCCGTTTGCACGCAGAGGTCATCATCTGGTATAGGAACTTGGTTCAGCCTGCAGTTTTGTGATCTAGATGTGTTCTGTTCTTTGTAAAACCAACAAACTAAAGGTATTTGATAGTGCTTGGAACCTGTGGCTTCTACTGCTGAGAACAGGCAGCTCTTATTCACAGCTATTTGCTCCAGCTGGTTGAATACGTGATGTGATTCCCAGCACTGCATAATGTCGCTGGAAGTTTCCACAGGCTCTGTGTACTCTCAGCCAAGAATATCTGATGTTTGGTGTGAAAGCAAAGGCTGTCTCCGGAGGGGGGGCAGGACACACACGTATATACACACGCGCACACATACACATTGACAGACTCACACATGAACAGGCGCTGCCGAGATGTGTAATTAAGCAGTTGCTCAGAGAGAAAATGAGAAATGGGACGTGCAATTCATGATGGTGAAGACGGTTCTCATGACAAGGTTAGATGATTGAAGACACTGTAAAGAAAACAGAAAAACAAATATGGCTGTTGAGAAGTGCCCTTTTTTTTTTTTGTTTGTTTTTTATTACCCAGTTGGGCTGTTAGATGCCCAAGGCTCAATTAGCGATCAAGCTGACATGGAGGCAATTTTAAAGCTGTTTGTTTTATTTCCAAGGCCAGCTTTTGTTTGGCTATTGTCACGGGGCGCAGGTGCCCATGGCAAATCGTCATCTGTTGCTCGGCTTTATCGTAAAGAACAGAGGGTTAGCCAAGGATTTGACTGTGCAGTTGCCTAATATGACACACTTTACATGTTTCATTTTGCACCGCATGCAAATCATTCTCACTTTTTTTTTTTTTTTCTCTCGTTGGTGCCTCACTATTATAAGATACACACTTTTGTTACTGTAATGAGCATGGTGTGTTTTCAGTATGCTGTGCTATCGCTCAGCCAGGTCTTTTGCTTTGTAAATTCTAGCCATCATCATAACCCTCTATAATCTTCTTTAAAGTCTCCTATGATTGCGTGGGATTCAGGCTGCCTCAGCATAGACATTCACCCCACAGTGCATTAAACTGCCTCTATTCTTGGGAATCTTTATGGTGTGAAACAAAGAAAAATGGTTTTTGGTGTTAGAATTAAGAATCTGAAAATGAAAAGACTTTCATCATTTAAAGGCTGTTCACACAGAATGTTTTTGCATTTCACTGCATTGCTTTTCCGGGTAATTCCATATAAAAGTCAACCTTACCATGAAAAAATAGTTTTCACCAAAGGTTTTTACTCTACTGATAGCACAGATGTCAACTTTGGTGGTTTAAATACCCATGTGAGATGTCTCTTAAAGTTTTTAAAGCAATTTTAAATTTTTAGTGCATGATTTTGCACTTTTGCACTTAGTGCATTTTAATTTGCAGAAAGTATGTAGTCTCTCAAAAACGGTGTCCTTTTTTGTCACCTCCATAACGCATGATTATTTCCCTTTTTTAACAGAAAACTCATGCATAGACTAAAATTTTTCTGATGTTTAGACTCTATCAACAAGGGTTTATTAAAATATAAACAAATGGTTCAGTATATTGGTAACACATACATTCTCCAAGCATTTATATGTCACATCTATAACGCAAAATGTCTCATCCGTAATGCTGGATTTGCCCTTCCTGTTCTGTGTAAATTTGTGCAAGATGGATGTCTTTGACCATTGGGTTCAAATTTGGGGTCTTTTGCAAAGAAAAAAAATATTTTTCAGTATGTACAAGTTGCTCTTTTCCATACAATAAAAGTAAACAGGGATGGACTCTATCAATCTTCAAACCGTAATGGAAAAGCCGTAAATGTATATAATGCTATATTCAGTGGTTACATTTATTTTTTGACCATGTTGTCATAGATTAAATATCTTTTGTAATGGACTTTTTTTTTTTTTTTTTTTTATAATATATGCATATATTGACATATATGCTATTGGGATATATTCCCAAATGTGATCAGCCAGGTAGTGATGCATACCTTTATGTTGAAATAGGTTATATGATGCATGTTAAAACCATTTTTTCAGTGCAGTTAATTATGCTTCTGTTCAGTCCTTTTGTTTTTAGATCAATCTGTGTTAATGTTTTGTATTAACTGTTAATTATGAGATTGTAATATAATGGTACTGTAGTATTTACTCTGCTGTAATAATACTGTAGTAATGTAGCAAGAAATTCACTCTAGCTGCCTTCCATCGATTTGCTTATTGCGTTTTATTGTGGGCTCAGTTTCAGATAGTACACTTAGCTCAGGTATCTTGATTCACTACTGTCTGGAGTTAAATAAACCCTTCAATGTCCTTCAGTTGTCAGTTGGAAACCACGTACCTTTTCAATGTTATTTTGTCATATTGAGAGTTCTCCAATGAGAAAAGGTCTACGATACAGGCAAGACCATGACGGTCATGGCCATTTTACGCCGTCTATCTGACCGAGAGCTCTTTCTACACTTTAATTACTTTATCAGCAGAGTCAGTTGCGCTCCCCTGTGGAAAGTTTCCATACCCCCTGCCTCCCCAACCGTGTGGAAAGGCTGGATTAATAGGCTTTAGAGTGATTTGATGTGGAAGGCTTTGAAATACCTTGTGCTGCGACAAAAAACACAATGTCAAGCCTCTGTCTCCCATTCTCCCCCCGTCCTCCTTTTCATTAGTTTAGCCATGACATTTCAGATTAATGTCGCTCCTGAAACACCCATAACATGCCACACTTAATCACTCACATTAGGGTGTTCCATCAAGGTCCCTTTCTGAAAAGCGCACAGCAGACTTTTTCCATATCGCTTGAACTATGATGACCTGAAAACATGCCCCTGGTGGGTAAAGGCCTTTGAGTCAGCAAGCCCTGCACGCAGTCTAATTATAGTTAAACCCGAAATAGCTCTGGCGTTAAGGAGCGAGAAATGCTTATTAACACCTTTTTAATAAGACGTGGTGTATAGAAGCAGCTCGTTGGGTTTTGTCAATGATGGCTTCGGTCTTTGTGGAGTTGGTTATTCATCAAAGGGCTCTCAGCGGAGTGTACCGTGCAGTAATTCTGAAGACGGCCTTTGGCCCGCTCTCGTGTTCTGAATCAGCGAGCCAGCCCTGTGCTGTGGCATAAGTGCCCTGCGTGAGCACACGGCCTCTCTAAGCTGAGGGGGATGAGTGGTGCTCTGAAGATCCCAGCAGATGCCAGATCGTGACTGAGCACGAGCAGATTGTACCGTTAATCACGGCACCATCCAGTTCAGCTAGAAGCTGTGTTATGTTGGAGCTCAGGTACACCACGTTAGTTATTTATATAAATAGCCAGATGGACCCAGCTGCACCATGAATGTAGCAGTAAGCAATTTAAGTCTCTAACTGTGTGGCTGTGTTATTCCTTGAGAGGCCATTTG
Organism: Cirrhinus mrigala; assembly: GCA_036247105.1. Taxonomy (NCBI): domain Eukaryota; kingdom Metazoa; phylum Chordata; class Actinopteri; order Cypriniformes; family Cyprinidae; genus Cirrhinus; species Cirrhinus mrigala. The sequence continues at coordinate 5,444,032 of CM070027.1, read as the reverse complement.
TTTAAAACGTTCAGAAAGGTGGCATATTTGGTGTTAAAGGATTAGCTCACTCTAGAATGAATATTTCCTGATAAATTTAGCCTCTCACGTTTTCGTCATCTCATTTTCTCCTCCAACTTCAAAATGATCCGACATCGTTTTTTTTTACCTTTTTTGTAAAGGGCGTCTGACTTTCTTTGCACGTACACTTTGTAAACACTGGATCAGTACTACCACCTACGACTTTCCATTGTGACTACTAGGGATGCACTGAATGTTCGGTGACAGAAATTATTTGGCGGAAAATTTGGTGTTTGAATAAGCAAAAAGACCGGATAAATTATACCGAACAATGACGTGACGCAATCAAATAGAGGCACTCGCTAATGCAGCAAACATGTCGGCAGTGTGGAAGCATTTAAAACTGTCCGAGAAAGACGCAATAAATCATTACAAGCACCGACAGCGAAAGACTGTTTAGTACATGTCTTTGATGAGAAGAGGATGGGGGGGGGGTTGTTGCTGGATACTGTATGATGACTGAAATCGCGGTGGGGGTGGGGGTGTTCGGTAATTGGCCTTCGGCCCAGTGTTACATTTTGTTCGGCTTTGGCCGAGAATTTGCATCCCTAGTGACTACATAATGCGTGAAGTCGAGCTAGTGCAAGACGAGTATTTATGGTTAAATTATACTTTTTTTTTTATTTATTTATTTTTTTTTTTACTTTTTTAATTTTATATTATTTATATTTTATTTATATTTACAAAATGACCGATCATTTCACTAGATAAGACCCTTATTCCTTGGCTGGGATCATGTAGAGCCCTTTGAAGCTGCATTGAAACTGCAATTTGGACCTTAAACCTGTTGATCCCCATCGAAGTCCACTATATGGAGAAAAATTCTGGAATGCTTTCCTCAACCTTAATTTCTTTTCGACTGAATAAAGAAAGTCATCAACATCTTGGATGACATTGGGTGAGTAAATTATCAGAAAATTTAAATTCTGGAGTTAACTTAATTCCTTCAGTGCCAATAATGGTGGTTCAGACTATACAATTTTATGTCAGTTACGACAGTCACCGTGTCAGATTTTGACCACACATTGCTTCCTGACCATTCTTCGCTTGCCCTTTTTAACGATGTGCATGCTGTCATCGATAGCGTGGGACTCGACAGAAGGTGTCATGAGCATAAACAAACAGCGGTTGGCAAACTGCGCGTTTTGCTCTGTCTTGTCGTCAGAAAAGCCCAAGAAAGAAAGAACCTGACAGTGGGCACAAATCTGGATTGCATGAAGAGGACAGTATGAATTGTCAAGAGAACTGATGTAGTTTTGATTTGACCTTTTTTCACTCTGTCATGATAGTCCCTCAATGAAAAATCATAAATGCAAGAATATTGTTTCCATAGCTCCATGAACATTTTCTCGATTGTAAAATTCCACATAACGGGACCGATACCATTCTGTCTCTTTCGTTTCGGCATGTTTGAAAGCATGTATGAAAGTGCTTCTGTGCTCCTATTGGCCATTGTCACAGATGTGACGGAACTCGTCATGCATGACTGATTTAAAAAAAAAAAAATGCTAGTCTTTCTGTGGTGACTGTGAAGCATAGCAGATGTGGCATCAATTGTCGTTCACTATGACACTATGCCCATTGTTGTTTACGAATTCCCAAGACACCCTATGTCAAGCAGATAATGCCAAAATTGGGCTAAAATGGGGTAGTCTGAACCGGGCTTAACAGTAGTTTTGAAAAACCTGATTAGTGTAAGAGTTAAGATTACCTGGCTAATTGAATGCGGATGAAATTCACACACCTTTCTGGCAGGAAATGTGTATGAATGCATGCATAACACATTCTCAGCAGTGTTACAAGGGCTGCTATACTGGAAAACGTAAATATGTACTAGCTGAATGTGTTTGACAGCTCTAACAGCATTCTGAAAACTCAAGATAGAATGAAGCATTCTGAAAACTCAAGATAAAAGAAGTAATACGGAACCTGTAGGACACAGATGTTTTTTTTTTTTTTTTAATGTTTTGGACCCGAGTGAACCCCACTGACTTTGATTGAAAGGACACAATCTGTTCTTCAAAAGAACATTTATGAAAACATTCTTTAAGGTATCTATTGTGCTTCCAAGAATGCAAGTCATGCAGATTTAGAGCTACACAAGAAAAAGAATCTACTTTTTGTAGTGAACTGTCCCTGTATTGGCGCAGACATTTGAAGGTAACTCTGTCGCCCCCTGAAGTGCTGAGGTTTGTTACCGTCATGGTAACGCAAGAGCGCACATCAAGTATGCACAATAGGATTGCACTCTTGTAATGCTTTAGCCAAGCATTTGCGTCTGTGTTGACGTACTTTCAAAGAATGTCTTTCTGACCTTCAAAAAACAGGAAGACCTAGATTCTGTTATTGTTTGCTTTTGGTGGACAATAGAATGAAGAGTCTTGAGTCTGTGGTGTGTATTTAATACAAGTCTCAGTTTTAAAATCAGATGACCTCTGGTCTAGTTCAAACACATGATTGTGCTGAATCATCAGGTAAAGGGGAATATCCTAATCCATTTAAAGTATGAACCCTCTTTAGCATTTATCAGCCTGGTTTGTCCAACAGTTATGCAGTCTTTACACAATACATACCCAGCCCCCCCCACCCTTTACTTAATAGTATTGTCAAAACCATGAATTCAGTTTGCTGGGTTCACACACACTCAGTCACTTAGGCCAATGGCAAATGCATACAGTATATGCAGCTGTAAAAATTTTCTGATCTCAAATATATTGTTCAAGCTTTTTTACTTCCTGTATGAGCCATTTGAGATGTAAACAGTTGGTTTTCATTGGTTTTCAGTAGGGCTGGGCAATAATTCGATAACAATAATTATCGCAATATAATTTTCCTTGATTAAAACAATATGAAGAGTTCGATAAATGTTCGATATAATTTCTATGTGCCAAAAGCGGAACAAAACAGCGTGCCACACAGACCATTTATCTGCTCGGACCAAAGTTCAAACCGCTGCGCTGCGCTGCGCTGTGTTGCGTGAGCTCACTAGACAAGATGCATTTATTATCTTAAAAAAACCGAGCGCATGTCGTGACCACATCGCTTCCATCATGAGCGCAGCTGCCACGCGCCTACATTTGAAATAACGAACTTGAGAGCACAAAAGACGCGATATGTGTCACGCGAGCACTAAACTGCGCTGTGAGATCCAGTGTGAAACACTTGAATTCAGCGATGAACACACATGACTCTGTGATTCAAACTAGTTTAAAGCTGTGTGCAACGAGACAGTCAGAAGGCTTTTCAATCTACACTTCGCCATCATTTACCATGGATTTACTGTAGTAACACTCACTGCACCATGGTATTGTGGCCGCAATGTGGGATATTCACATTGAATTTTATTACGAGTAATGGTATATAATTATAGTATGTATGTATTTGTGATTAAGCTATAGCATGTGTGCATTTATACTGAAAGTTTTTAGACTACTGTTTTTCATACAAATAGGCTATCTGTAAAACCATGTTGTTATATTTTTACCATGCTATTGAGGTACCATTATGTATGGTTTTAACTGTGTTTATCATGATTTAAAATGTATGCTTGCTACTATGGGAGACCAATGCTTAATAATAATAAAAAAAAAAAAAAGGGTCAGAATACATTTAACCATATAAAACTGAGGTTGCTACAATTTTTACAGATTTATCAGACAATCCAAACCTGTTTCTTGATTTGAAACAATATAACTCATTAGAACATGCAGAAATTAATTTTTCTATTTAGATATTTATTTTGTTAAGGGAAATTAATGGTCTGGTTTCTACAACTTTCACTTTGGAGCAATAATCTGACTTTAAACTTGAAAGAAATAAAGATTTGACATTTATCGTGATAATTATCGATATCAACTGATATGAAAAAAAAAAAAATTTAGATCTTTTTTTTTTTTGCCTGTATCGCCCAGCCCTAGTTTTCAGTTTTTTAAATAGTGACGGAAACCCTTCAGTCACATGGTTTGAGTTAACATTTCTTAGTCATTGGTACCTCTGGGTTTGTATTGTTGGGTTACATCATTGCCAAGTTGAATCTGCATTGCAAGTGTGTTTTATCAAGCCACGTGCATTCTCTGCCAGTTTTTCAACCTTTGTGTTTATAAATCATGTCAATCATTAGACTTGTCACTTTAGACATTATCCTCATGATCCAGAGGTCAAGTAAGTAGCGAGCACCAAATTGGATTTATATTTTGTTCTGGAGCCTCTGTTGAGCCTTTCATTTGTGACTTCCTTCCAACAGGATATAGTTTTTGAGAGGAACAAAAGCACAACAGCTTGAACTCTATTGTAGATGAAAGGGATACTCCCGCAGAGCTGAGGGATATGAGAAATGCCATCATAGTTGTTGTTTTTTTTGTTTTTTTTATACCCATCCTCTTTTACTCCCCTCACAGGATCGTCCCCGTTCATTCGATGGCTTCAACATGCATTCTCTGGAGAACTCTTTGATTGACATCATGAGGGCTGAGCAAGACACTCTGAAAGGTAAGATAAGAGTCCACGAAAGGAGATGTGTGTGTGTCAAAGTACCATATTGATGGCTAAAAACCTTTGTCCCATCAGCAGTTAGATTCATGCGGCTGCTCACGTGGTTTTAGTTGCATTGCTCTTTCTGTAATCAAATGAAAGCTTGCTTGTACTCCAGTAAGGGGTCGTTCACACAACATGTTTTTGAATTCTACCGCAATGCTTTTCAATTGGTGTTTAATGTAAACATTCGCTAAACGAATGCGTTTGACCGTTGCATTTGCTTCTTATTTCTTTTGCAGATTTGTACGTATGATGGTGTTTAAAAAATGTAGTGCTAAACTTACTACACTTCCCATTTTTGAATGCAGAAGCATGTTCTGTGGAAATGTCTCTTAATAATACCATCATGGTTTGTTGATTTGATGGAGCTCCTGTTCTCTGACCAGTGTCCCATTTTCTTGAAAGTTGGTTGGTTGTTGCATCACTTTTATATTCCTCTTTTGAGGCAGCTGACAACTGGCGGGGTCCTGGAGGCCTCACCTTTGATAGCAGTTGTAAATGCATACAAATGACAATCAATGAGCCCATGACGTTATTCCAAGCGTTTATTAGAGCATGTTCTGGAGCAGACAGTAGATCTAATCTTTTTTTATGGGCACTGCTGCTGGCTATGGCCGTGTGTTATTTCCCAATTGAGCAGAACAGAATTATATTGAAAAAAAGTGAACGAGCATTAAAACATTTCCTTTTTGTCTTGGCAGTTTTTGTTACTTTGTGCTCTCCAGTTGCATTTTAAACCCTGTTTTCTTGCATACTTTGTAGATTTCTTTAACATCAGATGTGGTGTTAAATTTTTGGTGTGAGAGTGAGCAGCTGTAAAAAGCTGCCCATTAACGCTGAATCATTGCACACCCACGTACACACACACACATACACACAAACAGAGCAAGGAGAGAGATAAAGCTCTGTGTTGACCTACAAATAGCTGTGTCTGTGCAGCAGAGCTTAACCAGAGCTCCTTCCACAGCAGTAACTCTGAAGCTGCACAAGTCATTGCAAACACATCAGCCTGGTTTTGTGAGATTGTTGATTTTTATTATGAGAGCTCGCTCAAATTTGAAATCTGCAGCTTGGATCAATATGCATTTAAGCGGAAACTATTTATTGTATTTATTTATTTGTCATAAATGGTAATAAGAACACCTGCAATAAGGTAATCACTGCCAAAGCTAACATAAAATCAAAATTGACCTTGTTTAATTTCTTAATTAACATTCCTGGTTTCGTACTCAATGATTCATTAGTGCATGGTATTCTGTAAATTAAAAAAAAAAATTGAAATATTTAAAAAAAAAAAAAAAAAAAAAAAAAAAACATTTTAAGTATACTGCTTAGGTTTATTTTTTACTGCACATTTTCATGTGAACAGACACTCAGTACTGATTTAAGTTTCACATATGTTGAAACCAGTGTTTCCCACAGAATTTTGTGAGACTGTGGTGGTGGACCTCTGTCCCACTAGGGGGGTGTGGGGGGACATGCCCCCCCAGGAGAAAATTTTGTACATTTTAAAGTTAAATTCATCTCTCTGGTGCACTCTGAGAGTTAAAAATTAAGAGCTCCAAAACAGGTCAGTGTACAAACTAAACAAAGAAAGAAATCTGGTGAATTGACTTGTTCTTAAAGTTTACAGGGAACTCAGTCAGTTGTGATATAGTGTCTCAGTCTAAAGTACACTCACACTGGTCAATTTGGAAGCCAAACAAATTAGAATATTATAATAATAATAATAATTTTATATTATTATTCCTATCACAGGAATAGCCATATATTGTAAAATAATTGCACTGTAAAATAAATTAGTAAATAAATACTTATTAGTAATTAGTAAGTAAAATAAATGAAATAAAATTTGTATTTTTCAGGTATATCATTTTACCTTATTCTTCTGTAGGAAAATTACAATACTTTTGTCCTAATTTATACACTTGCAAGCAGGACCTAAAACTAGTTTTGCCACATCTGCCAATGGCTGGTGATTTGAGAAAATTTATCAGCCCTGAATATTTTTTTCCTGGCCATTAATCTGTTTTTGCAGTTGTACTACTACAAAAACTAAACATATTTAATAATGAAACAAAGAACCAACCACTGAATTTTAATCACAATACAAACAAAGATGAAACACATGTAGCATGAGCATTTTTTAATTTGAATTTGTCTGTATCATTTCAACATTTGAATCAAAAACAGAATGGTCTGACTTTAAAGCTTTGTGAAACTATGCTAAAACCTGCATAAAACAAAAACAACAGACTGAATTTCACTCTCTGACAGCAGGTGGCGCTTGTGAAATAGAGGGGAAAATGCCATCGAAACAACGCGCTTGCTCTGCTTGTACAGTATTTTCTGTGCGCGTGTCTGTTAATTTTAGTCCTTGCTTCCAAGAAATAAACCTATGAGCTTTAATTTTGACGGAAACTGCAGTAGAGCTTTTATTTTGGCGGAAAACTCCAGCTTCAGTGCAAACAGGTTTACAAACGCGTCTCATTACAAATCTAGTGAAATATTGTAAACATCTGCCCATTAAAATGTTGGAAATTATGCTAATGTGACTGTGTAACTGGTTGCCGTTGCATTCTCAAACGCGCGCTAAACTCACGGCAAAAACAATGTTCACCGCATTGACTGTCAATCAAAGAGTCGCTCTGACTCTGACGCGGCAAACATCAAATCACGAACTGATCGTCTGTCTCTGAATGAAGTGCGTGCTTCACAAACAAGCAGCGAAACAGACTTGATGAACGGATAAAACCATATAACGCTTAGTTCGTTTGACGGACACTTTACCAAAGCGATGGCACGAAGCACAACGTTAAAGACGTCTATGTTAAAATGACGAGTATAAATATTTTCGGTTTATCATGAAACTGTGGCGGGACAGATGAGACTGTGGCGGGCCGCCACACTCTAGTTAATGAATGGGAAACGCTGTTGAAACCTTAAAGGGATAGTTCACCCAAAAATGAAAATTCTGTCATTATTACTCACCCTCATGTTGTTCCAAACCCATAAGACCTTTGTTCATCTTCAGAACACAAATTAAGATATGTTTGATGAAATCTGAGAGCTTTGTGTCCCTCCCTAGACAGCAAAGCAACTACCACGTTCAAGGCTCAGAAAGGTAGTAGGGAAATCGTTAAAATAGTCCATGTGACATCAGTGGTTCAACTGTAATGTTATGAAGCTACAAAAATGCTTTTTGTACTTTTTTTTTAATACTTTTTTTTTTATGCATACGTCAACTAAGAAATTGTTAATTGTTAATAAAGTCAGAATAATTAAATATGTTAATTATTTTAACAAAAATCTGAAAAAGATATTTCACATTAAAGATGTTTACATATAGTCCACAAGAGAAAATAATAGTTGAATTTATAAAAATTGCCCAGTTCAAAAGTTTACATCCCCTTGATTCTTAATACTGTGTTATTACACAAAAATGCTGGAAAACCAAAGAATTTGTGGGACCTGAAGGGTTTTTCTGAAGAACAGTGGGCAGTTTAACTGTTCAGGACAAACAAGGGACTCATGAACAGCCATCACTAAACAAACACAGCTGTGGATCATTCAGGTAACACCACGGTATTAAGACTCAAAGGGATTGAACCGGGTCACTTTTATAAAAACTATTTTCTCTTGTGGACTAAACTTATTTTATGTGAAATATCTTATTCAGGTCAGTACTAAATAAACAATAACATGCAATTGTATGACCCCTCTTATTTTCGTAAATTTATTTTAGCATTTTTAATGATTCTGAAAGGGGGATGTAAACTTGACCTCAACAGTATCTTAATTTGTGTTCAGAAGATGAACAAAAGTCTTACGGGTTTGGAGGATGAATGATTAATATCAGAAATTAAATTCTGGGTGAAATATCCCTTTAAATTTCAAGAAGAACAGAACTGAAAGTTCAATAAGTGAGTCAGATTTTGATTCAGTAACTGGTCTGATGGGTTCAGTGAGTTCATTCAGTGAACAATTTGTCAGATTGATTTAAACCAGTAACTTGTGAGGTTGTGGGTGCTTTCGAAAGAAAAAAATGGTTGATAAAAATCATTTGTTTGTGAATCAGATTGTGCTGTTATCACTGTATATATACAGCCTGAAAGAATAATTCGATTCACTTGTTTTCTTGCTCCTTCGTAAAAAAAAATAAATATAAATAAATAAACATATATATATATATATATATATTTTTTTTTTTTTTTTTTTTTTTATTATTTATTTTATTTTTTTATCTCATCACATTCCTTTTAGCCTGTAAGCTTACAACTTGGCAAATATATAATATATAAAATATATAATTTTGTTTTCCATAGCACTGCAGATTCAAGCGTTTAATTTTTACTTTAAACCAGAAGCATTTTATGTCATGCTACACTTATGTTTTAGTTTTCCACACATTTGGACCATGATTAATGCAACCCACAAAATGCAGTCAGCTTACTGTTTTTTATTAATAAGGAACACAATGAAATCTCTGTTGGATGGTTTCTTGAATCAAAGCTGCTCACCCCCATATACATTACCATCATTTAACAACCAAATTAGAGCAGCCCTCAGGGTCAGCTTCTCTCTAGCAGAGCATAACTTCACCACCAGAACCAGAGGGGCGACCCTGCAGACACCACCCCAGTATGGCAGAGATGACCAAACAAGAGACGAGGGAAGAGAAGTAGTCCAGTGTACAAGTTGCTTTGAATAGCTTCCAGCATTGTCTTTGCCTGTAAAAGAGCTCTCTGTTCTCGCTAAAGCAACAAAATGGTGTGCTGGCCCTGGCCACCAGACTGCTCTCGGAGTGAACAGTAGAAGGAGGGGGCTGCCAGAGCCATGTTAACACTACATAGAGAAACAGTCCATACCAGCCGTGCTGGCTGTAGTTGATGTTTCCTCTCATTCTTCTTCTAGATGCAGAATGAGGCTGAGTTGAGCACAATAATGAAAGTGATCTGTTTCCGGGAGAGTATTGTGATTGGCCTGGAATACATTTATTTAAACACAATTTCTGATGACGTTTTTGCCATCATCCAGTATTTGGAGGAGTAGCATGGCATTTTAAAGTATGCCATCAAAATTTAACCGTGAACAGGAAGCAAGTCTAGATGTCCTTGTCCATGAACAAATGACTCCCTTGTGACTCCCTTCTTCAATGAGTCATTACTAAGTTCACAACCAACTCCCCCTACTGAACCGTGTGTACATGATTATATTTACTGACTAGTTGTCTATGTGACAGTTGTTGAGACATGCAAAACTTCGCTTGAGTGACAATTTGCGTTTTTTCGGCTTTTGAACAGTTGAACAGTGATTTAGAGGGATAGTTCACCCAAATATGAAAATTGTCATTTAATTACTCACCCTCGTGTCGTTCCAAACCCCTAAGACCTTCATTCATTTTCTGAAGACAAATTAAGATATTCTTGATAAAATCCAAGAGCTTTCTGACCCTGCATAGACAGCAACGCAGCTACCATGTACAAAGCCCAGAAAGGCAGTAAGGACCAGAGGTTGCATTAGATTTTAACATTAGCCAGGTTTCCATCCGAAGTTGCGAATTTAACTTATGCGCAAAAATTGGAATATCTTATGAAACATTGCAAATAAGCACCGTTTCCATCCAACAAGTCAAAGAGAACAAAATTGTCACTTCCTGATAAACTGACACTATATATTACTAAGAGAAGTAGGAGAAACCACTGAATATAGTGATTATTATAGATTTTCATCTATAACAAAATTACTTGCGCCTCAGAGTGGGCAGACGAAACACAATAAATGTGATCATTTCTTTCGGAGGTGGATGCCTGTTGTTTGGGAATGCAGTCGTGTAAGACAGTTCCGGGAGGCAGTTATACAGAAATACTTTGACGACAGACTTTGCTGAAGCATTTCTGAATGATCATAATAACATCTCAGATGCTGTGGAACGAGATCAGTCCACTGATTAGACGGGTTTTGCTGTCCCATAGTGCAAAGTCACATAATTTTGTTTGATGCGTATGGAGGAATTTATTTAGCAAATGCGTTTCCATCTTCCATTATTTGCATTAAACTTTTTTGCACAAGTCAAATTAAGTATTTTTTTTTTTTTTTTTTTATATTCGAAATATGTCTTTCCATCACTCGTTTCTGATGCGATACTTTAAAATGCGCATAAAAACAGGGTGATGGAAACATAGCTATTGTCCGTCATTTTGACGGACAGGGTCGTAAAAATTCTGTCATAATCTATTATTACCCATCATTGTAATTTACATATTTTAATTATAACAACACATTTAATTGCTTTTATTTTTGTTCACATTTTAATTTTTAATCATGAACCTACAGGACGACAGCGCAGTGTTCAAAAACAACAAAATACGCTAAATGAATTTCTCGATTTTTAATAGATTCTCGTTTTAAATCCCAATCAGTCTTTTGGTCTAAGCTGTTTTCAGTTGATGAATGAACTGAAACAATAGGAATAGAAACAATAGGCTGAACTCTGTGCTTTGTTACTTTTGATATGAAACTCATTCTCAGATTTCAAATTCTGTCCATTTCATTAGGAAATTCAAGCAATAAATACCGTTTTGGCACTCTTCAATATGGCGTGATAGATTGCTGTAGCTAAAGTGGGTAGGCTACTTGCCTGTGCGTAATAAACGCGTAGCAAAAGATTTGTGAGTTTCGTTTTTTTGTTCTGATGGACAATTTTCGGTTAACGCGAACTCTGGTAAGGACATCGTCAAAATAGTCCATGTGACATCAGTGGTTCAATCTTAATGTTATGAAACTATAAGAATACTTTTTGTGCGGAAAGAAAACAAAGAGCCATCGTTCTGATGTAGAACGTCCATCTCTCATACATTCTTGTTCAAATAAGTAAGGCTGGGCAAAAAATTGCAAGTCATTTTCTCTGAAATCTTCAGACATGTTTACGAAGACTGTTTTATGTATAGCGTGCGTCTTTTTCTGATTGTAAACAAGGCGCAGCGTATCAGAGTTCTACGTCAAAACGCCAGCTCCTGCGTCAACAGCACGTGTCATGGTGCTCTTATGAATGCGCGTTAAAGACCGACACGGAAGAGAAGTTTTTTTGGTTTGTTTTTGTCACACAAAAGGTATTTTCGTAGCTTCATAACATTACAGTTGGACCACTAACGTCACATGGACTATTTTAACGATGTCCTTGCTTCCTTTCTGGGCCTTGAACTTGGTAGTCCCGTTGCTGTCTATGCAGGGTCAGAAAGCTATTGGATTTCATCAAAAATATCTTAATTTGTGTTCTGCAGATGAACGAAGGTCTTACGGGTTTGGAACGACATGAGGGTCAGTAATTAATGACAAATTTCATTTTTGAGTAAACTATCCTTTAAACTGTAATTTGTCAACTAGAAAACTGAAACTATAGTGTACATTCAAGTTGCTGCTTAATCTTTGAAACTGAAGACCTGTTGCTGTACTGTGTATTAACACAAACCACGTGTGGATACAAATGTGCTGTATGTCGTTCCAACTATCCAGCTGATTTATACCCTCCTCTCTCAAAGGTCGCCTCGGATTCGCCCATACAGGAGGAGACAGCCCCTTGCCCATAAATGGTACGCACGTGCATTTTATTGGTTTAATGTGCTAGCGAATTCTAGCAGATAACTGGACATGCCCAAGCTGTGTGTTGAATGTGTTAGCAAGGTGAACTTTGGAGCTATTTGTCTTACTGGTTCATTTTAGCTGAACATGTTTTTAATGGTTTTGAAACATGACTAAATGCAAATATATATAAATTCATAAAATTAAGAGAAATGTTGGATATTAGTGAAGTTAATTTATTATGTTGTCATATAGGGGTGCATATCTTGAAAAAAAAAATGTTTTTAGAATGGAATGAACATGGTTCTTAAGAATGTTTGCACAACCCACAGCTTCTGAACCAAAAGGTGATGAAATTAGACTGGCTAAAACTAGCTTGTTTCAAATTGTTCAGTGGTTTGAGAAGTAAGAACATTTTCACTTACTCAAATAGGACTAGCTAAAATCTGTATTTAAAAAAATGTATGATAGTTTGATAACTTAATATATTGAGTTTATTTGTAATATGAAATGAAATTTTAGCTACATAGCCATGAATTGTTTAATGCAAGTAAAATGCAGATAAAATGTAAATAAAAATAGTCAAGGCATGGTTTCCATGCTTTTTCTTTTTTTTCTTTTTTTTTTTTGTTCAAATACTCACTTCTTATTGCTAAAGCAGTGAAAAATACATCCTTGAAATTGTAGTTTGTGTGGTATCATGTTTCCGGTGAGTAAGCGTTTGATAATCGCAATGTTCGTTAATAAATGCGCTCAGAATTAAGACACGTTTGGACAGGTAAGTTGAATCACACAAGAGTGTCTTAAAAATACATTCTGCCGATCCTCTCTGAGTCACTGAGCCAAGAAAATCTAGACAGTTTAGTTGAACAGTTTAGTTTGAGTCTTGTTAACAGTATTTGAGCACTTGTCCAACAAACCTGGACTTTTTGCAAGATTTTGATTCTAAAATGGCACATACTTTTCAACACATTTGATTAAAATGTAAAACTGATGCAGTCGGGTTTGACATAAAAAGCTTAGGTGAACTGTTCATTCATATTTTTTAGTCAGAAAATTCACATTTTCATTGGGGATGTGTTACTTTACATGTGATCATCTTATTTTACATGCAGCAAGGAATTATGGGAGGCGACGAGGTAAAGACAACTTCTAACAAATCCAAATGAGAAAAATGAAAGACTTTCAAACTCTCATAATTATGGGTGGAATAATCCAGCATCTGCATGATATGTTTTGGGGCATTGGTAATTGTTTGCATGTACATGTGCAGCCTTCATTTCCATTTGTGTATCGATTGTGTGCCTCTTTCCTGCTGTACTCCAGAGATTTTATTTATTTATTTATTTATTTTTTTTTTTTGGTGAAGAGTAAATTTGATTGGGGCTTTTCTGTGGTCAGGGCAACCACACACACACACACACACACACATACATCCAGGCCACAGTTGTGACTAACTCCCTTACATAAAGTCTTGTAAAGCAGCTCAGGCCTGTGTTCTGTCACGTCAGGAGGAAATTTGCTGGAGTGGCTTGAGCCAGAGGACTAATACTACATCCTCCAGCCCTCGCTCTGTGTTATTACTGAAGCTTTAGTGCAGAGCTACATGACCGTGTACTGGACATTAACACTTACATTAACAGATATTATGGAAAAATGTTCTCTTATATAACCTAATTGCAGAAAGGAGTTTTATAAGCTCAACACAAAGCAGAGTGCCTAAAACCCCATTAAAATCTGTAAGACACAGCTTAATGCTTAAGCACAAATTTGGCCAACGAACATCCCATCCTATATTCACAGATATTTTAAAGATGATAATATTTGGAAATCTAGATCTTAAAAAAAAAAAAAAAAAAAAAAAACTAATATGTGACCTTGAACCACAAAACCAGTCATAAGTCTGGTAAGTATATTTGTAGCAATAGCCAAAAATACATTGTATGGGTCATTTATGCCAAAAATCATTAGAATATTAAGTAAAGATCATGTTCCATTAAGATATTTTGTACATATTTGATTAGTAATATGCATTGCTAAGAACTTCATTTGGACAACTTTAAAGGCAATTTTCTCAATTTTTTTTTATTTTTTTTATTTTTTGCACCCTCAGATTCCAGATTTTCAAATAGTTGTATCTCGGCCAAACATTGTCCTGTCCTAACAAACCGTACATCAATGGAAAGCTTTTTTTTTTTTTTTTAACTTAGAAAAAAATAAGATGATTTATAAATCTCAATTTTAAAAAATTGACCTTTATGACTGATTTTGTGGTCCATGGTCACATATAGGATGCAAATTTAACCTGAAATTTTGAAGTTATGAAGTAAATACAAACAGATATTCTGAAATTTAGGCTCTGTAAGAGTTTAATTAGCATGCATGCATTATATTGATCACAAGTCTAAAAACATTTATGATGTTTATTTCAAACAAATGCTGTTCTTCTGAATGTAATAATCAGAAATGTCTTTGAGCACAAAATCAGCATATTACAAAGATTTCTGAAGGGTAATGTGACACTGAAGACTGGAGTAATGATGTTGAATATTCAGCTTTGCATCACAGGAATAAATTACATAACATCAACGATATTAAAATAGAAAAGTTACTTTATAAACATATTTGAACACACAACTTTCTGTGTAGAATATGAAAATGATCTGTTTTATCATTGGGCCAAAACTGTGGGCTATAATTTGTTTGATTACAGGACCACAGTAGCCGTAATTGAGAAATCCCTATGCTTTCGAAATTGCACAAGCAAGATGATGCAATTGTCTGTCTTAGTATTTCTTGGGCTCAGAGCAATCCATCAGTGTAATTCATTTTCCTCTGTGGTGCAGGAATATAGTATAAACACTGAGAAAGGCACAGATAATAATTCCTGCCTCCTCCCCCTTCTTCAGGACACTCATCCCTGTTTCCGATGGAAGATGGCTTCCCAGACGAGGAGAGAGGCGACCAGAGCCTTCCTGGCCTCGGTTCCCCCCACTGCTTCCCTCACCAGAATGGAGAGAGGGTGGAGCGCTATTCTCGCAAAGTCTTTGTGGGTGGCCTCCCCCCTGACATAGACGAAGGTATTAAACACGTTTAGGGTGACCTATACGCTGCTGCTTATAAAAGCAAAAACAAGTTTCAAGGTTCATTGTTGGCTTTGGAGCGGTTTCAACGATAGCCGCTTACTTTACCTGCAATATTATCTCTCCTAGATGAGATAACTGCAAGTTTTCGCCGCTTTGGGCACCTGTTTGTGGACTGGCCTCACAAAGCAGAGAGCAAGTCATACTTCCCCCCGAAAGGTGAGCTAAAAGTTGAGAGTATTAGTTGGCCAAAGGCCATTTTAAAGGGGTCATCGGATGCAAAATTCACTTTTACATGTTGTTTTAACATAAATGTGTGTTGACTGTGTGTACACAACCACCCTATAATGATCATTTTTAAATCCCCAATAATAATAAGCACTTTCTCAGATCTGAGATTCCTGGCAGAATGACGTAGTTCTGCACAGGCCCCTCCCACAACTATTGATTGACACGGCCGTTTTAGCACAGACCCGCCCTGAGTGTGCTGTGAACAGTCCGCCATTGTTTCGACGCCTGAGCAGGACAAGAATGGCTCCTAAGCAATTGAGGTGTATTTTTGTTGGATGTAATAATGAACATAGCAGTCATCATTTACTCCTGACATCTGAGCCGACAACAGGATTATTTTTGTTTTTTAATCGAATGTGTTCCCTGATCTGCCTAAATGCGTCTATGTTTGTGCGAATCATTCGTGATCCAGCTTCACCTACAGTGGGAGTGAGTATGGAGACAGAGCGACATGCGTCATAATCTGAAAACCATGGCCACCGAGGGGGGGAAACAATCCAACGCTCTGTATTGCGGGATAAGCTGCCTTCTTGTCATCTCTGACTTACAACAAAAAACAGAACAATGCCTAAAAGCTGCTATGTGACAAGGTGTACAGTAAACAAGCTAAAAAAACCCCCCAGAACTACGTTTTTAATAGCTGTCGACCCTAATAAAGAGCATTTAAGGACACAAAAGTAGAGCGCAATGTGTCATATTACTCTGAGAACTACGTCCACTGGAGGGAACTTAATTGTGACAAGAAACAGTCATTATTTTTAACCATGTTAAAGGATTATTTCACCACCCTATGTAAACCTGAGAGGTGGAGATATATTGAGAAACTAAATTTTATTGGTCTATGTCAGTGCTACCTTTCCTTACCTTCTTTTTGCTGGAGAAATTATGCAATTGAATGGCTCAACGTGAAATACGCTAACATTCACAACTATTTGTGTCCTTAAATGTGTTGTTTTTTGGGTCAGCAGCTTATAAAAACATAGTTCTGGGTTTTAAGCTTGTTTACTGTACACATTGTCACATAGCATCTTTTAGACATTGTTCTGTCTTGTGTTATACGTCAGAAATGACAAGGAGGCAGCTTCCCGTAATACAAAGCCAATGGAGATCGTTATATTGTTTCCCCCTGTTGTGGGCGTGGCCTAAATGCGCTCTGTCTCTATAAGGGTTTTTTATGAATCTTTGCAAATTGCCCTTTCCTAATAATGTGCTAGTTAGCAAGTTTCGTGGCTAAAGTTTACAGTCTTTCAGAGAACGGCTCGTCACCTCACGGAAGAGAGGGGCGGGGTGAGCAAAGCTCATTAGCATTTAAAGGGACATGCACTGAAACGGGTTGCTTTGAACAGAGCTGTTTTTACAAGGTAAAAAGGGTGTTGTTTTACACTACCATTGAATAATTTTAACCAAAGTATGTTTTATTAAGACCCTAAAGAATCATATCAACTTGTGGAAAATGGGCATCCGATGACTTTTTTATAGTTTGCGCATACCGAAATTTTAGTTGTTGCTAGCTTGATTACCATGACAGCACTTGAGTACTAAATTAAAGGCATAGTTCACCCAAAAATGACAATTCTGTCATTATTTACTCATCCTCATGTCATTCCAAACCCATAAGACTTTCATTCATCTTCAAAAAACAAGTGAAGAAGGAAACCTGAGAGATTTTGGTCTTTTTTTTCTTTTTTTTTTTTTTTTTTTTCTCTTTCTTCTCTCTTCCGAAGCCCATTCCACTTGTAAAAGCAGTCCATATGAATCGAGCGGTGAAGTCTTCTGAAGAGACACCATCCATTTATGTCTGTTGTGCTTGAATAGTGAATGAATTATATGTGAATATAAAAGCCTAAATTAAATTTGTTCAGCATATAAAACAACCTCTGTCTCTTTAGAAGACTTGGATTGAACCGCTGGTCATATGGATTACTTTTGTGATGTCTTTGTGAACTTTTTGATAATTGAAAGTTTTGGTGGAATGGACTTCCAATGGGACAGAGTTGTCATTAAAAGTTTTATTAAATATACTTTTATTTGTGTTTTGAAGATGAATAAAAGTCTTGTGGGTTTGGAATGACATGAAGGGTGAGTACATTTAAAGAATTTTCATTTTTGGGTGAACTACACCTTAAGGTTGGTGCTCCTGATTATGTTTCAAGACTGGAGTTGTTTTGCCATTTTGTCTCTGTTATTTTAATGTACAAATTTCCAACTTATGCCATTCCTACTGCTTACTAATTCTCAAATTAATTTTTCCAAAGGTTATGCTTTCCTCTTGTTTCAAGATGAGAGCTCTGTTCAAGCCCTTATCGATGCCTGCATCGAGGAAGATGGAAAGCTCTACTTATGTGTTTCCAGCCCCACCATTAAAGACAAACCTGTAAGAATAAATTAGACTGCTGCATGCTGCATTTTTGTTCTTTTGTCATAAACAGCTGCGTTTTCAAATCAAGCATTATATTGTCCTTTATTTGTTCTGTGAAGACCTGCTTTTTTTATTTGTCAGCAGATTTGAACTCTGAAAAAACTAGGTATCTGTTGTGGATTATTTTTTCATTTATTTTGTTGGCGTGTGGTTTTGTAACAGGTCCAGATTCGCCCGTGGAATCTTAATGATAGTGATTTTGTGATGGATGGATCACAGCCCCTGGACCCGAGGAAGACCATATTTGTGGGTGGGGTGCCACGTCCGCTTCGTGCAGGTATGGAGGGTTTTTTTTTTTATTTTATTTAGAAATAGTTTTTGGGTGAGATTTAAATACATGATCACTTAAAAACTGTGTTAGAGTTGCCAGGGTTTGATTTGTGCCTGAACAAGTCAGTCCAGCTACCCTGGAATTGCACTCAGCTACTATTTTAGTGTTCCCCCAAACAGAAAGGATGCAATCTTCCTTTCTAGCAAAAATCTTTTTATTGTACCTTAATGAGTAGTTATTACGAGACCAGTAAGTAACTCAATTGTGACGTATTTAAGAAGTACTGCTCTTTAAGTAACTTGATCGGAAGGGTAGTGAAACTGTAGCTTGCTAATATTAGGTTGCGAGACAAACTATTTTCAAAGTAGCTTTTCAAAGCAAAACTTCTTAAATTGCCATTCAGTTGCCATTTTATTTTTGTATGAAAGAGGTAGAAAGAATTAGGTGGTCTGCTTTGTATGTTTTTAAACTTTCAAGCATTAAATATGTTGTCTTTCTGACAGTGGAGCTGGCGATGATCATGGACAGGCTGTATGGTGGCGTATGCTATGCAGGCATCGACAC
The DNA here is from genome assembly GCA_036247105.1 of Cirrhinus mrigala. Lineage (NCBI taxonomy): Eukaryota > Metazoa > Chordata > Actinopteri > Cypriniformes > Cyprinidae > Cirrhinus > Cirrhinus mrigala. The sequence goes on along the minus strand of CM070027.1, from coordinate 5,425,230 downwards.
AGACCCGGAGCTGAAGTACCCCAAGGGAGCAGGGCGGGTCGCCTTCTCTAATCAGCAGAGCTACATTGCTGCTATCAGTGCTCGTTTTGTACAACTGCAGCATGGAGAAATCGATAAACGGGTCAGTGCTGACTTCCACAAAAAAATACACATGCACACTCCCCTTCCATGAAATGGCATTGATCCAGCAAGGCTCGAAAACACTCAAAAAGCAGTTTTGGACTATGCTCTAACCCTAGTTGTGACATTACAACATGTGTTTGGCTGATGAACAAACACATGTTTTGCATAGTTTAAGTTACAATTTAAATTTGCTTTTTTTTAATGCAGGAATCTAGCAAGCCTCAAAAACATTCAAAAAGCAGTTTTGGACTATGCTCTAACCCTGGTTGTGACATTTCAACACGTTTTTGGCTGATGAACAAAATGTTTTGCATGATTTCAGTCAAAATTTAAATGTGCTTTTTTTAATGCAGGACTTATTAAAATTCAGAAAGATTTGGGGGTTTTTGGTGTTTTTGCATATAACGTCATTTCAAATGAACTATATTTTTGTGTTGTATTAGTTTCATGACAGTGTTTTCCCTAATTCTGCCCAATTATCACTTTTGCTTTTGGTTTACTTTACTTTCTTATTAAGCATTTTTAATCACGTTATTTATTTATTCACTTATCTATTTCACAAAACAAAATATACTGTTGACCAATCCGTTGAAGAACAGATTTAACAAGACAATGCCCATTTAAGAAAGACAGCATAAATGAGATGACAAGGGAAAAAAAAAAAAAAAATATATATATATATATATATATATATATATTTACATTTACATTTAGACATTTAGCAGACGCTTTTATCCAAAGCGACTTACAAAAGAGGACAATGGAAGCAATCAAAATCAACAAAAGAGCAATAACATGCAAGTGCTATGACAAGGCTCAGTTAACGCAGTACACGTAACAAGGGTTTTTTTTAAATTATATAATGAATAAAAAGAAAACAGATAGAACAGAGAAAGAAAAAGCAAGCTAGTGTTAGAGGCCTTACAAAAAGAATAGAAAAGCTAGTTTTTTTTTTTTTTTAAGAAAACAAGTAGTAAGTAAATAAATAGAGTACAAGTCTAAAAAGGCAAGTTTATTTCCTTTAAAAGAATAGAATTAGAATATATTTCTTTATTTTTAATTAAAAAAAGAAAACTCACAAAAAAAAAAACAACAACACATTTAATTTGCCTTTAATATTTAAAAAAAAAAAAGTTTTTTGCTGTTTTACTTTATACTGTCATGACAATTAATATTGCGACTAATAGAAATGACCCAAAACGTAACTGTCCATACTTATTGGAAAAAAAATTATAAAAATTTATAGGGATAAATTATAGAAATTAATACTTTCATTTAGCAAGGATGCTTTAAATTGATCAAAAGTGATGATCAAGACATTTATAATGTTACAAAAGATTTCTCTTTTTTTAGATAAATGCTGTTCTTCTGAACTTTCTGTTTATCAAAGAAATCTAAAAACTCAAACAAAATTTTAGAATAATTAATGAGTAATGATGCTAAAAATTCAGCTTTGAAATCACAGGAATAAATTACATTTTAAAATATATTAAAATAGAAAACAGTCATTTTAAATAGTAAAAATATTTTAGAATTTTACTGTTTTCACTTTGGATCAAATAAATGCAGGCTTGGTGAGCAGAAGAGACTTCTTTTAAAAAAACATGAAAAATCTTGCTGTTCAAAAACTATTGACTGGTAGTATATATGTAATTTGCACGCATGTAACGCTCTGCTGATCTTTCTCGTTCCAGGTGGAAGTGAAGCCATACGTCCTGGATGACCAGCTGTGCGATGAATGTCAGGGGACTCGCTGCGGAGGCAAGTTCGCTCCGTTCTTCTGCGCTAACGTGACCTGTCTCCAGTATTACTGTGAATACTGCTGGGCGGCCATCCACTCGCGCGCCGGCCGGGAGTTCCACAAGCCTCTGGTCAAGGAAGGCGGCGACAGACCTCGCCACATCTCCTTCCGCTGGAACTAAAGCCGGTAGGCCAGGAGACGACGGAGAGAAAGAGAGGAGGGGGAGAGTAGGCTAGGAGGAGTCGCAAAATCATCATCTAAATAAATGCACTTTTCTGTTGCTGGTTCCTTTTTAGTTTAATTTAAAAAAGACAGACAAAAACTATGATTTTAATTTGTCATTTAATATATTTAAAAAAAAAAACAACAAAAAAAATGTGGATGTGTATCCAAAAAAAGATTCAGGAAGAAAAAGAAAATGTCTAATCCATCTCTCTATTTTTTTATAACTCCATTCTATTTCATTTTCAAGTGCACAGAGATGTGAATATATTGAGTATTAGTATAATTTGTCAGTAAGTATCTGCATGACTTTAGAATTGGCTTTTTGTTAACATTGCGATTGGAAGTATTACGTCCTATTTTAATTTAATCGAAAAGGCGAAGGAGCAAACGTGAAAAGAAAAGGTGCGGGAAGAGTGCACTTATTTCTTTGCTACCCAGAGTGCAGATGTGTGGTCTGAGATCTCAGTTGTTAACCAAAGCTTGGGATTTGAGAACAGAAGTGAATTCTCTCGACGCTCTGTTTCTTTTGGTATACTTTGTACTTTAAGACCATGCTAATCTTTAATGTTTCTTGATGAAAACAACTGATTCCACAACAGCTGTCTGGATTTGATCTCCATTGTGACATGCAAGAAAACTAATACCTCAAGCTTAGCTGCTAGTTTAAGTCGAATATATATATTTAAGGAAAAAAAACAGAAAAAAAAAAATCAAGCTGGTCTCTCACCCTTTCCCCCAGGACCACACAAAAAGGAAATGACATCAGCAAACGGCACATTGAGAAAATCTGCTCTGTCACTTCCTGCTTTGAATTGGAGATTCAGCATCCTAGTGGGGAATGTATGTTGTTAAAGTTGCAGTAGTCTGCCTGCAAGCTGGTTCAAGTGCAAGGAACTTGATTTCGTTTCTGGCCCAGCTTAGCAAGAAGCAGCCGACGTTCTCTCAGGCTGTTAGCGGCAAGCCTTCGCTTTCATTTTTAACTCGCAATATGTGTCTCCCAAGCCTTTCCCCAGCCCCCAGAAACCCTGAAAAGTGGTGTACGTACAAGCAGTTAGAAGGGAGGAAGGACGATCGAACAATGTACCTCCTGTCCTGCAGCAGCCGTGCCCGCTCAGCCTGAGTGTGAAGCATAACTGAAGGTAGTCCATGCATCTCTCCGCTCGCTCGCTCACTCAGCCCCTTCCCCCAACGCTCACCTGAAACACAAGAGGTTTTGCTTTCAGACATTAGGGAACCAAAGATGGCTGTGTAGTAGCTAGCAAATCCATGAACGTTTCCTTTCTTTCGCCCTGCAGATTTCATTTCGGCTGATTATTTGTGCCCCCCTCTACCCCCCCACCCCCCCCCCCCCCAACCCGACCCAGTCCTCATCCCATTCGATATATATATATAAAGACCAGATGGGCTCCAGCAAACCAAAGATTGGCCTTGAATCGATCAGCATGCAGTTAAAGTCCTAGTAACACTAGTGAAAACCACTGAACCTTTTTCGCAAGTCTGCCCGCTTTCCAAAGGTCAACCGAAAGAGGCGCGCGTAGTTCGGCGGTCGAGGAGTTTACGCCAGGCAACGGGATATCCAATTTACGGCATTTAAATAAACGACTAGCGCAAAAGTCAGGGAGTTAGTGATCAATTAAGACTTGATACACTAGTGAGAAATTTATCCTCGTGTCGGCTTTGAGCTGGTGGGTGTGGCGGTTGAACATTTTCGAAGTTAAACACTTTTTGAAGAATTTGCTGTTAACGAGATGGCAAAAAAAAAAAAAGATGATTATTTTATACATGGCCTGCTGATTTTTGGTACAGTGTTTTCTAGCTAAATTATTTTGTCATGCACATATAAACATTTATTATGCACTACTTTTCTAAATACTTTTTGTTTTCAACAGTCATTTTAGGCACATTTTTCACAAAATGGAAAAACTCCTTTTTGCAATACCTCAATTTTTCACATTGTGAAAGGTAGCTTTTGTACTTTTGTTACTGAGAGATCTGCATATATGGAAATTTTCATTTTAAGAGTAAAACAAAAAAAGTTGAGTGAATTTAATATATATTATTTTCAATTATGCTTTTTATACATTTCAGTGCTGAGGAATCTTTACAACTGAGCACGCACTTGTGTTGACGCGACAAATCTGCAGAGGAGAGATCAAAGTGTGTATTGTACGCTAGATTTTAATGGCAACCCTAGATTCGGTCATGATCCGACAGCAGCATGGTAAGAACGTGTTGTCGTTCATGTTAATATTTGCGCAAAAAAACGGCTAAAAGATAACCTTGTCTTTTTGGTTTCCTCTCCATAGCTGAATATAAACTATAATATAAGGAGAATGCTAAATCTGGTTCACGTTTAGGCTGATCCTCGTATCACAAGAATGGATGTTTGATGTTTAGATATTTTAACATTTGAAAATATATATTCTTGAACTGCCAACTAGTTCCTATTGTAATCCTTAGCATGCATGATGATGATGAGAAAAAAAAAAAAGGAGAAAAACAAAAAAAAGACGTACATGAATTAGCTATTATTGAAATTAATTGTTGTGGTTGTGCACCAGATGTTTCTAAACCTTTCGTTTAAGGCCACCCCACCCCCTGCACCCTTCCCATGTTATTCTCTATGCCTTCCCCATAATCCAGTATCGATAGGATGCACAGAGAGAGAAAATATATACATCCACACACACACACACACATGCATATACACGAACGAACACACACACACACACGTGAAAAGAGAACTCTAAATGTCATCGGATGAATTTGCAGTGCAGGACGAAAAGCATCTTCTTTAGTACGCTGTTGAAAAGACTTGAGAACTTCATCCCCACTTGTCTGTTTGAAGTAAATCAAAACCCGTTTGGAGGAAGGGGAACTTAAGACTTGAATGTGGTAAATGTTGCAAGTTAACTTCGAGTTGTTATGTGCAATACTTTTTTTGAACTTTTTCCAGATAAAGACTCTTTGCAATGTAATTCTTTAATGCCATTTTTAATTGCCGACATTTAAAGAAGATGTTAATATGTTTTTCACAGTCATTTTCTACTGTTATTGTAATCCTTTTCATGCTGGTGTTTGTAAAAAAGAAAAAGAAATCAAACTATTTGTACTAATATAAATAATTGAAGTTATTTTTAAAACATTAAAGGTTTTGTGCTCATTTGCTTATTTTGTTTATTTCAAGCTACTGTGATTGATTGCATTGTAATTATTAGGTCAACAATGTATCTAGCTGTTTATTGGTATATTTTTAATTGGAATGTATAATTAATTTTTATAATTTTGATCAGATTTTTGTTATATTTTTGAGGTGAAGCTTTTAATATGTTAAAGTGTCTAGTTTTTACTAATTGCTATATTGTGCTCCACAATATATGGTTCACATTTTCTGAAGGAAAATAAATATTTAAATATCTGTCTGTTAACGATGTTACTTAATGGCAAAATTTCAATAGTTTTTAACTGTGTATGGGAAGGTTGTTGTATTTATTAATAGCATTTTTTTACTTAAGATATCACCTTAATTTTTATTGTCATTTCACTTTATAAGTTCCTATTTTTGTATTTTTCTTTCTAATTAAGTTATGTTATACGAAATGTCCATATTCTAGGAGTTGGTCTGTAAGTGCTAGTGAAACAAAAAGAAAAATCTAATGTTATTTAATTGTTTGCAGCCAACTATTTATAACAATATGCATAATTTTTAAATATTTGTAATGTGAAATGTTGAATGAATAAAACTTAACTGTGACAAGACGCTACGACTCTTCTGTTTATTGCATCGTGTTTTAGAAAAGCAGGTCACGCTTTATTTTAAGGTCCAGTTCTCGCTGTTAACAAATCAGCGGCGTAGCGCTTCTCAAGATGCACGTGCAAATTTGACCGATCCCTGAAACGATCGCGGGCAGCAGCACAAAGTTGATTCTGTGCTTACTTGATTTACTATTTGATGTTTTTTAAAATGTTGTAAATGAGAATCGCTAAAATGAATGCATATATTTTGAGAAATGTTTTGTTAATGATTTTCAGTTTTGTTTAAGATAATCAAAGCAACAGTTTTTAAATAACGAAAGAATATGTCAAAGTATGGTATTTGGGGTAAAAAGTGCACACGAAGTAACATGTTAATTAATAGATGGCTTTTTCTTTTGTTGGCATGGCAGGTTTAGATTCAGATGGTAAATATCATATATTATGTTGGGTGTCCATCTTAGAATAAAACCATCATATATATTAAACATATCATATAATAAAATATCATTTGTTGTTACTACTGTGAATCTATATTAAATTATTATGGGATGTCCTTCAGTGCTTCCAGAATCTTTTTAAATGACGTTTCTGTACCGTAGATATATTTTTTATCTCAACACATTTTAATGACAATATATTTATTGAACAAAAAATTTTTATTTTTATTTTTATTTTTCAAACTAAGCGGAAAATAGTACAAACTTTGCTAAAGTGATTGTTTTGAATAAGTATTAGCTTAGGCATTGTTAAAAAAAATATTTTAGCTAAAGTAAAAGGCCCCCTTTGCCACCTCATATATTTTTAAGTTTTTAAAACAAAATAAAACACTTGTATGATTTATTTTCACGCAAAATCTGTTGCTCCATGAATGTTAAATACAAACATATACATTTTTTTCTGCAATTATACATTTTAGGTGCAGTGAACAGCACATTTTTTCTTAAGGTGTACTTTTGGCCCCGTTGTACCCTACTAATAAACAGCCAGTATGTTAATAATAGGCATGCTAATAGGTAACTAGTTAATGGTGAGAATTGTTCCCCATATTAAAGTGTTACCAAATGCATTTTCACTGTTCTCGAGATACTCTCTGTGCGTATCACTTGTAGATTCTGGCAGATGCTACTCTGAATTCATTTATTTATTTATTTTTTCTGTGGCTCGCAGCTCAAATGAATCATAATGACCAGTAGGAATTTTGCCGTGGAATTCAACCTCTGGATTTTTAGCCAGATGTCTGTTCAGTTTAACATTAAATTTAGCTATAACCACACTGCGGAAATCGAAAAATGTTAATTTTTTTAAATAAACATTTTATAATTGTACATTGCTTTAGAAACCTGTGTGTAGTGGTAAATACATTAGTAAGCTATTTCTTTTGTTTTTATATCATTAGGTTTTATGTTTGCATTTAGTGTGTTCTCAGTGGCACCATCTGCTGTCTCTGAATGGATCTATTGGAAATTCAGTTCTTTGTTACTTGATCTTGTAAGCGCTTTGTTTGTTCTTTGGATTAAATTTCTTTGTTCAAGTGGTTTTGTTGTAAATCACTTTCTTAACACTTCTGTTCATGTTCATGTAAACCATATTTGATACTCATGTAGATTTGCAATTTTGCAGGTGTTTTTTTTTTTTAATGTTTTCATTTGACAATTCTACAATATTCTAAAAATAAGCAGGATCATCTAGATGAAAAAGAAAAGGTTAGAGATAAATCAAAAGCCAAATAGGGTATATATGCACGATTGCACAATTTTTCAGATGCCAGCCAACACAAATCGGATTTTATCATTAACCCCTAATTCAGTTCTTAGCTTCTTTCACCTGATACTCCACAGGAGATCTTCTGTTTCTTTGCTTTATAATCTTACAGGTTTTCATCAACTGTAATAGATCAGGGTGGCACTGTTTCAGTGAAACTTCTTTGTCTAGATTTCACAGTGGTCGATGCCATCTTGCTGAGGTAATGAAGATGATCCACCCTAATAAAACTGTGAACATGCCTCAGTTGTTCCCTTATATCTCTTCAGCTACAGGATCTCTAGAATAATAGAAGAGTGAGATGAGATCATCCTCGTCTGTGACTCTGGAAACAAAGGTTGAGTACTGTGTGTAGTCGGGTCACAGTCTAATTATTTATTTCCCATGAGACTGTGGAACAGGAAATGTAGATCATGTTGGTTCACTGGTGAGAGGTTTCAATCACAGAACTCATTTGGAATCATCTGAATGATAAACAGATTGATTATCAGTTGAAGCTGTGCATGACGTGTGACAGCAGTGCCACACCCTTTAGCAGGAATTACATGATGAGTAAGCCTGCATGTGTTTGCTGGCATCCCGAAGAAGCACATTTCAGCATACTTTTAAAAATAAAATGTATTAGTATGGAAATAACATACTTTGATGAATATAGCTACTTAAATGAACTGAATTATGTTTTCACATACTTAATTGCATGTTATTTGCATTTAAATTAAAATGTATTATAGTTTACATTTATATTAAACTGAATTAGCTGAACTTTCAATACAATTAAGTGCACTTCTTTTTTTTCACAAGGGATTGTGTGTGTGTGTATGTAGCTGCAATATATAACAAATGTGTGTGTAAAATGACCGTTTGTGTGTTACACCCCATCCACTTTCAATCATTTTTAAATTGGGATGGGTGCTTTCAGTACTATGCATGACTTAATGTATAATTATTAGTTCAGTGGCAGGCATTACAAATGTATAATACTTTACGCCCCCAGGTGGCTGGAGATGAAATTGACATGATATATATGCAAGATTACTTTAAGAAGAACTAAAATCTCTTTTGTAAGCTATCTGGTAGTATTTCAAAAGTAGTTAGTAAAAAGCAGTTGCTTTGTTGGTGCAAGAAGCCCAAATGTGTGCGGATTCTAATTGGTGCTAGCCATGAAACAAATTAAACACAGAATATATACAAATTCTGTTCTTTATTCTCATTTAGGCTACTACTTATACTGTTATGTAAAGCTATAAATATATAACTAATTATGCTATAACTATAAATGTTTACTTGGTTTAAGTTAATGGGCTTGCACACGTATTCACATGTAACAGTTCAATTTTGTATTAACGCCAATTTTGCTTGACAAAAGTAAGCAACCTAAAAATTCTACAGGATTCCAATAAGAAAATTGTTCTAATTAGAATTTCTATTATAATTGGGAACCATTCCAATGAGATTCTACCTTTTTCTTCAACACGGAAGTAAGCCTATGGGCGAGACTTCCGGTTCATTATCCACTATAGGAAAATAAGGATAAGAATGAACGTGCAGTAAAATGGTAAAACTGTTTGCACTACAAATCAGTGTGTTCATAATTAAAAAAATACATTAAAATAACATGGTAATCACACAAATTTGCAATCTCAAGCAGCAAAGGAGCTATTTTGTACAGCTAAAAATAGCTCAGCGTTGCCAGGTTTTCACAACAAAACCTGCCCAATTGCCACTCAAAACTAGCCCAAATCTAGCCTAACTGCGCTTTAAAAATTGCGTTCTGTGGGATAAAATACACGTTTTTTGTCGGGGTTACACTGGTAAATTCGCATTTCAGGGGCTAAATATGATGTTATTGAGGTCGATTCTAGATAGGAATCTTAAAGGAATTGTTCCACAATATGAATACTAATTAGGATCCCGTACCATTTTCTTATTGGAATGCTTCAGGATGTGACCCTGGACCACAAAACCAGTCATAAGTAGCACAGGTATTTGTAGCAATAGGCAACAATACATTCTGTGGGTCAAAATTATCGAAAATCACTAGGATATTAAGTAAAGATCATATGCCATGAATATATTTTGTAAATTTTCTACTGTAAATATATCAAAACTTAATTTTTGATTAGTAATATGCATTGCTAAGAACTTTGGACAACTTTAAAGGCAATTTTCTCAACATATATATTTTTTGCACCCTCAGATTCCAGATTTTTAAACAGTTGTATCTTGGCCAAATACTGTCCTATCCTAACATACATCAATTGTCATCTTATTTACTCAGCTTTCAGATGATATGTAAATCTCAATTTCAAAAAATTGACTCTTATGACTGGTTTTGTGGTCCAGGTCACATATGGCTATATTACTTGGCAGGTGAAATTATTACCATATTATTGTTAAGACATGCAATTGTTTAATTAGCACTGGTGCCTTTTGTAGTAATGATGTTTCCACATAAATATCCCCTATAATAATAATAATAATAATAATAATAATAATAATTGGTGGTGGTGTTAAAGCGGTTTAATTTAAAGAAAATACCCCTTAGTCATGGTAAAATAAAGCAATAAATCACTAAACCCCCTTACCCGTGTTAAAATCACTGTAATGCTCAGACCCCAGTGGTTATGTTTATATAAACAAGAGAAATGTTCAATTTAGGCCTAATTTAACATACATTTTAACATTTTAGTTGGTAAAAATCACAATAAACAATTCCGGTACATAGTAATTTATTATTTCATAAGCTGTTTGTGTTTGCTCAACTTGGCGCATTCATATAAAATATACGTTCTTTTTATTCATCCGATCAAAATTTAGAACCGGAACTAAAGGCTAACTATAGTCTGTTAAAAAGTCTGTTATTGTTGTCATACTGCTTTATTTGACAAATTTGAAATACCCTAAATGAAAATGCTACTGCACTTCTCTCAGTTTTTCACTAGATGGCAAACAAGTCAGCTGGTGTGGGTAGGTATTGAGCTTCAGGGTTTGTAAGGGTCGGGCAAAACAAATGTAGGGTTTCTTTTAGATCCCCCCTAGTGGCTTGAGTGTAAGTGAGGGTTTGGATGCTGCGTGAGGCCGTCACTATCTGCATCTCTCGCATCAGCGCCACGCACACATACACACTCACACACACACGCACACACACATACAGCATCTCCATCTCGACGCTCCACCTGCCCTCATCAACAAGCCGAATTTAAACTGTCTCTGAGCCCGTTTAAACCCTCAAAGTTGACCGCGTTCGGTAAGTACGTGTTTAAAAACATCTTTTCATCCGGTGCGTGTTGTGTTTGGGTGGGAGATAAATTGTTGTGACTGGTAAACCAGCCATAAAAGGGGCGCGGATGCTTTATTTGCTGTGTGGCTGATGTTTCGGCACCTGGATTTTAGTCAGTGTAGTTAAACAGCGCTGTGCCTTTTCCCTTTCGTCTTAAAGATCAATGCACAGTCCTTTACTTTTATTTACAAGCGCAACGTTTGTGTATTTTAAAGCTTTCGGGTTGACATCAGACAGACACGCGTGAGGTGTTTACCAAATGCTGTGATTTATAAGGTGTGATGTAGCTCTGCATGGTTTATTGATGTGCCTGAGGTGTATAGATTTTTTGTTTTATTATTAAAGGTGGTCGATGTCTGACTTGGAGCCAGGCTGGAATATTTTAAAATGGGATTTTACAAGTGTTTTTAAAACCCTCTACATTTATAGGCTGGTGAAAAGTGAAATAATCCTTTAAAGATGGTTAAACTGGGGAGTAATCTACAAGACAAAGGAGCAAAAGCTGTTAGCGTTGAGGACGGCTTTCAGAACGTCCCCCTCATCACGCCCTTGGATGTTACTAATCTTCAGTACCAAGCCCCAGACAAGGTAAGAAACATTGTTCTTCAGGTCTTATATGATAGGACGTCAGACCTTGTCTGTTGTCAGTTCAGAAAAATAGAACCTTCACCTACTGTCACATAGCAAAATGTCAAACGATACTAGAAAGCATAATGATGTATTAACCTTGTGTGTTAACTTAAATTGTCAGGCTGTTTTTTATTGCACTATCCTTCGAGTATGTGCTTGCTTTCACTATTCTTCCCAAACATGCTGGTACAAACCTCGGCTTTTAAGGTTGGGTTGCCAACCAGTGTGCCTAAGGGTGCGAGCTGTGACACTTTCTGTGAGTGGTGCTTCAGCCCTCATTTGGGATTCTGCTGAGGAAGGCGCAATCATTCTTTGCACCTGCTAACTGAAGTGGCCTGTCTCTCTGCCCAAACCTGTGCACAAGCGAACGCTGTCATATTTTAAGGAGCATGCAACCCTCCATGCAAACCTAAGCACCCCCCCCCATCCCCCACGCCCGCCCCCTCCCAAATCCTTTGGGACTCTGCTGCTTTATTGGCCTGCATGACAAAGAGAAAAAGCCAGTTTATCTTTTATCTTAGATGTCATATGGAGGCTGCATCCTCTGTTTAATGCCAGCTCAGAGGTGAAGAGGATGTGTTGGATTATTAACATGTCCATGTCACCTGGTGAGCCTTTTTTTCTTCTGTTGAGAAAGCTAGTGGCTCTGAGAGAATGCATTAGTAAACGGGCAAAAATGTGTGTTTTTATGCGTACTTGATCGTTATTGTGGACAAAAATGTCATGCATAATGAAAACATTGTAATTATAATATTTATATATATATATTTACAGCTTTGTTTTTTAGCTACAGCTGTGAGTGGTAGGCAAGAATTACTATATGTGACCCTAGACCAAAAAAACAGTCTTAAGTGGCATGGGTATATTTGTAGCAATATCCAAAAATACATTGGATGGGTCAAAATGATAAATTTTTCTTTTATGCCAAAAAGTATTAGGATATTAAGTAAAGATCATGTTCCATGAAAATATTTTGTATATTTCCTACCGTAAATATATGGTATGCATTGCTAAGAGCTTTATTTGAACAAACTGAAAGGTGATTTTCTCAATATTTTTATTTTTTTGCACCCTCAGATTCCAGATTTTCAAATAGTTGTATCTCGGCCAAATATATAGATTTTTTTTAAGTCTTATGACAGACCTTATGGCTGGTTTTGTGGTCTAGGGTCACATATGAAGAGGAAAAAAAAATACTGTTTTTTTTTTTTTTTTTTTTTTTTTTTGAAATTATGCATATTTCTAAAGGTTGCTGAAGAGATCTTGGATAAGGTCAGTTAATGTTTATTTCTAAAGACCTGTGCTCTAGGGCCTTGCAGGACAATGATCCTACCCTGTTTACATGACATCATACTTTAATATAGTTCATATTTAATTAACAAAAATGAGATTGTAATTATGAAATGTTCTAATAAATAAGATGAAAGAGCATGATAATTTAACAGAATAATGGCCCTGAGACTCAGTCGGAAAGATGAATGTATTTGTCTTGTACAAATTATTTGAAAGCATTTTGTTTAAATACACCCAATTATATTCTGAAAAGAACATCACTAATTATAGCTTCTTGTGTAATGCCAGTCAGTAGTTCAAGAGTATACAGATGCAAATAACCAATTTTATTTTAATTAAACTAAGTAATAATGCTGAAGCCAATGTGGTACTTAAATGGCCAACGTAATATTTCTGAGATTGTATTTGCTTGGAAGGTCGAAGGCAAATTCTAATTATTTTAAGCAGAGAATCATAGCATCTGAAGTTGCTGTAATGCATGCACTTGATGCAGTTCTGTCACCTAAACTTGGACAATGTAAAAAGACATTAATTTTTCATGCTGACATTAAAGTGTTTAAGCAGGACAAGGATCAGCCCTACGGGAAATCATTATCTTTCTCTAGAGGTCTGCAGATAGCAATCAGGCAGTAATGGCTGCAAATTGTTTGAAAGCTGTCTTAGCATTATTTATTTTACATGAGCCAAGTTAAGAACACACTATTTGAAGAAATAAGTTTATTTACTGTAATGAGGTGGGTAGATTTATTAAATGGTTATAAAGTGATTTTTTGTCAGTTGTTCAACACCATAACTGAAGAAGAAAATATTTTTTGACGATTGCATTCAGTTTTGGGATCACTGCAGGTGCTCTTTTCATTTTTTTTTTAGCTTTTAAAACTCTTTTTCCAAGGACACTTGCATATGGACACATTTAGCCAGGTTGTCTTGTTGTTATCCAGAATCTCGAAACCACTCCATTATCATCAGACTACCAAATTCATCATCTGCTAATTGCATGCAAATCACAAGCTGCATGTCATCACCATCTCATCATTATTCAAAGCATTTTTTTCAATCAAGTAGGTTGTCATATCAGCATATCAGTACAACACTTATATTGGAGAGGATCAATCCAGAGCGATCCGCAGTAGTTCCTGGTGTTGACACTATCGATGGCTTGAATCAGCAGCAAAAAAGACAATGCGCAACCTCGCCTGGAGGCAGAGGTTGCATTCTGGGGGAGTGCAAAAACGGAATAACAATCCCGGCGATAACAGAGTGCCTCACATAGCTCAGGAGAAGGAGAGAGAAATGGAAGCAGACAAGATGGTTATTCAGGGGGAAAATGAAATGTCAGAGGGTTCGGGAAGGAGACAGATAAGCAGTAATTGCAGAGTTCATGACAAGTGGTTGAGCTTCATTCAGTGGTCCACAGGGCATTAGAACTGATCAACCTCAGAGTTTCTAGAAAGTAAGGTGGCATGAACCAAGGTCAACGCTGAGGCATAGTCTTCTAGAGATGTCATTCCTCCATCTACCACTGCACATCTCACCTTCAGCGAGGAATGGGCAAAATTCTTAGTTTTGAATTTGCCCCCTCCTTCTCAGTTCATGAGTTGGCATATCCAATTTTTTGAACGCTTGAAATACAGTTTTGATAAACCCTATCTAAACCACATGCTCATGTCATTTGAAACCAGATTAAAATTTGATTTTTGATAATTAGTTTGGATGAAGTAGGTTTTTACGTCATCTGAGATGTGATCTACCCAGTCTGATTTGTCAGGACTGAGTGCTGTTGTGGGAATAGGTTTTGATTTTGGTAAAGCCAGTTATGACTACGTTACTGGAAGTCCTAGTTACCTCAGAGTGAGATCAGTGATTTTAAAAACCAGCATGAAGTTTTATCATGAGGAAGGCCTAACATGATTATGGTCATTATCGATCGGAAGTTACTGGCTTTATGGTACAGTCATCAAACCCTAAGGGAATTTACTGTTTACATTATGTCAAACTGTTGTTTTGATGGATAAACACTCTCTTCGCAGGTGGTGGTGAAGACACGAACTGAATATCAGACGGAACAGAAGAACAAGGCCAAGCTGAAGGTTCCAAAGGTGGAAGAGTTCACCATCAGTGTGACTGATGGAGTTTCTGAAAGGCTGAAGGTATGGCTGGACTTCCTTTGGTGTGAATTCATAGAAAAATGAACATTGAACAGTTGGCGTTTGCCATGCATTCTGTAAGTTCTTTTAAACTGGCTTTGATGGCTTTGCCTTCCACTCACTTGCTGAAAAAACATCATGGTTTGTCAGCAGATGTTATGGGTGCTGGGTTTCACTGGAAACCGGGTTCACCAGTAAGACCACACTGGTGAACCTGTAAATCCAGTTCAAAACCCAGCCTGCAACAGCATGGATATTCATGCTGGTCTAAGAAATTTTTCCATTTCAAAAAAACGAAAACATGCAGCCTTTTTTTTCAGCACTATTTGCTTCAGCTATTTGGATTGAATCCTGGAAGCAGTTCTAGAGGCAGTTGGGTGATAGAGAGTTGTTGGCAGTGTGAACTGTTTTCATTAATGCAGAGCTGGAGAGTCTGGAGGGACGTTTTACTGTGGCAGTGAAGGTCATTGGAGAGGCAGTTGAAGAAGACAGCAAACATTGGTTTAAAGATTGACTTCCTTCTGAAATGACACTGAATGAACCTGTCAGCTGCCTTGGAACCACAATGCACTACGAAAACAATAATGCATTTGACATACACAGAATATTTCCACAGACACAATCAAGATGTTCTAGTCTGAGATCATCCTTCAGCTTTCGGCTTGTTATTTTTAGAGGTACTGAAAGAAACATACAAGAGCGTTCTTGTTGCGGGAATCTCTTCTCAAGGATGTTATATAGAGTGAGTCTTTCGGAGTACAGAAAGCTAACTGCAGGGTTATCTCTGCTGTGCGAAGCCTCCCAGTTGGATTTTTATCATATTCCCTGCTGTAGCTCCACTTGCAAGTAAAGAAGGAATGTTCCCCCTCATTAAATGTTCAAAACAAAAGAGAGTTGTGGTCTCTTGATGTCTCATGCAGCCAAGTGGAACATATTAACATATCATGTTAAAATAAATGTGGTATTAAGACAACTTAATTAAGCGGGGAGGTCTTATGATTTTTGTTTGTTATTAGTGCAGTTGGATGGGAGGTTTGGCAGAGTGGGGAAAAGGGTGAGTTTGGCTATGATTTTCCAACTATTCTAAGTACCACACATATTTACTAAACATATTGCTATGTATTTTATTATTGTTCAAAAATAATTACATAACTACTAATCTTAGATTTGGCACACTGTTAGTTTTACATTATATCAGTGTTACATAGTGGAAAAGAGTATTCGATGGGAAAATAAGGTAGGATGGGACTTGATTTTATCCAGTAGGATTAGAATGGATCTTGAGAATAGGCTGTGATAGTTGTTTCTAGAGCTTGCTAAGTGTAATCCCTTTCCAGTAGCGGGGTTTCCATCCAAAGTTGCGAATTTAACTTCTGCGCAAAATTGGAATATCGCATTAAACATTTGCGAGTAATTCTATCCAACAAGTCAAAGAGAACAAAATCATCATATCCTGATAAACTGGCACTAAATTTCACTGAAAAAAGTAGGAGAAGCCACTGATTGTAATATTTTTTATAAATAATAAATTACCTCAGAGTGAGCAGGCAAAACACAATAAATGTGGTCACTACTTTCGAAGATGGATGCCTGCTGTTTGAAAACGCAGTCTGGGAGGCAATTATACAGAAATACTTTAACGACTGACTTTGTTTAGGCATTTTAGAATGACCATAACAACATTTCAGATGCTGTGCAACGAGATTGGTCTCCTGGTTAGTCAGGTTATGCTGTTCCATTGCACAAAATCATTTGGGAAATACATTTCCATTTCCCATTATTCGCATGAAACCTTTTTCGCACAAGTCAAAACCACCTCAAGCGAGCAGAAAAAAGTTTTTTTATATCACAAAACTGCAATGGAAATTTGATTTGACTTTTGCGCATTTACCTGCCAAACGCAAAAGTCACATGATCATTCTTTAATGTACTATTACCTCCAAGAAACACCTCATGTGGCTGGGATAACCACTTATTTACAGTGCACGTGTCTGTGGTGCATTGCAGCCACTCTAGTCAATACGTGTTTATACCAGCTGCGGCACACTTTGAAAGTGTCCCAGTAGCGACTTTCTGCTATATTTCACTAAAGATACACGCATACATCTTCTTCAATTAAAAATAATGGCTAGTGTAGTAGCTGTGATATACGTAAAACTACCAATGTCCGTCACCATGACTTATCGTGAGAGGAAAAAAAAAACATTTTATTCGTATAACATTGGTTAATGGAAACAGTCAATTCGCAGTAGGTTTTTCATTGACATTTATAAAATATCATAAAAGTTATGCGCAAATCTGTAATGGAATAAGTTTTTTGCCCCCTAGTGGCAGTTGCATAGAACTTTCAAATTGGTCACGAAGCAACCGTTACCCTCATTTATAAGCTTATTCACTATGGTAAAATGATCATTTTAAAGAATATAATGAATATATGAATATATCCATGCAAAATAAATGACCCCCTCAAATTATTTACTTATTTATTTTTTTTAACATAAACAATGATTTAATAATTCTAAAAAAATCATTTCACTGCTTTTTTACAAAATTGTGTTTACATAAATTTAAAGTGGAAAAATATTAGGAATTCTAACCTCGTGCTCATAGTTTTGATTATAATACATCACATTGGGTTGCATACAGAAGTGGAAGTATTTCAAATGATTTGAAATTTCCATATACGCATATGAACTCTACGCAGATTCCTCACTACTGTTCATTGGAAAATTGCTTCTCGTTTGTCTGAAATAGTGGAAAGGCGGCTTAATTCTGGGTATTTAATTTTTTAAGACTTAGAAATCAGTAAGAATACTTACAGATTTTAACACGCTAAACATAAGTTTAACATTTTAACACAATAAAACTTACATTAGAAATTAAATTCAAAGAGGAAACCAAACTTTTTTAGTGCCTTTGCTAGGCTCTTTTGGCTTGGGGCAATAGGCAACCACCTAGGCTCCTAACAACTGAATTGCAACATGCTAAAAACCACTTGCACAAGCTAGCAAGAAAACGTAGCAAGAAAAATCTTGCTGGTTTATATTATTTTTCCATATCTGTGTAGCATTGGTTGCAAAATCAGAAACATTGTTTCAGAAAGGTATTGTTTCTACATTAGGTTCAAAATTATACTTTTCTTTCTTTGGAACAATGTTTGCTGATGAATTGTGCTTAATAAGCTTTTAAAGAATGATGTACTGACTAGCACACACAGACACATTCTTAGAAGAGATAACTTGTCAAACTCCAGGAATACATCCCTGCAAAACCTTCAGGCACTGCTGCAAACCAATTAATAATCTGCCTGAAAATAATAACGCTTTCTAATGGAGAGCGTCTGCACACACAAAGACACACAAATTCTCATGCGCGGTGCAAAACAGATCCCCAGCTAATCCTTAGACGAAGCTGCACAATCCTCAGTTCAGACACACATCCCAGAGCTGAATGGGTGTCAAGCCGACAGCAGACATGAGGGACGGTAAGAGAGAGATAGAAAAATAGAGGACATTGAGCTGAAATGCTGCCCCGTCAGTCTCGGCATCTCTGAGAGAGCAGCAGAATAAGAATGAAGGAGAGGGGTTGGGTGAGCGGCAGACGTGCTCGCTTGAAGGACCACTCACATCCTGGCACACCCACACTGCACTGCCTAGGCCCTTCGGCTCTTGTTTAGCCTACCATTTTAACATCTCCAGGGAGAAAATGGGAGGGAACAAGAAATAAAAAAGAGGGTGAAAAAGACGGCTTCACCGGAGGCAGCTAGTCAGACCGAGAGAGATAGGGAGAACACTTTTAATACACAATTAAGCTTTTATAAGACTAGAAATAGAGAGGGCATATTTTAAATTGTGCAGTTTCCACTGTGTGCGTTTCAAATAAAACTGTACACCTTGCATCTTTCTGCAGTTTTAACAACAGTTGTGCATGTTCGCATAAAAAAGTGCACGCATATGCCTATATTAAATTGCACATAGGCCTACAACTTTTTTAATTTTGATATTTACCATGGTAATTAAGGCTTACTATATCCATGTACCCAGGCATTTATGCCACTCCAGGGTAGCATAGGAGTACCATGGTACTATTTTAGTCATAACATAAGACCAATATATTATCCTATTCATGTTCTAGTATATTTACATGGTAATTCCATGATGCAAAGTCCAAAAAACATGGTAATACCATTGCATTTTTTAGTGTGAATACAGTTGATTGCCAAAATCATTTCCATGAGATTTGCATGATAACCCAAGATAATTCAAATAATACTACTGTTACTATAATGCATGCCTAAAAGTTAATGGTAATTGTACAATGGTATATTTTGTCAATTTTGGTTAGTGTGAAGCCATATTTATGTACAGTTGCACTCCATTAATTCCACGGTAGTACATGTGCAAAAAGGTAACATTAATTGGAATATTAATTCAAAATAGGTGCTTTCCTTTAAAGAACATTTAGCTAATGTCTTCTGTCCCTTTAAAGGACTTTTTTTATGTGAAAGTCTGCAGGCGTTCAAGCTGAAATGCCTTTGTTGGTGCAACGTAACTCATCCTGTCATTGACAGAAAGGAGACCGCCATGCAGAGAGATGCATTTGAGGGCACACAATCCACTTTTGTATAACGCTGCCAATCCATTCTCCCTAGTCACGCAGTAAATTGTCACTGGCCGTTCGCTCGATGACAATATAAAGTACCCAATCATGTGGGAGTGCCAGGAAACAGAGACGATTGTCACCCACCCTGAAGTCAGGAGACCGTGCTATGCTGCAGTTATGCTGAATTGCTCGTAGAATCCCCCTACAGATGATGGCCATTCATTGAATTTGACAAATCGTTTGCTTGGGCAAAACCATATGTTGTCAAGCAGTGACCCCGGGTAATGCAGGGGGCAGTCACTGTCAGAGTGATTGATCGTGTTGAGTGATGGTGATTGTAAGTCTCCAAAGGCAAGCTGGAAACACTCAGCCCCCAGTTTTTATATGTTGTCTCCACTATAGTGCCATCCAAAAGATATGTGGAATGTTAGTAAATGTTCCATTTCTAAAAATTTAAATCCTTACATGGAACTCACCTTCCTCTGTTCCATTTTTGTTCATCTGTAGTACACAAAAGAAAGCCCATAAATGGGATGGTGTAGTGGTGACAGAATTTTCATTTTTGGGTGAATTATCCATTTAAGACTCTATCATTGAAAAACCAATATTGATTTTAGATTTCTGTGTATCAACCAGTATATGCCACAAAATGGCCAGTATTACATCACACTTATATTTGTATATGCCGTTGTCATATTTTGTGAAGTCAGAGATGTCATTAGAGTTGAATGAAAAGCTTAGGCAATTTGCTGGAGTCATTTGTCACGTTAAAATGCGACAGTGTATTTGAACTCCTGCAGGACGCGCTGTTCTCTGTTCACTACGACAGAGATGATTTATGACACCAGATGGCTTTTCCTCTGTTTGAACCCTGATTAATCTCACCTTCCACCACTGCTGGAGAATCACATTCATCTCTTTTGTCTATAGTTTTGCAGATAGAAATATTACCCACTTATTGACGTAGACAGTTAGCACGTTTACATGCTCGGCCTAATAACTCAGCGTCATGTAAGGTCACATATGCCTTGAACAATTTTATTTTAACAGACTGTAAGGTTATAAATGTCTACACCAAAAACTGTTTGGCACTTCTAGATTTTTTGTCCATTACCCTGATTTTGCTCAGCACGTAAGCTGTAAATCTTTTTCTGTGTGCTGATTAAATTTTCAGTGTGTGTATGTTGTGAGGTGTTTTAACATCAAAACTAAATTTAAATTTTAATCAGTTTTGGGTTGCATTGCCAGGTTTTTAAACTGTTTTTGACAGTTGTCAATGTGTTGTTTTGTGTGTGAGCTGTAGGGAAAGTTTTTTTTGGCTTGTGGTGCCTGTTGTCAGGGGTGTGGTTAAAAGATAGTTCAACCAAAAATGAAAATTCTGTCATTAATTACTCACCCTCATGTCGTTCCAAACCCGAGACCTTCGTTCATCTTCGCACATCGACTGACACAGAAGACAAGAAATTATTGAATAAAGTCATTATTTTTGTTTTCTTTGCGCACAAAAAGTTTTCTCGTAGCTTCATAACTGTATGGTTGAACCACTAATGTCACATGGTCTATTTTAACAATGTCCTTACTACCTTTCTTGGCTCTGAACGTGGTAATTACGTTGCTGTCTATGCAGGGTCAGAAAGCTCTCGGATATGATCAAAAATACCTTAATTTGTGTTCCGAAGATGAATGAAAGTCTTACAGGTTTGGTACGACATGTGGGTGAGTAATTAATGACAGAATTTTCATTTTTGGGTGAACTATCCCTTTAAGGTTGGGCAAGGTTCCCCACCCAATAGGAATTCAGTAAACTTTAAATTTTAAATAAATTAATTTGATATTTTTTCTATTTAAATATAAGCTTTTTCAGTGTCTACATGCTTGCTATTGTAATATATAAAGTATAATATAAATGCATTTTTTATTATTTGTTTAAGTGATGGCTGTTTTGATATAATTTGTTGTTCTTGACTTGGAAATAATGAAATGTACCACCACTTTTTGCAAAGTCTGATTTTGACTTCAAGTCTTTTGTTCTAAACAATACAGCAGGGATATATTTAATATATCTTTAAATATGAACTGCAGAGTAGAATTTAAGAAAATGATATCAACACTTGAGTTTGAAGTTTTGCTTCTCATCTGCTGCTGTTCCTATTATAGAACAACATTTTTTCCCTCCCTGCTCTGTAGTCCACTCTTCGGTCCAAGGATATCACAAAATGCATGCAAATGCAGCCTGCTACTCAATTTGAATTTATTCAAAAAAACAAAAACAAAACAAAACAAAAAATTGCACTTCAGCAACAGAGTTTTACTCACCAATAAGCAAGTTCAGCATGATGTTAACACATTGTGAGCTCGCATAGAGCTATGACTAATGAATCTGGATTGTGTCCACACTACAGTGTGATCTAATGCAAAATGCAAATTACTTTCTCTTGAGTCACACACTTCCTGTATGTGCTGTCCTAATGGAATTAAGGAAATACCCAGATAAAAATGGATCTGAATACCAGACATTATTACTTGTAAACCTGCACTGATAATAACAGACAAAAGGATGAATCAAACAGTCACGAAACAGTCAAGAACATGTCCTTGTCATGTTTTACTATAAAATCAAAAGAAAATTGTTACTTAATAATGATATATTTTTTTAACTCTATTTTATACATCATTGATAGTGGTGCAAAATAACATAAAATAAAATATTAAAAGGAAAACATCCAGGCACTTTAAAATTTTATGCAACATTTACCATCTTCTTTGATGCCACATGACATAATACATTTTGAGAGCCTTTATTTCTTTTCGTTATGATACAACTTTACAGGACATGTCCATAAAAATTGCCAATGCTGGTAAAAAATGTCCAGCAGAATGGCAAAACACGCATTTCCCTCAATCTGACTACACAGCAAAATGAGTTCACGTTATTCTGTGACACTGTTGCCTCTCTTGAGCAAAAGCCTCTTACCTATGCACCTATAGGGTGCTTGGGGAGCAATTAGTAGCATGGAGCAGCTCTCCCTACTGCACAGTTCCTCTCTGTCTTTCTCTGTCTTTCAGCACACACTGTTAGCAGGGCTAATGGCCAAAATGCCCATAGGCTCACTGGTGTGAGAGACACGGCCCTGGAGAGGCAGTCTTGTTATTCTGCCATATTGCTGATTACCCCCTACAGAAGCCTTCTAGCTGTACAGTGGATATGAGAAGCAGTTAGCACATCGCAAGTAGACTACACTTGAGAGGAAGTTAGATTAACACCGCAGTATTACTGACAGCTACAACTTCCTGTTGAGAAAAAAAAAAAAAAAAAAAACAATTTGCCCAGGGCATCCAAAATAATTCTTTCCCCACCAGTGTTTTTTTAAGTTGCCAGCCACAGCCAGCATTTTTGATCATTTTCACAAAATTTTCACGGCCCCCAGAATATTTTGTTGTATGAATATATAAACATGCAATATGCAAAGAAAAAAAACCAAACTATTTTATTCTAGCTTCACGCATTTTTTTTTAGACTCTCCCAACCAAAACGAAATTCAGTGTTCAGTTGATGCTCAGAAAGGCCAAATACTATGAGATTTTTTTTTTCTCTCAAATGCAGTTTTTAATATTTCTTAGAGCTTTTTCCTCTGTCACAGTTAACTTAAAAAACGTCTTTAGAATTCTAAGATAAAAGAGTAGTTCAAAGAGCTCTGGGATTTTTTATTCTTCCCCTCAGCAGCTCTCTTTTCTTTTGCCTTAAACATTCTGAAGGATTCTCCGATAAATAGTGTTTGTCTTTTAGATTGTTCTTTTGTCCCCTTCAATTTGGGTATCTCCAAAGAGACCCAGCCTAATTGGTTCATATTAAGATACAGTAATTGGAGCTGAACATGACATTTCTGTCCTACCCCTGAGGAGAATTCTTTCATTTGTGTCACTTCTCCTTTTATGAAATAGAAAGGGATTTCTAGCTGTGTGGAGAGCCACACTGCCAAACAGTGTTCCTGTGTTAGTAGTTGCCAAGATTGTTTTGGCTTATTCAAAAACATTTGTTATGAATAAGTAATATTCAAAGTAATTAGGCCATAATTAGTTTGAAAAATTAGCTTCACGGGCCAAAGTATGTTTTTAATGTGCGCAGAAGTTAATGCACTTTGAAGAAAACTTTAGTACACATTTCTATAGCAAACACTAGTTTAGATGCTGATTACTAAAATTGGAAAATATGTTAAAGCAAACATACTAAAGCACATGTGAAGTACTTGATTTAATTTAAACTTAAAGGTAATATATTTTTTATATTCAGTGCACTAAATTGCAACTTTATCATTACAAACATGTAATTATATTTACATGACATAAAAGTTTTACTAATCGATGACATTAAAAGGAAGTACAGTTTTGAAAGTGATGAAAATAAAAACAGATTTGGAATGTTTTACATAGACAGAAACCCTGTGTCCCACACAAATAGCGTGACTTGACTCGATCGATACTTATAGAGTTTGTTAGAGTTAGCATGTTGCTACGCTACCAGCGTGATACTATATATCTTGTATTTAATTTATGCACTGCATTCTGACATTTCCTTTTTCTGTGAAGGACGTGATGTGATTCTGCCTTTGCATCTTGCTGTCTAACTCGTGGAACAACATTCGCATCAGGTGCTTTCTTAAGATGCTGCCTTAGGTAGTGAACACAGCAAGGCCATATTTGCTTCTGAGCGAACAGACTGGCATTGATATATTACAAATAGTGAATAAACACGGTAGTCTTTTCTGTTCCCTTGACGTCTAATGCGTCACTGTGATTTTCCCCAGCCTCTCCTCACCCTGTTTCACCACTGTGTGTCTGTAGGAACAGATGAAGCTTAAGATTACAAATCCCACAACTGTTTTTTTTTTTTTTTTTCTCTGAATGTCTGTGCTCTTTTTCTCTGTTAATCTTACATACTCAAAAATACAAGGCGGGAGGAGATGGTAATTTGGAAAGCAGATGTCTGAGGTATTACTTATCTAATAAAAATAAAAGCTGGATATCTTTTCTAATGCTCTGTGGTTAGTCTTGCCGCACATCTTATAACAAGAGTTACTCTGGGAAAATGAGTCTTCCTCCATCTGAAGCTCAGGGATGCATTGATTTACTTATTGACTGGCATCACACTGCTTTGTGGGAACCGTTGTTATGCGGCAAGAGTAGATGAAACTGAGAATCTCAGAACCCCTGAGGAAATTGTGACGGATAGGCTACTCACACATATGGAGTGTAAAGTCATCTGGCTGTGTTTGAAGGCAATTGTTGTGGTTGCGGAGGCTGCAGGACAGTGCCAGGAACAAGGGAGTCTCATTGAGCCACAACTACAGTATCCCAGAATCCTCATAATGAAAGCACAGGGATGCTAAGACAGATTCCCTTTATACTGATGCAAACAAAAATGACAAACAAGATTTTTTCTTTTACAAGACTGCATTGACAGTGGGGAGCAAGTGGCATTTTCTTGCATACGTCTTCTAGACTTTACAATTTTGGGATGAGAAAAAGTTGTGATGTTACACCCACATAGGAAAAATACAAGAAGAGTGTGCGTAATTGTATTGAATGTGTACTTTTAGTGTGTTTTAAATCTTGAAAGTATATTTTTAAAAAAGTCTTGGGTTATGTATATAACCTGGTTTCTTGAGATGGGAACAAGTGTGTCCATTGTTTGGATCATGTGTAGAAACACACCAAATTCTTTTGGCAGATGGCAATCCTATGATCTCACATGGACCGCCTGTGTGTATAGAAGGGTGTATGCATGACTTTATTGTCTGAAGCATGGCAAAGCGACACAGCATTTTGTTCCCATCTCAGGGAACCAGGTTATATACATAACCCAGAGACGTTCCCTTTCAAGAGAACTTCAGTGTTGTGTTGTGGTGTGGTGTTGATGGTATGGGAATGTTAATAACCCACTATGCCATACTGACAAAATGCCTGCCTCACCAAGCTGTGAAGACCATGTACAAACATAGTGCGCTAAGCACTAACTCTCAACTCTCCAGGGCTAGAGCTGAAGTTGGGTACGAAGCATCCACCCAGAAGGATGCACTCTGTGTGACCTGTACAATAGCCTTGTACAATAGCTCTGCTCCCCAGAAGCCAATGACCACAGGTGCCAAGGTAAAAACCCAAAGCCTCCATGCTTTAATATATAATACTTATAATACTTATATATGCTTAGGGTTAGGGTTAGGGTTATCTAATGTGCAATCCAACAGTCTCCCAGTCTAAATAAATAAATAAATTATATATATATATATATATATAAGACTGGCTGTTCTCTGATTAATATTTTTGCAAAAAGTGTATAGGATTACTAGAGACCAGAGGTGTGTAATAGTGTAAATATATTTTTTGTGTGCAAAAATATGTAAATATCTGATGACTAAATGCATCCATTTCACCTTTATTCCTAGAGGCGGCACTGTTTGATAGACAATAATGACGTGGTGTTTCACTCATAATTATCGCAGGCATAAAACAAAAGAATATCATCAGCAAAAATTGAATTGGTTTGAGTGGCTTTACTGCAGAGCAATTACTGTATGCAATAAAATATAAATGTCACTGTTCACTGCTCTGGGTGTGTGTTCACAGTGTTTGTGTGTGTTCACTACTGTGTGTGTGCACTTGGATGGGTTAAATGCAGAGCACAAATTCTGAGTATGGGTTACCATACTTGGCCACACGTCACGTCCTTTCCTTTCCTTATTTGATGGTGGATGTGGTGAATAAGCTGCCAGCGATCAAACTTCTGATTTTGAAGTCAGTGAAAACGATAGTTTTGCGAATCTGGTTGAGATCGTGAATATGAGCCAGATGCTGAATGTACTGTGGAAGTGTGCTCTGCAATGACGGCGATGGTACAATCATCTGCCCAAATTGAACCCTTCTAAGTTTCAAAAGGTAACGAAATAGGCTTTATTTTGTTCTTCTGTAATTGTTCTTAAAATATCAAGAGAGTTTTTTAATATTGCAGAAGTTAGAGATCCATCCGTGCTGGATATATATGTCTGGGTCGCTAAAGACCCGAATATGTAATAATGATTGGCGAAACAGTCATGCATTTAAGGGTTAATTCCGCCTGTGCCATGCAGTCTCCAATGAGCTTGGTTGGTTGCAACGGCTTCATCCCATGATAAGTCAATGCTGTGTAGGTCTTCGATAAATGTGCACCGCCATATTTGTCTCGGGTGTCCTTGCTTCCACTTTCCATGGGGTGGCGTCCACAACATGGCCATCTTTGGTAATCGGCCTGCAAAACAAAACCGGCGCTCAGTGATATCGACCAAAAGGCGAGGAGCAGTTCTTCTGTGTATTCCTTCATCAATGATATGGTCTTGATATGATACCCGTAATATTTGCTGAAGACACCGCTGTTGAAAAATGTTTAGATGTTTAGTGATGCTTTCCGATGATTTCCATGTCTCACTCATGTAAATAGCTGTGGAAATGGCGATTTAATTTAGAAGTCGGATTTTTGTTCTCAGGGTTTATTCGATTGTATTAGACTTCCACATCAGCCATAGTCAAGATGGCCTTTCCAAGTCGACTTACAGCTGCCGTCTACTGTCACAACGCTACCAAGATAAGTAAACTGATCAACTTTGTCAAGATGTTGTTGGTCAACGTGTGCTGGAATATATACACGGGCATAACCTTTGTGGAGGATCTTGCTCTTGGACATGCCAATCCAGAATTGCTTCTCTTTCCTGCACAGCTGTTAGCTTACAGAGTGGTCATTGGGTAGATCCAAGCAATGTGATATTGTCTGCAAGATCTGCAAATTTTATCTCTTCGCAAAATGACAAAAATTACAAAAAAACACTACATTCTTTCTAATGAAATTACATATTCCTCATGGCCACTATTACTTAACACCCCCAACTGTGCTGTAGGAAGGGCAAAAGAAAAGAGTGAAGCGATCACATCATCTCACTTTGACAAGCAACTACTTTGGAAAGGTTGTCTTTCAGCAGTCCTTATATGCTATATGGCAACCATAGCTGCCATGGAGCGGCTAATGGCAGCAGTTGTTTGTTTGGCACATAGAGTTAAATCTGTGGTTCAGCGCCGCTCAACAACAGCCTTAGGAGACCTATGCCTTGCCCACCAGCCGCAAGGTGACCTGACACAGCTTGGAAGGTAAGACCAGAGTCTTCAGAGAGGACATCTCTCCAGGAGATAGGATAGTTTGTGAGCGTCCCTTCCACCCGGGGCGTCCTTGTGTATCCCTGCACAGTCCCTCCACATTCAAATAATTTGAACGTTATGGAGTCATTATGTGAGCTGAGTATGGGTTCCTCCATGACATTGACACCTTGGTGTGAAGGTCTGGGAAGAATGGAATGGCTCACTGGAGTGGCAGTTATGAACCACTAGGAATCGCCTGGACATGGCGCAGTTCATAACCTTCTCGTATGCAGGGCTGGGAAAGAAGCAAACTTGCTGATCTTTTCATCATCATCCACTCCCAATACTAGCACCCAGCACCATGTATTTCCCATTATTGAAGCAGTCATGTAGCTTCTGCAGGCACAGGGTCTGAATATGCGGGGTGCAGACATTTGACCCCCATCCCTCAAGAAAATTGTAAAGTGGGAGCGAAGCTTCTTTGCAGAAAACAGATTGTGTGCATCATCAGATGTAATGAAACACGGACAAGATGCTGCACACTTTCTTAAAGATTTGCTGGAACACAAAAAGAATACCCCTGGCTCTTGGTGATATATTGAGGTCTTATGAAGTGAAACAATCAGTCTGTGCAAGAAACTATATATTATTTACAACATTATAACCTGTAATCCAGAACCTCATTCAAATGGTCCAGAGTGATATTCGGTTTGCAAACAAATCATTCTTTTTAACCGGTTCTTTTTGAGCCAGTTCACCAAATTGGACTGAACCATCTGAAACAGTTCGCAGCTCAACCAGCACAAGTCTACAAGTCACTCACTTTCGAAAATGAGCCAAAATACTGCCGTATTTGATTATGTGGTGCTGGGTTTTGCCAACTCATTCAGAGCTCCATTTCCTCCAACAATCACTGAACTGAGAAAACAGTTCTAACTTGGACCAAAGACAGTTGAGCTGGTGATATGTGCTTATGTGAACTGAGCACTTAAATGAAGGGGCGAAATGAACGATTTTATGGTTTCTCTTTGTTTATGTAAAAAGGTGAGCTAATAAGGGAGTAAACGGGTCTGCAATAAAAATATGTTCCACATCTGTCTTTTCCATGAAAAAAAATATTAATTTTTAACCAATAAAAATGAAAGTTGAGCAGCAGCACCAGTGTAAAGGCCTGGGTGTACTTCTTTTTGTAAAAAAGAATAACTTAGAAGTTCATCTAAACTCATTTTCCGCTCTGCAAGAAACATGTCCTTAATGACGTTATTTAGAAAGTCCTTGAAACACTCCAGTTAAGCTTTTTATATACAGCCATGGCTTATTTAGTTAGCAAAGCTAGTAAACAAGTGCCAGACATATTATAAGCTGGAAAAGAAAATCAGTCCTGGCCTTGTGTATCAGAATACAGTGCCTAATAGACAAGAAGTAAATTCAATTGTGCCATAATTATGGTAATTATAAATGGATCTTGGAGGAACAATCAAAACCATTAGCAAGGTTCTAACAAGCAAAAAACTCTTTCAAACATGAAGTCACGGATGCTGGCAAATGGTGACCTGAACTGGAGAACATTCAGGTGGCAGAAGGCCATGCAGCATTTATTAAAAGGCAGTGGAGAGGTGGCGAGTATTATAGTGTGAGCATGATGGGAATACAATAGAGGAGAGAAGCTAGAGTATGAAAGACGATAGACTCGACAGAAAAATAACAAAATGCAACAGCACTACATTGTTTTTGATGTCTAAAGAGAAGAAAAAAGATCTGTTTCTTGGAAATGATGCCTGATATTAAGTTGTTTGGGCATGTAACATGGTGCTATCACAGCATTCTTTGAAGCTCAGTGGATTATAGTGTATACCATAACCATAGGAACATTACCAACTCTGTGTCTTATATTATTAGTCAAACTGGTTAACACTGGTTAAACCAATGTAACTTTGTCAGTCTGTTTGTTGCTGCTTAGAGATGTTTTTGAATTTTAAACTGGAATAGACCTTTGACTAACCTTATCTAATGCTATTATACTGTTTTTAAATATTGTTCATTCGTTGTTTTATTTGATTTAGACAAAATGTAGACAACATTATCAGATTTTTTTTTCATTCAAAAGTAATAAGTACAGACTTTTTCTCAGTCATAACTTCCATAGAAAACAAAGAGGAATACAGACTTTTGCTTGTGAACGTCTAGTTTGGTACTAAATGCCTTAAACAAAGCATTGAATGTCTTTTAAAATGTTAAGCCTCCAACCTGGTAAACTGTTGCGAAACCTGGAATTGTTTCATCCTCGAAATGCACATTGTATAATATCAACCTGATACAACACAATTTTGTTTCCAGGCAGACTCATTTAAAAGCTT
Source organism: Cirrhinus mrigala (assembly GCA_036247105.1). Classification (NCBI taxonomy): domain Eukaryota; kingdom Metazoa; phylum Chordata; class Actinopteri; order Cypriniformes; family Cyprinidae; genus Cirrhinus; species Cirrhinus mrigala. The sequence goes on along the minus strand of CM070027.1, from coordinate 5,395,155 downwards.
AGTGTATCCTTACTCCCAAACAATGTAGTCAGCCAATAAGATTGGAGCTTGCCAGACAGAGAAAGTACTTAGGTTAGGTTAGCCTCTACAGTACATGCAGAATCAGCATGACACATTAATACTCCCAGCACTCCAGAGAAGATGAGCTATTGAATAAATCCACCCTGGGGATTATGGTTTTCTGAACATAGATTAATCTGACCCCAAAAAAACAACACTGGGGACCGAGAAAAACAACAACAAAACCCTTGAGGCTCACTACAACCTTGAGGCTCACTGGTAGGGTGCAATAATGATTAATAAACTTTGTGGGGGTGACAAACAGAAAAGCAGATGGTGGTATGTCGCGTGTGCCACAGACATTGACATTTGAGTCAGGATGACCTCATTTTATGCCGATTCTGTCCTCTGTCTGGATTTGATTTGCCAGAATAAGTCTTTTTTTTTGTCTCCATATCTGTGGATGGGATGAAAAAAAAAATATTTTAAAGTCTGTGAAGACAGTTAAGCATTAATAATATTCAAACTAATGAATAATTATTAATTAATGTATCCTGCAAACAACAGCAGGTGCTCAGATTAAAGCAAAAAAGACAATTCGAGTCTTTCTCCATGAAACCATAGCCAAATTGCATGCAGGATTTCCAAAAAACATAACTATTTTCAAAATGTCCCATCAGGGGGTGGCTTAAAAACTAAAGTGGTTCAAATCTAGATGCTACCCAGAGCGTGAAAGGCACCCAGCCATTTTGGCGTTAGTCCCACCGCTTAGCAACATGGTACAAATGGGGCCAATTTTGACCAAGGACACCAGGCTGTACACTTGTTTAATCTGTGATAACAGAATGAAGAGAGAGGGGAAAAAAAAAAAAAAAATGATAACAGTCATATGACTCTAAAATTAATTTTCTAGTAGTATTATTCATAACTAGTTATCTACATGTACCTAACTGTGTGCTTCCATATCCTAAAACAAAATAAAGCCTCAAGTGACAGATCTGAAATGCTTTTAAGAGGCCACAGAAATAGTGCTTGTGTGAAGTCTGTAGGGTTTGACATTAGCATGATGCTAAGCTATCAGTGTGATAATCTAATAATGTGACAAAACACAAATATAGAGTGCTGCAGTGATGACATATTTTTGTAAGTCAAACTGGAAGTTACCAACACCCTGTTTCCATCAATAACAGCCCTATAAAACTTTGGATTATTATAGAAAATAAGGTCTGTGACTCACAGAAGTTTATGATTTTTACATGTTTTGTTCATCATGATAATCTTCACAAATAAACACAGCTTTTATGAATTTTGAAGCCTAAATATATCTCCAGAAGTAAAATGCTAAATGTAAGCTACACTGTAAAAACTTTTACTATGATCTACTCAATTTTTTTGGTGAAACATTTTTACACTGAAAAATATTAAGTAAATTTAAAAGTTGTGAAATCATTGAAATATACTTTAAGAATCAAGTAAATGTAACTAAAAAAATTAAGTAGATTCAACTAATTCGATTAATTAATCTTTTAAATAAAATTGAGTAAATATAATTAAAATCTTTATGCAATGCAATAGTAATTCAATAGTAAATCCGAAACAAAAAAATTTAGTAGATTTAATTAATATTTTGTATATACAAATATCCTATAATTACTTTTAATTGTTTTTACCATTGTACTTTACAATAAATATAACAAAATTAAATGACAAACAAAACACAGTATTTTAATTAAACTTTTATTTGCCATATTTGACCATAACTGCAATTCAACCATACTTTGCAAATGACAACTTTTAGCCATCTGTCTATAAATTTTAGCCACTGAACTGTGGACACTTACAAACATACAAAATTCATCAAAAATAACATTTAAAATTTTAGGCATTAACCGTTGCAAATTAGACCAAAGATAAAAACATGTCATTAAAGGGTTAGTTCACAAAAAAATAAAATTCTGTCATTAATTACTTACCCTCATGTTGTTCCAAACCCGTAAGACCTCTGGTTCATCATCAGAACACATATATATTTCTGATGAAATCAAAGAGCTTTCTGATCCTCCATAGACAGCAAGGGTCCTACCCATATCAAGTCACAGAAATGTAGTAAGGACATTATTAAAATAGTCCATGTGACATCAGTGGTTCAACCATAATTATATGAAGCTACAGGAATACTTTTTGTGCGCAAAGAAAAGTAAAATAACTTTATTTAACTATAATTGAACCACTGATGTCAAATTGACCATTTTATTGATGTCTTTACTGCATTTCTTGGCCTTGAACTTTTCACTTCCCTTGCTGTCTACCGAGGGCCAGAGAGTTCTTGAATTCAATCAAAAATCTCTTTATTTGTGTTCTGAATATAATAAAGGTCTTAGTGGTTTGGAACAACATGAGGGTGAGTAATTAATGATATACTTTTCATTTTTCGGTGAACTATCTCTTTAACTATAGTTTAACCTGGTATACTTTGCAAATGACAACATGTTAAATAAATTTAAATTTTAGCCACTGAACTGTGGATATGCAGACTTGCAAAGAAAAAAAAAATCATCAAAAAATACTTGACCTTACAAAAATTAAAATGCCTGAGGCTGAGTACAAATAAACCTGACATTAAAAACAACACCAAACCAAAATGCATTTTTACAATTATACAACACATGGACAATGGAAAATAATATATATAAATAATAAGTTATTTTTTTCATTGTTGAACCTTTGTTGAAAGTTTCAGCAGATCCAAGACCTCCAAAGTATATTTAAAGGGTTAGTTCATCCAGAAATGAATATTAGCCCATGATTTACTCACCCTCATGGTATCCTAGGTGTATATGACTTTCTACTTTTAGACAAATCCAATCGGAATTATATTAAACATTGTCTTGGCTCTTCCAAGCTCTGTAATGGCATTGGGTGGGTTGTAGTGTTCAACAGTCCAAACAAAAAACAGATAAAGTGCACCCATCCATAATAAAAAGTGCATCACACTAGTCCAATGCCATTATAAAGCTTGGAAGAGCCAGAACAAATTTTAATATAACTCAGATTGGATTTGTAAGAAAGAAGAAAGTCATATACACCTAGGATGCTTTGAGGGTGAGTAAATCATGGGCTAATATTCATTTTTGCATTTACTAACCCTTTAAAGTTCTTGGGTATCACAGGTCCAAGGCACATGTCAATCCCACAAGATAGGAGCAGGCTCTGCTAAGATCACGGAGTTGGTTGAGGACAGCTAATTCCTCTTGAACATCAATAGGTGGATCAGCAACATCCTGAAGACACAAATATAAAGAATAGCAGGTTAGAGCTAATATTACATAAATCTATTTTATGTAATATTAGCTCTAACCTGCTATTCTTTAACGATAAAATACATAAAATAATTTATTAATCAATTATTATTTTGACTTAACCCTTTTCTTTATCTAAAGGCTGAAACATGAGGTTTACCATTTTATGAAACCTTATTAAAGATTTTTTCTTAACATTACATATATGCTGAAACATTATATTTTCACATATATTGAAATATTATAGTAAACTGCTCTTACCTCCTGCCTTGTGTTGTTATTTGGATGTTTTTGGACGATGATGTCAGTGCTGTAAAACAATTGTTTTGACCATCAGATTCATAGATTTACACTTCAAATTAATGACAGTAGGGTAGTGGTTGACTGCCCCTTTAAAAATTAGCCAGTGTTACTACACAAAAAAAAAAAAAAAAAAAAAAAAAAAAAAACATTAATACATTAACCATATCTCTTATCCATGATATTTGTAGTAAAACTATCCAATACAAATAGTAATCAAACTGCCAAAAACATGGTTAACTTAATACATTTTACTACAAAACCATGGTTGATTTTGCGCGATAATTTCTTCACTGTGTTATGCCTCCGCCATTTGAGAGATTCCGGATGATGTTTCAGCGGTGCTTTGGTACAAATGTGAGCAGTAGGGGCTCCCGAAAAACTTTGCACCGAGTTTACAGTAGTAATTACGAGTTATACAAAGGGACGTTACGTTAGCTTTTTACACACAGTAATGTTGTAGTTTTTGGCTATTCCGACACAGTGTAAGAACTCACCCAGAGTGACGGCCGATAAAAAAGGTTTATTTCAACCGGCCACTGACGCTGCAGCGCCCCGGGATTTGTCCCGACTACAGATAGACTAGTTTAGTCGCTGTTGTGTGCAATTACTCACACGTATTTGCTCATCACACAAGTAAATAACAAACCAACTCGGCGGTTAACGTTAACAGTAATACGGCCACTCCCCCTCATACACAGGCAGGCTATGCTGCTTTAAAATAGGACATTTTAAATACATTTAAAATTGCTGAGGTGTATTAACCGTATTTTAGCTGAATATTTGGTGGTTTGAAAAAAAAAAAAAAAAAAAAACTACAAAGCCATAGTGATTCTAGAAATGCTTGCGTTGTTAACGTTACCACAGAGCAGCATGACTGCAACAGCATTGTAAAATTACACCGAACGTGTTGTGTGCCCGAAAACACAGCCAATATTTCATTAACTGTTAATACTGACTTACCTGCATTTTTAAAGGAGTCTTAAGGTGGTTTAAGCCTCAGTTTTCTTGTAACCAGCAAGCAGATTTCCCGTTGTTGACCGCGGTCGTTGTGTCCACGTGATCACAATAGCCGCGAAACTTACTCAATTTCTTGAGTCGATGCAAAATACAAAAGAAATTGATAGAAAATAAGCAGTAATTTCTGTTTATAAAACTGACAAGTTTTATTGCAACTTTCTCAAATATTTTCATTTAAATGTACCAAAAACATTAAGGACATGTGAGCAATATAATTTGTTAGTTAAATGCTTAATTTTTTAATTAAAACATACTTAAGCATAACAAGTAAATTAGAAATAAAATAAACTGTGGGATTTTTACTTATTAATTTTGGTAAGCCCAAATCAAATAATCTCTTTAATGATACTCAGAGATTTTATTAAGTTAATACAAGTTTTTATTTTTGTGATATTTACAAAGCCACTGAATTATTTTTTACAGTGTACAGACAAGCTACATCATGACTGACATTAAGCTTCTGACAACACTTTGTCTTTAGTCAAAAATCCCTGAAAGTTTGAGTTAGAATAGTTTGCAAGAGTGATTATAAACACAGTGAAGCTGCAAAAGCAGACTAGTGAACTGATTTTTCCTGTTCGGTGTGATGATGTTTAATGATTCGCAGAAGTTGTCAAAACCAAGTTGAAGTTCCATTGTCGGTCAGAACAGGACGCAAAAACGTTCAAATTGGTGGAGTCATTTTAACTAAAACGTCTATAACTCTTTACCGGAATGACATATTTTCACCTAACTTGGAACACATATGAATGAGGTCATTCTTCCGTCAAATTATAAAAATTGGGGAGTGTGAACACTTGGTGGCATTATAACAGGAAAAATAAAACATGATAATGACTGTAGACTCCTTGAATAATGCATAAATGAATTTGACAAAGAGCTCACCAAAGTGGACATGAGGCTATATCTCCACAATGCTTTATTGTATTTATACCAAACTTGGAGTTTGTTATGGCAACCATGTCCTGAGGTTATCTGCATATTTTCAGCACAGTGCCACCTAGTGGTCGGAAGATATGAAAAATACAAACATGGATCTAAAGCTGTTTCTCTGGCATCAGCATCTGGCAAGTATGTGTGTGTCATCATCACCCCTAGTTAACCACACCACATTAACTTGGGAGCAGCCACCTATTGGTCAAAAGTAATAAATCATTAAATAATATTTCTAGTGATTTTTTTTTAAATAATTTTTAGGTCTTTTGAATAAAATCATCTTAAAATGTCTATAATTGTTCAAAGGTCTTAAAATGTTTAAACCCTGGAAATTGCTCTTGTAGCTATATTTTTTACTTGTTTTTCTTAAAAGTACTGATAAACAAATCCGACAGTGCTAGAACACAAATTACTCTTGGCAGTTTTGCTGCTAAGGTAAATTTATGATTTATATATGTGTATATGCCTTAGATTTTGTCTGAAAATTATGTATTTACACTGTAAAAAATAAATTCGTAAAATAACAGAAAAAGTACTGGCAGCTCATTTTACACAACATTATCCATTAATTTTACAGACATTTCTGTCAACTCTAAAACATAATGCAGTGAAGTCTGAAATTCAAAATACTGGTAAAACGCCTGTAAAAAATAAATACAGAGACATTCCTTCAAATTATACAGTATATTGTGACCTATTTTTACAGAATTTTTTTAGTGCGTAAGTAGGCAGCATAATATTGCTGTCTATTTTAGAACAATCTTTAGAACAGTCTGGTGCACACTTACCAAGCTGTCCAGTTCTTAAGTATACATATGTAAAGGAAAATTCTGTTCATCTGATACTCACTCACAAACTTCCAGTACAGTTCACTCTCTGTTTTCTCAAAATCTACTTTAGTGTCAAAAGTGTCCAAAGTGCTCTGGATTCAGTTGTTAGTAGTAATTTTTAATATAAGATGACAGTTTTTATATTGATTTAGCGGAAGGGTTGCAGCACTTTCTTGACGGCACAGACATTTCTCAGTATCTTGAAAAGCTCTGAAATATTCAGATGTCAACTGGCTTTCTCTCATTTATCTTTCATTTTAATTTGCATAATTCTAATTAGTCAGTCCTCCAAAACATCCATTTGCTGTTTCTGGGGCTAAAAAGCTGAAAGTGGCCTGAATTTTAACGGAATTAATCGCCCCTGACAAATTAGTCTGGTCTGGTCGAGAATTGGCTTTTTTAAGCCTCGGATTTCTAGTGGACCACATAGCTTTATTGTATGAGCTGCTTTGTCGAGACAAATGTAGTGTGACAGATTGAACTGCATCCTGTGAGGTGAATGTACTTGAAGATGACAGATGATGTGAAAAAATTAGCGCTGATGGGAAAAAAACACAACAGAGATGCAATCACACTATTGTCTCCATCCGACCATTTAGCCCCAGTTCTGTCTTTGCCTTTGCAGAGGTTTTGAGAACAGAGAGCTTGAAATTGAAAGCTGCTTTGCATTTGTTTTCATTTTTGGCATGCTTTTGAAAACATTTATTATAATATGTGCGAACAACATAAATGCATGTTTCATGACTGTGTCATGCATCCAACTTGGAAAAAAAAGCAAATATTATAAAAAATTAAACAAATATTGGACGTTCAACAGTTACAGTTACTAAATTCTGTCTTTTTTGTTGTTGTTGTTCATTTTTCATGATTCTCTTTTCAATTATGACCTTTTTGCAAATTCAGCTGTAGTTGCTAATGTCATTGACCATTTGATCTTAGATTTAGATTTATGCGTTTAGCAGATGCGTTATTACAAAGCAACTTACACTGGATTCAAGGATCACATTTGCATTCTCAAACTCATGACCTTGGCATGCTGTACTGTTTGTGCTTCAGGAAAGTGTCAATCTTAAAGACTTGTATAATTGCTAGAAGAGCACAATAATGAACTTTGTGTCTTTTTTTTTGCATATACAGGTCACCATCCTCATCGTACTGGCCTTGGCCTTTCTGGCCTGCATAGTGTTTCTGGTGGTGTACAAAGCCTTTACTTATGACCACACCTGCCCTGATGGCTTTGTGTATAAGGTAAGCAGATGAACACAAAACTTCTTCATTTATTAAACTTCATTTATTCATTTATTCAACTTCATTTATTAAACTTAAAAATAAAACACTTCACCTGTGCAACAAATATCTTTGGAAAACATTTTTACTGTCATTAGCCAGTTATACACTCATTGGGCCTCATTAATGAAACTTGCGTAAATATATGAGTAAATTCTGAGTAATTTGCGCGTAAAACAGACCTTACTGAAAACTGTCCTCTGGATTCACAAACGCTTCGTAAATGTCCGATTTGATAGTTAAACGTGTATGTTAATGAATTTCAATCATTCGTTAATAGGGCGCTCGTGCATGCTCATTCACAATTAGCATAATCCCCGCTTATGAATTACGTAAATCGCATGTCCAGGAACGCAGTGGAATATTCTGGTCTATTTTCTCAGGTTTGGCTACAATATATTGCATAAATGCAAAAAAGACTAATAGACCATATGCCTAACAATAAATAATCAATAATGTGTGTCCACCAAAGAGTTCTTTGCCAACTTAAAAAAAAAAATGTCAAGCGCTCTTCTTTAAACAACCAGCTGGTGGCGCTTGAAACACTTGGGTGGCACAGCATTTTTCCAGCTGAGGCGCATTAGTTGATATGATTTGGAATATCCACGACGGCAACGAATTACTAGTATCTCATTGTAAAGAATTTTTCTAAATATAAAAAAAGCAGTAACCAGTAATATTGACTTCTCCATTGTTGTAGGTGGTCGTTGTACAAGTACGATGGTTGGTCAGTATTTGTTACAGGTTGTCCAGTTGGTGGCGAGTGCGCTCCGGTCTGGCAGCAGAGCATGGGATCCAGAACAAAAATGAAACTGTCACAAATCTTTTGCTATGAGTTTGATTACGCACAGGCGAGTGGCCTTACCCAGTTTAGCTACAGCCATCTATCACGCCACGTTAAAGAGCGCCAAAACGGTATTTATTGCTTGAATTTCCTAATGAAATGGACAGAATGTAAAATCTGAGACTTTGTTACATGTCAAAAGTAACAAAAGCACAGAGTTCAGCCTATTGCGATTTATTGGATGGGAGGCAGATTATACTGTTCATTCATCAACTGAAAACAGCTTAGACCAAAAGATGGATTAAGATTTAAGAATCAATATTGGTTCATTAAAATGAGAATCTATTAAAATTGAGAAATCTATTTTTTTTTCTACCCAGCCCTAGTGTATTTTGTTGTTTTTAAACAATGTGCTGTTGTCCTGTAAGTTCATGATTAAACATTAAAATGTGAACAAAAATAAAAGCAATTAAATGTGTAGTTATAATTAAATTATGAAAATTAAAATGATGGGTAATAAAAGATTATGACAGAATTTTTACAACTCTGTCCATCAAAATGACAGACAATGTTACAGGCAACCTCTGGTCCCGCCACTCCTCTATTTACAGCTGGGTCAGTAGTGACAGTGACGAGGGCTGCGTTTTACAGTTATTAATTAGAAAGAAAAAAAAAATTCAAAAAGAGGGCAAGGGCAATGAACTTGTAATTGTTATGGCAGTGCATCAAAATTCAGTGTCATTAGTTTGCCAAAAAGAACACAGAACATTTTATGCACCATTGACACATGGTAGGGAGCAGGTGTAAATTTTTTTTGTACCAACTAACATTTTGAAAATATTAATTTTCATGAATTTGAAAGTTTACGTCAAACTGGCTTTATGAGCGATTTACACAAAACATTTTTCTGCTGGTGTTTCATGAATGAGACCCATTATTTTAAAAGAATTTAAGCAATGAATTTAATTAAATACCATCTATAATGATTACATAATTTGACTACTAATGTCTGAAAATAAGGCTAACTAGTCCATTTATAACTGTCAGATCTTACAAATAAAACTTCTAGATAAATACTGCAAACATGTAAATTAATAGGTGTTCAAAATAATACTCACACCCAGTTTGTTTTCAGGCAAAATTATACAAATTAAAGGCCACTTTTTACACTTTCATGACTATAAGTAAAATTTTAAAAAGTGTGCTTTGTAATAATGTCAGACTAAAACTTTTACTTTAAAGTACAGTTTAAATCATTTTTCAGTTAAGATTTTTTAACTGTAGTAGGTGACTCAGTATTACATTTAAAATTAAATGTACTAAATTGAATCTTCGTCATTACGGATGTGTAATTACAGTTTCAAATATAGAAATATAGAAATAACACCAAAGTATATTTTAGATAACCATAAATGTATTACATGTAGTTTAACCATATTTCAAACACATAAGTAATTATAAAATTGCATATAAATATACTTAACATTACAGAAAAAGAACATCCAAGATGTTCATGTCTTTCTTTCTTTCTTTCTTCAGTTGAAAAGAAATTAAGGTTTTTCAGGAAAACATTCCATGATTTTTCTCCATATAGTGGACTTCAGTGGGGATCAGTGGGCTGCAGTTTCAATGCAGCTTCAAAGGGCTCTAAATGATCCCAGCTGAGGAATAAGGGTCTTATCTAGTGAAACGATCAAAAAAAAAATGTCTATACTAACCAAATGCTCATCTTGCACTAGCTCTGTGTCCACGACTTCATGTGTTATTTTCCAGTATGATTTACATAATGCGTGATCTGCATTTTTTTTTTTTTGGAAAATGACTGATCGTTTCGCGAGTTAAGACTCTTATTCCTCGACTGGGAATGTGTTGAGTCATTTAAAGTTGCATTGAAACTGCAGTTTGGACCTTTGACCTGTTGATCCCCATTGAAGTCCACTATATAGAGAAAAATACTGGAATGTTTTTCTTAAAAACCTTAATTTCTTTTTGCCTGAAAAAAGAAAGACATGAACATCTTGGATGACATGGGGGTGAGTAAATTATCAGGAAATTTTAATTCAGGAGTGAACTAATCCTTCAAATAATTAGTACATTCATCTATGACGATAACGGAATAATAGAGATGTGATGCACATTTGTCAGGATGAAGCACTGAAATAGTAATACTAAAATAATAATAATGTCATATGCTGATTTAGAGTCAAAATTCAAAGCTCTAATGATACATATTCCCAACTTTTCTACCAGCACAAGCGCTGCATCCCAGCCTCACTGGAGGCCTACTACACCGCCCAGGACGCCAACAGCCGCGGCCGCTTTTACACCGTCATCAGCCACTACAGCATGGCCAAGCAGACCACCTCCCGCTCTGTTTCTCCATGGCTTCCTGCTGGAAGTGCCCAGCATGATGTCAAGCCTCCCAACACAGACAGCCAATGAGATTTCCCTCGCTGCTTTTTAAAGAGTTGTCACCATGTTCACATGCATCACGCAATTCCCTAATCCCCCAATATTTCCACCGGCTCATTTGTTTCTTTTTATGTCCAGTGTTTAATTTTTTAGCTGCGTAGTTTTAATCTTATATTTGTTTTTTATTATTATTTATTCATATTTATTTTTGTTGTACTTTTTTTGTATTTAATACTCAACTATTGTTTGTACAAAGGCATGAATCTGCAATCTTGTCAAGCGGTTTCCCAACAATGTCTGTGAGTGTTAATGGCCCATTATGGAAGCAGAATACCCATAATGCCCCTTATGTAGTTAGGTAACAACAATCTTGAAAGGCATGATAAAACAGGGAGTTTTGTGCTTTCATTTCTGAAACAGCAGAAAATATACATACATGCTCTCACATTAGAATATGAGAATAAACCCTACTTGTTAGACTCATTTTTATGTACGACCTATTACAACATATTAATGAAATATTGATATAGGCCAACAATAAAATGGCAGAAGAACATATTGTACATGTACAGAATGTTATGGTTCCTACTTTGAACCTCGATGTAAATAACTCACGAGAGCAATTACCCATGGTGTGTATGTTCGTCAGACACATTGTAATATTCTCACTGTTTCTCAATGGATGAAGATGTTTAGAGCTTTGCGACTTGCTTTAGCTGGTGTCTACGCTTGCATTTAACCAGAGGCGAAACCTTGGACTCTTGAGATGATTTGGTGAAATGTCTCATCTGAATTCCTGCCAAAGCTTGATTTTCTGCTGTTTGGTCACAAGTCTGCTCTTTTTTCCATTTTTATATTTGTTGTCAGAAAAAAAAAAAAAGGATTTTTGAAATCTTGTGCTGTTGTTAGTTGAGATGTAGCAAAGCCTTGAGTATTTTTGATTGTGTATCCTTTAGGTTCAAAGTAATAAAGATATACAAGGTGTTCAATTGGTGCATCTTTTGGTGTACTTTTTTTTTTTCCACATGGTTGAGTCATTAAAGTAAAGAAAGAAAGAAAGAAAGGATATCATTTGTTGTCATAATGACTTTCAAAATGGTCTGTTCTCACACATAATATTACTTCAGAAAACATGGAAAATAGAGCATAGTCCATAAATCCTCTACTGTTATGCTATTTGTTCATACTGAGATAGATTGTCATATGTAAAGGAACAACATGGATATTTAGCTAATTATCCCCTTTTATGTTTTACGGACAGGACAAAAATAAATAAATAAGGTTTCAAAATGACATGCAGAAAGTAAATGATGGCAGAATTTTAGGTTTTTGGGTAGCATATCCCTTTAAAGGATTAGTTCACTCCTGAAATAAAATTTCCTAGTAATTTATATACCTCCTTGGCATCCAAGATCATCCAAGTTCATGTCTTTCTACACATTACATAGTCACATTGGAAAGGTTACATGTGATCTAGGCAGAAGTACCAACCCAGTGTTTACAAAGCGAATGTGCGACGAAAGTCAAACACCCTTTACAAAAACAGGTAAAACAACAATGTTGAACCATTTTGAAGTTGGAGGAGAAAATGAGAAGATGCAGTTTTTCACCTTACCCCATATTTTTGAACCAAAGTGCACAGATGAAGAACTAACCACGTGTGACCTTTCCAACGTGATTATGTAATGCGTAAAGTAGCAGATGTGCATCGCAAAGCTAGTGCAAGATGAACATTTGTGGTTAAAAAGTATTAAATATGAAAAAAGTATTAAGTGAAAAAAAAAAATGTTTCACTAGATACGGCTAGGATCATGTAGAGCCATTTGAAGCTGCATTCAAACTGCAATTTGGACCTTTAACTAACTGATCCCCATTGAAGCCTACTTTATGGAGAAAAATCCTGGAAACCTTCATTTCTTTTCGATTGAAGAATGAAAGACATAAACATCTTGGATAACATGGGAGTGAGTAAATCAGGAAATTTTAATTCAGGTGTGAATTAAACTTTAAAGGAGCAATACAATTTTTCCTCTCACTGGTTATTCATTCAATCACAATAGCAACACTGCAATAACCTTCTAAACTACATATCAGAAATGCAACATTTAACTGCTTAAAACAATGTCTAATGACTTGGTGAATCTGTCAGAACTCATTCTGCTGACTCAAGATGATCAGCAGATCATGTCTTTCTCCTGGGTGGGTGGGTGTCTCATATGAGTGAAGCACAGCAGTCGCACATTAGACTGACAGCTGGTTTATTTCTGCTTGGCTAATTAGCAGTCCTGTTCATCTCATCTGTTCCTAGCTCTCCTTCACCTCACATTCTCTCGTGCTGAGAGGACTGAGCCACATCCTGAATGTCAAGATACAGATCGAAAACAACTGCCATGGATGCACTGACTCTGTAATCAATTGACTATAGATGCTGAATGAGTATAAAATGTTAAAATGTTATTCAACTAAATACTGAGCATTTGGATAACAATTAAGAAACTGAAGATGTTTATTTGTTTGGAATGATAGCAATGATATTAAAAGGCCTAAATTTAACATGAAACAGCTTTTGAATGAAATTTCATTCCTTAGCGAAATAAGCAATAACAATAACATTTTCTGGGCTTATCCTTTTAATTCAAAAGCCTATAGTGAACTGCACTGTATCTGGCAAGAACAAGATCTGTGAGAATGGTGTTCAAAAGATCCTTTGAACTTGTTTTATCATTGATTGGATAAGACACTTAAGGACATTTGCAAATCCTTCTGAGGTTTTAGATTTAAGAGGATTTTCTCAAAGTATAAGGTAGATCAAGCCATATCTGGGCTGGTGTAAAAATTCAGTCAAAGACAAAAAAAAAAAAAATCCCACAAAGAGCGGTGTGCTCATAGGATCACATAACTTGTTTAAAACAGCTTGTGGTGGTTTGCTAGTGTGGCTGCATGGTCTCCCAGCTTGGCTAAACTGACAAATACCTCTAAACCTTCTAAAATCCATCAGAACAGACTAGGATTAGGCAGGATGGCTAAAGCTGGCTTTCAGGGTGAGCATCATATTCTTGAAAAGAAATCAAAGATTTGCTAACACACGGGCCAGTCTTCATTTGCCATTTTAGATGGTGTACCTCAACAGTACAAATTAACTTTAAACAACAATAAAGTGGTATTTTGACTCCCTTGACTTCATTTACTAGGAATTTTTTGGACTACTTCCTGTCATACTATATGGAGTCTGTGATGATATCATCATAACAGATAGTTGTGGATAAATTTTAATAAACATTTCTGAGAAATATAATCATAAATATTTCCAAATTGTCCCATTGCCATGAAACAACAACAACAACAACAATAATAATAATAATAATAATAATAATAATAATAATAATAATAATAATAATAAAAAGGATGCTTTCATTTTGATCTAGCATAATCATGTTTAAATAAGTAAATTAATAACATGCATTTAGACAATTCTTGTTTGCCACCCCTTGTAAATAAAAAAAAAAAAAAATAATAAAATACAAATTTGCATACATATTTTAAAAATAGCACTTATTACAGAAACAATATACTTTAAAGTAATATATTTAAGGGCAAACTTAATGCAATATTTTTGACCAGCATGTTACTAGCATGCTTTTAGCATGATTAACATGTTGCTATCTTGTTTTTAACACAATTAACATATTGTTAGCATGTTTCTAACATGATTAGCATGGTACTAGCATTTTTAGCATCATTAGCATGTTGCTAGCATGTTTTTAACATGATTATCATGTTGCTAGCATGTTTTAGCGCAATTGCCATGTTGCTAGAACATTGGTAACATGATATGCATTTTGTTAGGATGTTTTAAAAATGATCAGCATGTTGCTAGCATGTTTTAGCATGATTAAGATGTTTCTAACATGTTAGTATGTTTCTAGCATAATTAGCATGTTGCTGGCATGTTTTTAACATGATTAGCATGTATATAGCATGTCTATAGCATGATTAGCATGTTGCTTGCTTGTTTCTAATATGATTAGCATGATTAGCATGTTACTAGCATGTTTTTAGTACGCTTAGGGTTAAGGTTAGCTTGTTTTAATGACATTTATAATAAGTGCATTTATTAAGCAGGACCTTTTAATTTATTTATTTTATTTTATTTTTTTTTACCTTTTTGGCAATTTAAATACTTAAATACTTTATTGTAATTTGTATTGAAACTTTTTTGTTGTAATTACACATTTGTAATGAAGTTGCACATCTAAAATATATTTAAAGTGCCCCTATTATGGATTATAAAATGTTCATATTTTGGTTTTGGGAGTCCCCAACAACAAGTTGACATGCATGTAAGGTCAAAAAACACTTTTATTGTCTTATAATATGCATTTATTTTACCTTATTTTCTCAACGACTCCCAAACGGTTCGTTAAAACGAATCATTTGTCCAAACCACTCCTTTGCTGACACTAATCTGCGGTGATTGGTCAGATGACCCAGTTTTTTGTGATTGGTTTAACGTTACTGCGTGCAGCGAATTTCAAACACGGAACGCCCGTCATCGTTACTCTAGCCCACAACTCGGTGGTAAACAACAACACCCAAACAGCCATAGTATATGTGTCAACTCAACGCAGAAACGTATTGATTAAGCACTGCAGCTTGTACACCAACCTATTGTGCTATTCTTTATCAGTAATTCAAGTAAAGTGGGACGTTACTTCGTGACGTATGGCCATAACAGAAATAGATTCGAATTCCTGACGACTCGTTCAGGCAATTGTGAACCGACTCTTTTTTTTGATGGACAATAACTTTATTTATCGTGCACTGTTAGCTTCACAACTTTGTAGATAGTTTATGTTCACATACAGCTACATGACACACTGCATGAAAGGTCATATTTGAAAAGGCATAATAGGAGCATTTTAATATATAATCACCTCTTATGAAAACATGTTGATTTAAAACTTTTAATATGGCATCAAAGTGTACTTTTTGAAAGTATACCTAAGTGTGTTAAGAAACACAGTCATGAAAAGTACACTTAAGTGGCCTTTAATTTTATTAATATTATATTATCTGCAAGTACAGTTTTCTTAAAAAATAAACTTCTGAGACTTAATGTACACTACAAGTGCACTTTCAGTACAATTAGGTGCAATTCTTTTTCACAAAGGGCAAAATAATACATGTAAAATGAATTCATGTTTTAGCAGGTAACTAATGAAAATACTACAAACCTATCAAAATATGTATACTAAAGCATTTCCAAAACCTTAAACAGAACACAGTAATCACACTCAGGGAAAACACAAAAGCATGGAAGTGCCTGGGAGAAACAGGTCCAGTTAAACCAAGGTTTAGCAAATTGTGATGTTTCACTGTTGCTATGGAGGCAGCTGAAGCATCGAGCTTTCGTGTCTCAGCACAACCTGTGGCAATGCACTTGTGACGCATGTGCTGAAAAACACAGTGGAAAACAACACGTCAGTATTTGTAAGTATAATTTATTTGAACACTAAGTGACGAACCAAAATGCAATCTAAGTACCTCAGTGTAAGTCAGTGCAATGGCATTAAAAGCAGTGTAGGATTGAGACACGTCTTTATCAATGATAGAGTCTGCCCAAGACCATTTCAGAGTGGTGCTTGCAATTTGTAGCATCAAAAAGTAGGACTAATGCTGTCCCTCTGGTTCTTATGCATACTTAAGTACTGTGACAGATCCAGTTGGACTTATTCAATCTTTTTTAGCCAGATTGAGCCTTACAAACATGTATGTCATGATAAACGTCTCTTTCATCTGCGTAAGAAGATGAATCTGACATACTATGACTGCAGAGCCTATGGCTTAAGAAATGGATTGGCTCCCTCAAGGGGTTACAGCAAATTTCTCTGTGTGTGTGTGCGCATGTGTCCTGCTGTGCTCCTGTCACCCAAAAGCTGTTGTCTGGCCACAGGGAGGGAGGTAGCAGGTCACCCGTCATGACTAAGTAAAGCAAGCAAGGTTAAAACAAAATCATAGAACACCACAAACTTACTGAAAGCAAAGCTCCACGACATCCTGTTTTGTTTTTACACAGATGACTCATCTCAACAGGAAGCTCTCCCACTGTGCTGATGCCGACCCCCTCTAACAGGGTCCCAACAGATTTCTGATTGTGACATCTGTCACCTCATTTTAGGCGAGCCCGTAGTTTGGTGCTCAAACGTAGCACGAGATGTTTCATTTTACATAGTCAGAACTTGACAAATGCTACAGGCGTTTCACGCACAGATATTAAAGTCTACATGAAGTGGCATTCACAGCGTACAACTTGTAAAGTACTGAATTTCACCATGAAACAACACCAATGGGGAATGAATGAATAAATAAACAAACAAATAAATAAATAAATAACGTTGAGACTTACTGAATGAGCACTTGTAGTGTACTTCACTAGTTTCACTTGTAGTGTACTTTTCTTCATGACTGTTTCTTAAAGGAGAAGTCCACTTCCAGAACAACAATTTACAGATAATGTACTCACCCCCATGTCATCCAAAATGTTCATGTCTTTCTTTCTTCAGTCGTAAAGAAATTATGTTTTTTGAGGAAAACATTTAAGTATTGTTCTCCATATAATGGACTGATATGGTTTCCCCGATTTTGAACTTCCAAAATGCAGTTTAAATGCAGCTTTAAACGATCCTAAATGCGGTTGTAAACGATCCCAGCCGAGGAAGAAGGGTCTTATCTAGCGAAACTATCGGTTATTTTCATAAAAAGAATACAATTTATATACTTTTTAATGTCAAACACTTGTCTTGTCTTGCTCTCCCTGAACTCTGTGTTTTCTGGCTCAAGACAGTTAGGGTATGTCGAATAATCGTATTTTCTCCCTCAACTTCAAAATCGTCCTATATCGCTGTTTTAACTTTTTTTTTTTTAAGGGTGTTTGATCTTTTTCGCATGTTCACTTTGCAGAGACTGGGTCGGGACCTCTGCAGCAATGTAGGATGATTTTGAAATGATTTTTGAAGTGGAGGGAGAAAATAGGATCAGAGTTTTTCAACATACCCTAACTGTCTTGAGCCATAATACACAGAGTTCAGGGAGAGCAAGACAAGATGAGCGTTTGAGATTAAATAGTATTTAAATAGTATTTTTTTTTTTATTAAATAACTGATCGTTTCACTAGATAATACCCTTCTTACTTGGCTGGTATCGTTTACAACCGCATTTGAGATTGTTTGAACAGCATTTAAACCGCATTTTGGAAGTTCAAACTGGGGGCACCATAGCAGTCCATTATATAGAGAAAAATCCCGAAATGTTTTCCTCAAAAAACATAATTTCTTTACGACTGAAGAAAGAAAGACATGAACTTCTTGGATGACAAGGAGGTGAGTACATTATCTGTAAACTGTTGTTCTGGAAGTGGACTTCTCCTTTAACACACTTAAGTTGACTTTTTATAATCTTTTGCTTTATGGAAGTGCACATATTTTGATGCAGTGACTAACATATTAAAGCACATGTGCTTGGTTATAATTTTACTTTATTATAATTTTAACTATTGTGTGTACATCATTACAAATGTGTAGGTACTAATGTATTTAAATACATGACATACGAGATTCAGTAAAAAAAAAAAAAAAAAATAGATGTGTACAGTTCACAAACTTCGAAGTTGGGTTGAAGTTTGAAAATTTAGATTAGATAAATGTTGCTAGCATGTTGCTAGCATGATTTACCACATTGGTAACACTTGTTTGCATGTTTTTAACATGATTAACATGTTGTTAGCATGTTTTTGCATGCTTAGCATTTTGCTTGCATGTTTTTAACATGATTAGCATGTTATTAACATGTTGTTAACATGTTTCTAACATGATTGTCAAGCTTTTAACATGTTGCTAGCATGTTTTTAACATCCTCAGCATGTTACCAGCATGTTTTAGCATGATTAACATGTTGTTAATCATGTTTCTAACATGTTGTTAATCATGTTTCTAACATGTTGTTAGTATGTTTCTAGCATAATTGACATGTTGCTAGCATGTTTTTAGTATGATTAGCATGTTGCTAGCTTGTTTATAACATGATTAACATTTTGCCAACATACTGTTAGCATGTTGTAAGCATGATTAGCAAGTTACTAGAATGTTTTTATCATGATTAGCATGTTCCTAGCTTGTTTTTAGCATAATTAGCATTGTAGCTAGCTTATTCCTAACATTATTAACATGTTACTAACATGTTATTAACATAATTAGCATGTTGCTAGCATATTTTAGCATAATTAACATGTTGCTAGCATTTTTTAACATGATCATCAATGTCAATTGATGACAATATGTCAATTTTGACATAATATGTTTCTAACATGTTTTAAACATGATCAGCATGTTTTTAGCACGATTGGCGTTAATTATGTTTCTAAAATGTTGGTATATCTAATATAATTAGCATGTTGCTAGCATGTTTTTAACATAATTATCATGTTCTTAGCATGATTAGCATGTTGCTAGCTTGTTTATAACATGATTAACATGTTACCAACATGCTGTTAGGCATGATTAGCAAGTTACTAGAATGTTTTTATCATGATTGGCATGCTGTTAACCCATTTCTAGCATGATTAACATGCTGCTAGCTTGTTTTTAGCACAATAATCATGTTGCTAACATGTTTTGTTTTTTTCCAGGCATGTCTTATGCTGCAGCGAGATGGATACCCATTTTCAAATTAATTTAGAAGCAGAATGACTTTTAGTGTTGGAAACCTATTTATCCTTTGCTGAAAGTTCCACTTCATCATGGACAGCACAAGTCATGCTTGTTTACTTAGTAACTGAGCACTGTGGAAAGAATGAGAAAGTAGTGCTTTTACAAGCCAGCTTAATGAGATTAATGTATATTTTGATGTACCATAAACACTTGTCAGTACTGTACATTCCACAGTGAACTTAAATTATATTTCAAAGACTACAGAAGTTAAATTACATATTAAAATGAAATTAAGTTGTATTTTAATTAATCAAAAAAAAAAAAAAAAAAAAAAGCAAAGTTTTATCCTAAGTTTATTAAACTAACTGCAATTAGTAGTACTGCATATAACCTGTACTTTAGCTTTTGCTCTGGCAGTACAAACTCCAGCACTCTAGGGGGCAATAGTGCTCAAATGTCTCTGCTATTAAACCAAATGTGGAATAACTTGGGTACAGCTATTAGCATGTTAACTTACTCTGCAAAGTTGCTCTGCCATCACAGTACTGGCAAAGCCAAAAGAAGGTAAGCCTACAACCTTTAGCCAAAAAAGCGTAATGGCTAAAGCTAACGCTTCCGGTTTGGGAAAGGAGACCAGTGGCTGTTTTCTTTGAATGGATTTCAGTGGAGGAGAGACTTCACTACGCTGAATAAACAGCTTTTTAGAGGAAACAGCTTATCATTTAACGAATCGACCGCCTATCGGCTAATTTCCAAAATGTTTTATACTAAACAATACTTTAGGATGTAACTGTTTTTATTGTGTACATCGAGAAAAAACCTGCGCCGTTGTATGAGAAGTCACTGACTTTTTGCGACTTTTTGCGACAAGTTTCAGCTTACGGCACTTCCCATTCATTCCTATGGTATCCGTAAACAGTGACTGAGTGTCACACAACTCTGAACTGAAAATCAATGACGTCAAGATCTGTGTGATTGGTTATCAAGGCACACGTGATCCAAGTTGACCATTACGCTTTCTCTGGTAATGGCCTAAAAGAGAAACCCTGCAGAAGAAGACTGCTTATGCTAATGTCCACTATAGTGCCCCTTGTGGCAATGCTGACAATTGCGTTTATTGTTACATATTTGTGAATGTTTTTTTTGTTTTTTTTGTCAACCTAAGGCCAGAAATGTATATTAGGAGTTAAATGATTAAATGTCTGCTAAATATACAATAATGAAGCTTTCTATTACTGTACTAATGTTCTGATAATATTAAAACACAGTAGCTAAGATTTATAATTGTAGCAGCTATGACTTTATTCTTCTAACATAAAACTGTAACATCACACTACTTGTCCTTGAAAGCATTTTTTTTTTCTTCCAAATGTGTCTGGTTCTTCCCACCTTTTGAGTAATTCTTGGCTTACTATTTTGTCTTTAGGGATCCCAGCAGGGCACACTCATGGCTTGTGTGTAATTTTGGCATGGCCTACTTTTCCAGGGATGTTTAATTGCTCGCCTGTCCACCTTCCTACCCATAGGCATTGTGTTCACCAGTAGCACTTGGGACTACCATTAAGCCCTTATGCATGCATTATTCAAAATCAGAGGATGGTTTATTTATATACGTTATGCCTCTTTTTTTACGAATGGGTTGTTTTTACAGACTTAAGTCTGCATTTAGTCAGAGTGCTTTTGAAGACGGGCAGTGGAACAAATAAAAAAAAATACTTCAAAATGCTCTCTGTCCACACTATTGTTTTTCAAAGTTTCTTGTCCACACCAACATATCTGATTTTTTAAAAATGATATTGCTCATACCTCCTTTTCAAATACCTCCATTTGCATGTTCGACACAAAAACAGACTCTCTCCAGCTGAACAGGTTTCTGCTAAATTATATCACAAAGTTATAAAGCCATTTTGGTGGTGATGTGTGAATGGGAGTTTATTGTTCAACAACATAAAGCCATGGCATGTGTGAATAGCAAATGTGGTACATTTACCAGAAAAGTCAATTTTATAGCAATTTAGGAGGGTTAATGTGTGAAAGTGTCTCATGTAGATGGCAGACAGCAATGCTGCTCAGTAGGCTTTATACTTTCCTAACTTCTGCTGCCTTATCAGAGCCTAGGAGGGCTATTAAACCAAATCTACCGGGAGAACAATCACCAGTACAGCTCTTTACACTGAATCTATTCTGAGACACCGGTTCCTCTCAGTGTCTGAACTGCTGCAGTTGTCTTTGTGTCAGCCCTTCATAGTCCTGCTCCATTCTCATTAATTAGCACAGTCGATTAGCAATTAAAACGGCTGTTAATGAAACCCTCTCCTTTTCTTCCACCTCTGGGCGTATCAAGTCTGAGTTAGGAGAACAGTGCAGCATTCCTGCCAAATTCAATAGACATGGTTCAAAAGTGTGCGATAAAATACTCTTTCATTGAGATGTGAACAAAGAGCCTATTGAAATGGGCAAGGTTATTGTCTGTATGCATCAGGGTTGTATAGTACACATTTAATTATGAAATCTCAGTTTCAAAATGTGAATAAAAGATTTTCCCCCTAATTCAATATGTTAATTACATGTAACTTGTTCTTCATCCCAGGCCAACTCTACTCTGCATCGCTCACATACTCTAGTCAAAATGTCAGCATTCTCAGATGGCACTTGGATGATCAGATTAGAAGAGCAGAACAAACAGATGTACATTATATTTGAGGTTTATTACAAATACTGTATTAGATACAATTTTTATTTTTATTTATTTATTTATATATTTTTTGACTGTGTACAAATTCTTAAAAAAAAAAAAAATAAAAATAAATAAATAAATAAATAAATAAAAAAAAAATAAAAAAAAAAAATAATAATAATAATATATATATATATATATATATATATATATATATATATATATATATATATATATATATATATATATATATATATATATATATATACTGTTGAGCTTTTAATACAATGATTTTCTTAGTGACTTCTGTGGCTTGCCCCCCTCCAATTATGTTTTATTTATTTATGTATTTGTTTTATTTATTTCCTGAAAGTTATTAAATAAAACAAAACAAAACAAAAACAAACAAACAAACAAACAAAAAAAAACATTTTAGTGTAGGTTTAAGGCAATTGCTGATCAACAGGTAAGTATATTAAATCAAAACTTTTAAAGACAAGTAATTTCCTGACAGTTAAAAGTGTTATATAGCCTACTGAATCATAATGCTGGCAACAATGGAACCACTTGGGAGAAATTTGCCAGCTGACTTATTTCTTAGCACAAAAGAGGACAATGGTGCAAGAGGAACCAAATTATTGTTTTGAGTGTGAAAATATAGCAGAAGTAATACTGACATTCAAAAACAATGGACTTGTGACAAGGCTCCTGAAATAATCAGGTCTTCACTTTAAGTTTTCATTTAGTGATGAGTGATTTTTTGCTAGAAAAAGAGCAGGAAAAATACCATGCAAGTGCCTCAGAGCCGGCAAAAGCTATGAAAAGAGTGACACTTTATCTCACAGACTACGACGCAGCCTGCAGAAGTGACATGCATGGTTGCTGTCACCACTAAAATTGCTTACCGCAGCCAAAGCACAATAAACTCATTTAACCTCTTCCAAGGCCCATATTTACAAAATATAGACTTCTGGGAATCCATACTCTGGTCTCAAGAAACCAAGTCAAACATTTCGGATCCAAAGGCATCCAAAATGTTCTGGTGTTGCTATAGGAGGAGTACAGTGAGAGGTGCCTGGTTCCCACAGTGACGTTCAGTGGTAGTAAAACTCATATATATAGAGATGCATGAGTGCTGAAGGTGTGAGGGAGTTGTGCTTTATCAATGCTGTCATGAATTCACACACCACTGTGTGATGTAATAAAAAAACTTGAAACAGAAGATGCCACCCTCTCGACATTCCCTGCATTGTTGGGCATTTTTTCAACATGACAATGAAGATATTAATTCTCCCAAGGTAAAAATCCTTCAGTGGACATGTATTTCACCCAATCACTCTTGAGCAGCTGTGGGGGATTCTGTAGAGATGAGCTAAGCAACACTTCCCATTAAAGACCAGGGCATTTAAGGAGGTCCAGAAGTTAAACAGGACAGATGTGGCATTTTGTCATGATCTTGTACACTCAGTGTCAAGAGGCGTCAGAGCAGTATACTTAAAGTTCTGGAGGACATACTAAGTTCTAGAATATTATACAGGGTGTACTCATTTCTGCAATCCTTATTTTAAACAAAATTGGCTAATTTACTTATTTTACTAAAAAAAAAAAAAAAGAAAAAAAAAAAAAGGCATATATTTTGTGTTTTTATTAAGTATATGTTTAATACATTTCAGTTTTGCCATATTTCCATTAATTATATTAGTGATCATTAAGAAAATACATCTTTTATTCAGAGGGGGTGTACTCATTTATGCTGTGCACTGTACATAATGACCAGAAAGACTGTGTGATGGCCAAGGACCTTTTTGGACTGTTTTGATCTCACACAGTTTTTTAATGGCTGTACTCACTCATTGTAAAGGTCATACACTGGACTTGGTTAAAGCAAATTATTCATTAGTGTCTAAGTTTTCACCTGCTGATGTCTGCTTTAGTCTGCTAGAAACATTACATCCTTGTAGACATTCATTAGGTACATGCACATAAGCCTTTCCCTCACTTTCTGAATGAGGGAAAAGATCTTCATATTCTTCTCAGATTACTGAGATTATTATTGCTACTGAAAATAACCAAAGCAATTCTAGATAGCTCTTTCACAATATTAATCGGCTACTTAATAGCGATGCTGCTAACACTTTATCTGCTTCAGTTCAGTATTGATTTTTGCTCTCTCTCTCTTTTTTTTTGTTCTAAAATTGAAAATGTTCATTAACATCTCTAGCTCACTTACTATTTAGTTTATCTAGCTTTTCTGGTACTTTTCTTTCCAAATTTTTCTTATTAGATCTTGAGTCACTTTGTAGGCTGCTGTCATGTATGAAAGCTTTCACTTGCATGCTCAAACCTTTGTCTTCAAGGGCATTTAAATCTTGTTTTTTGCTCCTTGTGTCTAGCTGTTCTCAGTATAATAAATGACTTCCTGTCAATTGGTACTGTGTCAGCGGCATTTAAAACTTATGCTCCAGGTTTTTAGAAAAAAACAAAACAAAAAACAAAACAAAACAACAACAACAACAACAACAAAAAAACACAGATTTTAACAATTTTAAGTAACTCATTTTAATTTCTAAACTCTCATTTTGACTAAAAGTGACTATAAGTGTATTGTCACTTCACAACTCCATAATCAATTTGCGTGAGTGAGTTTGTATTTTTTGGCAGTCACAAATCTGATGGTTGGGCCTGTTCATATTGGTGTCCCGCAGGGCTCAGTTCTTGGCCCTTTACTTTTTAACTTTCCCACATGGTCAGCTACCATGATCACTTGGCCTCACTTCTATGCTGATGACACACAGATTTATATTCATAAAACTCTTTAATGCCAGTCTGACATTTGAGCTCCATGTGCAGAACACTGTTTAGACTTCCTTTTTTAACTTCAGAAATATTGCAAGCTTATAAGCTGAAAGGCTGTAATGCACTTTGTCTACTGTAATGCACTCCTTGCTGGAGTCTCTAAACCCTCTGTAAACAAATGACAATACCGGAAAATTCTGGCAGCCAGAATCTTGACCAGGACAAGAGCTGGTGATCAGATTACCCCTATTTTGGAGTTTTAGCACTGGCTTCCTGTCTGGGACTGACATATAAAGCATTGCATGGTCTGGCTCTGCAGTACTTGCCTGAGCTCCTAACACAATCAAGTTGTAAACCTGCACTCTTTTCAATGTTCTCCATACATGACAGTTTTTTTTTCATCCTATGCTCTGAAATGTTGTAACTCTCCTGGCTGACAGTAGGGAAGCACAATTGTTAGGTAGGTACTATTTCAGGATAGCTTTTACCTGACTACTGGTTTGTGTGTTTATTTGTTTCCTTGTTTCTTTTTGCTTGTGTTTTGCCTTTTTACGTCTCTATAAAAATATGTAATTATTATTAATTAAAAGTATGTAATACTTTATATTGAATGCAATTAATTGAATTTAAGAGTGTTTTTTTTGACTCACTTAAGTAGGGCTGTAATTATTACACAATAATTACACTCTGAACACTGTTTAAATATTTATATGTATACACGCTGAATACATTGCAAGAATTTATGGTATATATCCTTTAAATTGTATTATTTGTTATTTATACCATTGCTTAAGTGTGTTAAGAAACACAGGGCCTGTCCCAATAGCCAAACTTACTGTCTTGACACCTGAGAGAGAATGCACACGACAAGAAGAAAGTATGCAAAACTCTTGTAACCAAAAGGTTGCGGGTTCGAGTCCCAGGTCCGGCAGGGATTGAAGGTGGGGAGAGTGAATAACCAGCACTCTCTCCACCCTCAATACCACGACTGAGGTGAGTCCCTTGAGCAAGGCACCAATCCCCCAACTGCTCCCTGGGCGCCGCAGCGATAGCAATATGGCTGCCCACTGCTCCGGGTGTGTGTTCATGGTGTGTGTGTGCGTGTTTGTTCACTACTCACTACTGTGTGTGTGGGTTAGATGGGTTAAATGCAGAGCACAAATTCCGAGTATGGGTCACTTGGCCACACGTCCCTTTCTTTCCTTTTCATTTCCTTTCCTATCTCAAGTCTAAAAAATGCCAAAACTCAGTGCACTTAAAGCACCTAATAAACCCTTTCACTCTTCGCGCCCACTTGAGCACTTAAGCTCAAAGTATACTTCACTTTTTACGGGTACGTGAACTGATTTTTGTAACCAGGTCACACATGCGCCTTTAACCCTTTTATGGTGTTCATATTTTTGATACTCAGCCAGTGTTCGTGGGTCTGGTGGACCCGCTGCATTTTTGTGATTTTAATTCAACACAATTAAAAAAAAAATATGTTAAAATACTCAACAGATGTTTACTTCATCCCAACTGCAAGCAATATAAACAGAATGTTTGGCTGATATTTGCCCTTTTCCTTTGTTAGATCACATTTATGAATTAAAGTGCTACAGCCTTGTGCAGGAATGGCAGGGGCAGAAGCACACAACTCACACTTACACTCACACTCTCTCAGACTCTCTCTCACACACATACTAACACATACACACACACATAAACACAAATAAACATGCTAATAGCAGGCCCAGACAATAGGGGGACAGAGTGAAGTTACATCTTGCGATGCGATGTATCAAGTGTACAAAATGTGTAAATAAAACTGTAAAAATGTATTCACATTTTTACAACACTATGTTGTAATTGTGTCCTGTTGGATAATCAAAAGTTCTACAAACACTTGCGCTCTTCATGCCCACTTGAGCACAAAAGCTCAAAGCATACTTCATTTTTTACGCGTACATGAAATGATTTTTGTAACCAGGTCACACATGCACATTGAGGTTATTTTGCAGTAATCAGTTGTTCCACAAGGTGGCAACACGGTCTCGGGTGGTTGTTTCACAGTAGAAAACGAAACTAAAGAGACAGAACAACAACAACAACAACAAAATAGTGGATACATGTGTTGACCGCCTACATATACTTTGAAAGGCTACGTGTTTGACTGTACGCATATGCTAGCGCACATATACAAAAACAAAGTATAGCCAAGTATGGCCATGTAGCCCAAGTAGGCAAGTGGTTAAGGTAAAGACCATTAGTTTGGGCATTAGGACAGGTCCATAGTCATGAAAGGTTGCTCTCTTTAAATACACTCCTTTTCCCAAGGGTAGAAGCAGCGGTAGGTCATGACTGTCTATCTGGAGGCTTAATGTGTGTCACTGATCCAGCAGGGTCAGTGAGCTTGTGAACTAACATTGTGCCTTGTCCATCTGTTAGTATTTTTCCTCAAACATGAATAGATTAAAATACTAGATAAAGAGTACAACTTTTATGTCTCTTTTTTTTCAGTTTTTTTTTAGTTCACTGTGACATATCAAATGCTCAAACATTTATTTACGTGTGAATTCACTTAACACCCTGTTTGTCTTCAGGACATGACATGAACACCAGGGACTTCTGGCATGGTGACATGTCTGTCACTTTTATCTAATAAGGAGGGCAGACTTGACTGGCAGAGCATGTGGAAAACATGCAGTCATTCAAGGTTCATTTTAATATTAAAACGAATGTGACGAAGATTGTGGAAATACACAATTCCCGAACTGTATTGCATTTGAATTTCTATTACCTTATTATTTGTTTTAAATACATGCTGATAATTTAAAGGTGCACTACTGATGAACAATTATTGAGCAAGGACATAAAAATATGTGTTCAAAACTGTCTCTTTGCCATACCCAGTGGTTAGCTTATAATAAAGATTTATACACTGCTCAAAAAAATAAAGGGAACACTTAAACAACACAATGTAACTCCAAGCCAATCACACTTCTTTGAAATCAAACTGCCCACTTAGGAAGCAACACTGATTGACAATCAATTTCACATGCTGTTGTGGAAATGGAATAGACAACAGGTGGAAATTATAGGCAATTAGCAAGACACCCCTAATAAAGGAGTGGTTCTGCAGGTGGTGACCACAGACCACTTCTCAGTTCCTATGCTTTCTGGCTGATGTTTTGGTCACTTTTGAATGCTGGCGGTGCTTTCACTCTAGTGGTAGCATGAGACGGAGTCTACGACCCACACAAGTGGCTCAGGTAGTGCAGCTCATCCAGGATGGCACATCAATGCGAGCTGTGGCAAGAAGGTTTGCTGTGTCTGTCAGCGTAGTGTCCAGAGCATGGAGGCGCTACCAGGAGACAGGCCAGTACATCAGGAGATGTGGAGGAGGCTGTAGGAGGGCAACAACCCAGCAGCAGGACTGCTACCTCCGCCTTTGTGCAAGGAGGAACAGGAGGAGCACTGCCAGAGCCCTGCAAAATGACCTCCAGCAGGCCACAAATGTGCATGTGTCTGCTCAAACGGTCAGAAACAGACTCCATGAGGGTGGTATGAGGGCCCGACGTCCACAGGTGGGGGTTGTGCTCACAGCCCAACACCGTGTAGGACGTTTGGCATTTGCCAGAGAACACCAAGATTGGCAAATTCGCCACTGGCGCCCTGTGCTCTTCACAGATGAAAGCAGGTTCACACTGAGCACATGTGACAGACGTGACAGAGTCTGGAGATGCCGTGGAGAACATTCTGCTGCCTGCAACATCCTCCAGCATGACCGGTTTGGCAGTGGGTCAGTAATGGTGTGGGGTGGCATTTCTTTGGAGGGCCACACAGCCCTCCAAGTGCTCGCCAGATGTAGCCTAACTGCCATTAGGTCCCGAGATGAGATCCTCAGACCCCTTGTGAGACCATATGCTGGTGCGGTTGGCCCTGGGTTCCTCCTAATGCAAGACAATGCTAGACCTCATGTGGCTGGAGCGTGTCAGCAGTTCCTGCAAGACGAAGGCATTGATGCTATGGACTGGCCCGCCCATTCCCCAGACCTGAATCCAGTAGAGCACATCTGGGACATCATGTCTCGCTCCATCCACCAACGCCACGTT
This sequence comes from Cirrhinus mrigala, assembly GCA_036247105.1. Classification (NCBI taxonomy): domain Eukaryota; kingdom Metazoa; phylum Chordata; class Actinopteri; order Cypriniformes; family Cyprinidae; genus Cirrhinus; species Cirrhinus mrigala. The sequence continues at coordinate 5,366,015 of CM070027.1, read as the reverse complement.
CCACCACAGACTGTCCAGGAGTTGGCGGATGCTTTAGTCCAGGTCTGGGAGGAGATCCCTCAGGAGACCGTCCGCCACCTCATCAGGAGCATGCCCAGGCGTTGTAGGGAGGTCATACAGGCATGTGGAGGCCACACACACTACTGAGCCTCATTTTGACTTGTTTTAAGGACATTACATCAAAGTTGGATCAGCCTGTGGTGTGTTTTTCCACTTCAATTTTGAGTGTGACTCCAAATCCAGACCTCTATGGGTTAATAAATTTGATTTTCATTGATAATTTTTGTGATTTTGTCAGCACATTAAACTATGTAAAGAACAAAGTATTTAATAATAATATTTCATTCATTCAGATCTAGGATGTGTTATTTTAGTGTTCCCTTTATTTTTTTGAGCAGTGTAATTTGAAGTATCTGGTCGAATTTGAAATGTTCAGGTCATTTGTATTTGCATGGTTACATCATATCTAAATAAAGAGAAAAAAGATGCAGCAGTTACAGTGCACTTGTATGTGGTGGGAGGTGTGTGAATCCTTCTGACAGCTTGTAATCATAACTAACAAGTGACATAAATAACATGAAAAGACATCAGTGACAGGGCCCATAAAACAACTCTTCATTTCAAAATATTATTTTCAGTGTGCCAAAACAGTGGAAAACAGCTACTCATGCAAAATACATTATTTACAGATATTTGTTTTTTATTGACTTTTTTTTTTTTTTTTTTTTTAGAAAATTTTAATATATTTTTTTCTAAATATTTTTTATTTAATTTAATTTAGCATTTCTTAAGCCAGGGGTGAACTTAACCTTCTACACCCTGATCAAAAAATCTCTTTAACAACAGCGGTTTACACTATGGGATGTTGCTACATGATCTGCTCAATCTGTGAAAAAGTACACAAATACATTGCAAGCTTCACTACGGGAAACATAGAGTTTCTGAATTCACGTCTCTATTTTCAACTTCTTGCCAGACTCCAAGTGTCAAATATTGCTGATCAGTTAAACCCAGCCATTGCTGGATGTAAAGACAACTATTTTCATTTCATTCATCTCCAACACAGTCGCATGTTCATTCAAAGGATACACTCAGTGTATGAAAGCTTTCCAAAGACACACCACTGCATATAGTATCTAATTGTTTTTGCATGCCTATGTGTTGAAATAGATGCATGCATTCTGCTACCACATCAAATAAGCATATACACTAAAACCACATGTAAATGTAAACTTGTGCATGCTGTGAAATCTACAGCTATTCATGGAAAAACCTGATCACAAGTTGTCACCTTCTGCTCATCACCTAACGCTCCTCAGCAGTGCATCTCACCTCCATGTCTACTTCACACACTCACACTGCAGTCTTTTTATATCCCACAGCCGCTGGTGAATAAAAGTCATACAACTCTGGAAAAGATGTCCTCTAAATCCTTGCCGTATGTTCGGTGCAAATGATGTTGAGATGAATATTTATCCATGCATTCTGTTGTTTCTTTTTAATGGCCATGCTTGACTAATCCCAATATGTTGAAATCAAAAATAGAAAATAATTGTTCACATATAGTTCAGTCATGACAACTCTGCGAATAGTTTTAGCGCAATATGACAATATGTTAATGTATCAGATGTTAATGTTAATGTCTGCTATGCAAGCACTGCTGCAGATGCTGCAGATGAAGTCAACCGAGACCAAATACATTAACACTGTCATATCGTGCTAAAACTATTCACAGAGTTGGCATGACTTAACTATATGTGAACAATTATATTCTATTTTCAGAGCAAGTGTGGACTTGTCACTGCAAATAGATACACAGACATGCCACCATGAGCTTGCTGAATAGGCATATATAATTCGAGTAGACAAGTGGAGCTGGAGGAGGTGGAGGGTGTCAGAAGAGCTCTGATAATGACGTGATAGCTTGTATGCACTGTTAAATACAATTGATTGCTAACAGATTGCATGCAAAGGACCTATAAGCCTACGGTATCTATAATTTTATGACTGAGCTATATATTTGACGTCAAGTCTTTTCTTTGTACGCTTGTGTACTAGATATCATGTGAAAATGACCAGATTTACCAGATATGGCATGGTCATAAATTTAGTTACCCAAATCCAGAGGAACAGAAGTACTGTAGGCTGCGTGCAGGGAGCTAGCAATATGTATTGCGAAAAGTAAGTGTCTGGCCTAAGTTATTGAACCTATATTCCCTTAATATGTTATATTAAAAAAGATAAGGTGCTGCTCTGGCCTATACTTATGGCAGGTAGCGGTTTTGATCAATGTGAAATGGATATCATCCCCCTCAGGGAAGCAAATCCTAGGGCACTGTTTTCTTGGCAATGCAAGCGTGCTCAATTAGAGGACATTAAATGGTAAGAGCTCTCGCCTCATGAAAAGGTCAGCAGTTAGACCTTGGCAAAATGTCAGCCTTGTGTAACTAGCGCAGGCAAGAAGATCCTTGGCCTGAACAAGCGAGGAGTTCATGAGAGATCTCTCTCATTTGTTCACCTGTCAGGGGGGAATGGGAATGAATGGATGCTGTAAATGATAGCTATATGATTTTCTAGGAATGACTGACAAATTAAATGAGGTAATGGTGAAACTGGGGCCTTGACACATGCAGGAACGAAAAGTCAAGGACACAGATAGATGCTTCTCGTACAAGCACTTTCCTTATAGTTGCGGGTCTAAAAGTAGTGGATATAATATCAATAAGTCTCAAAAAAAATTTGACCTGATTCAACTCCATGACAATACGAAAATAAATCCTTGAGGATAGAATGAATGTTCTGTTGCACCCTGTATTACGTTGTAATATTGAGGTCAGGCTCAACAAATCCTCCAGAAATGGCAAATGGTAGGGGATTAAGGCTATTGTTGATGCAGTCGGAGCACTAGCACTTTTCATGCCGTATCAGCAGAGCAGCTCAATGTGTTTGATATATTCCAAATACAACGACAGCTGACCTTTGCAATCTATTAAACAGGCCTGTTCAGCCCAGTAAATGTTATTTGTGCAATTTTGTGTATTAGTCTGAAGCAGTCGTTGAATTCCAAGACATACTCTCATTTGCTGCATAGTTATCTGTGACTACTTTTGGGAAAAAGCCTTATGAAAAAGTACAGTGGCAATACCTTATGGAATAATGATAGTATCACACTGTGTCCTAACCAAGCAGGACATGACAAGTTTCCAGCATTAAGCCATGTGAGCTGAATTTAGACCAGTCAGATTTCACAGTAGGCAGAGCTCAGATTCCAGATATTCAAATAGTTGTATCTCAGCTAAATATTGTCCTATCCTAACAAACTATACATTAGTGGAAAGCTTATTTATTCAGCTGATGCATAAATCTCAATTTGGTTTTGTGGTCCAGGGTCACACATATGAGTCATCAGAAAAATTCTATTTAGGATACCATACTGCACATATATTTAGGACTTATTGTTACAATATATCATTATACCAAACAGTGTGAGAAATTAATGACAGAATTTTTATTTTGGGTGAACTAACCCCTAAAGGAGTAGTTCACTTCCAGAACAAAAATTTACAGATAATGTACTCACCCCCCTTGTCATCCAGGATGTTCATGCCTTTCTTTCTTCATTCGTAAAGAAATTACAGGAATTCTTCCTCGGCTGGGATCGTTTAGAGCCCTTTGAAGCTGCATTGAAACTGCATTTTGGACGTTCAAACTCGCAGGCACCACTGAAGTCCACTATATGGAGATAATTCCTGAAATGTTTTCCTCAAAAAGCATAAATTCTTTATGACTGAAGAAAGAAAGGCATGAACATCTTAGATGACAATGGGGTGAGTACATTATCTGTAAATTTTTGTTCTGGAAGTGAACTACTCCTTTAAAATAACTGATTTAAATGTACTCACTGAGCTCTATCAACTTTTTTCTTGTGAAAAGTCTAGTTGCTTTATGTGTGTCTATGTAAATCCCTCAATGCCACTCTGCATTTGGACAGTTGAGACATGCCTTCCATCTTTGACAGCTATGACAGGTACAACACTTAGCAAAGTGGAAGACACATGGCAGGTTTGTCCCTCCACTGACCATTTGTGCTGTTTGCTCGCTGAAATGTGATCAAAGACATGAAGCAGGGGTCGGATGGCTCTTCTTACTTTGAAGGACAATTTCCCTTTGTAATGTTAAAGGGGTAGTTCACCCAAAAATTTAAATTCTGTCATTAATTACTCACCCTCATGTCGTTCCAAACTTGTAAGACCTTCGTTCATCTTTGGAACACAAATTAAGATATTTTTGATGACGCTCAAGAGCTTTCTGACCCTGCATAGACAGCGGCGCAACTGTAATGTTCCCAGGCCCAGAAAGGTAGCAAGGATATCATTAAAATAGTCCATGTGACATTAGTGGTTCAACCATAATTATGAAGCTACGAGAAAACGTTTTGAAGATTGAGTGTTTGACTTAAGTACTGTTAAGATCAGAGATACTCTAAGACTTTTACGTCATATTGGAATTAGTGACTTGTAACTTGTAATGAAGCCATTTTCGCTGTAAGATATCTGTACATTTTACAGATAGTACTTTTTACAGATAGTACAATTTTTGGCACCTGGGTTGAAAAGTTACACAGATTCGGAATGACATAAGGGTGAGTAAATGACTTTAGAATTTTCATTTTTTGGGTAAACTATCCCTTTAAGGCCCATATAAAGGGTTTACAAAGAGACATGAGGTCATTTTGTTCGCAAAAGAAGTTTTAATCTGTATCCTGAATGCCATTCATACTGACATCATCCTTTCTACAGACACTTCTGCCTTACCTAACAATAATGAGTTCCCATCAGGAGCCCAGCATATCTGGAGAAGGACTCATGCTGTCCCTTCTGCTGTCAGCATGTTTTAATCTCTATAGCCACTGATGAATGGCAGAAAGATGAATGGCAGCTTTTTGATAATAAAGAAAACACTAAAATGCTGGCATATATTTGGATGGAAGCCTCAGGTCCTGAATATGAGATATGTTGAATGGGAATCGTATCTGCAATATTGTTTAACGGAGAATGCATCTGAATTATAATGCTCTGCATTGAACGCAAGCTCTATGTGTGCGTGTTTGTCTCAGAAGATTGGTCAGCAAGAGATTTCAGCAGGAAGCTGCTTTCAAAGCTGCAAATGACATGCACAGCGGCAAACATGCTTGCAGTGCCATTTACCAACAGAGAGAAAGACAAAGTGAAAATAAGGAGGAGAGGTGGCCATAATTACCTCAGAGCCTCAGCGAGTCTCTCATAATGGGTTAGACTCATAAAGCTTGCATTAAGCCTCTCTGTGGAGCAAATAGAACAGCTCTCCTTTTTCCTCATGTTCTCAACCCCTGTAGATTTGTGAATGTAACCTTTTGGTGAATATAGCTTATAACACTGGGATTCAGTTATAAAAGAAAGGGGTTGCTTGCATAGTCCATCTGTTGAACTGCCAATAGTATGTCCCATGAGCCTGTAGTGCACTTTTCCTGGCTTGGCAGGATCACTGATGACTCATAATGTAATTTATTTAACAGTTAGTTCCGGTTCTCAAATTTGATTGGCTGAGCAGCGTTTCAGGAATGTTTTTTCAGTGACTCATTATGCAGGTTAAATAGTTACGTTAGCAGGTGGCAACATATTGCCGTTATAATCATTGAATCATTTACTCAACCGATTCATTCAAAAAATGTGATTTGAGACTCCCAATGATTCACTTACTGTATGTGGTGCCTTTGTTTGGAATTAAATTTCGTTGGCAAAGCAGAAAATAGAATATTGTGTGAAAACGTAATTTACTGTATATTAAAGGGACAGTTCACCCAAAAATGACAATTATCCCATGATTTACTCACCCTCAAGCCATCCTAGGTGTATATGACTTTCTACTTTCAGACAAATGCAATCAGCACTATATTAAAGGGGTCATCAGATGCCAATTTTCCACAAGTTGATTCTTTAGGGTCTTAATAAAAAGTCTATAATATACTTTGGTTAAAATTTCTTAATGTTAGTGTAAAGCCACGCCCTTTTCTTTGTCAAAAACAGCTTTGTTCACAGCGACCCGTTTTTGTGCATGTCCCTTTAAATGCTAATGAGCTCTACTCAGCCCGCCTCTCTTTTCCATGGGGTGACAAGCCTTTCTTTGATAGACTGCAAACTTTAGCCGCAAAACTTGCTAACTTGCACATTATTAGGAAAGGCAATTTGCAAAGATTCATAAAAAACCCTTATACTTATCTCTTCTGTAGGTGAAGTTGGATCACGAATGATTCGTGTGAACACAGATACATTTAGGCAGATCAGGGGGCGCATTCCCTTCAAAAAAAAAGTAATCCTCTGCGTCTTCAGCGGCTCAGATGTCGGGAGTAAATGACGACTGCTATGTTCATTATTACATCCAACAATACACCTCAATCACTTAGGAGACATTCTTGTCCACCCCTGCTCAGACGTCGAAACAATGGCGGACTGTTCACATCTCACTCAAACCGGGTTTGGGTCAATGAATAGTTGTGGGAGAGGCCTGTGCAGAACTACGTCATTCTGCCAGGAATCTCAGAACAGCCTGATTTGAGAAAGTGATTATTATTATTGGGGATTTAAAACACACACACACACACACACACACACACACACACACACACTTATGTTCAAACAACATGTAAAAGTGAATTTTGCGATGATTAAAGAAATGTCCCAGCTGACTCATTCAGGAAAGAAGTAAATGTCTCTCTTTATGAATGATTTTGAATCATTGGTTCATTCGTTCAAAATGCGGATTTCATTTAGAAACTGAACACTACTGTGTTACTCAGAGACACACAACAATTCTGCTATGTCTTTAAAGGTAATATGTTCTCGGCAAAATTGAGCAAAAACAGATAATATTGTGTTTAAAATATAACACAATAATTCAAGTTCATATTAGTGATGGGAAGTTCGGATCATTTTACCGACTCGGACCTTTGAGTCTCGTTCAGCAAAATGAAGGAATCTTTTTTCGAGTCATTTCGTTCATTTTAGCAAAATATAATTTATATCTTACGTGTTGCCTCCCTAACACATCGACTGCTTACACAACCGTTGATCACACTACAAACAAGACAAAACTATAATGCTATAAGAAACAGAAAAGATTAATTCATTGTTTACCTGGGTCTTTAGTTTATGATTAGCTCACCTGACCTCTTATCTGACAAGTTTTTGGGTTTGAGTCGTTCGTTCATCACGTGACAGCCCAATAAGCTTAACCAATGCAGTCTGAGCCGGAAAAAGAATTGATTAGTTCATCTCTCGAGTCTTCGGGTTTGAGTCGTTCGTTCATCACATGACAGCCCAATAAGCTTAACCTATGCAGTGTGAGCCGGAAAGAGAATTGATTAGTTCATCTCTTGAGTCTTCGGGTTCGAGTCATTCGTTCATCACGTGACAGCCCCATAAGATGAACGAACGACTCCAAAAACCCGAAGACTCGAAACAGGTGAACTAATTCCAGTAGTTCCAGAACTAATGCAGTATATATAGGGTTTGATTTTAAAATTCAAAATATTGACATGAAATGATAACTGCAAATCCGTGTTTTGCTGCCAGGAATCCATTTGTTTCTGTGAATTCCAGCGATTCATTTGCTTCTCTTTTTTGTAGCTTTCGGCAGTCTGTAAAAATATACCTCAGATTTTTAGTCAGATCTATTCCTACAGTCAGTCGCAAAGCTCTTTCTTGTTTTAGAGGTGTTTTGTGTGTTCTGTTGCAACATTCACGCTGAAAGTCAATGCTGCCATTCAGTCTTTTTGCCACTCAGTGGGCAGAGCCACACTCACTCCAGCTGACGGTGACGTCACGTGCATACATCCTGCAGAGTTTAGCTACAACCTTAATCAAACACACCTGTAGCAGCTAATCAAGCACCTGAACATTGCTTAAAAATACACAGGTAGGTGTTCTGAAGCAGGTTGGAAATAAACTTAGCAGGGTTGAAGACCTCTGCGTTAGTCCATTCAGTAGCGCGTTTGTCACATCTCATCGGAGCTTACGTTGTGCCTACATCCATACGACAATCTTCTGGAATGCCACTTTCTCGTTTTAAATTTGGATAATTTACAAACATGCATCAATTCATTTTAGAAGGCTGTTATTAACCTCCCAGAGCTGTTAGGAGCACTTTTTATGGTGGATGGGCGCAGTTTATTGGACTATTGAATCTCAACAGCCATTCACTGCTTGATGTAAAGCTTGATAGAGTCAGGATCCTTCCCACATTACAGCAAGGTATTCTTTTAATGCAATATTTTTTTAATGATCACATTTGGAAAAATCAGCTGTTTTCTAAGCTCATAATGAGTTAACATAAGCTAGTTTGTTCACAATGGGAAAGAATGCATAAGACAAACTGCCTGTCACAAATACAAAACAAATATACTCCTTTCATAAAGGGAAAAAAAGTTTATAGACCCAAGCAATTTAAAACACTCACACAGAAAACTTTCATATAGATTTCCTGTCTTCATTCGTCTGAACCTTCACTCAACAGATGGAAAAAACAAGAACACTTTTAAGGCACGTTTATTGAAAAAAAAACCCAAAAAAACAAGTGACATCTATCTTATTAGCAATGCAGCACATTGACTGTTTTATTGATTACCTCTGGAGTGTACTGACCTGTCACTGTATAATTTAGATATAAATATTGCATTAAAGATCTGTGTTGGTTTAGACATTAGCAGGCCAAGACAGAATTTAAACTTTCCATGCTAAATTTGAAGGAAAAACTATTGTCCAACACACTCTTTGATGAAACAGGTGCGAATGACTGATCTGTAAAAGAAATATCACCAGAATGAAGAATGCACATATTTGTTTCAAAAGATTTAATTGTTTCACTTCATTAGTTTGCACTAATTAAACTGTAATCCTCGCTCTATGTAAAAGTGTATTTCTGCTCTGGAAATGTCTAATTTGGTGTTCATTTAGCAGCAGTTTTGTGAGCCAAAGATCTGGCCAAGGCCATTTGATCCCATTTCCAATTAAGCACATTGAAAAGGTTTAATCTGTGAAGCTCAGTAGTTGATGTTATTAAAGCACTCAGTTTCCCCTAGAGGGGCTCATGCAAACCATTTTGGCACAGGCAAGGCATTTCAACAAGGGAGAAATAGTTAGAGACTTTCCAGCTGAATCATTGCCACTGTTGCAGGTATTGCATGTTGTATGATTACTGGGAAAACAGTATATTTAGATCGAGTTTGTTTATGGTGTATTTGTAATAAACACCATTGCATCACAATTTTATTGCAATAAATAAATACATAAATAATAAAGCAAAATAAACTATTTCAACCATTCCCAGTGTTGTTGTCTACATCTTTTGTCCTCAGTGCTAATATGCAACATTATAAAATAAATGTATAATTTAAATAAAAATGATTCAAAGTTACACGGTTTGTCACAGTGTTGGCCATAAATTGTGTGATATTCTTCCCCATGTTCTCCTTTTACTAAGTTTACTATGTTGTCCTTTTACTTAGACAATCTGGCTGCACTTTATTTTACAGTACACTCTTAAAAATAAAGGTGCTTTAAAAGGTTCTTCGTGAAGCACCCTTTTTTACATTTACATTTTTAAGAATGTATGTGTACTTATCTAAGAAAGTACTGGTAATATAAAGAAACTACATGGGGTAGGGTTAAGTTTAGGGGTAGGTTCAGGGTTAGTACCTAGTTATTGTAATTACTATAATAAGTACATAGTATGTACATGAGGAACAGAACTGTAAAATAAAGTGTTACTGACAATCTTTATGTGTAGAAGCCAATAGCTGTGATTGCTGATCTGTTAGTGAAGAGCTTTTCTCTTTCCACAATAAAAAATAAAAAATAAAACAAATGATTGTGTTTGTCTCAATTTTCTTTTCCTCTGCAGCTGTAAGACTCTGCTTTTGTTCTTTTCCTTCTCTAAAGGGTTGTTTTCCCCATGCTTTTGATGAATGAACATTGACAAGGTTCTGCTTGGCGATTAGATCTACACAGAGATTGTGACTGCAGGGAATGACGAGTCGCAAAACAGCTATTGCTTCATTTACAAGCTGTTGTGTCTTTGAAGTGAGGTTAATAGAACTGAATCAACTAACAAATAACTGTAAATGTGAAATTTTGCATCTGCTGTAATATAATAATAAAACTGCATCTTGATTTGAACAGTCAAATTACATCTTTGAAATGGCCAGGAGGAATTTAGCACCAGTCACGGTTAACACTTATTTATTGTTTAGTGCAAGGAATATTAAACATAAACAACAATTGTCCTTAAGCGATTAATTGATTGATGCAACAATTAGTTTATTGGCATATAAAATGTATACTAAACAACCAAAAATCTATGTATGTATGTATGTATGTATGTATGTCCACCTTGTTAAAACAGATTTTTGTAGTTTACAACAAAGGTAAAACAATAAAACCTATATATAACAGTTATTTAAAAAGTGCTGTAGCAAGATTAAATGATAAGGGCATGGTGAAAGTTTTCATGTTATTGTGACCTTTATATTACAACAAAGAAAAAAAAAAAATAGTTTGGTTGTTTTACTAGAATTGAACCCCTCGGATATAAAAGTGTCTTTCTGTTTCTCACAGTGATGACAGAGACATATAGATACAACTAGCACCATTACAGTCAATAATTTTTACCCAATCTATTTTCAAAATGCATTTTATCCATCTTACTGTGAGCGATTCATCTATAGGTTTCATTATTTAAAACAAAACAAAACAAAACAAAACAAAACAAAACACAGACTCTCTGGCGATGTATGCCAGACTTCTCCAATCAATTTACCTAAACCCCAGCCCTTTTTAATTTAATTTTTTATTATTATTTTTTTTTAAACAGTCAATTGGAAACAATAGAATCACGTCCACATGCAACATTTTTATTTTTTATTTTTCAATAATCCGGATTCAGGATTCAATTTCACATTAAAGCACTTCAGGGTTATGTTAGTAACAGTCAATTGGTTTTAATATAGGATTAAACTCTGACAGTAATATTTAGGAATATACAATGAATTTTGGAGTGGATGTATGCTCTTATGCTGGTCCCTCAATGTCTGTGGTAGTCAAATTTTCCAAAAAACAAAACAAAAAAAGGATGTCAAGTATAAAAATTCTGGGGAAAATAATAATGTATCCTGAGAATGATTTAATGGCATGACAAAGAAACAAATAATATATTCTCCTTCCAGTAAATAAAATAGTTGCTGGGGTGTTGTAAGGATGTTTTAACTAGTTACCCAGGAATTGCTAGGTGGCTGTGTGCAAGCTGAAATCATTAAATCAACTTCAAGATTGATAATAAACAAATAAATAAACAAACAAACAAACATTACATTTTAGGCCCATCTGATTTATGAAAGTGTCCTTTTTTTATTTTACTTTTGATATGAAACAATATCTCAGATTTCAAATTCTGTCCCTTATTCAAACAATGATACTGTTTTGGCCATGTTTATTGTGGACTGACAGATCGCTGTAGCACCTTAGTTCAAGAGAAGCGGCAGCTCCTTCGCTTTAACACCAGTTACACAACGAAATAAACATGAATGAACATCCGAAGGTATGTTAAAGGGGTCATCGGATGCCCATTTTCCACAAGTTGATATGACTCTTTAGGGTCTTAATGAAAAGTCTATAATATACTTTGGTTACAAATTCTCAATGGTAGTGTAAAACAACCCTTTTTACCTTTTACCTTGTCAAAATGAGCTCTGCAAAAATTATCCTGTTCTGGTCGAGGTTTCTTTAAATATTAATGAGCTCTGCTCGCCCCGCCCCCCTCTTCTCTCTGTGGAGTGACGAGCCTGTTTACTTTAGCTGCATTTAACCACGTTTAGCCACTAAACTTGCTAACTAGCATGCTATTAGGAAAGGCGATCGCAAAGATTAATAGAAAACCCTTGTACTCATTTCTGCTGTAAGTGAAGCTGGATCACAAATGATTTGCACAAACATGGACGGATATATGTTGATCGGGAGGCACATTCCCTTCACAAACAAATGTAATCCACTGCATCTTCAGCGGCTCAGATGTCGGGAGTAAATGACGACCACTACGTTCATTATTACATCCAGCAACACAATACCTCAATCGCTCAATCGGAGATATTCTTCTCTAACTTACATCCCTGCTCCAGCATCAAAACAATGGAGGTGGGACTGTTACAGCTGATTTAGGTGGGTCTGAGGTAAGATGCTCATGTCAATCAACTATCGTGGGAGCGGCCTCTGTCGGTGTGATGCCATACGGTGTGATATTATTTTTACAGATTAATTAAAAACCACTGCATGGATTTTTATCATTTTAGGGTAGATTTGTACATACACTGCCAACACACATTAATGTTCAAACAACATGTAAAAGTGAACTTTGCATCCGATGACCCCTTTAAAAGTCTCATGTAATCGCTCGATCAGTGTTTCGGCCACGAAAAGACGTCAGTATAAACAGCTCATAAACAATATGTCATGTAGCTAACTTCACATTTACTTCATCGGTGTTTAATTTCCTGTTTTCCCTTATATGGTCATGTTCCTGTTCTTGTTTAGTGTGATTAAGTCCTGTTTGGTTCAGCTGTGTTCCCTTGTTATCCCGTGTATTTAAGTTCTTGTTTGTGCTGTTTTCATTTGTCGGGTCTACATCTACTTCTTGTTACGTGTGTCTTCTCAAGTCTTTGCTGTGGATTATCCCTTGTGTTTCTCGATTAAAGTACTGTTTACGTTTACTCCGCATCTCCAGCGTGTTGTGACAGTTATTCGCAGTTAGAAAAATGAGCTCTAGAGAGGAGCACCATACAACATATTCATTATAATCTTTAATATTATTCCTTATTTAATTTACGTTTAAATAAATCTGTAAAGTTTTTATGACAGCCACCATTTAAATGTTTAGAATGCAGAAAATGAATAAAAAATTACCCTATGTAATTTAAAGTTAAACTTTACATTATAACTTTAATATTATAAAAAAATAATTTAAGTGTTATTTAAGTGTTTGTATACGAATCAGCTAATTTTAACCTTCAATATTATAGTAATGTAGTACCCAACTGACTTTCATGTATATTTTGTAGATTTTTTTTTCTTGAAAAAAATTGCAATGTCCTGTACCTCATGTATATCCAAAATAATTGATATTGAATCAAGCTGAAAACTGAATCATATCGAATTGCAAGCTTGTGAAGCACAATCGAATCGAACCGTGAAATTTGTATCAAAACTCAGCCCTAGAAATTACCAGCTGAAGCAGTATCTTGCTTTGTTTCATCTACTAACTGTGAACTGTGCAGCATATGCTTTTGAAGTTGGCCAACAGAGCTGATAGTCGAAACTGCTCTTTCACTCTGTATTCCAATTAGCAATGTCTATAAACATAGAAAGTTGCTGAGAAAATCACATGCTTATTCAAACCCTGAGCCTGTGTAGCTTGAAACATGATTTAAAGCCACATTAAATCCAATCAAATATTTGGGTGTGGCAAAATGACAATGACTTTCTATTTATTATCAGAGTTTTCTGGGAAGGGGTGCAAGATGTTGTCTTATAGTAGGGGAGCGCGGGGCACAACCTAACACTTTTTGAATTTCTCAGTTTGTGTAAATCCATGTGGGGTTCAGAGTATAATTTATTTTATCCACATTAATTTCACACTTGTCTTGTACAAATATTTCACTTTGTTTCATAATTACAGTGTATACGTTTTTCATTATTTACCTCAAAAGAATGTAAGTGAAAAGTGACAACATGTCCCGTATGTGGGGTCCATTGTAACATGTGAGGGGCACGTTGTAACATGACCATATGACAGCTTAAAATGTTATCTGATCGAACAATCTAGCGATTGTTCAAAATCGTCCTATATCGCTCATGGGGGTAAGTAAATTATCAGGACATTTTTATTCTGAAAGTGGAGTAATCATTTAAAACTTGTTACTCTCATGTAACGTTACTCTGTATCATGCAAAATACGTATTTAGTTGTGTGCGTGTTGTGTTTGCTCCGCGCAACTCGTAGGTCTCTGTCTAACCATCTGACAGCTTTATGTATTCACTCGCTATTGTCTGGAAATGTGTCGATGAATAGTGAATGTTTGTCGTAGTTATTGCTTGAAGTTATGATCAGAACAATACGTTCTGAATAGAACAATAGGTTGGTGTACAAGCTGCAGTGCTTTATCAATACGTTTCTGCGTTGGGTTGACGCATATATTATGGCTGTTTGAGTGTTGTTGTTTACCACCGAGTTGTGGGCTAGAGTAACGGTGATGGGCGTTCCATGTTTGAAATTGGGTCATTGGACCAATCACCGCAAATTAGTGTCACGCAAAGGAGTGGTTTGGACAAATGAATCATTTTAACGAACCGTTGAGCAAATAAGGTAAAAATAAATGCATATTATAAGACAATAAAAGTGTTTTTTAACCTTGCATGCATGTCAACTTGTTGTTGGGGACTCCCAAAACCAAAATATGAACCTTTTATAATCCATAATAGGGGCACTTTAATAAACTATCTAAAGTAATAAATAACAAATTGGCGATTAAAATAATAGCACATTTGTCTAATTTTAAATGAATACTAAAAACTGAGAAGAAAAATTTACTTCAGCCAGAAATTTACTTTTACTATGGTAAAATATATATTCAGATATCATCAAAAGGCTTTTGAATTTTGGCACATTTTTTTCTCTGTATAGTGTTGCTATGGCAACTAGTACTGTAAACACTGTAATAATAATACTGTAAATTTGGTTATGCTAGCTTGTGTGGAAATATTTAAACCACGTGTGTTACAATTAACCCCGTGTTAGTTTGTGCCCCGCGCACCCCTACAACAGACAGAAGATATTTAAGGCATTTAATATTTGAAGCGCATCTCATTTAGTTTTGGTCTTTATAAGCCTCTGAGACAAAGATTTGTGAAGGAATCATTTGTCAACTTCGCAACTCCCAAGAATTGGAAGGCCACAATTGTCAAATCGCTGGAGATATAACAGAATAGAGCAGGCAATCATTGTTCAATGATATTTCTTAGCACTGTTTTTTTTTAAATCGAAAAAGTCAGAGACATCCAGTGGAATGTGATGGAATTTTTTTTTTTTATCTGCCAAAGAAAATAATGGAAAGATAACACAGCTTCAGAAGTCAAAACATTGGTTTGGAGATGACAACACATCAAAATCATGTCTCAGACAATGATTGTCCTTGTCTGTAAAAGAAGAGTTGAAAATTGAAAAAAAATCTGTCATTATTTACTCACTCTAGTGTCTATCCAAATCTGTAGCTGTTATTTTTTTCTGTGGAACACAAATGGACACACTGAGGAATATTTATGCATCATTCCATTCACTGACAGTTCATAATGACCGAATGTCAATACTTCCTTTGTGTTGCAATGAAGAAAAATAAAAGATGATGAGAGTAGTGAGTAATGGCAGAATTTTATTTTTGGGTAAACTGCTCTTTTAACACAAGTAAAATGCAAGTCTTTCCACATTTTTCACCTGCCAGTCTAGCAGTTCTGTCAGCTGCCGTTATAACATTTTTCTCATGACGGCTCATCACTTATGATAGTTTAGCAGGCCTACATCAAATTATACACAAGCTTAGTGAATGAGTTATATTATGTTGCTCCTGGAGACACCCACTGCTGTTCTTATATTGAGTCAAATAAAATCTCTCCGATCTCTGAAAGGATATTACATTCATCTTTAACAGTTTAAGTGTCTGCTAGATATAAGAAGACTTCCAGCTTTTTGCTGCAGATAGACAAATTGACCTCTATTTTCCAGGTGTCAGTCTGTCTTCCAGGCTCATTGCACTTGTGCTGGCCCCTTAACCCCCGTCTGTCATATCACCATCAGTGATAGGTAAAACTACCACCCACCCAGCAGTTTCAGTTCCACTGACTGAACACTGTACTATATTAACCATGTATTTAACCTACGGTATATAAATATTAAGCCTAACCTTAAGTTTTCATTTGTTGACATTAGTTAACCAAGTTGACATAAACTGGGAATGAAAAATTGAAAAATGAATTGAAATTGAAAAATACTTTGGTAACACTTTAGTATAGGGACCAATTCTCACTATTAACTAGTTAACTAACTATTAACTAACATATTATCTGTTTAATATTACTTACAAAGCACATGACCATATTCTACATCCCTTAATCCTGCCCCAACAAGTATTTTACTAACTATTAATAAGCAGTAATTAGGTGTTTATTGAAACAAAATCATAGTTAATAGTTAAAGTGAAAAATGGACCTTAAAATATTTGAGTACAACTTTTATTTTGGTACAACTACACTAATCAGTTAGTGGCATGCTACTGTAGCTAGCTAATTGGTAATATTATGCTAATCTGATATATTAACCCTTGTAATTGCACTTTTTTTTTGTTTCTGTTAGCTGTGTATGAGAGTTGTACTTTCAAACCAAATTTTGATAAGTAAATTGAATAATACTCATCCTTCCACATGATTTCGGTCTAAATTTTATGGTTTATATCTAATTTCAGATTTCTGTGCCCCCTACACCGACCCTCCATCTCCTAAACAGAAAAGTGGAACTAGACATACAAAGTGAGAAAAATCTTTCTGGACCCATTTGTGACCTTGGACCACAAAAGTAGTCATAAGGGTTGAATAAATAAACTTTTTATTGATGTATGGTTTGTTAAGATAGGACAACATTTAGCCGAGATACAACTATTTGAAAATCTGCAATCTGAGGGTGTAAAAAAATTTAAATACTGAGAAAATCGCCTTTAAAGTTGTCCAGATGAAGGTCTTAGCAATGCATATTACTAATCAAAAATTATGTTTTGATATATTTACGGTAGGAAATTTACAAAATATCTTGATGATCTTTACTTAATATCCTGAAGATTTTTGGCATAAAAGAAAAATCTATAATTTTGCCCCATACGATGTATTTTTGGCTATTGCTACAAATATACACACGCTACTTAAGACTGGTTTTGTGGTCCAGGGTCACATTTAATATTACATTAATGAAACCAAGACTTTTGCATTTTAGCAGAAGAGAAAGTGATGAGAGAAGAAAATAGCATAAAAATAATGCCTTTATAGTTGTCAAATATCATTTTATTTCTTTACCAGAAAAATGCTTTCATTTCATCTGCACATCCAACTCATAATCCGCATTAATGTAAGGCCTCTCTGTGCTGACCCTTCTCTTTTTTATACTCGTAATTAGCCTGCCAATCCTGAGGAATTTCTTGAAGACAATTATGTATAACGCTACCAGATCTGAAATGAGAGAAGAACAGAGACTATCATTATTAGCATGGCATAATCCACCATGAATAAGTGCTGTCAGTGATTCCTGTCACTTTGACAGATTCCGAGCCCCCTGCTGGGACAGATGGAGCTGTGGGAACGAGGAGACAGAATGCTGTTGAGCTTTAGCAGGAGATTGCCAAAGAACATCATAGCAACATCACTTCCCTCATGGCTGGTGGAAAATGAACGCCTAGACTCTTGCTTAGAGAAGTGTACTTGTTTACTTTGTGTAATGTAGCAGCATATATTGTGCAGATGACACAAAATAAACAGAGCAGTCCAGAAGGTTCTAGCAAATGCAATATGATACAAAAAAAAAAAGGATAGTTTTTACTCACTACATACTGTCATTATTTACTTACCATGATGTTCTACACCCAAAGGAGATATGTAACCTGGACCACAAAACCAGTCTAAAGTAGCACGGGTATATTTGTATATAGGTATATATGCCAAAAATTATTAGGATATTAAATAAAGATCATATGAATATATTTTATAAATTTTACAAATTTATAAATTTTATAATTTTTTAAATAAATTTACTACAGTGAATATATCAAAACTTAATTTTTGATTAGTAATATGCATTGCTAAGAACTTCATTTGGACAACTTTAAAGGCGATTTTATTCGGCCAAATATTGTCCTATCATAACAAACCATACATCAATGGAAAGCTTATTTGTTCAGCTTTCAGTTTTCATGTTTCATTCTTCATTCAAGACTGACCCTTATGACTGGTTTTGTGGTCCAGGGTCACATGTTTCAAAAGTATTTATGTTGCTCTTCTCCATACAAAAATGGATTGTGTCCAGCCAGTGAAAGGATAGGTCACCCTCAAATAAATGTCATTATTTACTCACCCTCATGTTGTTCTAGGACTTTTTTTTTGTCCCAGTGAAGAAAGTCATGTAAGTTTGGCCTATAGAGGGAATTTCCATTTTTGGGTACACTATGGGCCAGATTTACTTACAGCTTGCGGCAGTGCAAAAAGTCTTTTGGCGTTAAAATAGTACTGTCAGAATTTACTAAAGTGCAGTGAATAATTAGTGCTAAAAAAGGCGTAGACACAGCTATGTTTGTGCCTGAACTTTTGAATATGCATTTGTAGGAGTTTCCCTTTCAGACGCAACATTTATGGGAGGAGAGTATTAAAATGAATCAAGCAGCGTGATTTACTAATGTTTGCGCTCGTCAAATTACTGGTATTTGTGCCATTATTTAACGCTCAAAAAAAGCATGTCTTAAATTGGTCTGGAATTGTGATGTAAAGCTAATTTGCCTTGCTTAGTAGATCTGGCCCTTGAGGTTTAAATAACTACATTCTAACCTAAAAATATCTTAAAACTACATTCCGTGAAACAATAATAGTAATAATATTGTAAAATTATCATGGGTTGACTCTCACTGAGACAAATGCTGCCAGTATAGATCTTATATCAAGTGGAGTAATACAAATGGTGAAACAGTTAGAGTGCTGATACTACTGGAATATCGCACTGCTAAAAAAGGCCCTCAGCCAATCATATTCAAGAACCAGAATGTTCTGTTGTATAAATTATTTTATATTACAGTTCTTTCTGGTCCTCGAATCTGATTGGCTGAGAGGAGTGCGATATTCTAGTGATATCGGAACTCCAACTGTTTCACTGTTTGTATCACTCCACTTGTGGTATTTCTCACAGTGAGTGTCATGATGGACACCCAAATCCACCATAATTTTATAAATAATACGGTTTTTGTGTCACAGAATGTAGTTTTAAGTGTTTTTCAGGCAAGAATATACTTGTTTAGACTTCAAATATGTGGTTTATTAATAAAGATAATTTGGACGTTTGCTTCAGTGTTTTCGGAGATGTGAGCTCCAGGCCGTCAGTGGCCGCTCAGCGCTTCCAAACCTGCTGAGAGCAGTTTTGGCTAAGGGCAAAATCTCATGACTTCATATTTTATGTAAATTTAATTTTGTATATCAAATCGCTGCCTTTGTACTTTTGACTGAATTGCCTAACAAATTTTATGATGGTTGTTGTTGTTTATTAAATATTATTATTAAATAATTTAATATTTTATCTAAATAATAGTAGTATTTAATAATAGTATTTAATATTGGGAAACAGTGTGTGTGTTCGTGATAGTGATTAGTTTCATTGTGCCACTCTTATATGGCGACAAGAGACTGTTTTTATGAGTGAGTCGGAATTAAAGACTTTTATATTAAAAGAGGGTGAAACAGGGTTGTAAACAAGCAAGTTACTTTTACTTTCAACAACACCTTGTAAAGTGCAGCCAGCAAATGCACTGAGCAAAATCACCTTTAACAGATGAAAGGATAGTACGACAAAGATATCGCTTACCTCAGCGGATATTCAAACTAATGTTGTATTGTGAATATGAGACTGAGCTGAAGAATGAATGCTTTAGCAGATTCAGGTAATCACACTTGCTGAGTCCATCTCTCTCTCATAATACTCTACATAATACAGTGAGCTTTTAATACAGTAATAATCCTTCAGTGAAGCAACTCAAAGTTCCTTCCCACGTTACGAGTTCTAAAGTGTCATTTTCAAATTAGTAACAGAGGCTTGGGCTCAGCTGTTAAACTGTCAACTTGAGAACTGAATCCATGGCGGAAGGAAGTAGTGATATTGCTCATTTATAGCTTAGTATAAAGTTGTTTGGTTACCAGCATTGTTTAAAATATCTTCTTTTATGTTTCACATAAGAAAGAAATGCGTACAGGTTTAAATGCAGGAGGGTTATTTTCATTTCATATAAGTGCCCCAGTGAAATCAACATTTAGGCATGTTTCTGTTTCTTAAACAAGATGCAAGTTAAAACACATGCTCTGAATTTGAACTCTTGTCCTTGGACAGGCATTAGAGAAAGAAACTGTCATATTGTTCATTGATGCATGTTTATACATAAACGACAAATCTATGTGCTCCAACAGATATGTAAGAACAAAAGAAAACACTTGTATGATACTTTAGAAACAGGTGCTTACTGCCTAAGATGTGCGGTCTGCAAAAGCCTGACACAATGTGATCACTATGGTGATGTTAATCCACCCACTCTTCCACATGTGTGTGTGTGTGTGCATGTGCTGACAAACACACCACTTACAGTATGCTCCATTTCAACAACACATTCGTGATTACAATACAATGTGATGTAAATGTAAAAGCCCAATTTGTGTAGGAGGACAGAGTATTGCTCTCCTCTGTTTGTATTCATGGAAAGCTTTGATGCAGAAGGGATTTTTTTTTTCCCTGAGCCTCTCAACAATAGGAAACAAAGTGACTTTGAATTTGCATCAGAGTATGCTGCTAGGCAACTGAGAGTGGAGGCCAACCAACTACAATTCCCCTAATTTACACTTGTCATGCTTAAGAGAATCAAGTTCGATGTATTCCCCAAAGTAATTTGCGGCGGGTGTGCAGATAGGTGACTTATGATATCTGACATTTAACTAATGCTGTGTCATCTTTTCCCTCGCTGCTGCACTAGTTCATTTCATATGCGGTTTTGCATCTTGTGACACCTTCTCCCTAGGAGGTAAACATGGGTAAGTAAGAGGTAAGATTTGCAACGCCACAAAGAAGTCGTTCTTACAGATATTCGCACACGCCTCTCAGCTCCTGACTTGTGAACAGGTACACTGTGTTTTTTAACAAACACTTGACAGCTAGCCTGACAGTATAGATGCGCTTGTCAAGTTCTCCTCAAAGAAACTGTTCGCATCCCAAAATATATCTGACATATTGAAGAGAAACATAAGCATACAAGAGCATCCAATAAAAATCATATTTCCACAGCCGCTTTGTCATTCTGATTTCTAAAAGCATTGATGTAAAGCTTTGATAATGGAACATTTACACTGACAATGGATTTTGTTGTAATATACCTAATTTAAATGAAAGAGAATGTATCATTTTTTTTCTGCGTTAATATGCAGAGACAGCTACAAGTAATCCATCGGTAACTTGATTTAGTGGAAAAAATGCTGAAAGGAAGGAAAACCGCCAACATTTCTTTCTGCAAAAATAAAGAAAGTTTGGAACCAAACAAACTAGATTCTATTAACTTAAATTTGATAGACTAAATAAAGAGATATTTTTTAAAATATCTTCTTCACTGTTCTACAGAAAAAAGTATAGAGTTTTGAAACAACACAATGGTAATGATGACAACATTTTCAGTTTTGGATGAACTATCCCTTTAAATACTCCACAGAAAAAACAAACAAACAAAAAAACATTGCTCTGTTTATTAGGTGAATCCAAGCAGTCTGAGACAGCAACACCGACTCAACCAATGGCGTAAGTTTGGGGCGGAGCTATCTGTTTGACTAATCATAGACTGACATGGGGGAGAGCACATTGCTTTTCGCATTTGATTTTATTTATTGATTCATTTATTTTTTAAAGCCAGTATATATATGGGTCAATGACGTGACGCCTAAATTTTCTGTCCGATTGCATTTTTTTTTTTGGTTAAAAATTGGGCATATACATATATATACATATATGAAGGACCTCTCCTATGTATAGACCCACTTTAACCTTTCTAAAAAGATTTGTTTTTTGTCATTGTTTTTTTTGTCATTCAAAGTGTCAAAATATCATGTGTTGTGACTGTCCGGCCATAACTGTTGCTTTGGAAACGTCTTTGAAATTACCCATAATTTATTCTGATTAATTTTCTGCACTATATGGCATGATTTCCAAAGTGTTTTGTAATCCTGTATAAAATTGCAAAGCATTTGTATTTATATTTTCATCATAATATACAAACAATATACAAACAAACTTTCCAAATTTCCATTTTATGAAATATCATGTGGTGCGACCATTAAGAAACTACCATTTTGGGACTTTTATGTTGAAATCGATTCAAAAATAGGACTTTGCATCATATATCAATTTGCCAGTGACCCATGAAAGCATCAAGCAGGTTTGTAACTCTCTTTCAAATTTGGAAAAAATAAAAAAATAAAAATAATGGTTGGTATGTAGTTACCAGATGTGGTATGACCTCAAAAAAAATGATGAATATTAAGTTATTTCTTTAAGTATTTATTTTTATTATAAATTTCATAGTGACCTTTGGTTGGAAGCTAGCTTGTTTTGTTTAGGTGGCCAAACTGCTTGTAAATTTTGACTGAATTTGAAATATCATGTGGTGCAACCACTGCAGAATGTTTTCCATTATAGATATATGTCCCAGATTGGCAGTTTTTGTGCTTTTATATTCAATTGATGGTTTATATACACAAAATACTTTATTTCAGCATCATTTAGACTAGATTTTTATGCAATTTGGGTCATTTCAGACGGTTTATGTTTAATCTTTGTACAATATGAGAAATTAATTTAGAGCATGTAATTTTAGTTTGGTAATTATGCATTTATTAGTAATTTATTATTTATTCATTAATAACTGTTTTAATCTATTTTACCAGATTCCACTGCCAAGCAAAGTAAAATAAATGCTCGCCATAGGCAACACGTTAATTCTGACCCTCCAGTCAAGCACAAACTCCAGATTTCATTCCCTACTGTAAAAAAGATGTTTATGCTGTGATCTCAGAATGTGAGCAAGAAACCTCCCACTACTCTAAATTGACCCTTCGCAAAGACCCGCCCTGCTTAGTTACTGTTGCAACATCCGACAAACCATGGCACTTTTATGCCACACATCATGCAGTGAAAAATACATCACGGAGAAAAGAGGACACTGACAGCTCGCAGACATACAAGACAGAGCTGGTTACTATGTGTTCAAATTTTGTCACTTTAAATAGATTTTTAATGATATAAGGCCATCATTTGAAGCGACCACTCATCACATGGTGCAACCAATAATAGGAATAACTGCATTAAATAAAAATACAAATCTAATTTCTGTGGTCAAAATATTAATTTTTATTATATTTTTAAAACATTTTTATCAGTTTACAAAATAAAATTTATTTACAAAATTATTTATTTACAAAAACTCACATGCAAATACTTTGTTTCTAAACACGTTAATTACTGTACTGTTAATTTAGTCTAAACAAATCTTAAGCATGTTAAGGAAAGGAATTCATTTTAATATAAATCATGGTCGCACCACATGACATTTTTTTGAGGCTGTGGCCAATTCATTGAGATGGAAAAAAAACACTAAAATCACTTAATTTAAAATTTTAATATAAATTTATGGATTGCTTACGGGACATTGTTGACATTACAGCTGCTCGAGCGTGGAGAAAATGGAAGACAGCATACAACCAAACACAACTCGCTAAGGGCGGAAACTATGGCAATGCAGGACTGTCAATCATCAGCCGTGGGCGGGGCCTGAACGATGTGACTTCACACTGCTTTGAGAATCAAAACTGCATGCCTGCTGAGACTGGTTTGGTTTAATGGGGATTAAAAAATAAGGAGTGGGTAGATTTTTATAATTGTAGGGTGGTTGTGTTCACACACTGCAAAAACACACATTTATGTCCAAACACCATGTAAAAGTACATTTTGCATGATAGGTGCCCTTTAAAGTATCTTAAAGTATGTTTTTAAATTTGCAGTCCAAAAATGCATTACAGATCTGTTCTGACAGAATCATAGACAGCATGAAAATAAAAGCAATGCTAATGCAAATAATAAAATGCATTTAGCCATAAAATCATTCAGAGACAGGAGCGAAAAATAAATAGGCTTATTGACATTTAAAAGAGAGAAGAAAATGCTTCCCTCATTTTTCATTGTTGACTTTAAAGGGCATGCATCAACCTCTATGGTATTTTAGAGCCAGTTTATCTGTTACTTGATAATATTGCTAATACTAATACAATATTTAACCAAGAGTTTGTTCCATGTCTTAGAAAGGCTAATGTCAGTTCTGCTGTAGTTCATGCATTTGCAATAATGTCAGTTTTCCTATTCACCCTATGAAGTATATATTGTTGGACCTATGTATAGTCTTGAGTTTATTTTTAATAAATATTATAAAACGGTTAGTTCCAGTCCTCGATTTTAATTGGTCACCATCTGTGTTTTATTAACCATAAAGCACGGCTATGACCGCTTCAACCAACGGTTCTGTGTATCACTGCGCAACACCCTTAGCAAGATAAACAATCAATAATATAACATCAAAACTTTATTACGTATTTTGGCAAAATTAACAGTTTGTAATTTATTTATTGAAGTATGACTGACCCCTGCTGGTGTTATGTTTCACGTTTCATCTTTAATTTTGAGACCACACCCTTCCCATGTTAGAGAAACTCTTCTTATATGGGAGATATGCCGATGTGTGTGCCTGTCTGTGTGGAAGACCACAGTTTCCAAAGTGAGGAAGAAATATTACTGTATTTATTAGTTTGCTGTTTCAGGTATGATTGTCCACCAGTTTACACGGTAATGACGCTTACAAACTTGCGCTGTGCCGCAAATCGGTCTGTTTTAAAACTAAAAGACGGAAAACAGATATTTTCTAATGCCGAGAGATAAGCAGATGTACGTGTGTGAGAAAATCATATATGGTGTTAAAAAAATAAATGACACAGCAGATGAGAAGAGTTCCTATTCTCTTTATCTGACCCCCAAAATATGAGGATGAAACATATTACATCTGAACATTCTCTTGCCGTTTACTGTTGCTGTCAGGAACTATTATTGTTTATTGTGTGGTAACCGTTTTATAAATGCAATAAGGCACTCGAGGCTTGCTAGATTGTGAATAAGTCATGGCTAAAGGGGATGCAGGCACGACATGAAGCCCTTCAGCCATGACTTATTCACAGTACAGCACAGCCTCTCGTACCTTATTGCTTACGTCAAATTAGTACAGTGTTTAGTGCAGTGTTGGGTCACCGCTTGACGTCCAATGTTCCATATGAATATGGCAAACAAACAAAACTATTCATGTTAAATCATGCTATTACCATCTGATCAATGAACCGTGGTGCTGCCACAGATTTTTCTTCAGTAATTGCAGACTCTCTAACCTCTCGCTGATAAACAACAAGCTTGTTTATCTTAATTTTGCAAATATATCCATTAGCTATTTAGTATCTTTTGCCTAATGGATGGTATCATTTCTGCTTTATTCCACTCACATGGGATTCACTATATGCTCCCCTTGATAACAAATGTCTTTTGTGCTATAGTGTCAGAGTTCTCACCCCAACATCTCGCCCCTTCTGCATTTGGCACAGGTTGCCATGGCGACCCCTAACCTGTTCTTGTTCAGTTCTCAGTCAGAACCAGCACAAATAAAGAAAATGTAACATATTTTATATTTGTTCAATGCATTGTCACCATTTTCACAGACTGTAACAATTGAATGTTTTTTCTATCATACACAACATATAAATTTGCATTTATTGAAATGGTTATGAAGGTAAATCTTTTGTCAAATTCATCCATATTCCACCATAGACTACTCTAATTTTTTTAAAAGGACAAGATGGCTATGAATACATTTTAGTGCACCTGTAATATCCAGCAAGCTTCTCTTCAGTGAAAAACAGAAGCTGCTGTCCTTATCTTCTCCTGCATGCAGCACATGCACACTCTCATATTTGAGCACAGCCAGACAGTGAGAGAGAATGTAAAAAGAGGAATCTATGCTGATCTTGGGAAAGATGTCAGTCTTCTCTCATCTGAATAGGTGGATAGTTATTAAAGCCTTGAGCAGAGCCTAGATTAAGGTCAACCCACTCGTCTATTGTGATAAAGGCTGACAAAATTCCCCTCATAGCCGACGGGCAGAGAAAACAAATTCTTGATCATCTCTGCAGTGTGTGATGCACTGGATTGACATGTTCACAGCAAGTGCTTTTATCACAAACTGGATCCATCTGTACAAGTGTAGATGAACAAAACAGAGATTGATGCTTATTTAGATACTATATGGCATATCAATTGTTTTTTTTTTTTTTTTTTTTTTTTGCTTTCTACTGTATCCACCTTTTTCTTTAATGTGGAATTAAGCCTATGGGTGAGACTTCTGGTTCATTAGCCACTATAGGGAAATAGCGAGAATAACAACAATGTGCAGTTAACAGTAAAACTGACTGCATTACAAACCAGTGTGTTCATAATTAAGATAATACAATAAAATAACACGGTAAGACACACCAATTTGCAATTCATTTTGCTGCTTTGTACAGCTGAAAATAGCTGGATGCGGATGAGACCGGAAGCCACACCCATAACATTTACAAATGGCTGCACCCTTTCTTACGGGGAAAAAATGGTGGATAATCTAAATGTGTCTGCTGTCTTTAAATATAGGCATGCAGTTTCTTTGCCATTACCGAGGAGTGGGATAAACTTTTTCTGGTCCATTTGATAGGACATATACTGTAAACACTTAACTGGACTGAAAACTGGAACTGGAAAGTTAATGTAGAAATGGCATGAGGTGCCTTGATGTGGTAGTATTATGTGTGGTCCTTTGTATGAATTACGAATTTGCCACCTCGTAAAATCCGTAAGATTTTTCACAAATCGTATGAATTCATACAAGGGCGAATTAGCCACCTTGTCAAATATGTATGAGTTACCATGAGATTGGGTTTTGATGTCTCGTCGTGGGCATGGGAATGGGCATTTTACTGCTCAATTAATATAGGCATAATTGCAAAGTTTCATGTGCTTGTTGTCTCCTCATTAGAACCTGAAATATATAAATATTAAGTCTACATTTTAAAACAAAGAAAAGGAGGATGGTTAGTATGCAAAAACAGCCAGAAACTCAGTATATTCATCCACATGTCAAAAAATTAAATCCAATTTGAAGCTTGTGACATATACCCGATCACTTAATTTAGAGTTCATGTAAACACTATGTTCAGATTAATCAGGCAAAATGATTTTATTCTGACTGAAACAAAAAGTGTCCATGTAAACGTGACTACTGTGTTTAGTGTTTCCGGAGGAATCAAAAAACTGATGGTCTAAACGAATAGTTCATCCAAAAATGAAAATTCTCTCATAAGGGATGTCATTCTAAACCTTTATGAAATTCTTTGATGTGTGCAACGTAAAAGTAGCTATTTTGAATAAGTTGAACCCCATTTTTACTTTCCTTAATATCTAAAAGACAAAAAGATTTAAGAAAAGTCAGGATTTCAGAAAGATGTAGGTGATGACAACCCAAAGTTAAGTAAATGATGACAGAATTTTCATTTTTGGTGAGCTATTCTTTTAAGAGTTGTCTTACCGCATGAAGATAAAGTTACACACTTCCCCCTTACGAAATGCAAGAGCATCTTAAAAGTCAACAGAAGCTGTAAAAATATTTTCATTGATCTTATGTTGTTACATGTTTATAACGTCATGTCAATAATCAGTTTAAAAGGTCAGATAATGCATTTTTATTCCTTCCCACAAGACCCTTAGACTGCAACAAGAAACCCTTTGTCACAGAAACAGGGTGGAGGATTATTTATAGCAGATATATATCTGAAGACATCTCTCTTTCTCACAAAACTAATAATGGTGCTTTCCCGGAAAACTGCTCCCAAACTGTTCCAGAGAGACCTGTTTACTGAGAAAACCTAATCATTTTTATGACTGAGTGAGCTTACTCATAAAAACGCTGTCTCTCCCAACTATCTAAATGATGAGTCTTGTGTCTTTGGTGAATCTATAAACAAAACTCTTAGGCAAGAAAAAAAAAAAAAGAAAAAAGAAAAAAATGAAAATACATGCTCACCTGACTTCATATAGATTTTATGCAGATACTGTATAATGAATTCTTGTATAATTCAGGTCAGTTTAATAGTAGGTTTGTGTGAACTTGTGACGGACCCTCTAGGAGAGCAGCAATGAGGTTCTCAACATGAAAGCGAGATGAGAAGATGGGGTACAAGCAGACTGAAAACTCATGAGTGACCGAGTCGGTCAGATTCTCGCTTGTCTTCTTGAGAGAGCTTTGCTACGATTAATAATGTAGGTTTGGCTCGATGGGATGCTAATGTTTACCACAGCGGTAAAAAAATGCTCAGCTCTGTCTGGATGTCATTTACTAGACCTAGGTGGTTGGTTACTGTTTCAAATCTCCAACCCTAATTAGCATTAACAGTAATAACAATGTTTTCGTTAGCAAACACTGCTAATGAAAGTATTTAGCCATTTTGTGCTGCATCTGAGTTTTATATACTATTAAGAATTCTCTAAGTTAGCACAATATAAAAAGTGTAATTAGGCACTTCACTGAAGATTACAACATTATTATGCAGTACAAATTTAATAGGTGTAGATAGCATTAATGATTCTTGTACATTAAGCAACTACTGTGCTTCACAGGAGTGTTTGTATTTTTGTGCATGTGTATTCATTTGTGGTTGAAAGTATTGATTAAACAGCAACCATTAATTGATTAAGCATCTGCTTCATTTCAGTTGAACAGCACATAGCTGACAAAACAAGTTTTGCATTTAACATTAGCAAAAATTTAGTATATAAGCCTCAAAAATTCAAAATTTCACCTAAACACTGATTGTGTGAAAACAAAATGCTACCTGACCAATTTGATGTCCCATACTGTCTGACAACTAACACCATTTTCCACAGTGAAGAATCCTATTAATCCTAGCCAAAATTTAATCAGAACTGTATCATAATAAAAGGATTTATTCAATTAAAATGCAAATGGGTCTTTGTTTCTGCATGGTCTGGCTGATCAGGAAAAAGGCTTGGGCATAATGTGTTTGTGTTGGAAATAACACTGCGCTATTCAAACGGATGGTACACTATAGTTGATATCATTTCATGCGAGAGTACCAAATATTAATATGAAATCTGTAATTTAACCCCTTATATACACAAGCGTTTCCCTGTTTTGTTGTACAGCGATGTGTAAGTACAAGTATAAGCTGTCTTTGCTGAAAAGTCATTAATAGGTTCCACAGCAACCATGAAAGCGTGAGGATGCCGAGATCAATAGCCTTTGAATACTGATGTGGATCCTGGTGCTTAAACAATGAGTTTTAAAAGTGGTTTGTTGAGTGTGATAGCTGTAAGCACACAGCTGGTTAACTCATGGGGTGAAAGGGATGTAGGCAAAATTGAATCAAATGATTAATGACTGGACATCACAGAGATCTTTTGTGTGTGTGTTGATGTAGAATCTCTCCCTTGGGCGAGTGTTTGTCACATAGTGCTTATTCAGTAAAAGAAAATGTGGTGAGAAACATGATTCACTGTGTTTAGGGTTAGGGCATTTAGCAATAAACATATTTGCTAGACTTATGACATACGCAAATGCACTGATATCTTACTGGCAGCCTTCAGTACATGGTATTGTTCTGCTTCTGAATGCAGTGCCATGTGATGTGAATAAGAGATGGGAAGTTATGACAAAGACTAAATGAAAAACAAAATTAGAGCAACATCTGCTGGATAAGAGAGGAACTGCAATGAAGCACAAATTCTTCTTCTTCTTTTTTTACAGTAGGTATGAAGTGACTTGGGTTAGGATAAAAAAAAAAAAAAAAGATAAATAAAATAAAATAAAAATAAATCACACAGAAAAACATCCTGTGGAAGTGTTTTCCCTCATACTATTAAAGTCAGTAAGTTCCAATTTTATGTAAACCCCATGTTCCTCAAAATATCTAATTTTGTGTTAGTCATCAGTCAAAGTTATCAGAGCTAAATTAGAACAACTAATTTTGTACTTAATGCACTTTAATTAAGTATATTAAGTATTTACTTAAGTATATTTGATTGTGCTAAAGTGGAACTATTACAAGTATACTTTAGATACATTTTAAATATTTGATAATAAAGACTGATAATATTTAAAGACCATACATCCCTCATCAATAGTGACATTAAAACATATTTTAGGCTTAATATTAAGAAATGTGCATTGTGGACAAGTAGTACTCCAAATAAAGTTTATTTAAAGTCTGAAGTGATATGTCAGTAATTATGTTAATAGACTTGAACTATACTTAGTATAAAATAAATGCATTTTACATGTATTACTTTTTTACTAGGGTAGGTAGATTACTTACAAATTGTAGTCCATTACTGATTACAAAATTGTAGTTAGTTACGTAATCAGGGTTACTCTTTTTATATAACTGCCTACTTTTTAGATTACTTTAAGATCTAACTTGTTTTAATCTTACCATTAAATGTACCATATTGATATAAAAAAAGCAAAAAGAAAGAAAATATATTCCATTTCTTAATATCAAAATCATAAAATGCATTACATATTACATTAAACCAGGGTTTCCCAACCTGGGCTTAATCTAAGAACTGTGGTGGGTTTGTGAGTTGATAAAAAGCTAATAATTAATTAAATCACAAATTACAGTGACCAAAATTATAAGCGTAACACTTTTGTTTTTACCCCCATTTTTCATGAGCTGAACTCAAAGATCTAAGACTTTTTCTATGTGCACAAAAGGCCTATTTCTCTTAAATATTGTTCACAAATCTGTCTAAATCTTTGTTAGTGAGCACTTCTCCTTTGCCGAGATAATCCATCCACCTCACAGGTATGGCAAGATGCTGATTAGACAGCATGATTATTGCCCAGGTGTGCGTTAGGCTGGCCACAATAAAAAGCCACTCTAAAATGTGCAGTTTTACTGTATTGGGGGGGTCCGGCGGGGTCTGTATCTGGTGTGAACACCCTTTGCCTCACGCAGTGCAACACATCTCCTTTGCATAGAGTTGATCAGGTTGTTGATTGTGGCCTGTGGAATGTTGGTCCACTCCTCTTCAATGGCTGTGCGAAGTTGGGCTTAATCTGGAACATGCTGTCATATACGCCGATCCAGAGCATCCCAAACATGCTCAATGGGTGACATGTCCGGTGAGTATGCTGGCCATACAAGAACTGGGATGTTTTCAGTTTCCTTGTGTACAGATTCTTGCAACATGGGGCCGTGCATTATCATGCTGTAACATGAGGTGATGGTCGTGGATGAATGGGTCTCAGGATCTCATCACAGTATCTCTGTGCATTCAAAATGCCATCAATAAAATGCACCCGTCTTCGTTGTCCATAACATACGCCTGCCCATACCATAACCCCACTGGCACCATGGGCCACTCGATCTACAACGTTGACATCAGCAAACCGCTCACCGCCATACACACTGTCTGCAATCTGCCATCTGTACAGTGAAAACCAGGATTCATCCGTGAGAGAACACCTCTCTAAAGTGCCAGACGCCATCGAATGTGAGCATTTGCCCCCTCAAGTCGGTTACGACAACGAACTTCAGTCAGGTCAAGACCCCAATGAGGACGACGAACATGCAGATGAGCTTCCCTGAGTTTCTGACAGTTTGTGCAGAAATTCTTTGGTTATGCAAACCGGTTGTTGCAGCAGCTGTCCGGGTGGCTAGTCTCAGACGATCTTGGAGATGAAGATGCTGGATGTGGAGGTCCTGGGCTGGTGTTGTTACACATAGTCTGCGGTTGTGAGGCCGGTTGGATGTACTGCCAAATTCTCTGAAACGCTTTTGGAGACGGCTTATGGTAGAGAAACGAACATTCAGTTCACGGACAACAGCTCTGGTGGACATTCCTGCTGTCAGCATGCCAATTGCACGCTCCCTCTAAAACTTGCGACATCTGTGGCGTTGTTCTGTGTGATAAAACTGCACATTTTAGAGTGACCTTTTATTGTGGCCAGCCTAAGGCACACCTGTGCAATAATCATGCTGTCTAATCAGCATCTTGATATGCCACACCTGTGAAGTGTGATGGATTATCTCAGCAAAGGAGAACTGCTCACTAACACAGATTTAGACAGATTTGTGAAAAATATTTGAGAGAAATAGGCCTTTTGTGTACATAGAAAAAGTATTAGATCTTTGAGTTCAGCTCATGAAAAATGGGGGCAAAAACAAAAGTGTTGTGTTTATAATTTTGGTCAGTGTATTTAAACACTAAACACTAAAATAGAAATATTTAATTTATTCACCTGCATGTCAATGTGATGATTACGTGACATCAACTGTAAATGTGCAAATATGTTAAATTACTGAAATGTTAACTTCCTCAGAGATCAAGTAAATAATACTCAGTATTCAAGTAAATATTTCATGTCAAAGGAGTTTCACTGACAAAAAATGTTTGGGAATCCTTGCATTATGTGAATAAACATTAATAAACATGAAAAAAGCAAAGCCATTACACGCCCAAAGTCTTCCAGGTTTGAAATATTTTTGTCCAGACTTTCAGAATCAGCAGTTACTGAAGGTCATTGTATATGATGACATCAAAATGTTTCATAGATATACTTAATCACCAGTGTTTAGTAACTTGCATAATTATTGCATAAGAGGTGCTATTTTTATCCAAATTCAGAAGCATGTGTGAATAATATGCAATCATGTAATCCGTAACTTTAATCTGATTATGAGTATAATAATATGTGATATACTCCAATTATGATTACTTGATTTTTGGAGTCTGATTACAGTAACCGGTTACTACCAGCTCTATGAGTCACTCTAAGTATCTTAGTCCTAATTGTTACCAAATTTAATGTCTGTTGATGGACTGATGGTGTTATATTTAGTTCTGACCTTTCTGCCCTTGTTTACAACAACTGCTGGCGTACTGAGGTACGTGCCAATTTGTTCCAATGCAGTGCAAAGCAGGTACAAAATAACTCTGCAAACAGATGTTGTTGTGGCTTTAGAATGGTCACAAGTTGGCGCAACATTGTTTTGTTGTCACTGAATGAATGAAAAATTTCTGCAACATTGTATAAGACAATCTT
This sequence comes from Cirrhinus mrigala, assembly GCA_036247105.1. Lineage (NCBI taxonomy): Eukaryota > Metazoa > Chordata > Actinopteri > Cypriniformes > Cyprinidae > Cirrhinus > Cirrhinus mrigala. The sequence continues at coordinate 5,332,874 of CM070027.1, read as the reverse complement.
GGATGGTTTTAAGAAAATATATTGTACTTAATTCTGTCTATGGTAATTTTGTCAGGTGATGTCTCACTGAATCTAACTATGGTCTATGAAGCAGCACTCACACAGAAGTCAGTTTCAAACCAAGCAGCTTTCTGTTGGTCAACGTGGGGGAAATTGCATGACCAACTTAAACACAAGCAAAATCTGATTGGGAAACTTTTTCTTCCTCATGCAAGACTCCCAGATGCCCACTGAAATGCCTTGGGCCTCTGTTTTATCATCTCTTAGGCAAAATCCATAAGACAGAGGACAATAATAGCATACCTCTCCTCAACAAGCTACACAATTTCATTCACATCTGTGAATCAAAAGCAATGCGGAACGAGTTATGTGCCGGAAATTGAAGTACATGCAATAATAATAGTGACGTTTGCCTTTAGCAAACACCCCTAATAACAGGAAATGTATTCTGAAAAAAAAAAAAAGAAGGAGAGTGCTATGTTCCTGCACTAGAGGGGGCTATTTTCTCACTTTATTGAGTGACATGCAACCATTTTCTCTATATAGGCTAGGATGAAATCCCAACAATTGGAATTCTGTAGGATTAACCGAGAGCTTTTAAAAGCCCATTCATTTTTATATGGGTATTTAAACTTAACATACTCTGCCTTAAGCTCATTTTTGATCGTACAATGTGCATTTCAAACGATCTGGGACATCTGCCAGGACATGAAGCGCGCAGATTAAGGCAAGTCATTGAAGGTCAAAAAATGTATTTTCAAAGGTTTTTAAAGGCCCTTCCCTTTCAAAGGATTGAAGGATCATAAGTAGACCTGTCAGCACACCATATAGCCGACCCCGCGATGATGTGCTCGAGAACTATTTACATGATCAGGTGTTTCCTCAGGCTGAGGCGAAACACAATGAAAATAATAGCAGTCTTGAATGTAAAGTCCCTTCATCGCCGTAAGAGAGATCCCTAATGGAGACGGGCAATGAGGTTAGGTGACAGCCACACAAAAGGACAAAACTGGTCCGTTTGAAACTGAGAAGAGCAGTTATGACTTCGGGAATAATGAGAGATTTTAATGAGAGACGTTTGGATGGCGATTCGTGAATGAGACTGCTCCGCTGGCAGTGGGTTTGGCAGATCCCTTCTTTTACGACACAGATGAGATCGACATCTTGGAGTCCTTCCATTTGATATTTGATCTAGGTGTACACATCGCTGTCACAGTGTTGATACAGATAATGAGAACATAATTAGAAATGATTGCTTTAATTCTCATGCTGAGAAGGAAACTGACACTTATTATATCTCATTAGATGGTCATTAAGAGATAAACGTCAAATAATGTCAGCCATGAGCACAACTGTTATGGACATAATGTGCATTTTCCTCAAAAATAAGCTTTGTTTTCTTTTTTTCATTTTCAGATTTTGCTCTTGATTTTAGTATATATGATTAACTGGACATGTTTTCATGAGATTCACTTATATGTCTTTGAGCTCTCATTTCTCCATGTTACAGTCTACAGGACTTTCTCTGAAAACTGAAAACTCGTGGGTAGTGCCTGTCCCTCTGTGGTTGCATCTCCGGATCCTCATAACTGATAGACTCCAAACAAGAGGGCCCCTCCCAATTATATAACACAGAGTCCATCGCTTTCATCACAGACAATTGACTTAATTACAGCTCTAAGCGGACCACGTTATTAATCATATTGCCATATCTTTGATTTTCAAGCTTTGTTCCAATAATGGTACTCGGGCTACATAAACACACAATTTACATTGAGGTAAGCAGTATAAACAAAATTTACACCAAATGTGATTACGACTAAATGGGTCTTTTTAAAATTACGCTTGTGGTCTGAAATAGGCTGTTTCCACCTCGAGAACTTGCGGTTCCATTGCTGTTTACGTGTGGACTTATTTATGCGTGGCTGACAGGCAATAGGAAAGTCTTTGGAGCCTGGGTTTTTTTTTTTCTGGAAAGGCTCTATTTAGCTTATCCGAATAAAGTACGACGCAGACCTAAATGAGGTAGTGCTGTTGGAAACATGGGAAACTATCAAAATTGAACCGTGACAGAAAAACGAGGTTCATGTTAGATGTCGAATAAAGAGCTCTAGGAGTGCTCGAGACAAGATTCAAGATGTTTGCTTACTAAACCGTCACACATGGCTTCGTGGTAGTGCTTGTCTTAACACGGCACATAAACAGTCTGTAATGAACACTGCATTGAAAGAGACCTTAAGTGTGCCTCGTTTTTTTTTTATACATTTCTAAACAAATCAATTAAATGTCTTTGTACCTGATTATTCCTTTCTACAAACAAAACACAGTTCCCTCTGTGAAGACAGAGTTGAAGGGAGATCAAATCCACTTTAACATCAAAGCAAATCTTGTAATCTCAGACAAAATAAATAAAAATAAATGTTTATGGTTTAATACAACTTTCAGTCATAACATTTTGACCCTGTGGACTTTATCTCTATCTCTCGTGAATGCATGTCGAAGACTGACACGGAAGAGAAAAATTGTAGAATAAAAAAAGTCATTACTTTTCTTTTTTTTGCTCCATAAAAAAATTGCGGTTGAACCACTGATGTCACATGGACTATTTTACATCCTTTCTGGGCCTTGAAGATAGTAGTTACACAACTGCTGTAAATGCAAGGACAGTAAGCGATTTGATTTTAAAAAATATCTTAATTTGTGTTCTGAAGATGAACAAATGTCTTACGGGTTTGTACATGAGGGTGAGTAATTAATGACAGAATTTAATTTTTTAGTTGAATTATCCCTCTAAAATTCGAAAAGCATAAAAGCTGATATAAATCATTTTCACTCAGTATTTTTAAGACACTCTGCTGAAAACCATTTAGTTCAGCCATAAACAATACCTACGAGCAGCTGGCTGCTGCTGATGCACAGTAATGTGACACTGACCCATCTTTGTGACAGAGCTTAAGCTGTAAACCTGCAGACCACAACAGGCTTGTCAATGTCATCGTCAAATCAACTGTCCCCAGTGAATGCTGACCGACCGAAAACAATCACTTAGTGTGATTTGTCTGTTTAAATCCACTCAACAGAGGTGAAATATTTCCAGGGATTTCAGGATGTTTGCATAAGATTGTACGATTAATCTCCATATAATATCTCCTCAGTCCATATAGCTTTTAAGTAAGCTTTTTGTGGCATTCCTATTACCTCAATGTCAGTTGCTCGCAAATTATTTGAGCTAAGCTATCCACATAAACTTGTCTCACGGCAGCATCAAATAACACAGTGGTATTTGATCTCTTAAGGTTATTCGGACAACCCACACCGACAACATTTTTGACATCAACAAATGTATGCAAATGTAAATTTATACAATTTATTTAAGTCAGAAGCTTTGTTTGACAAGTATGATTCATGTACCAACCCATAGAGCTTTAAATTGTCTCAGCATATTTAGTACTGTACACATGTACGAACATAATCATTAATCAAAACAGAACCTGCCCAGCAGAACAAAAGGCGTTCCCTCATGTGAAAAAACGGGCATCCTTTGTGATTACACAACTTAAATGCCCATATTTGTACAGGAGATTTATGGGATTGTAAAAAATAATTAGTAATTAGATCAGCCTTGAACAGCGCTTGGTAGTAACTGATTACATTTAATCTGGATTGCGTAATCAGATTCCGAAAATTAAGTTCTACTTGTAATTAGAGTATGTTACATTTTAAAATGCTCATAATCAGATTACAATTAGTTTTAATGGATGATTAGATATTATTCACTCAATGGCAGTAAATTATTTGTAATTTATTGATTCTCTCTTAATCTTTATTTTTCTCTCTCCCTCTCTCTCTTTTACCTTTTCCTTTCTAATATTCCTACTGTGTGCGTCACAGCATTTAGCTTTGACTACATTCACAATATAGAATGGCCATGTAAATGTCTTGTAAATAAATTTGCCAACCATGCTTCTGAATTTGGGAAAAAAGCGCCCCTTTTCATATATGAAACAAATAATTGTCAGCCAAATTCCTTTGAAATAAAATATTTACTTGTAATTTAACAACACATTTGCATGTTTACAGTTTTCTGATGTTAGTTATCCAGGTAAACAAATAAAATATTTCCAATTTTAGTGTTTGAGTGTTAAACTATTTTATTTTAACTTGACATTTTTATGAATTAATTAAGTATTATTATTATCAACTTGATAATTAATATTAACAACCACCATACAGTTCTTACATTAAGCCCAGTTTGGCAAACCCTTGTGTAACGTAATGTTTAATGTATTTTATGATGTTGATAAAATAATAATAATATAATAAATACATACAATACATGTATGTATGTATGTATGTATGTATGTATGCATGTATGTATAATAAACGGATATAGAACAAATCAACATTTTTGCATTTTATGAACAATTTATCAATATGGTATGTTTAATTGTAAGATAAAAACAAGTTAGATAAAAAAGTAATCTTAAAGTAATCTAAAAAGAATACATTACCTAAAATGAGTAACCCAAATTATATTACAAACTACAATTGTCATCATGTAATAAATCATACAATTTGTGAGTAATCTACTCAGCTCTGGCTTTGTACCAAAAATAGTTGCACTATGTAAACAAAAATACAATATATAGTTATTTCAGTTACTTCCAGTGATCAAATGCCCCTGCTTGATTGCTTGCATTGTAGCAAAATGTGAATAACATTATCACCCAGCTAAATAATCTATTAAATGCACAGAGATATTAAGATATTATAAACATTAACACCGCAATTTTCTGTAAAGCTGTTTTAAAAATAAAAAAGAAATGAGAAAAAGTTTATTGATATAAACAATTTTGACTTGACTTGAAATATGAAACCAGGCAGGTTGTGCTCAGTCACACAATCGCAATGCAGCATTTAAACTGACACACACAACTTTCTCGTGACTTTGTCCAGACTGTGTCCAATGCCACAACATCACATTACTTTAACTAGATTAAGGCATCAGAGAACAACAGAGGATAATTAAGGGTCACCTAGGGTCAAATGGTTCTCAAGTTTCAAGACTACTGTCCACATGGTCAGTTAGACATGATACCAAGAAATTACTTATGAAACAGAATCTGACATATTGGAAAATTAATTTTGCTTTGATTAAAAAAAAAACATACATATTTGTGTGCAGACAATATTCACCAGATAACAATCACTGCATTGCATGATAAAAGATACATTTAACAGCGCCTCTAATGACAATTTTCTGCTATGTTTGATAGTGTCAAATTAAGCGGCGGTAATTTTTCTGTTTCACTCAATATAAGCCAAAGCAAATACAAATTCCTTTGACTTGCACCATCTGATCATGCAAAGCAGTTTAATAGATCTATTTTCACCTGTTAGTTAATTAAACTAATGAATAAGTGTGAAATTATACTCAAGGTTTTCGTTTAAAAAATGTCATCCTTTTAATAAAGCCTTTTTCAGTGTGAGACAGGACAGCGGCATATACCACCTTGATATCGTTTACTTAAAGCCCCCCAAAAATCAAAGTTCATTTTAATTCAGAAATTAAAAGCATGTTCATCACAGAAAATAAAAATGTTGCCCTTAACCCAAATATTTAGATACAATTATGTTTCTGAGCAAAAAAGGAATTATAGGCACCTTTCTACATAATTTAGGCCTATTAAATATAATTCAGCATTGTTTGCACCAAGGGTTTGGCTGTTAGCTGTTCTTCCTTTGTTGTTATTTATCAAAAGCTCAAGTGCACTGATCCTAATGTGCGCAATAGCTGTCATCAACACACCTGCTTCCGAGAGTTTAATGACAACCTTTGCACTTCTCACCTAGATGATGATCTTAACTCTTACATTAACAAAGGGCAAAACCCTCTTTAAATCAACTTTAACATTCTTTGGCACGACATGATGAACAAAGTTGCAAACTGATTTATATTTCCGTGTTCGTAGGTGCAAAGCAAGGGTCAAACTGTGCGGGGACTCCACCGCACCTGAAAGATGGGATAATTGTCGGGCTCCGGGCCAAACGTTCAGCCCTCTAATACCCACGAGGGTCCGATGCGGCGCCACGCATTGCGAAACATCACTCCTCTGTTCCAGCGAGGAGTCATGGAGAGAGCAGTGCCCAGGGCACCATCAAGGTTAATCTGCTAAACACAGGGTGACAAAGCTGCACCATCAAATGAGGGGGTTTGTGCAGGTCTAAGAGGTGTGTTTTTGGAAGAAAAGAAGAGGTTATTGTTGACAACTTTGCTTGAGTTTTTTAGTGTTGCCATCCAGCCTAAGGGATCATTCACATAGATAAAACTCCGTTACAACTGACAAAAATAGTATTGCAGTGCTGAATGTTTCTACTGCAGGCCTACTGCGGTTGCAAATAGTTTTATAATTGAGATGTGTTTCACCCAAGGCAAACACACTTTCAAAGCAGGTAAATATGAGGTTACTAGCTTAGATGAGAGTTCAGTAACACATAAAGATGTCATCTTGCATCGTCTTTTCATATTCAAATTTCAAATTACTTTGATCTAGAGATTACAACTTATGAGTTAGAGGCTGCTATGTGAATTGTTAGCATTTAGAGTTTACAGCAAAAAAAGAGTTTGTTTTCTATTATATAGAGCAATTAGAAAAGAGTAGAAGTAGCTTAAAAAACACAGTCAATTTTACGGGCATACTCAGAGTTTGGCTCAATTAAGAGCATCTATGGCAAGGTTCCTCAAATCTTGCCCTGGAGGTCCAATACACTGGAGTTTGGCTCCAACCCTAAACAAACTCACCTACCTGTGATTTTCTAATAATCCTGAAGACACTGATTAGCATGCTCAGGTGTGTTTGATCAGAGTTAGAGCTAAACACTGCAGGAAAGTGGATCTAGTGTGCCTGATTTGAAGATCTATGACATCATGTTGATTACCAAAAAAAAAAAAAAAAAAAAAAAAAAAAAGCCATTTCAGGTATATCAATAGCCCCTCATCCCAGACCATTCTTGACATTCATGTTCAAGGGGGTGATCAGCATACAGTCTTTCCTTTCAGACTGTCTCTGGCACCACAGACCTTTACGAAGTGTGTGGACGTGGCCCTTTCCCCTCTGAGGCAGATGGGAATCCATGTCATGAATTACCCACTAGTGCTAGCCAGGTTGGAGCACGAGCTCTTTGCTCACAAGTCACTGCTACTCAGCCACCTGGAGCGCTAATTTAGCCAAGAGCTCTCTGTCACTATCCTGGGAACAGTTAGTAATTTGACCCAGATGTGGGCCTCCCTTATGAAAAAGAAGTTTATTCAAGTGTGCTATTAGTATAGTTCTAAACTAAAATAGGAAAGTATACTTTCAGTATACTTTTTACGTACTTCTCAGAAATGTGCTTTATATACTTCTCAGAAATATACTTAAAATGACATTTAAATATACTTGACTTATACTTAGAAAAATTCGAAATGTATTTAAGCTATACTATACTAAGCTCCGGGAATCCATGTTTTCATTGTTATATGGTAGGGGGCACTATTACACGTCTCCTGTACAGAAATTCCAAAACACAAGCGAAGAAGAAACTGAAACAACAGATGCTTCCACATGTAATCTAACGCAATCATCAGACATTTAAAAAAAAATAATAATAAAAATCATCAAAACTGTGTAACGTTATGGAATAAAATGTCGACCCATGAAGAGGTAATAATGACTGTCAAGCTTTGGGGTGTTGATCAACTCCATCTACAGTTTGATTATCATGAATATTCTTTTTTTAAGATTTTTGTTCAAAATGTTGTTTATATATTTATTTGTTTATTTATTTTTTTTATTTATTTATGAACCTTACCCACATTCAAGTGTTTATTAAAAAAAAAAAGCTAGAATAAAATGTTTTTGTTTACAATTCATATACCATTCTTTCTTTTGATGTTTTGTATGTTCAGATATTCATATAACAAAATATATAAAAATTAATACCTAAATAGGAACAAAGTAGTATACTTAAAGTATGATGCAAAGTTCACAAAGAAAATTTACGAGCATACTTGCAGTATAAAACTACCAAACTAAAGTTTACTGAGACTATACTTCAAAGTGTACTAAAAATGCATTAAAAAAGTATTTAATTAGTAAACTATCAATATACCTATAAGTTCACTTTTAGTATACTTGCAGTACAAACTAAAAACAGACGTAAACTAGTTGTGCACTCGGAGTTTACTACTGTTATACTTAAATGTATATTTTTATATACTAGAAAGTGGGCCAATTTAGTTCCAAGGAGTACACTGATATTTGAATACTTACTACATAAAGTATAAGTAAAATATACTTCAAGTTTATTTTATTAAGTATATTTAAGTAAAGTTTAAGTATACTTCTTTTTGGTAAGAGCTGGCTTGCCCCAGAACACTCTTTGACTATTATAGCAGCTAGTGGCATCATGTAGGTAATGGTAATAACAGGTAATTTGCAGTTCAATGAAGAGGTGGAATGCTTGATAAGAATGATAACTGAACTTTCCTTTATTAAAGGTTCAGATGGATGAAGAAGACATACCTTGTCGAATGGGGTAGGTATCCAGGTTTTCTTTAACTTTAAACACAGGTTGGAGATCAGGAGAACAGGTAAGTAGCCCACTTCAAATAAACAAGACCGGACAATGGTAACGGTGCTGAAGGCTTTCCAGACTTTGGAGATGAATTGAGGGCCCCAGTCTGATACCATGTCCTTGGGATTCTGAAGTATCTGAAGACATGGATAAAGAGGAGTTGTGCTGTTTTCATAGAAATAGGGATGCCCTTTAGAGGAAGTAAACAACATGTCTTTGAAAATAGGTCAAAAACCAAGGGTAGTTTGCCAGCTGGAAGATGGTGTGGGCTCTTTGAGATGGCACAGTCAGAGCAGTCACACACAAACCGTCTCACATCCCTGGGCCACCAGTAGCTGTCTTCTAGGAGTGAGAGGGTGCTATTGGTCCCTGGGTTGCCAGTGTCCAGAGAGGAGTGAACACAGTGAATTAGTAGGGTGTGAGAGAACTGAGAGAACCTTGTGGACACCCTGTGGACCTGGGCTGATCCTGAGAACACTGGATGGGATTCACCAACTGGGTGGAAGGCAAGATGGGCTTAGCCTTTTTATTAGCTTCCAGGAAAGACAGGGAAGAGTGTCTGACATTCTTGGTACCTGGACAATAGGCGATGGAGAAATTAAAATGTGTACAAAATAAAGATTTAATTTTTTGGCTTCCCAAAGATAGCACTCTCCAACCAATGCCTCCTTTCTTCAAGCACAAGCTTGTTGACAGGAGATGACAGGGATGTTTTACATTAACAATGATGCCCTAGGATCACATCAGCAGTAGAATGCTCCAGAACCAGAAGATGGGTTTGTCCGGTGTGGAGCTGGCCAGTATAGAGTTGCACAGGTCCTGCCAAGAAATGCACATGATTTCAGTTCAAAGGTGTTTCTGTCACTGACTGGACTTTGTAAGTGGTCTTAGTGGTCCTTTTCAGGAGGTTGAGCTGGTGACAGAGTCTTCCAGAGATTAAATTACCGGCAGGCCCAGAGTACTGGGAATACTAGACATATCAGAGGCAGTAAGGATTGCAACTGCAATGAGTGGAGTTAAATTAATAGCAGGAGACTGAACGAAACTCACCACAGGTCATGAAGGGCGAATTGGGCATGAGGAGAATACATGCCCACCAGCACCACAGTACAAACAGAGTCCCTGGGTCAGCCTCCTCTGCCACTCAGCTGATGTTAACTGAGTATTATCAATAGCATTGGCTCAGACCCTGGTTCTGGAGCACTGGTGAACTCTGGCTGGTAATGGAAGATGGAGGATTGCTGGCTTCTGCCTGGGCCCAGATGGTTTCAGCCCATTGGAGTGATCGCCCCGTCAGCAGGGAGATGATGAATGAGATCTTGGCTCGCTCTGTGGTAAAGCAATACATCTGCATCTCCAGGGCCAGTGAACACTGGAGGAGAAATCCATTGCAATCCTCTGCTAAACAAGAGTAGGGAACCGTATTGGCGATGGGACTGGCAATGATGACATGTGAAGTTCATGTAAAAATGGCAAAGTGGTTGTGGAGGTGATGGTGGATGGAGTGGAGGAAGCTGTGGTGAGAAGACACTGGAGACAATCCATGGTCTGCTAGAATGGTCAGAGGTGTTCATACTGTTGACAGGTCAGGTCTTCTGTTAGGGAATGTACAAATGTAGATAATAGCAGGTAAGTAGCAGTTCAGTGAAGGGTTGGAATGCGTGATGAGAATTATAACTGAACTTTACTTGCAGATACAGGTGGAGGAGATCATGGACAGTGGAACAGATGGATGAAGAGCACACACCTCATCAAATGGGGAAGATATCCAGGTAATCCTTAACATTAAACACAAAGGAGGGGAAGACACACTGGAGACAATCGCTGGAGATATTTGCTGGAGTTCTTCACTGGAGAACAGGTAAGTCCACTTCAAATAAACGAGACTGGACAACGAAGAGAGACGAGGTGTGTGCTTAAGTAGTGGTGCTGATGAATGAATCAGATGAGGTGCAGGTGTGGCTGATTAGTAGACGGGTGAGTGTGTGCACTGTGATTGGATGGACTTAGAGCCTGGCCGATCTGTGACACTTGTGGGCAAATATGTCAGTGAATATAATAAGATTCAATTAATGATTAACATTTAAATGTACATTTTGGAGAATCAAAGCAGGAAATATGAATCCAATCTCAGGAGACCACCTAACTACTTGACAAGGTCCCGATTTGGTATGAAATTTCTATACTGTTATTCAACCATCAGTGAGGTGTAAGCCAAATGTACAAAAAGGTATGAATGAGATCATTTTAATTCATATGAATTAGCCACTAATTCCATAAAAACATAAAATAGTTACTAATTGCCTTGAGAGTTTGCTAGAACTCTACTTAGTGTTCAGAGTTCACTGTGCAAGAATCTAAAGCTGACAATAAAATAAAAGACATTACATACACTGTATTAAATATATTTAATTCTAGTATAGCTTATAGATGACATATTCAGAAATAAGACTTGCATGATAAAATCTCAGTGTCTCTAAAACAGAAAAGTTGCACTCATGTGAAAAAAAAAGAGAAAGATGTCATTAAAGCATTAATGATAAGTCTAAAAGCCAGCTGTCAATTTATTTTATTTTGCTAAGAATTTTAAGTAGGCTCATTTACCAGAATTCATTAACATCTAAAACCCAGAACTGCAGCATCTGTAATGAACATTTTAATGAACTATTTTTTTTCTTACAAATATTTTGTATAAAGAAACAACCAAGAAAAAAAAACAAAAAACCAAAAAAAAAAAACATGATAAACAAGATAAAACAAACAAAAAACTACTTGTTTTTTGCTATATATATATATATATATATATATATATATATTATATATATATATATATATATATATATATATATATATATATATATGTGTGTGGCTATATGTGCTAGTGAGCTTCACTTTTACTGATCCTAGAACATTGCTTTAAGGAACAAATACAATAATGCCTAGCCAATGACATTTACAGAAATGACATTTCTGATCTGTTTTGTTCATAGAGACTTCTTTTACCAAAATGCACTGCTTTTTTAGATTTGATTTTTGAAATTTAGGAAATGTGGTAGTACATGCTGTAACTTTGTCTGCTGTCTTGAAAACTGAAAATACAAACTCTTTTTGAGGGGTATATGCCAAGCACAATGAAATTATGGTGGCCTCAATTTTATAGACTAACAAACCCTTTCCCATGTACTGTAAAGGAAACTGGCCTGTATTTGTTTGTGATTATTGTGATTTTAATCTGAAAAAAAAAAAAAAAAAAAACCTTCTGGTAATTCCTTTTTGTACTCCTAATAACCCAGTGCTGATGCACTGATTGTTGTCATGCCTAAATATGCTCCATAGAAATCCTGACTCGGATACCTACGGTGTATCAGCATTATGAGTCAACCACATCAAACCGAAAAAAAGAACTGGAATCACAATTACAGGCTACCTGCAACAGTTTGCCCGAACAAACTGCTCATTACGCCCTTCCATACCTATATAATTAGAACAGTATTGCAAAGGTATTTTCCATATGATGAAGCAGGTCTGGCCAGAAGTGGCCCTACTCTATTTGTCCAATAGGAGCTGTTTTTAGATCCAACTATGTAGTTTATCTAGCCCTGATTTGGATATGCATCAGCATGCTAGCAGCTTCATGCAGTCTTTATCACGACAGGCATCAAAAAGACAGCATGCCTCATTAAAAAGAAGTGATGTCATTAAATTTATTGGCAATTTCCTTTTGACATTATCATAGCAGCACCAAAGAGAACTGTTACGCCGGCTCCAGCCCCACCCCTTTCGTTCCCGTCTCCCTCCCCGGATGCTGTGATCAAGGGTAATTACCTGCACAGACATAGCACTGAACAAAGCAAACAGGGAGTGGCCCCAAATAGGAGGTCTAGACTTGGTGTCTCTCTGCAGTTTTCTCTTCCTCATTTGATCAATTTATATCTATCAATCTATTTGTCTATCTATCTCAATCTATTTACTTAGATTGTTTGTTCCTAGCCGCTGTGTGTTGACACATCAGAGACAGAGAACAAGAAAACCAGAAAAGCAAAACAAGAACATATTTACAGGAATATTGTTGGTCTTTTACAGACCATTTGACATTTGCTTGGCATACAGGAACTGACTGTATTTTTCATACTTAAATTTGTATACTGTGTTTTGGAATTGAACAGTCTATTGATACAGTATGCATCTAGGAGCTTCCAATGAATTTGGTACTTATGCACACTTCTTTGTTTCTTTGTAGAGTAAAAACTGTAATGCAGTGGTAAATAGAGGTATTATTTAGAATAAACCAAAGCATGTAGCCTTTTAAAGTTTTTCGTAACTATTTATTAAATATCTGTAAAAATATATTATACTGTTCATAAATAAACACTTTATTTTAATGACCAATTCTTACTAATAACTAGTTGCTTATCAGCATGCATATTACTAGCATGTTGCCTATTTATTAGTACTTCTAAAGCACATATTAATGCCTTATTCTGCGTGACCATATTTTACATTCCTTTATCCTGTAACACACCTAAACTTAACAACTACCTCACTAACTATTATTAAGCACCAAATTGGGAGTTTGTTTAGGGAAAACTCTTAGTTAATAGGAGACATGTTCTAAAGTGTTTCCAAACAGGTACTAACATTAATAATTGGAGTAAACAGTTCAGTCACTAAATAATGGTTTCTGAAATTATGCATTGTGTTTAAGCGTATTGTTCCGTTGAATGACTAAACAAATTGTATACTGTATCTTCAATCATTTCCTACTGTTTTTCTTAGTTATACTTGTGCTTATTGTCCAAATTGCTTTTCAAAATGGCTTTCCAAACATCCCTTTTTTATTTTCTCCTCAAGCAAATCTGTTTCAGTTAACCAGCCTAAACAACAAACTGTCAAGCAATACCACATCTACTTTATGCAATGGCTTGTGTTAGTGTAATTATAGCTCAATCTAAAGTGCCTTTGATTTCTATTTCTATTGAAACCATTTGCCCTTTGGTGCCTTTTTACAGTAAATGAAGCTGATTACACAAACTTTTGTTGTTATACTTTGGAGAAATATAGTTTCCCTCCTCTGCTGTACCTCTGCTGTACTGTGCACATAATGCTTGTATACTTTCCGAATATTATGTCACATATGTGACCTGGATGCCTTAAATATGTGTATAGCGGAAACTAATTAGTTGTTTTGCAATTACAATTGCTCATACTAAGGTTGGAGATTTGAATAGTATTAAACCTAATCATGCAACTTTCAAATTCGTCAAACTGCGTGGTTTATCATTTAATTACCAGGTTATTGGTATGTATTTTACAAAAATGTGGTTGTACCACATATGCATTTACCTACATTAATAAAATGCACAGTATTGACCTATTGGCAGCATCTAAAAAGTAAATTACTTGCATATGAACAACTTTATAGATGTACTTATTTATTAGTATTAAATTTATGGAATTAGTCAGTTAATACTGTTGCATTTATGATAATTGAGATTGTTTTCATTCGCATTGTTTTAGTGCAGTTCATTCATTTACTTAATTTGAAAATATAACATTTCATTGTTCTGTGTGACTTCTGGTGCCAACTCTTTTCAAATGATTATACAGTGTTAAACAAGACTACACCTGAATAACATTAATTCTTTAATCGTTTAACTATTACTTGTCATGCAATATTTACAGTATTTTGTTTGCAATGGAACCCAACTTTGCTCAATATGCTGTTTACTCCTCAAATATGTTGCCTTTACGACAAAGGATTTAGGTCAGTAATATTAAATGCTCATTGCATTGCATTGCAATGCTCAATTGCACATTATCATTTGGACTACTTTGGTACTGCTTTTTGACATTTATTAAATTTTAAAGGACATTTATTTATTAAGGGACATTTCATTTATTAAAGGACAGACCCATTTTTGATAGCATTTTGTGCATAATTTGGTGAAATTACAACTTGATTTGAAATTATGCACATAACATACTTACTACAGTAACACAATATTGCATTTTATTTTATTGTTTTTGATTAACTACCTTTACCTAAAATGTGAGTGTTTACTGTTGCCTTTGGCATTGTTGATGTACTGTTTCCTATCTAATACTGTACAGCCGCCTTGTCACAATTCTGTATTGTTAAAGGCGGTATATAAATAAAGGTGACTTGACTTGACTTGACTACAGTAGGTAAGCAATGTAGCAAGTTGGTATATTATTATTATAGTATGTGCACATCACAGCTGTGAGTATATCAGCATTTCTTCCATGACAACTCTCGGAAGATTTTAGCATGGTAATGGATATGACAATGTTAATGTATTTGGTCTTGGTGGAATAAATCTGCTAATCTGCTGCTGTTGGTTATTGCTATAGTTGTAGATTATTGCTGCTGCTGCTGCAAGCAAGTACAGGAACTTGCCACTGCCAACGTCAATACGGTGCTGTGAATATTTAAGACATACTGCTGCTGCACAAATAGCATATTAAATAACCCATAGCAGATCTATACAAGTGGAGCTGGGGAAGGTGGAGGGTTTCAGAGAAACTCTGAAAGCGCGCTGCTGCGAAAGGCTCGAGTGAATACCAACCAGTCATTTAAAGGTAAAGGTGCAAACTCATTGGCTGCGTATATGTGACATGAACCAATCAGCTTGTGCCAAGTCAAGTAAGGCTGTGAATATTATCAGTTACGTTAACACCCGTCAGCCTGCGCCATCTAGAGTTTCATGAAAGAACTGGGCATAATGTGTCTCATCCAATGAGAATTTAGTGTGAGAAGTACAGTCTATGTGGGCGACTGCAGGCTAACCTTAAAGTAATGAACTCTTCATTTTAGCTTGTAAAGTCAAGTGGTATCAAGGGCTCTCAAAGTATCAACACTGATATTTTATGTTTGACTTGAAGATACAAAGCTCTTCTGCCCTGTCTCTTCCTCTCTCTTTCTAGTTGTGTCTCTTTTCCTTTCTGTCGTTCCCCTTCCCCTTGTCCATCCATCTGGAGTTGATCAGCTCATTTCCTGACTAGTATTACAGTGAACAATTATCTTCAGATCGGGAGACAGCGGGACTTGAAAGACTCTGAGTAGCAGGGGGCCGAAGAGCAGATGAAAAAGGGGGCACATGTGTCCCATCACCTTAATGAAATCAACCTGACCATCCCGGAGCGACTCCCTCTGCTAACACGACACGCTGTCACCACTCACTTACTCCTCCACTCACACCAAACCGCACAACAAACACACTCAAGCTGACCTGTCACATGTAATATACACTCAATTATACAACTCTCAGACTGTCATGGCTAAGTGGCTACTTCTCTGACTCAATGACTTTGGTGGACAAAAAGCGTAACAAATCAGTCAACGTTTCCTTAGTTTTCGACCTTTAACCCAGTAAGAGATTTCCAAAATAATGGTAAAAACGCAAAGAGGAGCGAGATTAACAGTTCATAGCTGTCAATCCTTGATTAAGTGGAAACCATGTCCACCAAAACAAGCAGAGAATTGCTCATTTGCAGGCCTGCCAATCAATTAGACGACAGGCAGAAAACTACTAAAGTTCTTTCTTTCCTTTTTGTCTGAGGGCGCATGCCGGGGCACTGACATTTGAACTTGTGGGCGGAGGGCTCCTGACAGACCCCTGTGGCAGTCTGCTCCCATTGAAGGTCCGTTCTAGCGAGAGGACTTCGGGGGGAGAGTCCCGCCCACTCTGACTTGCCCCACTGTGCCTGGCGTCTCTCTCTCATTAAATGTTGTTGGGGTCGGAGGCAAACGTCTGCTTGGGCTGGGGGGCAGGAAGGATCGCATTAATGAAGGGGACACCCGCTGTCCAGGTGTCGGGTGACATGCCGTGCCCTGTTTGTGTTTGGGTCTAGAGGGTTTATTGTGACCGCACTTGTGAATAACAGTCTCTGCCTGTTTCGATGTTTTAGATTGCATTCTAATTCCTTCAGAGCCCATATTTAGAAACCACACATGATATCTTATTCCAAAGAGTTCTTTGAGGTGAACCGACACCATTTAGGTCAAGAATGAGTCCAACTTAAGGTGATGGAAGAACTCAGAGCGGATATCTCCAGGGGTAATTCTTCTTCACGCTTTTGCTGTGGCAACCGATATTTTTTGTACCATTCCCTACATTTAAAAAACAATTACGCCAAGCTAGGGCCTCGACCTAAATTAAAAGCCTGTCTCTGTGTTGTAAACCCTTCTCATAAATCAAGGCTTCCGTGCATTGCTCAGTCACTGTCTGTGAGAAATGAGAGGTCGTGCTAGGGCCCCTTCATTTACTTGTGGGCGTTTACACGGAAACTTTAGTCATGAAGGTGGGTGAGTCATGAACCCTAATGGCTTCATCGGTTCAGGGATCTGGCATGGCGGCAATCTGTGATTACAAAGCATGGCACATCTCCAGGGATCCAATAAGAGGACCCAGAACCAAAAAAGAGGCCAGCCTGAATGTTGTTTGTTTGGTCCTTCTCTGTCGGGATTTTTGCTTTGTTTTGTTTTTAATGAGGATTTGAAAGTCTTTTAATTCATTACTTTGCCTTAACAATCAGTGTGGAGCTACATATTATGTATCGTCTTGATTAAAAAATATATATCCGTCAATTAATTTTGCAAGCTGCTTGTTCTATGTAGTGTTGCAGGGAAGGTGGAACCCATTTATAAAATTAAAAAAAAAAAAAAAAATATATATATATATATATATATATATATATTTTTTTTTTTAAGCTTTAATATCACAGTAATAATGACTTAACTTTCATGCAACGTTACGTCAAGAAATTATGCTTTAATATATTTGTCCGTAACCCCAGAGTGAACAAGCCGGAGGCAACTGTGGCAAGGAACCACACCATAACATAACATACTGCATTTTAAAGAAACAGGAACATTTTCAGTTCTTTTTTTAAAACATCACTTAGTCAGCAGGTATTTGTCAACAAAAAGGTAGGCTTGCACAACAGGGAACCTATCATGTGTTGAGTGAATAATTTTTTATATTACATGATAATTTATTTGCCTCTAAGTAATACCTTCCTCCCTTGAGCTAATTGAAGCTGGCGCCATCCTCCTTTGGTGGGTAGCAATTTTCTCTCATTACAGCAAATGTTTGCTCATAAGAGAAGGCTCCGGAAGCCTAATAAGGTACTAATAAAAACAAAGCGATGACAGTTGCTGTCACCTGTGCCAAGTCTTGTCATGCAGTGTAATTAGCGAGACAAGGCTTGTGATCCATTATTCTCTGCATTATCTGAGTTCAAAGACAATTCATAAGTTGCTCTCCTCAAATGAGATTCGCATTGCATCGCGCCTTCTGACTTCATCCCTTTTGATCCTGAACTTGTCCTGAAAGGATTTGGTTAGCTTATGTTTAAAAACTGAGCTGAGGTAGGTAGATAACATCTGCCAATCTCGATCATGTTCAGTTGACAGAAATCCCTATTGAGTAAAGAATGATCAAGAAATGATATCGCCAGGCATCAAGTTTGATTTGGTGGATCATTGCGTGTGTAAAGCTGGGTAAATAGATATGTAAACAGAAAGATTGTTAGATTGAAGAAATGTAAATACCTACAGAAGCATTCCTGCACTGTGAAGCTGAGCCCATAATTACAATGCTCAAGGTGTGTCCAAACATACCAGAAAAACCAGGAGCACCGTTTTTGACATTTTCTGAACTCTCTGGCTAACCTCCCTCCATTTATGTATAAAGGTCAAAGAGATCAGACAGGAAGGAAAGAGGATGTGTTGGTCAATTTCAGAAAGGCTTATCCTAAAGGGTAATTTTCCTGCATCTCCTTTGAATGCTATATTTAAGGCATAACATTGCTTTTTCTTCTCTCTCTCTCACGGTGAGTATTTCTCATATGTCTCCTGTCAGCTCCTATGATACTCAACTGCAAACGTGTGTCCTTCTCATCTATCACTACAGTTCAGCAGTCTTTCTCAGTCCGTCTGCGCAAAGAGTTGGATTGTGCTCGACAAGGTGCCTAAGGGCAGGGGCGTGACGGCTGAGTGTGTGCATGCGAGTGTGTTTGCGTGTGTGTGTATGTGTGTACAGGGAGGCGACTCCTCCTGAGTGGAGCCGCTAAACTGCCACAGTTTCTCCCCCGAGGAGAGGCGCCTTTCATCTCCCCGCTCACTGGCGCCTTCACAAACCTCAGATTGTCTGTGAAATCACCCTGCTTAATAAACGCGCTGAGGCTCCTGGGAACGTCAAGCTAGCAGAATCTCACCCTGCAGCATTAGTGCACATACAAACACACATAAAGACCAGTCCAACAAGCAGCTGATTGCTGCTGCAGCTATTCATTACAAGACAAGAAGGGTGATGTTTATTTTAAGTGTGATTACCCAAATACCCTAAGTGTCATGGTTACAAACAATTCCTCCATCTAGGACGAGACCAAAAGCAATCTATCTCTGTTAAATGCCTTATTACTGTACAGTTTCTCAGCTTCAGTGTCCAGAAGACATAAAATTCATGATAAATACATTTCCTTTTTCTCTCAGAGTGATAATTTGTTTCACTTTGAAACTAACTCTTGTGTTTGAAGAGTAAACACCCCAATGCTTTCCGTTGCCAGGAACAAATACTTTTTCCGAGGAGATTAGATGGCGTGCAAAAGAAATAGCAGACAGCAAATAGCACTTTTTTCAGCAAATAATAACACTTCAGTTTATACCTTGGATAGTAATGACATATTGCATTGTAATGCCTCAAGCACAGTTTCTTGTAGTTGTCCGGGCTGCTGTTGGATTATTCTTTCACATTTTACTGTTTGTAGGTCTTACAGTATACTTCACCAATAGTGTAGCATCTTGGTTTGTGCAGGATTGTGATTTTTAATTGAAATAAACATACTGATACTACAAGAAGCAAACAGGCATTGACTCGAAACTCTTGCTTTAAAAAGTGCTGGAAGCAGATAAGCAAAACGAAACAAAATGCTTTTGTCTCGAGGCGAATAATAAAAAAAAAAAAACTTAAAAACACCACATTAATGGCGTGAAGCTGATATAACTGTATAATTGGTCACAATGGTCAGTCTGTTTACATTATAAAATGTCTAATAAGCTGCTTTATTAAGAATTTTGGGAAACAAACTGCATGACCCTGGAAACACCAACATAATTACCTCACCGAGGATTTATGTTTGTTGGAATAACATAAACAACGAACTCAAATAGTCCTTTGAGTGTTTAAACATACAAGTCACTGTTAATATGTGCAATTCATACTCCGTTATTACTCTGCTTATCTTTCTTTGCGATTAATCCGTAGCTTTACTTACCAAAACTCCAGAATCTTTTGCTAAATTTGTCGCTGTCATTTTGTCAATCAGAATGATTGACACTTTCTTACAAACTCAGTAAGCCAATCACGAGTAACAGAACGCGCTGCCAAATTCATCAGCGCTCTCATTGGCTAAAAGTTCTACCGTTGCCGCGTGCTGCTGAGCAACGGAGCGCGCGCCTTAATTTGGCAGCGCTCTGATTGGCTGAAAGTTCTGTTGTGGCCGCGTGCTTCAAGGCATCAAAGGCTTCATGCTTTTTGCATGAGACGTCAGAGCGACTTTGAAGTTCGGGCGTCCAGAGGCTTGTAGCGAGGAGGATGTCCGCGTCCGCGAGCTTGAAGGAATCAGACGGAGATCGGGACATGGAGCAGCGCAAAACCCAAGTGTCAAGCCATCCATTCAGCGTGGAGTCTCTTATATCTAGCCACAAAACCAGTAAGGACTTTGAAAGACGACGCGAGGATGTATCCAGCCAGTTTGCAAAGACTGACATCAGGGATTCTTGTGGTTCGGCTGGAATACAAAAGCACTTTATGCAGACCTCACCCGTCAAATCGGAGTCCCCTGAGCCGGATGACTGTACACCATGGGTTATGAACTCTAGATTCTCTCAAACTCGTAAGCAATTTAATTTTCTCAACTAACTGCTTATGCATTAAAATTAATAATCGTCATACAGATAATCTTTACTAATATGAGCAGTTTGGCTAATTTCATCAAAAGTAAAAAGTGGCAATGCTGTCTTCTTAATTTATAAATTAAACATATTTGATGATTATTTCTTTTTAGGCATTTTACAACTAAAGCGAATGCATGCTTTATAGCCTGTGAAAGTAAAAATTTAATAAAAACTAGAGACACATGAGGGCCTACTGCTCTGAAAAATATGACGCCATAAGCAGTTTCATATTTTATTTAGGAGAACTCTGATTTAATTAAGAACAGCAGTAGTATGAAGTTAAAAATAAATAAATAAATGAACACTTCCCGATTGTCCCGTTTTCTAAACAACTTTGTAATTAAGCAGAATATCGACGATATCTAAGTATAATACTAAATACAACAAAAATGTTATTATGACTTTATTTAAATTTAACTTATCCCCTACCCTCAAATACAACATAATTATTATTAAAATTATTGAAGTAAAAGAATTAAAGTAAAACACTTTCACATGCATACATTATGTATACTTGTATAAAGTGTGTTTTATTTAGTTTGGACTATGAAAACACTATAATTAAATTATTCATTTTATAAGCTACTCTAAAATCTACATGAAATCTATTAATGATTACGTTTTGCTACACTGAAGTTTAAACTAAACCTTATTTTCCCACTACAGGCCAGGTAAGTCCCTGTCCTCTCCGCAAACACAAGACCAACCGCAAACCCCGTACGCCATTCACCACCTCACAGCTCCTGGCCTTGGAGCGAAAGTTCAGACAGAAACAGTACCTGTCCATTGCCGAGCGAGCAGAATTCTCCAGCTCCCTCACCCTCACAGAGACCCAGGTGAAGATCTGGTTCCAGAACCGACGGGCCAAAGCCAAGCGTTTGCAAGAGGCCGAGCTGGAAAAGCTCAAACTGACTGCCAAACCTGCCCTCCACCCCAATTTCAGTCTGCCCCTTCCTCTTGGAACCCAACTTCATTCGGCCGTCTCGCTCTATGGCCAGTCATATCCCTACCAGAGGCCTTTATTGCCTGTTGCTCCAGTGGGACTCTATGGAACACCTTTAGGGTACAGCATGTATCACCTGGCTTGAGAAGAAGCGCTACAGTATGGACTAGTACTGATCTGTGGATGTACAGAAAGACAATGTTTACAATCTTTGGGTGTCCAAGTCTGAAAAAAAAAAGCAGCAACCAAAAAATTTAAATACATTTTTCATAATGTGCCTTCACTAAATGCGGGACATTTTACCTCACTTTCCACTGACTGAAAGTTCAAATTTTACCCTGTGGATGGATAATTCTGTTGCCAAACCTTTTTTGTGTATATTTGTGTCATACATCTTTATGTAATATATTGTGAAACTAATTATTTTGTGTACAAAGTATTGAGTTTAAATTCCACCACATTTAATGTTGTTGGATTTTTATCCTGCAAGAATGTGTTCTGACAAGTTCATTACACATTGTCTTTACTTTTCTAAAGACGGTTGCCGTACCTGTAGCTATAATTGACGAAAGATATTTTCACAGAGGCCGTGTTTGAAACAAACGGCTGGTTAAATAATTTTTTTTATGATACATACATTGGTATGTTCACACTGAGAAATTCAAAAATAGCATTCGCTCTTTGAGTTCAATTTTACACCAAAAGTTTACAGACTTTTTCTATACTTTTTGTTCACATGCAACCTAAATATCAAATTTGACAGTGAGTATGGTATATGCAAAAATGTTTCTGAAATTAGTCACTTGTAACTGAAATGTGGAAGTTTATTTTTGTTCCACATTTTTATATGTATTTATACTGTAATTATACTTCACTGAATCTGACATGTACAGTAAACAGCAATTGGCAAGCAAACACAATTGCATTTGTTTATTAAATTAGTTTATTAAATTAATATTACCATTTCATGTTTAATAAGTATGTGAGAGTTTGGTTGTTCAGCTTCAGTGTCGTTCGCATAAGCAAATTCAGTTTTCTCCTTATCCGTTTCCTTCAAGTGCATCTCTGCATTTTTAAAAAGTTTTTTTTTGTTTTCTTTTTTTCCAAGTAGCAAACAATTATTTTTAAAATCCAAGGCTGAGCACGTTACACAAATTACCCAGGTGGTTACCAGGAATTTATTTAATTAATTACGTATGAATATGAATTACACTATTAAAAAAATGTCAGCGAAGTAAAGCAATTTCCCGCAAGGAAGCTTTTTATTAATTTTCTGCTAATGCTTTATATTAATTTTCCCTTAACAAGCATTATGTAATGTATATCAGCAGTTTGAGCACACATATAAACACTGAGCTAAAAGATGAACAATGTATTACTTTTATCAATATATGATTATTGATTAAATAATGATCTGTTATATAAAGTAATAATGTTATTATTGAAAGTTATGATAAAGTATTACAGATTAGTTGGGTTTTACCTGTTTACTGCCTTGTTATGGCTTGTTCATTAAGTTGTGGCTCTATAAATGAGGACGTTAGAGGGCCCACTTTACTGCTTCCGCGTGACTTTGATGCAATGAGGAAATCGTTTATGGTCAGCACTTTACTCATGAGCTTCCTTTAATCAAAACACGAACCCAGTCATGCTAATCAAACACAGAACCGCTAAAGTGTTCGCGGATGTGTTTTATAATGTCGACTTTGAGCCACTTACGAGAGTGCAGTGATTCTGGGCAATTTGCCTGGTCCTGTTCCTGTGGTGTAAAGAAAAAAAAAAAGTAAAGCAACTCTCTGAAGCTAAATTCACAAAGCTGTCAAGTTGTTCGGAGCTTGTTTAAATACCTGCCGTGTTTTTGGGTAAATGCAGCCTGTTTTATGCTTTATTTCTCATTGGAAAAATCAGAAAGATTAATTTCCAGATTTAACTCTCATGTCTTGTTTTTTGATATATCAAATATGTCACGTGTACTGTCATTTGCCACAATGAAAGTGACTCTCACACAATTTTTCTCTTCACAATTTCTCTTACAATCTATTTTGCCTTGATCTATTTACATGTTGGATACGTTTTTTTAACTGGTGTACTAAAAAAAAAAGATAATAAAATGCTTTCTTAATTTTTACCTAATATCCCTGAAATTAAATTCTATTTATCTATAAATTCTACTGGGGTCTATCTATCTATCTATCTATCTATCTATCTATCTATCTATCTATAATAATATTTGACCACTAAGTTTCTGTTAAGTCAGAGAAATATTTAAAATAAATCTGATAATATATAAAATATTATTTATTTTACACATGCATCCATGCACTCTGGTAGAAGAATCATGGTTTTTAAATCATAAAAAGTACTCTGATAAGAGCACGTAATGGTGTCAGTCTTCCTTTCAAATGTTTCCTACAAAATTAGAGATGGGGATTATTAAAGTCATGATTTCCTACACTCCCAGATTAAGCCTTCAAAGCTCTTATAATACAGTAATTACCACTGACAAAATAATTGAATCAAACATTTCATTAATCTCTTTTAATGTGGTCTACACTAAGCCCTAAAAAAGGTAAACTGTGGACGTTATGTGCACAAAATGTCCCAGATTCAGTTTGTGATTTGACATATTCTATCCCCAAATTAATGATGATGACTTTACAGTTGGGTTGGGGAACATGCTGTCCATGTTTGATGTTGTTCCTTCATGTCTTCTCTTGATTTAGACCTCCTCTACTGGTTACAGGGAGAACAACACCATTGTAAGATACAAATCAAAATGACTGGGTGTGTGTCCTTCCTTGTGGTATTCCCATGTGTGATATCTCATGTATTCCCAGTCAACATTTCTGCTATATTAATAGACAATACAAGCCAACTTTTTCCCCCTTAAATAGCAAACAAACAAACAAATACATATTAGGATATTTTAATTGCCATAATCCAATACAAAAACTGACAATAAATCTGCAATCAGAATCAATGCTAATAAAGTTTATGCTTTTGAAAAACATTTAGGCTACTATATTTTATTTTATCATTATATATTTTATGATGTCTGGACAGTTGTATTAAACTGAAATTTTGACCACCTAAAAATATAAATTCATTTTATTTTGGAAATGAACAACATTCTCTTCATAAGGGATGTCTGTCCAAATCCATTGCATGAATGAACTGTATTTTAATGTAAACTTATATAAATAAAAATATTTAAAATAAATAAATAAATAAATACTCATGCATGCATAACATTGTTAAGAGGTAAATGAAAAAAGTAACTGTAAAGATTCATGCTCTATCGTGTCTTTTTCAGTACATAGCTTTATGCTCACTACTACCCATTGCCTACAGCATAGGTGGCATTCATAACTGAAAATTAACAGTTATGAATGCCACCTCTACTGCAGGCAGTTGGTACTAGTGAGCATGATGCTATGAATTGAAGAAGACACAGAGAGCATGAACATTTTGATTTACTTTTGCATTTGTTTTCCAAAAATGATCTTGCAGCTGCTGGTCCCAAAATGGATGCTTTGCAAATGCAAAATGGTGTAATTAAAGTTTTTTGCATTTTTGTTGCATCCCACATTATATCATTATTAGGTTTTTTTTTTTTTTTTTTTTTTTTTTTTTTTTTACACATTACTAGCATGCTTTTATTTATCAAAGAAAACCAAATAATCCACACATAAGA
The DNA here is from genome assembly GCA_036247105.1 of Cirrhinus mrigala. NCBI lineage: Eukaryota > Metazoa > Chordata > Actinopteri > Cypriniformes > Cyprinidae > Cirrhinus > Cirrhinus mrigala. The sequence continues at coordinate 5,307,641 of CM070027.1, read as the reverse complement.
TTAAATTGACAGATGCACAAGCATCTTGGATTAAGCCTGTTTGAATTATACAGATGGAGATGTTAACTCTAACTGTAGATAGAGATTTATGGAGGAAATAAATCAAATATCCTCCTCAAGGTTTCTAATGATGAAGCATACTGCCATATAAAATTCCACGCAGTCCTCTAAATTGGATCCATCATTAATGAAAACTGCCCAAACACACACTTTATTTGCACAGTCTTTTCATTTATATTTTTGGCCTTGGCTAGTTGTTGAATGCTTGTCTGTTTCTGATTTAATTTGTCAGACAGCTTTATAAAGGAACAAGTGCACTGGAAAATTAGCCCTTTAGATAAGGATAGACTGCTATTGGCTTTCCAGTTACCCCTGTGGAATTGCTTCATACTTAAATATAATGGAACATTTTAAAGATAAACTGTGATTACATTATTAATTATTTTGAGGTTATTAACTTTTACAAGCGTGTTTTAGAAGTAGAAAGTTAGAAGTTGTGCCGGGTGATGCATCATACTCTCTTAAGTATAAAGATTCTTTATTTGCATCTGTGGTTCTGTGAAGAACCTTTAACATGGAACCTTTCCATTCCACAAAAGGTTCTTCATAGTGAAAAAAAGGTTCTTTTTAAAATGTTCTTCACACTAAAGATGACAGGAGTTAATCTTAACCGGTTATGAAATCTGGTTGCAGCACACACATAAGAAGAATCTTCGCAGATTTTCTTCCGATAGTGATGATCATCTCGATTTAAAATCCTAAATATTAAACATGTTTGATATGATTAGGCTTATTTTAAGAGCTGTTCACAAAAATGTTCTTATGTTCTTTAGAACATTTGGAGAACTACAAACAGCCACTGCAAGAACCCACCTTCGGAATATTTATTTTTTAAAACTGTATGCCTATCTGTCAGCCACAAGGAGGATCTCATCGAGAGTGATGTTGGCATACAAAAAGGTCTTTTTTTTTTAAAAGCAGATGCACAAAACGTGCAAATAGATATGTTCAAGACCATAAAAATAAATGTAATAATAAAAACTAGAACTGCAAGGTACTAAAACAGTACCAACTCCCCACTGTGCAAATGAGGTTGGAGTTAACTGCTCAAGCACCACTATAATACCTTTGTTCAGCTTGCTCGTAATTTGTTCACCAGTTTCCCTTGCTACTATAGCCATCTTATATACATATCTTTCCTGCTCTTACTAATTGGAACATACGATTTTTATAACAACTCACCTTATGATTAATAGGCACATGAGAATTAAGGAAATGTCATGGATCAGCCAGGCTCTGAGTCCATCCAATCACAGCGCACACCCTCACCCGACTACTAACCAGCCACACCAGCACCTCATCTGATTCACTCATCAGCACTGCAAATTTAGCACACACCTCGTCTCTCCTTGTTGTCTGGTCTCGTTTATTCGAAGTGGACTGCTTACCTGTTCTCAAGTGATGAACTCCAGCAACTGTCTGCTACATGTCTTTCCCTCCTTTGTGTTTTCTGTGCTGAATGTTAAGGATTACCAGGCTACCTACCCCTAGCGATGAAGTGTGGGCTCACCATCCATCTGTTCCACATCCATCCACCTGTAATAAAGGAAAGTTCAATTCTGTCATGACAACTCTCGTAAGGATTATCATGGTAATGTACATGACACATGTACATGTTAATGTGTTTGGTCTTAGCAGAATAGATCTGCTATGCTGCTGCTGTGGCAGAGCAAGTTTTGAGACTTTCCACTGCCAATACATCCACAACATGTTGCTGTGACCATGTAAGAAATACTGTTGCTGCACATATACCATATGAATAACACCCATAGCATACATGATCACCCGTAGCAGATCTATACATGTGGAGCTGGGGAAGGTGGAGGGTTTCTGAAGTGCACTGCAACTGCTACAGCAAGCTCTAGCCATATATTTGAATGTTGAACAGCGAGCTCACTGGCTACTGATACAGGAGAAAACCAATCAGGTGTCCCATGTGATAATGATGTCATTATGTCAGATTGAGCTAGACTTATCAGACTGCACCATCTAGAGTTCCATGCCAGAACTTTGGATTTATCATCAGGATGCACCTGCCCAGTAAGAAGCTCAGTCCTAGATGCACTGGCCCCTTCACCATCACTAATCAGATCAACCCAGTCTTAAATCCGATGCAATACCCCGCACACAAAAAGATTCACCCTACTTTCCATGTTTTACTTCTCAAGCCTAATCAGTTTCTGTTTCTAGAAAGCCTGGCCAAGCAGAGAAACCCCCCTTCCACTAATCCTGGAGGATGGAGCCGCGTACACAGTCAGAGAAAACTTGAACTCCCAACGTCGCAGTCTCAAATACCTTGTAGACTGGGAAGATTATGGCCCAGAAGAACGCTCACGGGTCCCCAGAGGCGATATTCTGGATGCTATTCTGCTCTTAGCCTTCCATGACTCTCACCCTGATCGTCCTTCACCCCAAGGAAGATGTTGGCTGCTGCGGTGTCAAGTTGTTTGGCCCTCAGGAGCAGGCTGTGGATGTGGGAGTACTGCAATACTGCTTTTCCACTGGGGCTGACAAAAGGTGGCACTCGTTTAGAACCAGCTTGAGTTTCCACTGGCAGTAAGCAAAAACAAAACCCTCTACATCAGGGATGGGCAACTTAGGTCCTGGAGGGCCACTGTCCAGAAGAGTTTAGCCCCAACCCTAATCGAGCACAACTAAACAAGCTAATTAATGTCTTCAACATCACTAGAAAGGTACTGCCTGTACCTTTCTAGTGATGTGTTTGATTAGGGCTGGAGCTAAACTCTGCAGGGCAGTGGTCCTCCAGGACCGAAGTTGCCCATCCCTGCTTTATGTGATGTGACCAGAACCGCTTGTTATCTCTTGTGGAAGGGCAGTGCTGGTCTCTTCTGCCGACAACTGCTGAACAGACATAATTGATTGTTGTTGTTAATTTACCTGAAACTGCAACAGCTTTTAAAAATGGCACCTTTCAAACTGTGGTCTGTAGTGGAAGCTGTGCCTACTGACATCATAGGGGCCCAGTTGGAACCTGGATTTAGGCACCGATCTAGGATTTGTTTGAGTGGAAAAGTGCAGCCTCATTCCCAATTGGGCTCCGTCTCTGGCACCAGCCCAGGTGGAAAAGCGTTATCACCCTCACCGGACTACTAACCAGCCACACTTGCACCTCGTCTGATTCACTCATCAGCACCACTACTTGGGCACACACCTCGTCTCTCCTTATTGTCCAGTGTCAGTTTATTTGAAGTGGACCGCTTAGAATCACCTAATTAATATAGCGTTTTATACAATACAGATTGTGTAAAAGCAGCTTTACAGTGTTAAATGTCAATAAAGTGTGTCGATAATGCAAACAAAATTACATTCTGCTGTAAATAGTAAAGAGTCACTATTTCAGTTAAAGGAATTAGTCATTGATTCAGTGATGTCTTCATCCAGCTCAGTTCAGTTCTCTTCCAATAGAGTCTGTACAATTAAGTCGATAATATTGCCAAATATTAAATGTCCCCAACTTAGCAAGCCAAAGGCAACAGTGGCATCACTCAGAAATATATCCATTTCCTTTTGCTTGATGACTGACTATATCACATGGTGAAGGACTCGAAGCTGTCCACAGGATCTATGCAAAGCACTCGTCTGTTTCTCGTCTGTTCTTTGTGCTGATGAGTTCTTCGCAGGGGATCTGTTTCTAGAGCTCATCTAATTGACATGGTCTCAGTCTCCATTGTGTCTTCCCCTCCTTCATTTGAATATTAATGATTACCTGCACCTACCTCTAGCGATGAGGCGTGTGCTCACCATCCATCCGTTACACTGTCCATGATCTCCTGAATCTGCAATAAAGGAAAGTTCAGTTATCATTAGCATCACGCATTCCAACCCTTCAAAGAACTGCTACTTACCTGCCATTATCTGTATTAGCTCTTTACTGTCAATAAAGACTCTGTTTGCTCTTTCGGTCTGTGTCCACATTTCATAACAGGAAAAGAGTTAAAGAGTTAAATAAGTAAATACAACAAAAAGGACTGACAAAACCTAAAACATTTGCACAAACATGTCCATAAATTGGCTAAAATGAGCATTTCCCACAAGTTTGAATTTTCATTAAGGTGATGCCCACTCAGCTAAAATAGGTAAATATGTAAACACATACAGTAAATATATTTAAATGAACAAGAACAGTATGAACACAATAAAAACAATAATGGAAGACAACTTCAAGGTCTCTCCATCACAATCTGACAGCACAACTCAGCAAAACAGCATATTTTGGCACAGAGTCCAGTTGTTCTAGGAAAAGGAAGCAGCGTGCTTGCCCAAACTTTGGGTAAGATGTCTTCTGTCTCCATGTCCCCAAACAGCTACTGAACTTGTTGTGATCCCCCAGCTGCCTGCGGCACTTCAAATCAATGCAGCTGCCACTGAATGTGTCTGGCTCTTGCGGGAAGGGCACTGAGGGAGACAGAAGCAGACATCTATTTAGCTTACATAACATAAATGCGCAGACCAGCTCGGTGAGCGAACAATGCAGCGTCTTGCACTGGGTGAGGTATGCAGAATGACACACAACATGCGCCACAAAGAAGAAATAGCCTCAGCTAACAAAAACAGAAACAGCTAATACCTTTGTGGCTCTTGGCTGGAGGAAATTTCTGTCGCACTGCTAGACTTTGAAGTGAAAGTAGAGCAGATATGCCACTTTCTGAGCCAATTCTGAGCCAGTGCTCTTGAGGAATTGTAAATTCATCAGAAAAATTAGTCTACATGACACTGTGTTTTGGAAATGGCAGATTTAGCTGCTATATACACTACAGTTTGTCTTGTGGATGATGACTTAATCAGATTTCTTGCACTGTGCATGTCAGTATGAGTCATCAAGGGGAAAAAAAAGCTTTGGGCAATGGGGCCTGTGAGGATATGATGCTGTTTAATAACTAGATGGCCAACAGATGGCAGTATACCAGCAATATTGAGCAACTGTCAAAAAGACTATTTTAAACAAATGAACTAAACAAGTCCTGCTGTTTATGAGACTTGAACATGAGGTAAGTTCAGAATAGCATGATAGCATATCATTTTATCTATTTGCACACTATTTGTCTTATAAATATATAACATGCACACTGTATATTCTGTGTGCTGTAGGGAATTTTTTTTTTATGCATGGAAAAACCAGGATGAACTATTTGTTAAAATGTGCAGTATATAACACATCACACTGCACAGAATACTATATCCCACAATGCAGCATGCTTGAGTTGACCTTTCATTGCATTTAAAAAAAAAAAAATAAATGAATAAAAGAAACTACTCATTTAAATTCTTATTGTTTCATGCATTGTTTTTAATATTCTACATTTAAAACACAGTAGCCATTATACAGTATGTACGTATACAGTAAGCATAGTATTACATTCTAATCTGGTGTACTAGGAAAAATCAGACATTTCCAAATCATTAGTTATAGGAAAAAACTAGCTGTTTTTAATCTATTTTAAAACTGCTCAATAGTTACAGTCTAGTCTGCACAATTCACATTGTGAAGTTTGCAACCCATACCATGAAAAAAAAAATAATCCATCCACTTCACAAGCACATGCTATTGTCCTCGTGTTGCTCACGTGCAACAGCGCTTGTGTCCGTTTTAACTGAACCCTTAAAACAGCCCAGAGCTTTGCGAGATCAATCTGCCATATGTGCCACTCAGACCTGACTGCAAAACGCTGCCAAACTAATGCCATTCAGTTGCAGTGTGACTTGAACCCACAAGGTCAGCTGAGGCACAGTACCACACTGCAGTCAGCAGAGAGCAGCAGCACTTATAACACCACATCACTCAAATAAGCCTACATATCCTCTCACAAACATATGTTAATTGCAGAAATCTGCAGATGATTTCCATATTTACTGCCAGCTACAAAGGCACAGACAGTGTGTTAAACAGGGCGATGTTTGAGGAGCCCGTTGGTGTTGGCTAGACAATAATGGCTACTGAAATGAATGATATTCGAATGAATTTTTGTTCTCAGACATGGATTTTGTGAGTGTAATTTGGTAAGGATAGACCTGCAATGACCATAATTCTAAAACACATCCTAATTTAAGCTAAGATGAAACTTCATGATTTCTAAGTCATTATTTACTCAGCCTTAGGTTGTTCAAAATGGCTCTATATGCATTTTTTTTCTTTGACTGTTTTTCCGTATTTATGGACCATATTTATTTATTTGAATATATATAAATATTTATAAAGATAAAGAACAGCTTTGGAAGGAAGGATTTGGTCTGAATTATTATATCATGTCGATGTGGGTTGAAAAGAGGTAGGGGACTTGTTTTCAGCAGTGGTGTGATGTGGATTACAGATGGATTTAGAAAACCGTGAAGTTCATGTCCTTCAGAAGACAGGATCAACACTGAGCACCTTTGACACCCTCCAAAAAAGATATAGTGTCTCACATTTGATGATCTTCAGTATATGTAGCCCATGTGCCTGTCACAGATTTCCTGTCACATCTCCTGACATTCAATATAATCAAAGACTGAGGTTAAACTGGGGTCCACAGGGGTCAATCCTTTGCTCGCAAGCAAGGGCTGTTTAATCCAGCTTTTGCGTTGTTTGTTGTTGCAATGTTGCAGTATTCTGCATTAGACTGTGGTAAGGCCCAAGCAGTATTCCTCTACCGGGACTAGATTGTCCAATAAATGGCAGCATTTTTATTTGTATTCTACTCTGCTTTCATTAGCATCTCATTAGTAATTTAATAAAACATATCTACCTGACTGGGTGAATAATTTTATTAAAGAAAAGACCTGCTTTCACATGCCCATTAGGGTTTTGCATGTGTTTATACCTGTCTTACCTTTTTCCATTACAAGCATTAGAAATTTAGAGTAATCCGAATGGGAGATGGGGGCTACATTAAAATATATACAATATATGAACATATGCTTAATTTTCTAGGTGGAATGGTTAGGTAGGTCAGTAGGTAAGCAGATAAGTAAAATTCAAAGACCTGGATATTTCCTTACGGTTGTTCACTGCTATCTTGAAACAATTTCTTCATTATAATAATTTGCAGAAAATGCATCTTTAGTACATTTTTGGTTCTAGTGAACACAGTTCCATCTCTCAAGGCTGTTAAAATGTATTCCCATATCTTTCTCTACTTAAATTGTATTGCATCAAGCACGTAGCCGGAGGCAAACCTGGTACTTATTTTGCAGGGATTCCATAATTAATAACTTAAGACTCACATCTCACTGCCTTTGTAGAACTGCCATTCCTGCCATAGCTCTGGATTAAGGACACAAAGCATGGAGTGATAAATAAGGAGCATATTAAGTCATGGAACGAGGACATGTTCCAGATATTTGTTATTGTGCTACTGTTTTGGTAAGATAAGCAGAAAATATCCGACTTACGATTGGAGTCACGCTGTGAAATATGTTCTGAATTCTAATTCGCCCATCACATCCATCTGACTTCGTTTTCCAACTATGTCCTCCTATTTATATCTCTTTATCAGTCTTTTTGTCCCTCGTTGGCCCTCTCTCTTTTTCCTTACCTCCATACTTGTGCACTCAGGCATGAAAGCTGCAAACAGCAATATTTTCAAAAATCAATAGAGAATCTATTACTTATGAGTTGTGATGGCTCACTTCGCTGTGTGAAGAGGAATCAAAAGACTAGACCACCCATTCTGAATTTAATAAGTAAGGGAACTATCAAGATTTTACCTTTGAAAATGATGCTTCTTCCTTTATTAGGTTTTTAACATGCAAGCAACTAACAGGAGAAATGTCTAACCCCTTTTAAAGTGTGGAAGAAGCTACTCAGAGTGGAAGTGAACGTATTATGGGGAATTTAAAACAGCTGCTCACATTATGAGGAATTATTATAGCCAGTTTTATAGCAGACACAACAATATTCAATTGCATAACTCCAGACAGATTGAACACTAAGTTTCGAATGCCAGATTTTTGCCAAACTGATTCTAACAACAGTACTGCAGCATTTATGACTGGAGCTCAAAATCTCTGCAAAATCTGTCAGCCTGGGTTTACTGCTTTATTTCTGCTTTTTGGCGCAATTATACAGCAACAAAAACATATTTTAATCATTGTTTAGAGATTAGAGCAAAATTAGTTTTTTTTATCAAATTCGTTCTGTTAACAATAAAAAGTTAATTGATTTTATATCTCAGAAAGAATTTTAATAGTAATGTAATATGTGAGACAAACACCCATATGACTTTCTTTCTTCCATGGAAGACAAAAATAGAAGACATTTTACAGAATGTCCTGGTTACTCCATGCAATAAAACAAATGGAGACCAAAGCTTTCAAAAGTGTTTCAAAGCATAACTTTAAAAGTAAAAAGTAAAGAATCTCTTTAGGTTTTGAACAACGTGATGGTGAGGAAATGAAAAAGAAATTTAATTTTTAGGGTGAATGGTTCTTTTAAGTCCCTGAGCTATAAAAAAGAAGTAACCCCCGAGGATTCCAATTTTCTTTGGGAAACCACTGCAGCATTCATCAGAACTTCTGATCTTGAACTATTTTTCCTTCATCTAATGAATATAATTACCTGCATGAGGAGAAGTGAACTTGTTTAATTCCCTTATTTTTAGCTAGGTGATAAATACAGGCTTTGGGCCCCAGATATTACTCTAAGACTCAGCTTAACACAAAAGGTTATCAGCTTAAACTAGCGAATCGATCCGAACAACATACTCTACAGCAGTTTCCTCATTAACCCTGTAACACCCTTCCTCAACAACTAACAACTAATGGACCGCCGACCACACGCTCGACCGAAAGCAGGTTGACACAGTCACGGGCCATTGTTTAGGAGGGGTTGGTATCTCCCAGTGCAGTGTTTTTTATGTTGTTTGTAATTAAGGTGATCCTCTGCTCCCTGTCGCGACTTTATTTTTAACTCGCCGTTATCTTTTGTCGGTGGCATGAATAATTGCCGCAGCTGATGGGGAGCCAACTGGGAATTGATCCGGGAACCCAATCTGTTTCCATTATTCTGCTCTACTTCTGCCAGAGGCCTCCCGCCACGGCATACCATTACCGGTGCTGAGCCTCAGCCTCTGAGCCCTGGGAGGCCAGTGAAATATTTACAGGAATACCTCTAGCAACCCCTTTACATCTCTTAGCTGACAGTTTGCGGCACAGCTAGCAACCTCACCCTCCACTTCAGAACTAGGCCTGGGACGTGACATTAGTAAATGGTTGGATGTTTTGAGGTGATCCCCTATCCGATTTGAAAGTAACCTACTGTACTGCGGGCACTGCACAAAAATATCTTTGTTTAATAATTGTGGCAACAGAGACAATGTGTTTGAAATTCCTTTACCCATTTCACTGACATACTGTAAAAGTGAAACACCTTTAGGGCAGGGTGTTTCCTCCGAGGAGGCACGGGAGGCAGTATCTCCTCAACAAATTCGGTGAGAAAAAAAATCACACATATAAATATAATATAACAACAGTGACGCCAGCAGGTAAAATTACTGTAGGAGTCTGCATCTCTTTCACCTCTCCTGAGCCCTGAGTTTTGACAAACCCCCTAAAGCATGGGGTGAGTTTGGTGGAGGGTAACTGAGAATGAATGGGGAAAAGTCACATGAGAGGAGGCAATGCCTCATTGCGATATGATTGGATATGACTGGTAATGATTGGCTGTGATTGGTTCATGCGATAAATCCCATCTCGTGTTTATGTGCGTTCACAAATCAGTATATAAATATAAATATAAAGCCATTAATGGGAAGACTAATAAAAAAGTAACTAAACAACTCACACACTTAGATATAACCACTTTGTTACGTCAGAATAAGAGTTAAAATGGCCTGAAAACACATATGTAAAAACACATTGTGAAAAAAACAAAAACACAGTTTTGAAAAAACAAAGTTGCAATTACAAGATAAGAAGACATGTGCAGAGATATAAATTCACTTTTACAAGATATAAAGTCACATTGTGAGCTAAAAGTCACAATTATGAGAAACAATGTTGCAATTATTAGCTGTAAAGTCACATTGTGAGAAAATCACAGTTATGAGATTTAAAGTCACAATGTGAAATATAAAGTTACGAGCACTGTTGGGCAGTAACGCATTTCTTTGTAACGCATTACTGTAATTTGATTATTTTTTAGTAACGGAGTAATTTAACGCTTAGAATTTCCAAATTAGTAATTAGAGTATAGTTACAAGCATGCGTTACCGCTGCAATACATAATTGCCGACAGAATGTGTAGGTCCTCCTGAGACCTACTTTGACTAGTAAGCGCCTGTGAGGCGGATACTGACAATGAAAACAAAGTCAGCATGGAGAGAGGAAATTACGCATTCTGTAGCTGGAAATACAATCATTATTTTGAGTTTATTTCTGTCAAAGGCAAGAACATTATTGTGCATTGTCAATTAGAGGGTAAGAAAACTATTTTCAGCCGTGAAAAACTCTATCCAATTTAAAACACCTGAAAAGGCAGCACGGCACATTAAAACTTCTTGAGAATGTTGTCACGAATCTGGTCGGTGTCCTGTTGTCCGCTCACCACCAGATGTCACTCTCACCTCACCTACACACTCTGACTGCTGCACCACACTCCGGACTGCATCTCCCATCCTCCACCACACTGATTGCGTCAGCCCCCGTGACCAATCAGGCGTTCTATAAAACCCCCGGTCCTTCACAGTGCACTTCACGGATTGTTGTATTGTTGTGTGGTTAGCGTTTTCCTAGTTTCTGGTTCCGAGTTCCTAGTCCCCAGTGTTTTTGTCTTTCCCGCCTGGTTTTCTCATTTGACTGTCTAGCCGCCTGCCTTTTGGACTTCGCGCTTGTTTATTGGATTACTCTCTTCGTCTGCCTGTGATATTCCTGTCTGCTCCCGTCTCGACCCTGCCTGTACGACCATGTCTTTGTTTGGAAATGTCAATAAAAGCTTGCGTATGGATCCGCTCGCCTCTCGTCTTTCACTCCTTGTAACAGAACAATCCGTCACCACAGGATCCAGCAGCTTCACCCCCGGACATTCAGACATGGACACCGACAGAACTCTATGCAGAATCAAACAGAGATCCCACACCCTCGAGTTTATTGCAATTTCTAACTACTCCACCCTCCCGGACTGTATTAAAATTGAGGTGTTCTGTGATGGTGTGAATGAGCCGTTAGGAGCAAGGCTTAGACGCGAGGGTCCGCGCTCTTCGCTCGAGGCTTTCATGAACTTCGCGTTGTCGTGTGTGGGTTCGCCGTGCACCGTGGGGGTCGCAGAGAGGGAACACGACAACGCGGTAATGGCGACTGGCCCGCAGATTGGCGGTCATGCCGGAGCACGATCCCACAAACACGTTTGCCGCATGGATTGCTCGTGAAATGGCGGCCGTGCAGGAGCGCGCTCAAGCAATGGCGGCGACAGCGGCACGCGCTCACAAGATGGCGGCGACGGCGGAGTCCGCTCACAAGATGGCGGCGGAAACAGAGCTCCGTCACGTCACAGCTGCCATACCAGAGCTATATGGAGTTACACCTGCATTTCCTGAGTCAAGTCAAGCTTCCAAGTCAAGTCAAGTTGCAGCTGTGTTTCCTGAGTCAAGTCAAGTTTCCAAGTCAAGTCAAGTTGCAGCTGTGTTTCCTGAGTCAAGTCAAGTTTCCAAGTCAAGTCAAGTTGCAGCTGTGTTTCCTGAGTCAAGTCAAGTTTCCGAGTCCAGTCAAGTTGCAGCTGCATTTCCCGAGTCTAGTCAAGTTCCTAAGCCAAGTCAAATGGCAGCTGTGTTTCCTGTGTCAAGTCAGAACTATCGCCCCTGTCTCAAGTCAAGTTACAGCCATCTTTCCTGAGCCACTGCACAAGATGGCTGCCACGCCAGAGCAACTGCACAAGATGGCCGCCGTCTCCAAGCCACTCCACAATATGGCCGCCATTACAGAACCTTTGGTCAGCACCCGGACGCCACCTGTGGTCATGATGGCCCACGTGCTGGACACACCCCTAATGACGGTATGGGCAGCTAAAATGGCGCTCCTTCATGCTGCGGCGGCTACCCCTGGGTCAAGTCAGGCTTCCAAGTCAAGTCAAGACACAGCTGTCGTTCTCCACAGGTCAAGCCAAGTCACAGCCGTTCCCCACGAGTCAAGTCACGTTACGGCTGTTGTTCATGAGTCAAGTCCCGTTACAGCGGATTTCCATGAGCCAAGCCAGGCTACAGCAGATCCTCATGAGCCAAGTCAAGTTCCTGCTGTTATTCCAGAGCCAAGTCAAGCCTCAGCCGCTGCTCCAGAGTCAAGTCAGGCTACAGCTGTAGTTTCCAAGTCCAGTCAGGCTTCCAAGTCCAGTCAAGCTTCCAAGTCCAGCAAGGTCAAAGTGGTCGTTCCTGCGTCAAGCAACGTCAAGGCGGTCGTTCCTGAGTCAAGCAACGTCACAGCCGTGGTTCCTGAGTCAAGCAAGGTAACAGCCGTGGTTCCTGGGTCAAGTGAAGTCAATGATCTTCACAAGCCAGTTCAAGTCACCGCTGGTCTTCACGTGTCAGATCAAGTCACCGCTGATCTCCATGAGTCAAAGCAGTTCACTACTGATCTTCACGAATCGAGTCAAGTCACAGCCAATCTCAAAAAACCAAGTCAAACCACAGCTGATCTTCATGCGCCAAACAAAGTTATTGCTGCTGCTCCAGAGTCCAGTCACGTCCCGCCTGACGGCCCAGAGTCCAGTCACGTCCCGCCTGACGGCCCAGAGTCAAGTCACGTCCCGCCTGACGGCCCAGAGTCAAGTCACGTCCCGCCTAATGGCCCAGAGCCTCGCCATGTTTCGTTTGACCGCCCAGAGCCACGCCATGTCTCGTCTGACATCCCAGGGTCACGGCCTGTCATGATGGCCAGCGTGCTGGACCCACCACTAGTGTCAGTGAGTGCTGCAAACATCCCAGTGGCATTAACACCTTCTAAAACCACCATTAAAGAGGTCCTGCCACCCGCCGCTGCTCTTCCCTTAATGGCAGTTGCCTTTTGGTGTGTGTGGGCTGCACACTGTTCTTCTGAGGTCCCGTCTGATCTCAAGTCTGCTCCAGAGCTCCCCTCACTTGGAGAAGCCATGCCAATGCCTCCTGAGGTGTCAGCCTTGGCTGTAGATCCTCCCATGGAGGCGGCATCCCTCTACAACCTCTCTGCTTTTCCCCTTATTCTGTCTGCCTCCTCTGTCTCTGCCGTTCCTAGGTCCCAGGCCATAACGCGGTTTCCTGCTCCAGAGGCCCTGTCTGGTCTCAAGTCAGCTCCAGAGGCCCCGTCTGGTCTCAAGTCAGCTCCAGAGGTCCCGTCTGGTCTCAGGGCTGCTCCAGAGGCCTTCCCCATCAGAGGAGCTGCGCCAATGCCTCCAGAGGTGTCAGCGTCGACTGTAGAACCTCCTATGGAGGCGGCGTTATCCTGTGGTCTCTCTGCTTCTCTCCCTGTTCTCTCTGCCTCTTCTATCCCTGCTCTCCCCAGGTCCCAGCCCATGATGCAAGTCCCTGTTCCGCCCTGGAGGGCTCCCGTGCCTTCTGCTCCGCCTCCTGCTCCGCCCTGGAGGGCTCCTGCGCCTCCTGCTCCGCCTCCGGCTCCGCCCTGGAGGGCCCTGGCGCCTCCTGTTCCGCCCTGGAGGGCCTTGGCGCCTCCTGTTCTGCCTCCTGTTCCGCCCTGGAGGGCTCCTGCACCTTCTGCTCCGCCTCCGGCTCCGCCCTGGAGGGCTCCTGCGCCTCCTGCTCCGCCCTGGAGGGCTCCTGCGCCTCCTGCTCCGCCTCCGGCTCCCCCCTGGAGGGCTCCTGCTCTGCCTCCGGCCCCGCCCTGGAGGGTACCTGCTCTGTCGGTCCTGCCTCAATCACTGGGCCCCCCACATGGACCTGGCCCTCCAGCCCTCGCCCTGTCTCGTCTGGAAGCCGCTCCTTGGGGGGGGCTATGTCATGAATCTGGTCGGTGTCCCGTTGTCCGCTCACCACCAGATGTCACTCTCACCTCACCTACACACTCTGACTGTTGCACCACACTCCGGACTGCATCTCCCATCCTCCACCGCACTGATTGCGTCAGCCCCCGTGACCAATCAGGCGTTCTATAAAACCCCCGGTCCTTCACAGTGCACTTCACGGATTGTTGTATTGTTGTGTGGTTAGCGTTTTTCTAGTTTCTGGTTCCGAGTTCCTAGTCTCCAGTGTTTTTGTCTTTCCCGCCTGGTTTTCTCATTTGACTGTCTAGCCGCCTGCCTTTTGGACTTCGCGCTTGTTTATTGGATTACTCTCTTCGTCTGCCTGTGATATTCCTGTCTGCTCCCGTCTCGACCCTGCCTGTACGACCATGTCTTTGTTTGGAAATGTCAATAAAAGTTCGCGTATGGATCCGCTCGCCTCTCGTCTTTCACTCCTTGTAACAAATGTACTGGGTGTGGAGAGCAAAGCATCAAGTTCTATTGTCTTCACATGAGTCTCTCCCCGCCCGCACCGCAAGTCTTGTCCCGCGCCACTCTCTGTTGCATCGAGTCCAGCGGGAGTGCAGGTCCCTAATCCACTGGCACTTGACACAACAGAGAGCTGTGCGGGACAAGACTTGATGGACAAGTGTGGGTACGGGCGGGCAGAGACTCGTGTGTGCGGGATGCGATAGAATAAAATGATTTGCGGGACTCGACATTATATCGACAAATATCAATATTTCTATTTATAATACGTTTGCAGCGTTGAACAATGTTGATTTCTGGAATGCAATGGGCAATCAGAGAATCCACTCACCACTCAAAATGCCGTGAATTCTGCAACCACGCACACAGCAGCCTATTGCTTTTTGTAAAAATATCAGTGGTTTGTGAATGTTGATGTTGATACTTTAATAACAAATATTTTATCGGGGGCGTTTATGGTGGGACACACAAACTTACTATTTCAAGTAAATTTCATAGATGTACAGAAAAAAAGTAATGCAACTAGTAATGTAACATTGCTTTTGAAATAAAGTAATCAGAACAGTAATTTGATCACTTTTAGAAGGAGTAATCAGTAATTTAATTACATTTTCAGAGTAACTTGCCCAGTGAGAAACATGATTACGACAAACAAAGTCACAACTGCTAGATAATTATTTGGAGACATAAAGTTTCCCTGTGCGATATAAAATTGCATTAAGAGCTACAGGGATTGGACAAAATAATGCAAATACCCATTACTATATGTGACCCTGGACCATAAAACCAGTCATAAATAGCATGGGTATGTTTGTAGCAATAGACAAAAATACACTGTATGGGTCAAAAATATCGATTTTTCTTTTATGGCAAAAATCTTTAGGATATTACATAAAGATCATGTTTAATGAAGCTATTTTGTAAATTTCCTAGCTTAAATATATCAAAACTTAAATTCTGATTAGTGCATTGCTCAGAACTTCATTTGCATAAGTTTAAAAGCGATTTTCTCAGTATTTAGATTTTTAGAACAAACCAAAGCTTATTTATTCAGCTTTCAGATGATGTATAAATCTTAATTAAAGACAAATTGACCCTTTTAACTGGTTTTGTGGTCCAGGGTCACATATTAATATAATTTGCATAGATGAACAGTGAAAAGCATGTTGTGATTATTCTTAATTCTTTTTTAAGTGTTCAGCAGTGTTTAGTGCAAGCGTCTTATCAGACTTTCAAAAAGGACAAATCGTGGAAGCCTGTTTATCAGAACAACAACAGACTTTACGATTATGACTGCGTACACAAAACACGGCAAGACTTTATCAGTGAAGAAGAATAGTGGGCGAAATCTAAAAGTGAATGGTAGGGACTGTCAAGCACTAAGGAGGATTGTGTTCAAACAACACAGAACTACTGCAGCAAAATGACAGCAAACTTGATTTATCAACTTGCAGGCCCTGTTTCCACAGAAACTGACCACAGAGAACTTCACAAAACCAACATCCATGAAAGAGCTGCAAAAGATTAAATTTTCATTTCAGACATTAATGCTAAAATGTGAAAAAAGATGTAGTCATGATCATAAAAAACCTGGACAGCACCAAGATGAACTTCTGCCCTGGTCAGATCAGTGACTTGAATATTATTAAACCACTGTGGGCAGTTTTAGAGAAAAGATTGAGAAGCCAGTTCTATCCTTTAATATCTCTAAAGCAACTGACAGATGTTCTGATAGACAACATTCAACTGGAGACTATTCAGAAGTTGTATGAATCTAGAAGACTGGAAGCCTTATTAAAGGTATAAATATTCCTTTTTTCCCTGGTGTTCACGTTATTTTGTCCAACCCCTGTAAAAAGTCACAAGTGCTATAAAATTTCATTGCGAGATATAAAGTTGCAGTTAAAGCGCAAATGGGGTTTCATAGGAAATGCACTCAAAGGTCTAGCTCTAGAACTGCACATTTATGCAATGCTGATAATTGTGCTTCTATTAATAGCTACTACATGTAGTAGTGCGGGGCAGTCAGCATTTTAGCGATTATGTGTTTATGCGCTTAACTGCTTAATATTATAAGGTCTTAGAAAGCAGATCGGGCTCAGTGTGAAAACATACAGAACTGCAGGAACAACACTTCTGTCATATTTTCACTATTATTGGATTGGATCTGGTCAAGAAAACCTCTCTTTGCCAATAAATGTAGTATTTTTTTCTCTAGTCACTAAATTTGAACAACAATTTGTTAGATAGTTATGGTCCTATTGATGCTGTCATTTGATCTGAACATCACATTTCTCTCTCTCTCTCTCTCTCTCTCTCTCTCTCTCTCTCTCTCTCTCTCTCTCTCTTTCTCTGACTTTATATTAGATATGTGTTAACAGGGGATTAATTTTGATTTATTTGGTAGCAAATATTGCTTCCATTTTAAAGTCAGCATGAAATGAAAATCTAAATGCATGTTGTACATCTTATTGTGAACAATTAATTCTTGCATATGTTTATTTATTAATTTATTTTAACCTGTTTGATCAAAGTCACAACTGGACCTTTGGGGATGTATGGTGGACTTTCCCAGCCATTTAGTCTCTGACCTGGAAGCTCACATTTATATGCCTCCACTTTTAAATGCAACATTCACATCTCACAACCCAATCAACAACTGATACATTGAACCAAGTTCAATATCTGTTGCTGCTTCTGTTTCATCATGACTTTAAAGTCAGACCTTTTGGGTTAGATTTGAGACAAAAGGCTCCCAGCAATGTTGTTTCTGGTGCTTTTATTTAATAATTATGTTACTTGATTTTTCTGTCATTAATAAATTATAAAACTAATTTGCCAAAAGGCACACATTTAAATAGAATATTTGATGTAGTATTTCATATTAATGGCATTCCTAAAAAAATAAATAAATAAATAATAACAATACAAAATAATAAAAGAAAGAAAGAAAGAGAATAATAATAATAATAATAATAATAATAATAATAATAATAATAATAATAATAATAATTAAATAAATAAAAATAAAAAGATTGAAAAGCTTCATATTTATGATTTATTAACATATTTTGCAAAAATATATGGATGGCCTGATTTCATTATATATATATATATATATATATATATATATATTTTTTTTTTTTTTTTTTTTTTTTTTTTTTTTTTTGGTGTGCAATAACGTATAAAATTGTACATATGAAATTAACTTCTTTAATGATATATTGACCATTTTCTGCATGATAAAAATTTCTATATCTACTCTTTTAACAGTAAATGCCAGAGATGGCAAAAGTACACACATTCTTCACTCAAGTAGAAGTACAGATACTCGTTTAAATATACTCTGGTAAAAGCACTGACTACACTTTTTTTTTTACTTAAGTTAAAGTAAAGAAGTATGGGCTTAAGTAAAAAGTACCCATTACTACTTCTTCCGGGCGCTTGATTACTCTGATAAAAACCTTTTGGCGGAGACGCGGAGTGCGCACAAGCCGAATCGCATTTCCAGTACAGACTAACAGATTCATGATTTGTTATGGAATGGTGATCCACAAAATGCACATTAAAACTAAAGTAACGAGCCTGGTTTAAAAAATGTAAGTAGAAAGTACAGATATTTGTGTAAAAATGTAAGGAGTGAAAGTAAAAAGTAGTCAGAAAAATAAATAGTGAAGTAAAGTACTATTACCAGAAAAATCTACTTAAGGACAGTTACTTCCCATCTCTGGTAAATGCACACTGATCTTAAGGGTATCATCTTCCGAATTTTTGGTGAAGTATGTTGTAATGTTAAACTACCTGGTGTAAAAACACCAAATTACCAACAACATTGCCTACAGAAAAGTCAATGTTGAAGCAGCACCACTAATGCTAATTAACAAGGAAACAGTTCTGCAAGACACCTTTCAGGCACAAAACCAGAAATGCAACATCAGTTGTTTTGTTTCCACAGAGACATAATCAATTCACTTTCCATTTTGATAACCTTAACAACCTTTTAGCAATAAATGCAATGGAACAGCATTCATGATTCAGTCAATAAACTGTGAAATAAATAAATAAAGCTTTTGGCTGGATAAAGCCCTAACCCAGAAAACTCTTTAACAAGTGATTCAAAAGCCTTTGGTCCAAAGCTTAAACTTCCTTTTGTTGTCCACAGCCTTTGTGTGCCCTTTATCACCCATCTGCCATGATTAGGCCATTTCAAATGGGTTTCATGCATATCAGTTATGAATAATAACCAATGGACCAGACTGCAGTTCTGCCATGTTATTTAATTGTATTTTCCCCAATCACTTTGTTAGAACAGAGGAAGCCGCAATGTGTTCTGCTCCCATGCGTAGCATGATGTTTAAAAAGTGAAAATGACTTAAAATAAAATTGTCAGAAAATATCATTGTCAAGGCCTCAAAGCAAAGTGCATCTCTCTAGAAACCACAGGGGAGAACAGACAGAGAAATGTACAAATCAGTGGTTATAGGGCACTGACAGATGCTCCGTGCTTCCAGAAATGTTCTTAAGAGAATGATGACTGGTAGAGATGGCAGTATGTGGTCTCATCTGTTAGAAGCACATATTAGGAGCTCTGACATGTTATATCAGTACTGCAGGTATGAATTACCTATAAAAAAAAGATTCTATGCTCAATGGGCTTTTGGAAAGAAGATGAGTTAAAGATGAAGGATGACTGATGTCATGCTGCACTGAAAAATTGTGTCCGTAATTTGCCCTGTTCCTTTACTCCTTCAAAGCGACAAATGGCCTAGGCGTCTCTCGTGGCATGAAGCTTGCCCTGGCGCTCCTTTTGCTTTCATTTGCCCTTACGGCTTGCTGTTTAGAGGACTGTTGAGTGCACTCTTTGTGCACATGGCATTGGCAGCCTTTGACCTGTTGGCCTGCCCATTTTTCACATTCTTTCTAAAGGCTTTTAGAGTATCTTCTTCCAACCTTAAAATGTAGGCCGTCTGTTTCCTTGAGGCTAAGTCATGCTGGCCTATTTACAACCATGTGAAAGCTGTTGCGGTGCTCGTTGGTTTCTCATCGGGCACCATCTAGGAACATTACAATCAGAGAAGAGCCCTCATTTTTCACAGAATGACACGAAACTTGGACATTAGCTTCTAAATCATAGCTCAACACACTCTGGATCGTTTCCCCAATGTCAGCACTTGAGAAATGCAGCCTAAGCTGTTTGCTGACCGAATTTGCCATCCAAACTTGCCAAAAACACCTGGAGCGTATAAATAAGATCTTCGGTTGAGCTCAGTAGCAGTTTATCTCTGCGTCTGCCATGATTGCTACGTCAGCAACCAGTCAGCGTCATGCAGTTCTTTACAGCAGTAGTTTTCAAACACGTTTTCTGTGTCTCCCTCATCTATCACACCTGATTCAACTCATCAGCTCATTACAACAGCAAGACCTGAAATGGGTGTGTCAGATATGAGAGACCTACAAAATGTGCATTGTTGGGGGTGCTCGCAGGACCAGTTTGAAAACCACTGCTCTACAGGAAACGTTTGCCCAAAAATGAAAATTCTGTCATTATTTACTGTCATTATTGTTGTTATAAAAACTGATATGACTTTATTCATTCTGTGGAGCACAAAAGGAGAAGTTTTGCAGCCATTGTTCTCATATCTCAATCACACTGGAGGATATTCAGATATTTGGTTAGGGTAAGGGTTTTTAAAGTTGCTGATGCCATGGGCCTCCATTTATGATGAAACCCTTTTAAGGGACCCTCATAGATACATATAGATTAAAAAATATTATAAATGTGTGTACAGCAGAAATGTATGGCTGCCCATATGATATCTGCAGTTATTCTCACAAGTGTCATAGTCTTTAGAAAAAGGAAAAAAAAAAAAGTATTCAGAATATAAATGTAGAACTTAGAACTTATATTTATTTATACAACAGCTAATTCTGGTTCTTAAATCTGCCAAGTGTTCTGTACTGGGACTTGATACTCATAAATAATTCATCTAAAACCACTGATTCGTTCAGGAATGAAACAAGTGACTGTCACTGGATGGCTTACTCAACTGATTTCTGGCCAAAACACATTCTTGCTTGTTCATCTTAATGCCACTGAATTATTCAGCTGAACTGATGATTTGAAAAATTTCATTTAAGAAGGAATCAATTGACTGTCATTGAATTATTTGCTAAACTGATTTGTGGCCATAACACATTCTAGCTCATTTTATATTTCTTTAATATTATATTCATATTATATTTTTATGACAATTATGTATATTTCTGAACTTTTCCCCTTGTGGCCTCTAATTTGACATTGCGTTCAAGAAATAAACAGATACGTCTGTAATCGGCTACACCGTTCAATGCTGAATAAACGTTGTAAATAGAAAACTTTGATGCCCTCCAGTGCGCAAATATGCATTGAAGCATTTGCCATATGTTTCGCCAGTATCCTATTGTTACAGCTTCAAATGACAACCATGTCTACTAAATAGTTGACTAGTTGGAAAATGCTAAATCTTTCAGGAACTAATCAAGTGAATCGGTACTGTCGATACTGAAATCTTAAAAATGTGATGATACCAGCATTTCCCGCAAACATTTTGAGCGCTGTTGAGTGGATTCTTAATTACCTCTGATTGGCCATTGTGTTTATGTGCTCAACAGATATGTCATGATTGGCTACAATGATCATCGCTTCAAAAACTTGTTGTAAATACTTTTACTCTCTTCACCGATGCACTTACACAGATACACACGTGAGCTTTTGAAAGCCGAGTCCATCTTCTGATCTATCTATGAGCAGATATATTAGGGATCCGCTGATAGACGTGGCTTTCAAACACTCCTGTGTGTATCTAAGCGCTCGGTGAAGAGTGTGAAGCAAGGATTATTGTAGCCAATCACAGACATATCTGTTGAGTGTGTGAGGATTTTTCTGAACGTTTCAGAGAACAGCACACCCAGCGACCGTTAGTACATACTAGAGGTTGCATATAGACTAGTCGGGTAGTAGCCCACTAATTGGTGCTGTCGTGTGCTATCAATTGCTCGAGCATGCATTAACAATCTATAGTGCGCATTTAATGAATGCCAGTTCTCTCTAGGCCCATGAGTACAAAGGTTTCTTTTTACAATGTGTTTTTGCAGCGTCAAGTAATATAGACAATGACAGCATACCTGTTAATTGTGAGAATGTAAAGATATTCATTGTTCAGTGTAATAATAAGGGAACTTTAGTCATCACAATGAAGATGAGTGACAGCCATTCTGATTATAAGGGAAGCGCTCTTTTCTGAGCTATGTATAATCCATTCAGAATTTGGCTAAATCAAATCTCTGTCCCTGCCATCAGCACAAAGAGTGAAAGATTTTTTTCCTTAGCTGGCAACACTGTCACACAGTAAAATTAGAGCCTGCGTGCTTTCTAGTCATGTTGACGTGCTTGTTTTTCTTAACGCAAACTAGCGAGCCATGACCATGACCAAAGACAGTATGTGTCATGAGAACAATGTCAGCGAATAGACCATGTTAAGTCTACAGATATGTTATTGCACACACAATTTTGTTGCATGCACAACTGTTTGTGTTCCATGGAAGAAACAATGTCAGCATGACTAAATAATGACAAAACTTTCATTTTGGGATGAATTATTCTTTCAAATACAATTTACACAAACAGTCATTCAGAAGAGCAAACAATTCTGTAACTCTGGCAAATTTGTTTGTAATAGCTTTTTTTTGTCACAGGAGGCTTTGTAATTGTTGCCTTTTCACAGTTGACTGGATTGGGAATATTCTCTGTCTCGTTGGGCATATAACCAACTCCTTAAAGCACAGTCACCGCCGCAGGCTTTGAAAGCCCATAAAGCTTGCCAGGAAGACAGAATGTGATGTAAGCAGCATTCAGGCCCAGCGTGGATGACTTCGCCTCGTGTGCGGGAAGAATAAACAAAACTCGTGCATGGCTTAACATAATCACGCCTCTAATTGATGAAGGGGCTTTGTGTGGCACACATGTTGTTATGACAGGTAAAAACAGCCTTCTAGAGAACATTGCCAAATAAGTGCTCAAGCCTGCAGGGATGAGTAGGAGGCCTCCATTTACATGAAGTAATCTCAGTGAGCTTATTCATGGCTTTCATTCATCGGAAGCTTCTCCTAGCGGCTCTAGCTCCGTTGCAGAGAAATGGGGGAGGGTTATCATTGTTTAGCTGTCATTTCTGAAATACAGCACAGTATGAAAAAAAAGTCTCTCCCAGATGCAGCCAGTGCCATACCAAGTTTAAAAGCAAAGTGCTATAAATAGACTATTTTTAAAATATGGGCCAGGCTGGCATAGCCCATAAGGTTTTAGTGTATTTTTAGTTTTTTTTTTTCTTGTTTTGACTGCGCTGTTGTTGTTTTTCATCCTTTCTAGTTGTGATTTAATCTGTCTAAACTCATCCCTGACCCTAGAAGTGACCTGCTCAATGAATCAAGAATGCCGCTCTTCAAGGAATGACAGATTCATATTTATGCTGTCTAGGAAATGTCTGGTGCAAGTCTGACAAAGAAACATGAAGTCAACCCAACGTTTAGAGACACTGTCATTCTAGTGAGATACATCTATTTTGTTGGACAAAGGGAAGTGAAATTCAGTATACAATAGCCAGGGAGTGATTTGATAGGAAATATATTCTGGTTCACGGCTGGAGCAAAGAAAAGAATTAAACCAGGTGTATCTGTTATAGTTTGTTTTTGTTGCATAAGTTACTTGCAAACTAACTGTCCTAGTAATGTACATGATTAATAGCTGCACTATTAATAGCATTTGTCTGAACAATTAATCAGGAAGTTTTTTTTTTTTTTTTTTTTTTTAGCAAACTATAAAAAATATTATTGTTTGTGAACTATCACTTCACACCACATGTGCATGCAAAAAGATGAACAGTTATGTTCTAAATTATATTATTTTGTAATAATGCAATAAGGTTCAAAAAACTGTTATATTGTAAATATAGTCACAGGTAAAAGGCACAACATGCTGTGGAGTAAGAACACACAATTTTACTAAAACTTTATTTTATTAAGCAAATAAATGATTTAGCATATTTTCACTGGAATTGGAATATTTGAAATATGACAATATTCTAGTGGCATATTTCAACTACAAATGCCATATTTCCACAAATTACATTATATAATTTTACAAATATATAACTTTTCACATATAATCTTTCATAACTGAATAACTAATGTTGATGTCAATTATTAAATGAAATATTATTAACATTAATGGACCTCAACTGGGACCACTAGGGAAATATTTTATTTAGTTCTCTTGTTGGATTATCGTTATCATTTCTTGGTAGTTGATAAATTAAATGCATAAATTATAGGTCAGTCAGTGGTTTAAAAGTTTAATTTCCAGTGTCTTTTTCCTTAGGGCATTTAACAATGACCCAGACATCATTAGCTTTGCTTACCTTGCTTATCTTGTGAACCACAGAACAACTTTTTAATTTTCACACCAATTGAGTATCATAATAAACTATCATCATAAATCTCCTGTAACAAGTGATGAGCTGGCCCTTCATGCTTAATGTGTTTCTTTGAGCAGTGTGTCGAATTTGATTTAACAATCCAATGTGTTGCATGAGCACACTCATTTATGCTTCTTACGGATAACAAACGCCCTTCGCATACATCCCTGACACGGTCCAAGGCGAAAGAACAACAACAACATCAAAAAAAAAAATAAAAAAATAAATTAATCAAATAAGTTAATAGTCTGCTGTAGGAAGCAACAGTATCAGTGCAGATGACCTTTGAGAGAAAACTGCCTTGACATTCCCACAAATGAAGGCGATTTATTCACGTTTAATACCAGGAGGAACATTTGATGCTTTTTTTTTGTAAAGCAAAAAGCAGATGCAAGCACACTTTCAATGCATATATCAGCCCCTATACAGCCATTTACACAAATACACAGAAATGAAAAGACTTTCTTCCTGACTAAACCAAACCTTTTTTTTTTAATCATGCCAAACTGTACATTACTTTACACACTAAAAATATGTCAATATATACCTATTTTTGAGCAATTTCAGTTTAAGATATTATTAAGTAAGTGTTCTGAGCTTATTGTTGTTTAATTAACAATAACATATTAAAAAAAAAAAACTGAATTTTTATTTATTTATTTATTTATTTTTTAACATTTTGAAGTGGACTGTTAAGTAACTACAACGTAAATATTGGTTTATGTGTTAATGAGTATGTAAAATTGAGTAATAATTCAAAATTTAGTTTATAAAACTAAAAAGGTCACACTTTAGTTTGAGGACCAGTTCTCACTATTAACTAACTATTAACTATGACTTTACCCCAATGAACTCCTAATTTCCTGCTTATTAATAGTAAGGTAGTTGTAAAGTTTAGGTACTAGGAAGGATCAAGGGATCTGAAAAATGATTGTGCAGAATAAGAGATTAATATGCAGTTAGTACTAAGTACTAATAAACAGCCAATATGCTAGTAATATGCATGCTGATAAACAACTAGTTAATTGTGAGAACTGGTCCCTAACCTAAAGCATTACCATTAAAGTGATCTAATTTTCAGATATAGTAATGGTTCCCACCATTGAGTCATTTGAAATATGGATCACATGTTATTACAAAAACACAATTATCACAATGCTTATCTTATTTTTTCCATGTAACACAGCGCAAGCCGTTGTATTCAGCTGCACTCATAGATTCAATGCTTGTACACTGCTTGGAGGAAATTAATTTTCAGATCTAAGGTCCCAAAGGAACCATGAATCACCATAATAGTGACTTCAAACAACACTAAATAGAGTTAACACCTCTATAATTCTGAATAACAGTGTTTGTACTTGTCTCCATAAATCCCACATGCATTGCCCAAGCAGAACACAATAATTCAACAACAAAGGTCTTACAAGTATTCCACCATTCATGGATCTCATGAATTTAGGTTATTTCAAAGTGATGTGTTATAGATATAGTCTATCTAGCTATCTATATGTTTGTGTATGTGTGTGTGTGTGTGTTTATTTCTGCCGTGACAACTCTCTGAGAGTTTAGCATGGTGCATGGTAATATGCATGGCAATGCTGCTGTGATTGATCTTGGCAGAATAGATCTGCTATGCTGCGTTTCATGACTTTGGATATATATTCAACATTGTTAATGAAACACATTATGACATTTTTTTTTTTTAATCTTTCTTCTTTATTTTCTTAGATTCTCCTTGCCAAGTCTTGCATCAATTCCCATTATTTCTATTCATTTGGCAGCTGCTTTAATCTAAAGCGGTTTAGAAACTTAGCAAAGAGACTTTTCATTGAATAGATCTATCAGTATGTTCTGAGAATTTAACCTGTGACCTTGGCATAGTGCCATGTAGTTGTGCTACAGGACTTTAACTTACAATGCTGCTACATCCAGACAACCTGCTTTGTCTGCAACACACGTGCCAATGTTTGGCACAGCTCAGACAACCTTTTCTGTTATGAAAATGTCAAAGTCACCCACATTGCTATTCAGTGTTTGAATCACAGGGAAACCAGGGGGATTGAGATCCACTGGTTCCAGTCATATAGATATCTCCAGAATCAGATTGGGGGCCAACCAAATTTATCATTGTCATTTACAAGTGTAATTTCGGAATAATTTCGATTACAACTGTATATATACTGTTTTATGAAATGTAGTGAATCTATAAGATATACTTGAATTAAAACATGACACATTAGGATATTTACCAGAAAGTGCTTTCTAAAGCCTGTTTAATTCCAAAAATTGGCCCTCTCAAATGCTTTAGTCCAATTTGAAAGCTGTCGATTGTTCCTAAATGTAATCAGTTGGTGTGAATGGCAGCCACATCACTGCTTTTATGTGATGGTCCCAAGGTGATCTTGGCTTTTTAAATCTATTCCACTTTTGTAGCAGCTTCTCTTTTACCCTTCAGAACATATGCTCATCCAATCAACGAGGGCACGCTCAAAGGGTTATGGGAGCCAGTGTGTTTGCCAACACATAGCTTTCATCTCATCAGGAAGAGCAATAACAGCTGAAATCTGTCCAATCTCATAGCCCAAGCAAAATTAGTGCAGTGCCAGGGCTTCTCTATACAGTAAAATATTGCCTGGATGTTTCACCATTTAAACGTAAACTTCTGAGAATAAAATACTATTCTGAATTTTACTGCTTTATTTGTCCTTAAGCTTTGGAAATATGTTATTAAAAATAATAATATTAATAAAACACAACTCTAAAAATCGAATACAGCATCACACTGCATTATGGCATAACAGTGTAAATGCCAAGTTTTGTCATGAAACTCTAAATGGCGCAGGCTGACGGGTCGTTAATGCAAACTGATGATGTTCACAGCGTTAAATTACCTGGCACAAGCTGATTGGTTCATGTTGCATACGCAGCCAATGAGCTTACTGTTTTACATTTAAATGGCTGGTTAGCATTCACTAGAGCATTTCACAGCACGCTTTCAGAGTTCCTCTGAAACCCTCCACCCAGTTATCTGGAAAGATAAACTGTTGCTACTCTGAAACAAATAATGTGAAGAACCTTATTATGCATCAAACAAATACATGTAAGATTTGTTATCAACTGCAGTCAGCTATATAATATCTAATGTAAATTAGAAAATCATATACCGATAATATACAACAATGCCAAGGTCTCTGGAAGAGCTTTGGAGGTGATATTTATGTTCTCTGTGGTTGCGTAAGCAGTCCAGTGGTGGTGACTTCTTTTTCGACAGCCTTAAAGATGAAACGCTGTAGGATGCAGATCTCCTGGAGCACCAAAGGGTCCTAAGATCTGGAACATGCAAGCAAAAGTACCTGAAGTGAAGGTTTGCTCGCCTGAGCTTAACCTTGTTGCAAATGTCTGTGTGTCTTCTGCCTGTCTGGTCTAGAGACTCAGAACTTGGTCAATCCGATTAGTCTCTCTAGGATGGAAACCCTTGTCTCACCCTTGCGGGTCGCAGACTCAGAATGGTGTAGCTGTTATTGCCTCTTCCCTTACGGAACTCAGGCCCAGTACGGGTATATGTTAGTCTCTCTGGACGAAAGACTTAGAAGGAGTTGATCTGTTAACGTCTCTTGGACTTGCCGGAGACTCAGAACGAAGGTTGTTCTGTTAGTGTCCCTTCTTTTACAAGACTCAGACTCAGAACGTTGGTGTTTCTGCTATTGTCTCGCCCTCGCAGGGCTCAGACTTAGAACTTTGTTGCTCTGTTTTTCCCCTACGGGACTCAGACTCAGAACTGTATTGTTCTGTTACAGTTCTTTCCTTGACAGGCAGCAGACTCAGAACAAGGAGGACCTTTATCCCTTTTCGATGAGGAGGAGATTGCAATTTGGCGCTTCTCCATTTCCGTGCTGTGATTGGCTGGTTCCATCAGAGCGGAGGAATATGTGGTGGCCCACCCTTAGGAAAAACCTTAGGAATCAGTCTGAAGGTGGGTGGAGGGCAGAAACTGCATTTTGACCAACAGGAAGAGCTGTCCTTCCTGGGCTTTGTACCAAAAGTCTTCTTCTTGCCCTCTAAAAGGTTGTCCTGGCATCTTTATCTGATGGCGTTGGACAGTTTGCTTATGTTAGTCCACCAAGATCCAATCAAAATGTAGCAAACCTTTGTCCACTGTCATGGTCATAGAGGAGCCTGCCATAAACTGGACCCTGGAATGTGCTGTCCACTACATAACACAGTTGGTTGAACTGGTCAGTGCCCATTGTTAGCCTACAAAACTGTCGGCTGATATTAAAATATGATTGCTTGCAACCTTTGTTAGCTAGAATTAATTATTACCTGTATAATTTCTTATACAGGGTATAGTTGTGATTGTGCATACATCTGATATTAATTTAAAGAGATAAAGCTGTATTTTTGCCAGTCTATCAAACAGATCAAATGAAAATATGACATTTCTTAATGCATTTTTGCCTGTAGATGAACCATCAAATTATGGCACACTTAATCATATCATCAAAGATAAGGGGTGCCTGAGAGAACAGCGTGTACACATCACTCTTGCTTATGCACTCTGAGTCATAGAGGGAAAAACATAATTAATCCAGTGATGTCTCAAATGTGTTTTGACTAGAGGAAATGCACTGGTCACTATGGTTTGAAGCAAGATCTTATGAAGGCGATAATGTATCCTGACCAGCCTATACTTAGATTCGAAGCATTTTCAGCCTATCACCTTAAGGTCAATGTCTAATTATAGAGTCGTGTTCTGAATAATAGAGACCCTCCTCTAAATTTTACATTCAAGTTCACTCTTCATGCTAATTGCAGGAGTATCAGTCTTCTCTTGATTAGGTCAAAAGCCAGATAATGGTTTATTAAACTGGGCTGTCTGGAAATATTCAGTCTTTGATTCAGTCCCAGAGAGTTATTAATTACGGGTGCTTGGCAAGAGCCCCTGTGAGAACATCCTGCATGGCCCCATGTACATCTAACCTTATGAGACTGAAACATGCTGAAAGCTAAGAGGAGCCTGTGAGTTCATTATTTTTATATAGATTTGTACTGTCTCTGGCTAAATAGACCGTGTAGTCTCTAATTGGTCATGAGTCACTTTGGGGAACAGTAATTATGACCACTCATCATGGAAGAGAGGAGTTTTAAAGATCTGCAAAAACGGCAACAAGGGGATATTAGAAAATATCAAATGCAAAGCTAATACTATGAGTTCTTCAGGGCAACATCTTACAAGAATTTACATCATCCTTGCATAAACTTGGCATTAAAGGTAAATTCTGGTCACAAGTTTTCAGATCACTTGCATTGTAAACTTTAAAATGTGAACCTGACTTTAATCAGTATAAATTCTGGTTTGCACCTTATTCTTACCAAGGAAGGGCCATTTAGTCAGGAAAAGAAAAACATGTACAAGAACAAACTAGAGATTTTGTTTGTTTTTAAGTTTACTTTTTGAAATCAGTGAAAAGAATGGAGAAAATGCTCTCCTTAAGAAACCAACATTTCCTGCTTAATAATAAGAATAAGAACCATGAAGGATATCGAGATCATTCTTGCTTGTTTCTTGGATAAATCTTTTCAAAGCCAAATATATTGAAGATGTTTAATCAATATCCAACAGATTTTAAATAAAATGTAGCTTTTCAGTGACTGACAACATATAAACATTAACCACACTATTATATACATTTACTGCATAATTGATAGTTAGCCTGCTGATGATTAGGAAATTTTAATAATTAAATACTGTTTTCGCAGTGTCAAATATATCCAATATGGGTAACAATTTATTTTAAGGTGTCCTTGTTAAACACGTTACATGTACTTACTATTATAATAACAATTAATTCTGCATAATTACATGCAAGTAACCCAAAGCCAAACCCTAATCCTAACCCTAACCATATAGTAAGTACATGTAGTTAATTATTACTTATTACAATGTAACAACGACACCCCAATATGCATCAAATGATTTTTTATCTACACAAACACACATGACTGTAATGGCAAAAGTAAGTAATGTATGTACAGTGGAGATCAAAATTAGAGAACAACCTACAATTTCCTAAATTTTAAAGTCACTGCTTAGTTCTATTTGAAGTCACCCTAACAGCAGTAAAACCACAGTTTTTAAGCATATTTCATTTGTTGAATATATTCTGAAAAACAGTATAAAAAACTCAAATGAGATATTTGAAAAAGAGAACTTTCAGATACCTCCCAGTTATTGGTGTTAATCTGTTAGCTAATTACCTTAAAGGAGAAGTCCACTTCCAGAACAACAATTTACAGATAATGTACTCACCCCCTTGTCATCCAGATGTTCATGTCTTTCTTTCTTCAGTCGTAAAGAAATTATGTTTTTTGAGGAAAACGTTTCAGGATTTTTTTCCATATAATGGACTGCTATGGTGCACTGAGTTTGATCTTCCAAAATGCAGTTTAAATGCAGCTTCAAACAATCATAAATGCGGTAAACAATCCCAGCCGAGGAAAGAGGGTCTTATCTAGCGAAACAATCGTTATTTTCACAAAAATAATACAATTTATATACTTGTAAATGTCAAACGCTCATCTTGTCTGTGTATTCAAGCTCAAGACAGTTCGGGTATGTCGAAAAACTCTGACCGCATTTTCTCCCTCAACTTCAAAATCGCCCTATATCGCTGTTTTACCTTTTTTGTTAGGGGTGTTTGATCGTCTTTGCATGTGCACTTTGTAAAGACTGGGTCAGAACTTCTGCAGTGATGTAGGATGATTTTGAAATGATTTTTAGGGTTGAGGGAGAAAATATGGTACACACTCAGAAAAAAAGGTACAGTTCTGTCGCTGGGGCGGTACCCTAAGGTACAAAAGTGAAAAGGTACATCTTTGTACCTTACCTACCCCTAAACAGTACATATTCATACCTTAAAGGTACATTTTAGTACTTTGAAAGGACACATTGGTACCTTAAAGGTGCATATTAGTACTTTAAAAGTACATATTTGTACCTTTTCACTTTGTACCTTAGGGTACCACCCCAGCGACATAACTGTACCTTTTTTTCTGACAGTGTAGTTAGTTCGACATACCCTAACTGTCTTGAGCTAGAATAGCGGAGAATAAGACAAGATGAGCATTTGAGATTAAAAAGTATTTAAATTGTATTTTTTTAATGAAAATAACTGATCGTTTCACTAGATAAGACACTTCTTTCTCGGCTGGGATCGTTTACAATTACATTTGAGATCGTTTGAAGCCGCATTTAAACTGTATTTTGTTGTTCTGGAAGTGGACTTCTCCTTTAATTATCTGACAAACCTTATTTAACTGGCAGCCTAATTTCCTAGTTTTCACTGACTTTACAAGATGGTGAGCTGTTGTAAAGTGACTGAAACTCTGCACCAGCAGGTTGCCCAGATAAAGGCCAGTAGCTGCCACTGCAAGAGAACGTGATCATTCCAAATCTGTAATTTCTAGAACATTGCATCTGTACAATGTCACGAGGAGACAGGATAATCGGTTCAACCCTAGGCTGGAAGTGCTCACCAATTCAGCACTGAACAGGGTAAGGATCTGTCTCGGGATATTTAAGAGAAGTCGGACTGAAAGCACACTCAGCAGTGACCATGCATGTCATCAGCAGAAAGAATCAAGAGGCTAGGTTAACCCTTTGCTGAGGAGCATGTTATGTGGAGAGAGGAGAACTTGTCCAAAAGTAACTTCTGTGTTGAGAGAAAGTTAATTTTATTTGGGCCTGATGTGAAACATTTCAGTGTCAAACTGAGGAAAGCTTGAAGCACAAGTGCGTGAAGAAGTAATTGAAAGGTGGAGGAGTAAGTGTCATGGTTTGAGGGATGTTTTCTGCAGCAGGATTTGAGCCTATTATACAGCTACTGTACATGTAGAGTGAATGCAAATGTTTATCAGAACCTCCTTCAGCAAAATGTGGCTCTTTCCCTGCGTTCATTGTCCAATCATCCAGCAATTTTCATGCAGGACAATGTCCCCTGTCAAGCAGTACCCTGAAGTTGCAAACATTAAAATAATAAAACGGCAGGCTCAGAGTCCTGATTTAAAGGGGTCCTATTATGCTCTTTTACAAAGTCTTGATTTTGTTTTGGGAGTGTACTAAAACATACTTTCATGCTTGGTGGTTGGAAAAACGCATTATTTTTAATTATTTTAATTATTTTTTTATTATTATTACAATACATTTCTCCCAGCCTGGCACATAAGGCTTAATTAGTTCCGCGTTTAATGAAGGCCCGCCTTCTGATAAACAAAATGTGTTGTGATTGGTTAGCTGTCCCACTGCGTTGCGATTGCGATACTGCCACGCCCCTTGTCAAAGAAGCAAGTTCCGTGTACAACTGTTAGCACAAGCTATAGTGATTCTTACATTTTAAATTTACATTTCTTACAAAACGTTTACGTTTCTTACAAAAACGCATTGATTCGCTACAGGAGGCCTTTATTAACCACTCAGAACTGTGTGAGGCACTTTTTTATTATGGATGGATGCATATTATTCTACTTGTTTTGGACTGATGAGGAGAAACACCCGTCTATGCCATCCTAAGGCTTGGGAGTGCCACGATAAATTTTAATATAACTCAGATTGCATTCGTCTGAAAGGAGGAAGTCATATAAACCTAGGATGCATGGAGGGTGAGTAAATAATACACTACAGTAGTGTAGGGTCCTATCATCAGCCTGCGAGATCGCCAATACATGATATTATTGTGCTAATGTATTTAATTATTTACATACTTACTTTCATTGCCCGAAACCAGCTCCAGCATAAGGCTAAAAGCAGCCTAACATTATCAAAGAACATTATTACTGATTAGCCTAGCCTATTATAGTGCAAGTTTATGCATTTTAAAAAACACTTGCATTAAAAGTGAAGCTATCTACACTGTATGATGAATAAATCTCTCACCACACACGGCTCTGAAGCGGCAACTCTAGTCAATGCTTGTGTTTATACCTGCTGCGCTGCGGCTCGTTGAAGTGGTTCTCCATGCAGCATTGCTAAAGTTAGGCTAATCCCCCACCTCGTCCCTGCACCCCCCTACCAATTCGAATTTCTGTGAGCGGGATGGAAGAAGAAGTGGACCAAAATCACACCACCACAATCTGAGAAACTAGTGATGTCCTCTACACTTCCTACTAATTTTTGACTGCTATAACCTTTAAAACTTTAGTCACACTCTTTCTTTTTGCTAGTCATTACTGTTCACTTACTTTGATCACTTTTTCCACAAAACTTAACAGTCATTTCAGCAATAGTTCTCTCCAGCAAGACACTAAGGTATTAAAATTATCTCTGAGCTCCCTAGTCAACTTAAAAGGCCATTTATGTCAAATTTTAACTAGGAAACTCGTATTTACAATAATTCCAATAGAAATTTGAAAGCTGCGTAAGCAGATCATATGAAAATGCAGGAATGAGATTGTTCAAATTCATATTAATTAGCTACCAATTTGGCAAAATGTAAAATAGCTACAAATGAGAGTGTGTTGGATTCATGGGTGCTGCAGTGTAACAGAAAAAGAAATGACAAACTGCAAACCTTATTATGGGGCACAGAATGCACATATTTTATATGTTGGCACATTTTTGTCATGGTTCCACAGTCCATTGATCGACCTCCCCGGCTCACTGTGATGAAGTGCTCATGACGAGAAAAATGGAGGATCACCTTGCAGTTGTGACCTTAGGGTACACCATGTTCTCCCTGGGGTCTGATTGGGTGAGGATTCATTAGCCTCTTTCATGATAAATGGAGTGGATTTCTCCTTTACCACCACAACAGAAATTGCCTCTTGAGTTTCAAGGGACAGGAGATCATGTATACCGTAACAGGCTATATTAAGAACTGAAAACCTATCCAACAGTTGTAGCAAATCAAACGGTGGTTCGAAAATCAATGTAGTCTGAGAGGCTCATGTTTAGAGGCTTTATTTGAGTGTTTAAACATCCAGTGTTCGTGATTAGCTAACTTAAAGTAGCTACTATCTACATCTGTCAGGAGTGTGACAGTGTTACAGCCTTTTGGCTGTATTAGCTACAAAAACAGTATCTGAGATTAGGGGTTTAATTAAACATGTTCACCTAAACAGTCTTCTCTCTAACTTTCTCTTATAGCACTGGAACTTATGCTTCATTCTAGTGAATCAGGTTGTACCAAATTCTGCTACTCAAGTAGCTAGAAGTCTGATTCATTTGAATGAATTTTTTCTCTTTCTCTTAATCTCTTAAGAGATATATAGAGCCGGAAAGTTGAATTTATTCTAGTGAATCAGTTTGTTTGCATAGTTTATGTAAATTATCTGATTCATTGTGAGTCCTGATGGACACTAACAGATGTAGACATGTAATGATAGTGTAATGATTCACATATCATGGTTCGAAAAGTAAATGTGCAAAATATTAGGAGGATGATATTAAAGAAGAAGTCCACTTCCAAAACAAAGATTCACATATAATGTAGTCACCCCCTTGTCATGTTCATGTCTTTCTTTCTTCAGTCGTAAAGAAATTATGTTTTTAGAGGAACGCATTTTAGGATTTTTCTCCATATAATGAACTGATATGGTGCCAACGAGTTTGAACTTCCAAAATGCAGTTTAAATGCAGTTTCAAACTATCCCAAATGTGGTTGTAAATCCCAGCCGAGAAAGAAGGGTCTTATCTAGCGAAACGATTGGTTATTTTCATAAAAATAATACAATTTATATACTTTTTAATGTCAAACGCTTATCTTGTCTCGTCTCTGCCTGGACTGTTTTTTTCCAGTTCATGACAGTTAGGGTATGTTGAAAAACTCCCGTCTCCCTCAACTTCAAAATCGTCCTATATCGCTGTTTTACCTTTTTTATTAAGGGTGTTTGATCTTCTTTGCATGTTTACTTTGCAAAGACTGTGTCGGTACTTCTGCAGCGGATGTAGGATGATTTTTGAAGTTGAGGGAGAAAATACAATTGGAGGTTTTCGACGTACCCTAACTGTCTTGAGCCAGTTGAGTTCAGGGAGAGCGAGACAAGACGAGCGTTTGAGAATAAAAAGTATATAAATTGTATTTTTTAATGAAAATAACCAATCGTTTTGCTAGTTAAGACCCTTCTTCCTCGGCTGGACTTGTTTACAACCGCATTTGGGATCGTTTGAAGCCGCATTTAAACTGCATTTTGGAAGTTCAGAATCGGTGCACCATATCAGTCCATTATATGGAGAAAAATCCTGAAATGTTTTCTTCAAAAAACATAATGTCTTCACGACTGAAGAAAGAAAGACATGAACATCTTGGATGAAAAGGGGGTGAGTACATTATATGTGATTCTTTGTTTTGGAAGTGGATTTCTCCTTTAATTTAAGTCATGTATCAGTGACGCTACAGATTTCCATCTTCCATTCTCGTTACTTGAAGTTAAATAAACTGGCATAAAATATAATACATAAAACCCTTTTTCAAGTTAGTTTATCTGGATGTACTAAAATAAATGAAAATATATATAAACTACATAGAAATAACAAAAAATAATAAAAAATGGCAAAAACACACAACTACATTATGAAAACTTCAACTAAACTTAAGATGAAAAAAGAAAACTTCATAATAAAAACATTAATTTTCTCATATTTTAACCTTACTTATGACCTAGAGTTTAAACATATATGTGAACTAGTTTTTGAAAAGAAAAAAAAAAAAAAAAAAAAAGGTATGATAAGATTGTCAAATACAGACATACATAGATAAATACATGTCATTTTTGCTGCGCTTTTCCAAAGCTCAAAAGTGCTTTTTGGTAGCAATTTATTTTACAGTCCTATTCTGCTTGTACCTAATATGTTTTTATTACAGCAAGTGCAATAACTGGGTAATAACTAGGTACTAACCCTGAACCTACCCCAAAACCTAACCTTAACCCATGTAGTTACCTTATATTACAGTACTTTCTTAGGTAAGTGCACTGAAAGTACATGTACATGCACAAACTGTAAAATAAAGTGCAACCATATTTTTATGTGGAAGGCAGTTGAGACCAGCAACTGTTTGGTGAGTAAAAATGACAGAATTTTCATTTCTCTGTGAGGTATCTTTGAACTGGTGGTCTGTGGCTTGGAATTGAGGTTTAGGAACAGACTGACAGGATTGTGGGCTGAGCATTATTCAACTCCAGTTCAATATGTCAGAATTTATATCATTATTTATGAGTCAAATTAGGTTAAGCAGTACTCTTCTAATCAGCTTTGACTGGCTGATTATAGATCAGATTGCGCTTCATTTATATCTTCACTTCTGTGACTCTCTGTAGAACTGAGTCAGACTGAAGTGTCAGAAAGAATCATGGATAAGCCATCCCTTTGGGGGAACCCTCACCCACCGAACATGTGTGATGCAATCATCTGACGGCCGCCTTCATCCTCCCATCATCTTCTTTATTGCAGACATTACTTCTCGCTCTGTTGGTCCTATCAGCAGCCCACTTCTGTCATAAGAACTCATTGACCGGTGTCTGACAGCAAACTGGGATAAGTACAATTCGTTAAACCATCTGACATGATCTCGTCATTGCAGATTCTACCTGTTTGAAATGATAAGTCATTAAAGAATTTGAGGCCAGCTTCTTATTTATTTAAGAAGCTATATATATACTGATCAAGCTAATGCAGAATGCTATATATATATATATATATATATATATATATATACACACACACACACACACACACACACACACATATATATATATATATATATATATATATATATATATATATAGCATTCTGCATTAGCTTGATCAGTCCTCTCTTTCCTGATTAACCAAGAAAATAATAAGATTAAAATGTATTACCTAGGATAATAATGTGAAAGCAGTTACATACAGTAATGAAACTATAGGGTATTGATGTACATTTGAAAATGAAACATACAGCATAGAATCATATTATTGGCAGTTTCAATAATGCGATCCATTCACACATAAGGCTCTGAGAAATGAAATGAATTGCTTTATTGGATACGCTATTGATCATTTTAGAGTGTCTTACATCTACTTGAGAGCACCCGTGCTTAGCCTATTGAAATGATTTGTACTGGTAATTTATCAGAGCCTGGAAATTGCAAGTCTATCACGGATACTGGAGGACCCAATTGATTCCCATCTCTCTGTAATAAGGTGCTGAAATACTCATCCACAGATCCAGGATCAGTGCTGCACTATTGCCTATAATAGGAAAGATAATGACCGACTGGAATCACTGATGCCAGACATACTAGTGTGTCTCCCAGACAGGATCCCCTGTGAGGGTGAGATGAAAAGGAGATGTAATTAGCAAAACAGCAAAAGACTGTTACTTGGTTACCTGTTTTCTTAACATATATGGTGACATTATTGTAAATAACCATTATATGTAATTTTGCTGTAAATTTAATACTGTGAAATCTGTTTTTTTTTTTTTTTTTTTTTTGCAAGTAAAAACTATGAATTACCATATAGTTTACGGCAAAAGCAGTAAAAGTCCTTGTGTGACATATCATAATATGATATATGATGATGATGTGAATCATATATTACTGTATATGATTATATTTTATTTAAATCATTTAGTTTTTTCTTTTTTTGTTGTCATTAATGTAAATGACAGTCCGTTTTAAGGTAAAAAGCAGATTTTGGTAATTAAAGTAGCTTAGTATATAAATATTTTATCATACACATGTTAGATACACAGGCACCAATATGCCATCCTGTAACACCATATACATTGTCACAGTAGTTTTTCTGGGAAACTTTTGGCAACCACGGCTGCCTTTTTTTTTTTTTTTAACAAGATATTTTTATAGTGAGGAAAAGATTTAGATGGTGATTTTTCACTGAAATTAATACATTTTGTCTGTTTTCTTAGTGCTTTTTGTTTAATAACTTAGTTGAGTAATTGATTCAATGACTTATTATCAGTCACTAACAATATAACCTACAGGAAAAAGTTATTGAATGTTTGCCATGTTTGCCTCTAATGTCTGTCCAGAATGAACAAAAGCAGACAAGCAGAGTGATAAACAGAGAAATTTCCCACACTGTAAAAAAAGACTGTGAATTTAACAGTAAAATTAACAGTGAATAACCGTAAATTGACATTCCCAGAATTCCCTGTTAATTTTTTTTTTTTTTTTTTTTTTTCTTAAATGTGTTGTTTTTTTTTTTTTTTTTGTTTTAACTCTTTCTTAGTTTTTTTCTTAGCAGTTGTGTACATTAGGGTTATATGTTACATCTAATGTTGTTAAATTAATGTTTCATGTGTGTTACCATGATGGTGTTTAGTGTTTATGTGAATGACACTGTGCACCTTCTGTATATATTAATATTTAAAGCTGTTTGTGATGAGCTTTGGTTCATCATGTGATCATGTTCTCATCACCACCTGCTTTTGGAGGTTATCAGTGTATTACAAAGGTACAAAACAGATTTCATTACTTCAGTAGGTTGGTACATAAACATTATATCAGTTAATGAAATTACGGTATTTACCTTAAATTTAAGTGAAAACCGTAAAATGTTGCTACCGCAATGTTGTCACAAATACATCTTAAAGGGTTAATTTAAAAATTAAGCTGTTATCACAAAAAAGTCTATCTCTTAGACAAAGCTACCATATTGTTTCAGAAGACTTGTAATATTGTCAAAATAAGTTGTATAAAGCACCTTAATGGGGCTTTTTGAAGCTTTGGAGCCCCTGGTCATTAGATGTTCATCTCATTAGATCAGTTTATTAAAAAATAAATATAAAAAATCTAAATATAATCTAAATCTAAAATTTATTTGAGGGATAATTCACCTCAAAATTAAAATGTATATGTTTATTGAGGTCTTGTGTGGCAAACCGACAAATAAAACCATAAACTGAACATTATTTATAACAATCAATATGTGACCCTGGACCACAAAACCAGTCATAAGTAGCACGGGTATATTTGTAGCAATAGCCAGCAATACACTGTATGGGTCAAAATTATTATTAAAATTATTTTTCTTTTATGATAAAAATCATTAGGATGTTAAGTAAAGATCATGTTCCATGAAGATATTTTGCAAATTTCCTATCATATGAATAAGAACTACATTTAGACAACTTTTTTAGGTGATTTTTTCAATGTTTTGATTTTTTGTACCCTCAGATTTTCAAAAAGTTGTATCTCAGCCAAATATTGTCCTATCCTAACAAACCATATATCATCAATGGAAAGATTATTTATTCTGCTTTCAGGTGATGTAGAAATCTCAATTTAAGAAAAAAAAAAAAAACAACAAAACAAAAAAAAAAGACTGTTGACTGGTTTTGTGGTCCAGGGTCACATATACACAATAT
Source organism: Cirrhinus mrigala (assembly GCA_036247105.1). NCBI lineage: Eukaryota > Metazoa > Chordata > Actinopteri > Cypriniformes > Cyprinidae > Cirrhinus > Cirrhinus mrigala. The sequence goes on along the minus strand of CM070027.1, from coordinate 5,268,304 downwards.
ACTCAATATATCACCAGGAACCATGGGTAATAATTTTGTGTTCCTTGATATGCTTTTTTTATTCTCAGAAATGGGCAGCCACTGGCTTGCAATTTATGAATCGCCAAGGACCACAGTTTCAGATGAAAATCTTTTACTGTTCTTCTGTAGAAAAAAACATCTCATCTACATCTACATCTCAGATGGCCTGAGGGTGACTAAATCAGCAGCAAATTTTCATTTTTGGGTGAACTATCCCTTTATTTTGTGCTACACTGAAAAATGAAAGTCACACAGGTTTTGTAATAACACAAGGGAAGGAATTGCCTTTACTTTATACTATAAACAACAAGCTCTTGAACTGCAGTTACACTTTGATCACCGATCTGAGTGGCTACAACTGGGTCAGAGAAAAAAACAAAGGGCAAATTTTCATGTCAACATCTAACACTCAAGTCTACAAGAATAATAGAAATGTCAGTGTGTACTTTGCCTATGAGCCTTTGGGGAATAATTTATTGACTTTTGAATAAAACAGTCCTTGAGGCGATCAATAATAGATTAAATTATGTCTAATGCTGATTGAGCAGTAATGTATATTTTATGTCTACAGTTTAGAAAGAATAATAGGAAGAAAACTGATCATTGAGGATTTAATTGGATTGCTATAGATGGCACTTTTCCATTTCAGGAAATTGGCTGTATTTATTATTTGTATCTTAGAAAATATGACTTACTAAATCATGTGAAGGTCATAGATGTATCTATAGCACGTAAAAAAAAAAAAAATAAAAATAAATAAATAAATAAATAAATAATAATAATAAAATAAAAAATAGAAAATGTCATTGAGGCACAATTTTATTTTTGTTCTTGTTGCTTGTTATTATATTTTTTTCTTATTTTATTTTATTTTTATTCATTTTAGTTACTTTTTTCATTAAATGTTTTTAATAATATTAATTTGTGTTCAATTTAAATGTAATTTATTTTTTCCCCTACATGCCTAATAAAAACATTTTAACTTAAACTTTTTACACTGTAAAATGCACTCATTGTACCAGTCTGTTAGTTTTGAAACACATTTTATGCCCATTTTGTGTGTGCAGTATCTATCAGGCAGCCAGTGAACAGATTGTAGGCGGTCTAAGGGTGTACCGTCTGAGGTTGAGACTAGCCATGAGCTATCACCATTGTGCCCTTGAGCAAGGCACTTAACCCCAGGTTTCTCTAGAGGGTTTTTCCTCTAATAAGCTGCTAACAGTAGAATCATCTGCTAAATGACTGATTACTTCCAAACTGTGAAGTTGTTTGTACTGCAAAATTATTACACGTTTTTTGACCTTCACGGAATACCGTGAAGAGCAGATGTCTGCGCGCTGATTGTTTAAATGATAACTCTGCAGGGATGCTGCAGCTTAGACCACTTCTTAGTCATCAGGGGACTGATTGAATCTGGCTGCATGAAAATAGCATCTGTTTAAAAAGATTGTTAAAGTTGTTAGTGATTTTAAAGGTCATTAGTTTTAAATGATCTTTGAAATTTAAATTTAGCTCCATTTCAGTTTAGTTTTTGTGGAATCTAATTTATGCAGAACCAAAACCCCACTGAAGTTAGAACTGTTTCGACAGGTGTTTTACCTATATTTTGTCTTTTGTTTTAAGGTTGAAGGAAAAGGTACTGGTCATCTATCTGTCTATCAATCTATTGATGAATCAATAATTTTTTTTTTTTTTTTCAACTAGTCATATGCCCTAACTGGTGGTGTGTGTTGTCTGTATCTATATTTATAGGACTGTATAGGCTGGGTCTTTGTGAGGACTTTTGATACATCACATCACTGACTTAAGGGCATTTCTTCACAGATCAGAGTTCTTTTGAAGCTGTTACTTTTTCAACACAGTTCTTCTGAAGGAGCTAAAATTCAAAGCGATATGTGTGGTTCACACCTCAAAAAACTCCATTCCTATACAGTGACGTTCGTCTGAGGAAGCACCATGCTGTGAGACGTCTTTTTATCAGCAGATACTGGGCATCTTGTTAAAATTGAAAGAATGGATGGAAAAAAAGAATAACAAAACTACTTCGTTAGAACCTGCTTTAATATGTTCAAAAAAATAAAACAGAGCTGGTTTTTTTTTTCCAGCATATATAACCCCAGACACAAATTAAAAGAATATTTTTTCCACAAATGAAAAACACCCAAATGCTGTCACAAACTCATATTCTGGAACTTTTTCATGTAGCTCTTTTCCAAACAATAACATTCAGATCATAGACAAGCTCCTTCAACCACAAAAACGCCATAAAAGCATGCCCGTAGTCTACACAACTTAAAATTGACATAAAATTACACGCATGACCAGCAGACCCTTAAGTATATACTTAAAGCTGCAATTACTAAATGGTGCACAATCTGCACAGCTTTTTGTGGTATAAGGAATAATTTGATGTGAACATTAAGTCTAAATCAAGGTCCATTGTAGTGGATGGTTTATTTTTGGCATTTCACACCAGCTCCTCAAGGATTTGCTACATGCTATGACAATTAGGTTTTATTTACCTGTGCCGCTATCTCCCAGCATGCAGGCGAAGCAAACGCACCCATGAATCACCAGGTAGTCAGAATTGCCCGTGTTCTTCTGAACTGCGGCTGCACTCATACATCTTCCTCAGTAAGTCTGCTTCCCTGGATTTATAGACTAGGAGCCTGCACTCTGTTATTGTGTCTTGAGGGGCACATTTTGATGACCTTGCATCAGGAGGGGTTGAAAATAGAAAGGTGATATGCAGAAAGGACAACTCTTTTTCGTGGAGGTGACACATGGGAGAATCAAGAAATACTTTACATCGGTAAGACTGAACATGTGAACATGTACAAGCTGATGTTGGGAAAGTCATGGTGCGCTTACAGGACGAAGAAACAGTAAATCAATATCATAACATGGAAGGGGATTCTGACTTGGGGATGGTCACAGGAAGAACAGCTAAATGGAGACTCTGGAGGAAAGGTTCTCAAGTGGTTTTGCTTCATGACCCAGTTTTACTATGGACATTATGTGGCACATCAACATCAACCATTATAGTTTTTTCACACTGTACAAGAAAGTAATGTTAAATGCATTAATATTAGCAATGCTAGGTATTAACTGATCACATGTAATCTGGATTGCATAATCAGACTCCAAAATGAAGTACTTGTGTTTAGTGTCACGTATCCTTGTTGTCATCGTGTGTTTATGTTGTGATTTCACCATGTGCTCCCTGGACTCAGCCCTCTCGTCACCCTAGTCACGCCCTCCTTGTTTCTTCCTGAGTGTTTCATTGTCTTCACCTGTGTATGTTCTGATTAGTTTGTGTATTTAAGTTCCACCTTGTGTTTAGTTCCCTGTCGGTCCATGTCGTTGCATGTCGTTGCATATTGTTGAAGAATGTTTGTTTGGTTTTCAGCGTGTGTGGATGTTTCTCTGTTCCTGCTTGTTTCTCTAAGAGTCATTAAAATAAATGTTATATCGTACGTCGTATCCAGTCTTCCATCCAGCACCTGCAGCAACTACGTGACAGAAAGACCGACCTTATAAACAGAAGATGAGTTGGGCTGAGGAAGCTTTGTGGAGACTGCGGCAGGACGGTCGTGAGTTGGAACGGTATGTGGAGGAATTCATCGAGCTCTCCCACCAGGTAGGCTGGCACGAAGCTTCTCTTGGTGCTGTGTTTGTTTCTGAACTGTCTGTCCGGCCATGGCCTCCTGAACTCCCTGATCCGCCATGGCTCCCTGATCTGCCCTGGAGGCTTTCCCTGGCTACAATGTTCCTGTCCCGTATCAGCCTCCAGGGCGCCCACCCTCCCTCCCCAGTTGTATTGTTACGGTGCGGGACGCACCTACCGGGAGGGGGGGGGTAATGTCACGTATCCTTGTTGTCATCGTGTGTTTATGTTGTGATTTCACCATGTGCTCCCTGGACTCAGCCCTCTCGTCACCCTAGTCACGCCCTCCTTGTTTCTTCCTGAGTGTTTCATTGTCTTCACCTGTGTATGTTCTGATTAGTTTGTGTATTTAAGTTCCACCTTGTGTTTAGTTCCCTGTCGGTCCATGTCGTTGCATGTCGTTGCATATTGTTGCATATTGTTGAAGAATGTTTGTTTGGTTTTCAGCGTGTGTGGATGTTTCTCTGTTCCTGCTTGTTTCTCTAAGAGTCATTAAAATAAATGTTATATCGTACGTCGTATCCAGTCTTCCATCCAGCACCTGCAGCAACTACGTGACATTTAGAGTATATTACATTTTGAAATGCTTATAATCAGAATACTGTTACTTTTTAATGGATTAGGTGATCATATTCGCACAATTGCAGGAAACTATTTAGTGATTCTGCATAATTCTTTTTCTTCTCCTTCAGTTTTTCCTTTCTGAAAATCAGACTGTTTCTTACTATTTAGCTTTGACTATATTCACAAATGTTGTGTAAAAAATTGCAAACGATGCTTCTGAATTTGAGGGGGAAAAGCACCTCTGATGCAATTAGAGCATTAATACAAAAAAATGGAATATATTTGTTATTTTTTTTTTAATGAAAATTTAATGGTAAGTTTAAAACAAGTTTGATTTAAAAAAAGTAATCTAAAAGTAATCTGAAAAGTAGTCAGATTACAATACCTAAAATGAGTAAACTAGACTGCACTACTAATTACAGTTTTCATCACGTAATTTGCAACTGATTACAATTTGTAAGTAATCTACCTATTTTATAATATTACCATGAACTGCATCACCCAGGAATAAGCTAAATTGGTTGCCAATGGTTTATTAGGAAAAACTGGCAACTTTGATGAACAACATGCATTGCATTTGTGTTTATTTTGCTGTTTTTACCTGATAAACGTATTATTTGCTCATAGAGTAAAATTATGATAACCATATGTTAGACCCACTACCGCTTATATTCATGGGAAAACATACTGTATTATTTGAATTTTAGCCACCTACAGGTGGCCTGGACATTTGTTCTTAGTTTCACTGGGTTTAAACATGAAAACCATGTGCTCAGCCAATGCCATTTCTTATAGACTATGAGTTTCAAATGGTTCAAACAGCAGCTGTGTCTCTCTGTATGACTTGCTATGTATTGTAATATGTGCAATAGACAGAGCGGCTGTTCCATAATGTGACATTGTCACTGGCTGCTGTGGTCACATTCATATCGAGACCGCCCCTAAGTGGTAAGCGCATTGGACTTCCTGTGTGTGGGGATTGCTGGGAAATATCCTGCAGCCAAGTGCTGGCAAGATAGTGTCACTTTCCATTACCCCCCATCCACCGGCGTCCAAAACGAGAGTGGACGCTTTTGTAAACATTTCAGCCAAGTCCAACGGGCTGTTGCACAAGTCGCCGCTGGGTTCCACTTTCGATAATGCAGCATTTTATTTTATTTTCCCTAGTTCATTCAAAAAGTGAAAATTGGGAATGAGACTTGGTGTCTGTAAAATTAATAGCGTAATGTTGCTAAAATGCTTACTGCCATTTGTCAACGGAAGCAGGTAGTCATAGTATTTATTTTCGCCCACAGTGCTCGTGGCAGAACTTTTAATTACTCTGTGTTTGAGCCCTTAAAAGCCCGCATGGCTGATGCTAGCAAGAGACGGGGAGGTGGGGAGGGCATATCGCATTTACCATGCCTGCAAGTGATGGAAAGTGCATTTGAGCGAGTTGCTAGAGAGTTTGTGTGGGTGTGTGTGTGTTTGTGAAAGAGTCAGTTAGGGTACCCAACACAGTCCCTTTGCTTGTTGTTAACGGGAATCAATGGCTCACTGGTTATTTGTAGGACTATATCCTGTGTAGCGATGTTTCCATTTAGGAATTTTTCAAGGTCACATCTGCCAGTATGTTGAGTCAGATCCTGTACGATGTCAGGACAGACATTTGATGTGGCCTCAAGAAGTATGTGTTGGAAAATACTGAATTCACAGCAGCTGCTTTTGCTGAAACTCTGAATAGCAGTTACGTGCAATAACAATAGCATGCTAATCCGTAGCGCCAGTGTGAGCATCGGAAAGAGAGGATTGATTACTTGTACCCAAATGAAGTTTCAAATCAAGTGCCTCTAGGAAATCGGCAGGCTCTCTCGTATAATAGAGATTAATTAAAAGCCTTTTTTTTCTTTAACATGGGGCCTTTTTGTATTCTGTTATGCTGCTTTTCCATTCTATCACTACATAGACTGTTTTTTCACGGACGTCTTTGAGCTGTGCACTCGTATCTCACATATTTTACAGCTTCTCGCACGTCATATTAAAAGAAGTTCAAAAGGAATCTAATATTTTCCTATTGTACTGCATTTCTTATGTTAGAGGTCTTAATCTATTATTATTTTCAAACTAAACTTCTCAGTTTTTGAAAACTAAATATTTGTAAAACATATGCAACACAATGATTATTGAAATATGTACTAATATTCAGTCCGTTCAGTCAGTATTCATCTTAAAATATTATTAACAATATTCTTTATTAACTTTACAGAAATCAGTCAAAGTTTCACAGCAAAAAGTCACGTGAACCACAACCTGAAGGGAATAATAACTGTATAGAATTTTAGAATTACACAATCAGATGACAAAAGGCATGTAGTTGATTGTGCGAAACTGATTTTTCAAAAGGCCTTAGCAATGTTCGAATCAAATATGATACAATATAGGTTTTATATAATCACAGTTCATTGCATCTATTAATGTATTCTAAGAGAAGCACCAAAGGAAGATAATTAGAAGGCATTACAGTTTTGCACCATATGAAAATATTGACTCTCTCAAACAATTACTCAGGTTTCAATGTGTTTCTAAGAGTTTCGAGCATACAGTTTTTTTTAGGGCTGCCAGTGATGGGGTGTTGATCGGATTGTTGGAAGTGGCCAATTATTTTCCAGCACATATTGTCCTTAATAAAGCCAATGAACTCTGCCTGAAGGGCAGCTAGACCTGTTCTATGAGGTGTCAGTTATTGTACCATCTGTTTTGTATGAGTGCTTCTGTAACTCTGAAACCAGCATTTAAAAAGCTGGCTGTATTATTTGAAACATTCCGAATAAAGGGGAAAAGAAGTGAGTTTACTGTAGTTGTTGTTTATTGTAACTGATAAGTCTAAGTATAGTACAGATTGATATAGACAGTGCTCTTACAGTACTTAAAGTCTCTTCAGCTATTAAGTCAACACAGGTTAAAGCAGTAGGTGCTAAAACACTGGCACATCAAAGATTATAATAGCAAAAAAGATGTCAGAAAGATTAAACCACCAGTTGCATTAAATATTCTTAGCAAAAGCAGAACATAAACATTAAAACAGCTCTGAAACAATTATGTTGCATGTAAAAATAAGACATTACCACCCACACGCTGACCTAAATAGAACACCTGCGCTGTAACTTTATGAAGAAAGACAGCCACTTCAAAGATTTGCATAGAGGACTAATTATCATAACCATGCAAGGAAATGAGCTAATAAATAAATAAATTCATAAAAACAACAGAAGAGGCATTGTAATGCACTACACACAATGTAAGACCAGCATGACTATAACATAGACCATATTTTGTGATATATATAATACACAAATTTCTCTTTATTTGTATGTATTCTCCATAAAAATAAATAAATAAATAAATTAAAAAAAAAAAAACATCCCCTACACTGTTCTCAGATTATTTCAAATCTAAATACCGGTGTCAGATTTTAAATCCACTGATTACATAGTGCACTGAACAAATGAAAAGATCATTAATAAATCATCTTTCCAATTTACTGGTTACACCGTATCTACCACCGTCGCAACAAAATACTGAAGAACCCATTATAATTAGTGAAGCTATCAATACTGGATGCAGTGCGGCGCGATGCGACATGACACGACACGACACGACAAATCCCCGACAATAAACTGATGCCTCGTTCTATTTATGACGTACTGACACTAAGTACAAATGATTTGCCACGGTCGCTTTATCACATTCAGTTGTGACAGCCTCAAGCTTTCGCGTTGCGTCTGGTGTAGATGCGGTGTTGCTGTACAGTTAGCTGTGCAGCTATACATAGGGCTGTATAAAAAATTGCTTCATTTCTTAGGTAAATCAATGGGTACACTTTATAATATTGAAATTTCAATTAAATTTAAAAGAACACAGACTAATAGAGGTTCACTCTGTTTCTCACCTTTAGATTTCTGGCATTTACCGGTCAGCAAATCTCACTGTGAAATATTATTGCATTTATTCATACTTTAAACCTAAGGTCTCAAGTAATGTAAAATTTCAGTGAGGATGGTTGAAGCATGTGATCAAGTTAAATTATGCACTGAATTAATTCTCATACAATTAGTAAAAATGGTGATCTTACACTTCAATGTTAGTAGCTGTATTTATTTAAGATATGAGATCTGTCAGATCCTGAACAGAGGGTTAATTATTAATATTAACTAATGTTTCTGAAAATACCCATATGCTGTGTGATTATGTTTATGGTAATTCATACTGAAAATAAAATGTATTATTATAAACTACACTTAACTTGATTGTACATTTGTTTCAAATGTAATAACTGAAGTAGTCATTTAAAAACCAATCAGCTCAATTCAGTTCTGAAAGCTGCACAACCCCAATGTGCTCACATGACTGTGCACCCAACACCATAGGCACAGTTATTACAGATCAATTTCCAAAGCTTTTGGGGCAACCGTATCAAATTCTGTCCTAGATTGAAGTCATCATTTCATCATCGTCCTGTGTTACAGCAATATGACATTATCATGATGTAATGAGAGGCAATGCATCATTGTTAATAACTAATACAACAGTTGGACATTTCCAAGGTCATCAAAGTCACAATCTATCTAAATAATGACTGAATATTACAAATGTTACGATCGTAAAATCCAATAAGCTCATCAGTCATGCTGCTTCACAATCTGTGCTCATTTAAATGATGGTTTGTACTCTTCTCTCAACATCAGTACAGTCTGTCCCTGGGTACGTTTTTCCTTCTTGCTCACAGCTCTTGCAAATTGCACTTTTACACCCTCACACCAGGTTATGTAGTTAACCATGAACAAGCTCTGAAACTACTATTTTCGTATGCTCACCAAGGCAGCATTATTTGATCAAATTACAGCAAAATCAGTAATAGTTTGAACTATTACTACAGTTTAAAACAGTTTGTGTGAATTTTAAAAATGTAATTTGAAAGCAAATCTAAACCACTGACAAAAATTATTTTGTGGTGAAGTAAATACTACATAAAAGCAAATGTAATTTCTACATTAAACAATTTAGTTCAGACAAGAATTAAAACATTAAAGTAAATTCTGCATTAGTACTCAATTAAAGCTTGTAGAATTTGAAGTTTGAACTTATTAGTATATTTTACTTGGAATTGTTTGTTATGTTTACAAGGATTCTAAGTAAATATCTAAGTTATGATCCTGTTTTTTACATCATGCACTGGGCCATGAGTAATTAAAAAGACTAAATTTTTCACTGTTTTCGAGTTGTATTTACACTGTTTTATGGTTGCTTTTGTTGTTAGGTTTAGTAACTTGCTGTTTTGTGACATCTGGAGTTAATTTTCTACTCAAAATGACCCATTCATACTCAAACACTACTGACTGTTACTGTCATTGTGTATGGTGTACTAAGTATTGAGGGCTCTGTGTTCATTTGGGTAATAATTATATTGAGTGGACATATTATCTTAAAAGGATAACAAGCTGCCTACTTGCTTACTTATATGTTTGTAAGTGAACCACATGCTTTTAGTAGCATGCTTTTTTTGTTGCTACATTGTTTGAGCAAATTTTATAAACCGTGATTGAGTGAAATGTACTTCAGTATTGCAGATTTTACTTAAAATAATTAAGTAGAAATTACTCATCAAACTCAAACTGGCCATGTTAAATTTACTTATTTCCTTTGCTAATTTGACCTAACTTAGTTAAGTAGACTTTACTTAATTCATTACTTAAATATTACTTTAAAATTATGTGCAAAAACTTGCAAAATAAAAATTAAGTAAATCTTACCAATTGTTTGAATCTGAGGGTGCAAAAAAAATCAAAATATTGAGAAAATCGCCTTTAAAGTTGTCCAAATATACATAAGTTCTTAACAATGTGTATTACTAATCAAAAATTAAGTTTTCATATATTTACAGTAGGATTTTTACAAAATATCTTCATGGCACATGATCTTTACTTAATTTCCTAATGATTTTTTGCCATAAAAGAAAAATCAATAATTTTTACCCATACAAAGTAGTTTTGGCTATTGCTACAAATATACCCCAGCAACTTAAGACTGGTTTTGTGGTCCAGGGTCACATATATACATATTTGGTGTGATTAAATATATCATATTTCATACTGATAAAAGTGTGACTCAACATTAGTAGATTTAGCCATATCTCTTTTGTTGCTGTTTTATAAACCATTTGAACCCATGCATCAGGATAAACGAAATACTGTAGAGAGTGGACGGTTGGATGGAGCCTGTGCGCTTCAGTGATTCTACCACAGGTTGGGGGTTTTACAAGCATACCCTATACTGGTAAAATCACTATCACACATGGCCTCATGCCTTATTGCTTTTATATAACCCTGTTTTGCAAAGTGATTTTTAAATCCTCCTCTTGCATCAGACTATAGGTTTTGTAAAATCAAACACTAGTGGCCTCTTATAATGTAATGGTTCCTGTGATGGAAGGAACCGCAACCATGCTTGTGAAAGTTTTATCTTTCCTTTTCACTTCAAAGGTTAAGTGTGATATATGACTGTTTTCAAACAGGTTTCCTGAACATTCCCCCCATCCATCATTGTTCCAAGAAACAGACAGCTCCACCCTAAACTCACGCAATTGGCTGAGCCAATGTTGCCATGCTGAGATGTTTGGGATTTTCCATGTTTGGAAAAAGCCACAGTGTTTAAACTTTTCAGAAGAATCAACAAACCAATGTTTTATTTATAGTTAAGCTGGAATATACAAAAATATTTGAGCATCCAAAAGCACACCTTTAAGTTGTTTTCATCTGAAGCAAAACTCAAGCATGAACATACTTCCTGAATTAATCTGGCTAAAACTTGATTTGTGTCATGCTGCCCATTGAGTTATTTGTTTCTAATTTAATCCAGCATCTGCCACACTGGAGCTCATGCTACTGAAAATATTGCATTAAACTCCTGCCAAAATATGCAAGCCTCTGCCATGTTATCAAAGCAGCAGCGCCATTCATCTTCTGTTCAGCTTCGTATCACGTAATCAAGTACAAAGCATCTGTTTGATCAGTTAGAACGTCTGAGTCCATTTGTCGAGCATATGTAGGAGAGATGTCTCTTAATTACGTCATTTAGTTGCTTCACGGGCACTTTCATTTTCCGCCCACTTTCCAAATAAAAGAGAAAATCTGAAGATATCTTCGGGTTAGTCAAAGCTGTTTCCAAAAATGAACTCCCTCCCATCATCTAAAAAAAAGGCTTTGGCTAAAACCCCACCCACGTCTTCATTTAGCCAATCAGAAACAGGCATTGGAACAGTCTTTCTGTGGATGCTGCCAAAGCTGGAGGCCAGTGGCTGGTCACGTGTTTAGAAGGAAAAAATACAGAATGAAATAACATTTGAGGTCCTCAGACCAGCTAGCTCAGCCCGTGGCCCTGGCAGCATTTTCATCGGGTAGCATCACAGCCGGCTAAATATAGACATGGAAGATTTACCCTCCCAGGTCACACAGCATTGTGATGTCACTCACCCAAGCCAGTCTCCCCCCTCACTCTTCTTCTGTCTTTCAGCTCTTTTCATATCATTATTTCTCTCATGTGAAGTATGCAAAGCAAGGCTGACAATTATTCAGACATCATGTCTGACATCAAGCCTTTTGTCATTAGTACAATTTCCTTTGATAGAAGTTTCACATCGTCAAGAGAGAAGCAGCTGTCAGTGACTAACTGGATTTATTATTGAAGCGCTGCTGCCTTTGAAATATACATATATCGAATTACTTTTTCGTAGTGAAATTTATTAAGCACATCTACATTTATGTAATGCGGTGCATTTTTTAACTAATCTACATAAGCACAACAGTGGTGTGCGATGATGTTCTCTGTAAGTTTTTTTTTTTTTTTTTTTTTCAATCAAATATAAATGCATGTCCCAGGCACATTTTCTGGATTAAATAGACATTTCCTACACTATCAAAAAAAAAACAAAAAAAAAAACAAAACTATTTTATATTTTTAAATGAACAATGTAATCAATATTCTATTTATTAAAGCCAAGTATGAATATCATCAAGTTAGTGTTTTTAAGGATTCTAAGCATTCTACATCCAAGCATTCTTTAAGCATTCTACATCCAAAATATTAACTCAAGGCAATAACCATTTAAACAATACATTTTATTTGTGAACTTATGTTCAGCTATTCTTTTTAATAGTTAACTTTTAATTATTTTTACATTTTTCTGATCATCAGTCATCAAAGCTTGGTAAATATTAGTCACGACATGAAGATTTACTTTAAATTTCACAAAGCTGATTCCTCATTAAAACTCCCAAAGATGTTTTCATTCCTTTCATTCCAAGTCTTATTTTGATGTAACAAAGTGGTTTTATCAAAGTGTGTGAGTTGTTTACTTACTTTTTAAAATTGTCTTCTTATTAAAGGCATTATATTGTTTATTCAGACTGATTCATGAATGCGGAATGCGCACAAACACAAGAGGCGGGATTTATTGCATGAACCAATCACAGCCGATCATAACTAGTCATATCCAATCATATCGCGATGGAGGCATTGCCTCCTCTCATGTGACTTTCTCCCATTCATTCTCAATTACTCCCCACCAAACTCACGCTTTCGGTGGTCTGTTAAAACTCAATGGGCTCAGGGGAGGAGTGAGAGACGTGGACTCCTGCTGTAACTTTACCTGCTGCTGTCGCTGTTGGACAATATTTCTTTAAAAAAAACAAGTGATTTATACACTTTGTAATGTTATATTTTGTAATATTGGTGTTGTTTTATTTTTGTACTATGATTTTTTTTTTCTCAACCAATATTTTGAGGAGGCACTCCCTAATAGATATATATAGATAGATAGATAGATAGATTTATTTGGATACTTGGTTCACTTTCACTGCACACAGAATTCTAATAGGCTTTATATTGCATGTAAATCAACACTAATAATCTAAACAACTGCTCGACAGTAAATATAAGACATTCTCGAAAAATCATAGCCATCTCGCCTTGACCAAACCGTGACAAATTACACACATATAACACTCTGACGGCTTGCTCTGCATGTCACTCAGTTATTTACAGCTTTCAGCTGTAAACCGGTCTGTGTCACATTTATTGAGTCACCACAGAGCTCTCTATATTTGTGTCAGGTGGATCTTCTTGTAAATCATCCTCTTCCATCTGGATAAAACGGAGGGACACATGCGACTCACGCCAGGGCGGATACCTACGAAACTGGGTCAGCATTAACAAGGGCCATACTGCCTCACTCTGTACGTCCACCCTGACGCTGATCTGCAATGGCAGGTCCCTGTTACATAAGCAATGGGGTCCAGTGTGGAGAAAGCAGTCAGCTTTAAATGTTTCAAGTTTGTTTGTCAAGTAGATTTGTGACGCCTCAAGAGCTCGTATCTTCCTTTTTACAGACTATAGTTCAAACAGCTGCATAAAGGACATACATACTTTTTTTTTTTTTAGATTTAAATAATCATGAAATAAAACAAGCACAATCATAGCACAATCACAAACATGATCATGCACAAATAGTTTAGAATTTAGTCATATTTTTTTCCCAATATATTTGGTGGACATCAATGGTGGACAGATACAAAATTGCAGCTTCATAATTACAAACATGTAATTACAAATATATTTAAAGATTTAGTAGAAATGGCATTAAAGTATGTTTTAGTTTATCATAAATGCTTATCATTACATTAGACAGTACACTACCATATTTCATTGATATAGATTTATGAAATAAAAAAATAGAATGATGAAATTATATATAAAAATGTACGTAAGCCCTACTAAGTTCAACTAAGTATATTCCATATAAATGTAAACTACATTTTCATTTAATTGTAAATGCGCAATAAGTTTAACAGTGTTGTAGATTAATACGTGGTGTAAACTTCTTGTTGATTTGTAATATCTAATGCATTAACTAATGTTAACAAATTGAATCTTATTCTAAAGTGTTGCAAACTCTTGTATGTAAACTTCAATGCAGTAGTGCCACTATTGATTGATGCATTTGTTTTTCCATGCGCTGTTCCACAGGGACAGAATAAACAAGCATGAAACCTGTGATTTACACGCACAAGCTCTCATGCACACAACAGGACTACAGAAATAACGTGTGTGGGATAATATAAAAACACAGTGGGACGAACACAGAATCCAGGAGCTTATGGAGCATCCCACCATGAGGGCGATGTTCAACTCTAAATCACATTCCACTTTTCCCTTCACAGCAGGGTGTAGGATGTGACTTGGAATACAAGTCACTTTCCAATGCTCCAGGAATTAACCCTTAACACTCCTAACAAGTGTAAACCCAAAGCTGTGATCTTTAACAAAGAATAAAGAGATATACCATGTGGTCTATGCTATTTTAAGCACACTGAGCTGGCCGCTCGAATGGAAACAGAACGCCCACAGCAATGCTCATGTATAATTGCTAAATGTTTTTTTTTTTTTTTTTTTTTTTTGGTTTGTTTGTTTTTCAGAACATATTATAAATTCATATACATAGTAACATGTTCTCTATAGACATAATATATAGCCTGAGGGTCCATGTTTAAATTTGGAATTTGTTGATGAATTTGTTATGGGTATAACCTTCTTACATTGTTTTTCCATTTTGCCATACCACGTCTCTACACTGCAAAAAGTGGTTATAGAGCCATTTCTGCATGATTTAACCTCATATCATATTTTTCCGTGTACATGGGTGATGAAAACACTTCAGGAGTTTTGAAGTCGTCATCTGATTGGTTGAATTATACAGTATTTCTAAAAGACGTGTTTCACATTCTTTAACATTCCAAACAAGGAAACAAAGATACTGTGACACCAAACGCCCTCATGGAAGAAGAAAGCTGTCGTGTTTACAACTGTGACTATAAGCGTTTATCAGGATCAACTAAACGTTGGATTTTCAAAAATATGTGAAATATGTAAAGTTCGCAGCATAGATTTTTAAAAATACATCCAAGAGTTTACACACTTGTCTGTTATTATGGGGACATTTCCACACCTCTAAACATGATGTGGCACACACTGAAATGTGATTGGTTGCTTTACCTGTCAGTCAAATGGCCTCTTGGGCAGTCCTTGGCCATTCAAAGTGGACATGGTTCCCAAACCTTTTACAATATGTTACTGACTTTATGAATTTATTGGCTTAATGAGACATTTTGCATTTTGTAAATAAACCAATTCATATTGGTTTAAGAAAGTAGTGTTATTTGAGAGAACCTTGAGACTAAAAATCTGAATGCATCATGTTTTCTCAGCAATTTCAATTAACTGTACATCAACACTGAAAAAGTACATCATATACACAGATCGAAACAAAGAACATTTCTTCAGGCTTTTGTCTGACCAGAATTTCTACAAAGCTTTATGTAATCAAATGACAAAGCACTTAAATGTAAAAAGGCACATTTTTGAGTACAAATTATTTGCTTTTTATCCACATAACTAATTTCAAACTTTAATGAGAAACACATATAGAAAGGAATCTCATCCATCATAATTATGAGTGGGGAAAAATTGTTTAAGTCAACTTTTGAAGTAGACATCAAAGGAGAGTAAGAACAGAAAGTCCTCTCCAGTTTTGAGTGACACAATTTGTGCCGGCTGATTTGCTTTTGCAAATGATTTTTGACGAGGCGGAGAGAGTTACAAGCTAATTGTGATCACAGCATGCAAATTACTTTGTTAGCTGACGCTCTACCAATCTTAGATGATAAAGTCTGTGATAACAGACTAGCAGATAGGGTTTTTTTTTTCTGAATAAATGGACAAACTTTTGTGGGTTCTTTATATTTATCTCAAGTTTACTGAGACTTGTTAAAATGATTTACTTTAAGGGTACATATACAGAAACAACATTTTGCAAATGGGAAATGTTGGTATATCTTATCATTCCAGGTTTTTTTTTATCACTCGCGAAAAATTGTCTACTACTAACCTTGTGCTTCCTAAGGTTTACACTTACATAAATAACAAGCCTGGCATTGAATCATTATTCACCATGTTTTACCATTCTATTTATCAGCATGTTCCAGGGACCTTGGGCACTTTTGGCTTTCTCTGCTATGTATTTTGTAACAGTTCTTTGTTCGTAACCCTGTTGCAAGGACATTCGGGACAAAACCACGGGTCCTCCAGCCATGTTGTATCTTTGTCAGGCTGGCGTCTCTGTTATCAGTGAATGTACCGTATCTTTAGTTGTCTCTGTTCATTCATGTGAGTATGCAAGTTGGGCTTTTTACAATTGTGTTGAAAATACTGCATAGTCTGAGTCATGCACACAGATAAACAAAACCTTAGGCTTTCTGTATGTAAGAGCTCAGAGCTTACTTACAAATTGTAGTCATGATTGTTACTGAATGCAGATTACATATTGAAAGCTGTAGCGTAATCTAGGTTACTTATTTTAGGTAATGTATTCTGACTGCTTTTTAGATTACTTTCAGATTACTTTTTTTTAAACTTGTTTTGAACTTACTTTTTGTGAGCTATTTGTGAGCTATTAATTAAATAAATTATTTAAACACTTGAATACTAAAAATAGAAGTATTTAAAAAATGAAGTATTGTTTACCTATTATTAAATAGGAAGAATATGTATGTGAATAATATAATAATATGTAATCATGCAATCCATTAAAAAGTGACTGTAATCTAATTATAAGCATTATAAAATATAATGTACTCTAATTACAAGAACTTGATTTTTGGAATCTGATTATATAATTCAGATCACACTGTAGGAAAAAAAAAGTTGTTTCAACTTAAAAAAAAAGTGTCCATGCTGCTTTAAAATTTTAAGTTTAGTCAACATAAGTTGTACTAGATGAAAATGTGGATATTAAACTTAAAATTGTAAGGCAGCACGAACACTTACTTTGAAACAACTTTTTTTATACAGTGTTTTATACAGTGTTTTTTATACAACCCTTGTGGACTGTTTATGTTGGTTTCTCCCTTCTGTGCCCATATATGGTCTTTCCTGTTCCTGTCCTTGTTAAGTCCTTGTTGGTTAATCACCCACACCTGTCCTTATATCATTAGCACCCCTATATAAGTTGGATTCAGTTCAGTTGTTTGTTGACCTATCTTAAGGTTATGTTGGTGTGTGTTTCCCTGCCCTACCTGTCTGGATTTACCTTTTGTGGTAAAGTTTACTAAAGACTTTTCATTATATTTCGTCTTTGTACGTCTCCTTCTACACACAACTGTGACACTGATGAATGTTGTCCAACTTACATTATTCAAGTTTTCTTTCTCTTTTTTTTTTTTTTTTTTTTTATTTCATTTACCTTGTAGCTTAAGTTTTACACATATATACATGTACCTTAGTGACAAACAAATACTAAAATGTATTTAAAATACATTTATTTCATGCTAAGCATACTACAAATATATTTACATATTATGTTCTTAATAAAATGCCCTGCAATTGTACTTTTAGTGTACTGAACTGGTATATTTAAAGTCTGCTAAATTGAAACAACTAATTTTGTACTTGATGCACTTGCGGAAGTAGTGCTGAATTCTAACTAAAGATATACTTAGGAATATTTTATTGCACTAAAGTGGAACTATTGCAAGAATACTTTAGGTACACTTTAAATATGTTGCATTTAAAGACCAATAATATTTAAAGATCATACAGTCTTTATCAATAGTGACATTAAAACATATTTTAGGCTTAATATTAAGAAATGTGCATTGTGCACAAGTAGTACTCCAAATAACATTGAATTGCAATGTTCATATCAATAAGTCTGGAACAATATGGCAGTAAATAAGTTAATAGACATAAACTTAGTATAAAATAAATGCATTTTAAATCTATTACTTTTTTACCAGGGTCCAAGCTTGAATTAAGCCATTATTCTCCATGTTTTACCATTTTGTTGATCAGCACATTAGAAGGACACTGCTAGGTTGTTCTGCATACTGTCGTTTCTAGGGTACATATGGTATATCTATTACGAAGCAAACATTCAAACAGCTGTCAAACATACGGTATACTCTTCCCTTACACTCGACTTGGCAAGTGTTAGCAGGACTCACACTCCACTTATTATTTTGCTTCATGTTCACAACTTTGCCATGTTTTTTTATGGTGTCTTTGGTGAGACACCTCAGCAAAAAAGCTTAAATCTTTTTTTAGCCTAGTGCAAGTATATATAGCCGCCCCTAAAAGCTCAAAGACACTATCCCCTATTGATTAGCTGTCAACAAAAGTTAGTCACTACACTTCACCCCGTTCTGCAATACTGCTGATGTGAAGAGAGAGGGAAAAAATGGAAATGACTGTGACCATTGTGCCTTTTCTCCCAGCCTGCAATTTGGCTGCTTTAACTGAGGTCTTTGATAAGTGGGTGTTCAGAGCTAAACAAATTGCTGTAATAACACACAGATGAATGTAATGTCACTGTATGTGCACAATAATAATAATATTAATAATAATAATAACCTTTATTTAACCAGGTAAGTCAATTGAGAACCAGTTCTCATTTACAACGACGACCTGGCCAAGAGGAAGCATACAAAGCAGGTACAAAACAATGAAGACATTATACAATTACAAACACATGACACAATTATAAACAATATCATAAAAACAAACAAGTAACCAAAAACAAGTACAATAATCCTGTACTATAGACTGAATTAAATTTTTAAAAGTAGTAAGTGAAACAAATGAACTAAGCTTTAAAGTCTGCTGCAAATGATTCTAAGCATTGGGAGCAGAAAACTGAAAGGAAAACAACCAAAAGAAGTACGAACTTTAGGTATGCAGAAATTAATAAAACTACTAGAGTGCAGATTACGACTTGTACTATGAATATTAAGAAGTGACTGTAAATATAATGGTGTTTTCCCAATAAGGGTTTTATAAATAAACAAAAACCAATGAATTTGTCTACGAGAAGAAAGAGAAGGCCAGATTTGTTATGATAAAGAAAACCAATACGTGTTTTAACCTTTGTGAGCAGTATAATTATGTGAGTTTCAAATGACAGCTATCAAGCCAAATACCAAGATATCTGTAGCATTCAACATAATCGATCTCAGAGCCATCCAATGTGAACATTTTAGCTGGATACTCAACATGTGGAAGATTTCTGTTACATGTGGAAGATTTCTGTTAAAAATAATTTTGTTTTATTTGTATTTACATCTAGATGAAGACGAGAGAAAGCATGTTGAATGCATGTGAAACTGACCTGCAATAAAGATAAAACTAAATGTATAAATAATAGTATCGTCAGTGTACATGAGAGTCACCTGCATCAGGAGCAATGTCATTAACAGATATTAAAAAGTATAGGCCTCAATACGCTTCCTTAAGGAACCCCTTTAAAATAGGGGCAGGGGATCTGACAGAAGCCCTTCCACCCTCACCGACTGTAAATGACCAGAACAGTAACTCTTGAACCAGGCCAGACAACTCTCAAAGTCCTATCCCTCCTAAATCTTAGTTACCGCCCCCTTTAAAAAGTGGGGTTATGGCAGCAGATTTCCAGTCCCTCTGGAAAACACCAGTTTGGAGAGAAAGATTAAAAATGCAAGTGAGGGGTGCTGTGATAATATAAGCTACTTTCTTTTAAAATAATGGATCTAATTCATCCAATCCAGCAGATTTATAAGTATCCAGGTTGAGCAATTCTTCAAGTACCTCAATCTCCTGTATTGACTGAAAAGAGAATGAGGGGGGACCTAAGGCAGGTGAATGAATAACAGATGCCAGGTTGACAGGAGAACAGTTAGATGTACTAAAACTATTCGAGTTGACACAGCCAGCATTGACAAAATGTCTATTGAATTGATCCACCATTGTGGACTTGTCTGTGATAACAACACCATCATATTTAATTACAGCAGGCAAACGGGAAGAAATGTTTTCATTTTCCATTTTTTTGATAGTACTCCAAAATTTTCGAGGATCAGGACCATTAACAGTCAAATGATGTTTAAAATAGCTCAATTTAGCCTGTCTAGTAGACTGAGACCAGCTTCCTGGACAGCTGCTGCAACAATTGGTTTGCATAGCCAAAGAATTTCTGCACAAACTGTCAGAAACTGTCTCAGGGAAGCTCATCTGCATGCTCGTCTTGACCTGACTGCAGTTCATCATCGTAACCGACTTGAGTGGGCAAATGCTCACATTTGATGGTGTCTGGCACTTTGGAGAGGTGTTCTCTTCATGGATGAATCCCGGTTTTCACTGTACAGATGGCAGATGGCAGACAGCATGTATGGTGTTGTGTGGGTGAGCATTTTGCTGATGTCAACGTTGTGGATCGAGTGGCCCATGGTGGTGGTGGGGTTATGGTATGGACAGGGCGTATGTTATGGACAACGAACACAGGTGCATTTTATTGATGGCATTTTGAATCCACAGAGATACCGTGACGAGATCCTGAGGCCCATTGTTGTGCCATTCATCCACGACCATCACCTCATGTTGCAGCATGATAATGCACGGCCCCATGTTGCAAGGATCTGTACACAATTCCTGGAAGCTGAAAACATCCCAGTTCTTGCATGGCCAGCATACTCACCGGGCATTGGCGTATACGACAGCGTGTTCCAGTTCCTGCCAATATCCAGCAACTTTGTATAGCCGTTGAAGAGGAGTGGACCAACATTCCACAGGCCACAATCAACAACCTGATCAGTCTATGTGAAGGAGATGTGTTGCACTGCGTGAGGCAAATGGTGGTCACACCAAATACTGACTGGTTTTCTGACCCCCCTGGACCCCCCCGGGACTAGATTTCTAAACTACGTTTGAGTTTCGATTCTTATCAGTTGACGTCTGCGATTGTCATGTATCAATTCGGACGGGACTAACATCTCAGTGTTTATTACAGAGGTGGGAGGGTCCATTTCGTACATCTGGGCATTGCTAAGATCACACACTCATGCGTGCATTGCGTATAGCCAGATTAATTACCATAGTATAAACACAGTTTTACTACAAATACCATGGTGAAGCTGTGTGGCTAGTATAGCAAAACAATGGTTAATGTGTGGTTACTTTAGTTTAACTACTTTATTTTTGTTTATTTGTAGTAAAACAATGTTTAATTTATAATATTCATAAATGTACATATGTAATTAAAACATTATGTAATGTTAATGAGTGCAGAAATCAATGCGAGTAATCTTACTTGACGCTGATATTACAGCAGTTAACATGATCTGGCTCTTGATTTTATTATTGTTATTTTTCTTTGCCAGGAGGCAAACATATAAAAATGCGCATGATAAGAGCATCTATGGCAATTCACGTTGGCCAAAACCGTCGGCAATCACAGACATTCGCATTCGAACGGGATTAGTTTTCTTAGAGGATCACTGAGTTTGCCAAAAAACAGTAGGTAGTTTGCTCTGGAATTATTACAGAGGTTGTGTGAGAAAAACACAGACGTGGCAGATTCGGACAGGAATAAAATTGCAAAAGTACGTCTGTGAAACACAAATTTTTCTAATGACCTCCTGTAAACCCGTCTGAATAGGGCTTAAAGCACACCTGTGCAATTGTAACGGGACTCGTCAAAAGCGTGGATAGATCCAAGTGCGAGCTTTATTGTACAGATTGTGGTCAAGACAGGCAGGGTCAGACACCAGCAAACAGTAACATCCAGGGGAAGACAAAAGCGTAATTCAAAACATGAAAAAGGTCAAAATCCAAGAGAGTAGTCCAAAGTAACAACTAAACAAGGCAATGAAACAAGGCAAAAACTTATGGCAATGAACAAGTCAAAAACTATGGCAAGGAAACAAAACTATGAACATGGAAACAATAGCAAGAAACAAGGAAAATGCTTGGTAGAGTCCGCACAGGCAAAACAGTACTTCACCAGGGCTGTTTGGCATGGCCCTCCTTAAATGGCTGCCAAACAGGAAGTTACCATAGAAGCAGCAGAGGGAGTGGTAACAGTCAGTACTACAGCAAGGGCTCCCTCAGCTGGCGTGGCGTTACAGCAATAATCATGCTGTCTAATCAGCATCTTGAGGTGGCATACACCTGTGAGGTAGATGGATTATCTCGGCAAA
Source organism: Cirrhinus mrigala (assembly GCA_036247105.1). Taxonomy (NCBI): domain Eukaryota; kingdom Metazoa; phylum Chordata; class Actinopteri; order Cypriniformes; family Cyprinidae; genus Cirrhinus; species Cirrhinus mrigala. Next base: position 5,245,963 of record CM070027.1, on the reverse strand, counting down.
GGAGAAGTGCTCACTAACACAGATTTAGACAGAATTGTGAACAATATTTGAGAGAAGTAGGCCTTTTGTGTACATAGAAAAAGTCTTAGATCTTTGAGTTCAGCTCATGAAAAATGGGGGCAAAAACAAAAGTGTTGTACTTATTATTTTGGTCAGTGTATTTCGTATAGCCCTATATGATTGACAGTCAGATATATTATTAGATGTCTTTGCTCTATGCCATACAGTATGTTTTTGGCGAACAAACTCAGACAAATCAGGACTGAACCAAGGACTAAGACGTTTTTTACTCTGATAGTAAGAGGGGCAAAACAGTTCTGAACAAAAATTTTAAATATGCCCAGGCCTCTTTGACTTCAGTAATAAGCCCAATTCTGTACCAGTCCATATTAGCCAGGTCGTACAAGAAAGCCTGTTCATTAAATTTTTTCAAAAAACGTTTAAAAACAAGCACCGGAGGGTTTCTTAAGGTGGTGCCCTTACGAACACAAACTACATTACAATGATCACTAAATCTTTGACAGAGCACTCCAGAAGTATACCTGTCTGGCCTATTAGTAAGAATGATGTCAATTAATGTGCCTGATTCCATAGTCTCTGTGTTATATCTTGTAGGGGCCTGCACAATCTGAGACAAGTTTAATGCATCCAGTTGCAATTGTAAGGATGATGGAGAGTCAAACATATCCCACTTCAAGTCCCCTAGCAAAATAAACTCAGAGGAGATGTAAGGAGAAATTGTTTCACTTAAAACAGTCAAAGCAGGAGCAGAGGGTGGTCTATAACAACCAGCTACAGTGATAAAAAAGTGATTTTAAAAAGTATTAACTCAAAATGTTTAGCAACAGATTTTGAGGTAGTTACAAAGCACTGTAATTTATCCTTACAATAGACAACAACCCCCCCACCTTTAGAAATCTTGACGAAAAATGTTATAACCAGGAATGGAGGCAGCAAAATTGGAAATAGATTTCTTAAGCCATGATTCAGAGACAACAAGAATATCAGGATTTGCGGTATGAACATATGCAGTGAGCTCAGCAACTTTAGGGAAAAGACTATGCATATTCAAATGCATTAGTCCAAGACCTTTACGATTACAAAAACAGTCAAAGGTTAACGGATGTAAAGGTTTGTTTATCGAGCTGTCAGAAAATGAACAGTCAAGTGACCCGGGATTTGGTTGAATATTCCCTGACATCAACAACAAAAGAACAATAAGACATCTCTGTTTGAATAATTTGATGGTAAAGTTATTAACGGACTTACTAGAATGAAGAGGCATGGAAAAATTGTCGTGTAAAACCATGATGCTGATTATACGAACCAAAAAAACTGAGCTGGTGATGACTGGAAATGATAAAGGCAGTGCCCTGCCCCATGATGAACAGCTAATTGAGCATGTGCTTCTGTCTAATATAGATGGAATAGACAGAATGGCAACTGGGACTTTACGGTACACAAGTATCTTTTATGACTTTTTAAAGCTGCCACAGAACATGTCTATTTTGGGAGTTGGTTACTAGCAAGCTGAAAATAGAGATTTTTTTTTTTCTCTCTGATCATGTCAAATGTTCAGCTCAGTGCTTTGATTCAACTGATATGCTTCTAGTGAATGATATGTGAGGAGACAAATAGTGTCATTACAACAAAGAGAGATAACAGATCCTGAACAAAAAGGCATTGGGGTTCACACAGGACTTGTTCAAAAAAAGCAAGACAAGGTGCACACAGCGTGCAGCAGAATGGAAGAGAACCCAGGGGTCTCAAAACATTTTTTTGTTTCTAAAGTTGAACTACTTATAGTCTTTTTTTTTTTTTTTTTTTTTTTTTTTTCGAGGTTAAAATACTTTTGAGCTTATTTCATATTTAAAGGCACTGTGCCATGAGAAAAGTTGATTTTCAGTGTAAACACTGTGGCTCTGAGTGCTAATAAAACTCTGCATCGTCATGGAAGCCAATTTCCACCTCAGAGTACAAAAAATAAAACGTTATCTTCAACTTTATGTTTCAGGCCAGCTGTGTGTTTGAGAAACCTGTGGTGCTCGGCAATTTAAGAATCTGTGCAGCCCAAAAGGAAACCATTGCACACACTAGCCTGTGAATTTCTTTTAAAACTGATAAGGTTTATCTACTCACCTAATCTAATAATGCACCCCAAGAAATAATGGACCTGACTTTCATGGCGTGTTTGCAGCCAATGTATTAAGAATTGGATCATTTATATTCATTATAAAGTAATTTGCATACACATGCTGTGTAAACAAACAGTGGGTGGGGTGTAACCTAATGTAAGCACAACTATAATCTGTTATCAATCTACATGATATGTTCTTGTGATTTATATTCATGGATTCATGTTATGTTCATTTTACTGAAGACCTGAATCAGATCAAGATAAAAAATATGTGAGAAACTAACATGAAAAATATAACACAAGCATGTAGTGGCAGCCACATGACGTGACATTATGATGGGAGCTATAAAGCAAGGCTATTTATAAAACACAGTGGTTGGGATGGTGTTATAGCCCTTCCAGCACTATGGAAAATGTTGCTCATAACCTTATACTAGCTGGAAAGCTCAGGTGATTGTCAGTATAATGGATTAAACATGGAGTTATGGTTCACTTACTGACATTTGCAATAGTCCTACAGATCTTAGCTGTTGTAAAAAAAGATGGATGAGTTAATGCATATTTGCTTGTCTGTGAATGCAGTCTCTGTCTCTCTTTGCTCTTCCACATCCGCTATGACATTATGTTACCAGTTGCTGATGTTTTGAATTCTTCAAAAGCAACAGAAAAGACCAGGAGATTTTCATCGCATTGAAATACAACAACAGACTTCATTGTAATGAAAATCCCCAGGTTTTGACTACATGAGCACACCTTCAGAGGAAATCTGTGTTACTCAGAGGTGTTCTTTTCAAAGATCTGAAGACTTAATGGGTCATTTCTGTTTTGTAGTACCTTTTGAACTCAGTAACATGAAAGAACTGTATAATGCAGGTGTGGCTCAAGGACGTAATTCAGTGAAATTGTGTATCCCGCACCAGACTTTCAGAAATATGCTCTGGTCAGAAGTACAGGCACCTAAACTTACCTACAGGATGTCAATTGTTGTTGTTTTTTGTTTTTTTTTTCCACCACTAAAATGTTGTTATCATGATTTCTTTAACCCTTTAACTGTCACCGTCCACTCCTAAGTTTACTTCACCATATTACAAATAAATCCTAATCTAATTATGACAAACTATACATCGTCAGAAAGGTCTAAGACTCCTAAATAGATATTTGACCATATTTTTGTGTTACAAATTATGTATGAAAAGTAATAGATTAATATATGTCAAGAGTGCAACTTAAAAATTCTACATCACAACACGAGTTCTGACCTTTGTCACAAAGGACTTTCTTCGCTTCCTTTTCCCTTTCACGCTTTAGATATCATAAAAAATTATATATCAGTTCAAAAATTAAAATCTCAAAATTCATCCTTTGAAAGGCCTTTTAAAATCAGACATTGCATTACCATGGAAAATGTACATCAAAATCATATTACAAAATGTTTTCATTCATGAATTATAAAAGAATTAAGTCTGGATAGTGCATTTTTATGTCTGTGTTAAAAAATGGGAGTGACAGTTAAAGGGTAATTATGTCAATCAGGATTTAATAAAATTCATTGCTAATACATGTACTGTTGTTATAGTTATTGTTTTCCAGCCAAAAATTGAGGATTATGGAGTCATTAAGTAACGTCTCAGGTTACGTATGTAACCCTGGTTCCCCGAGGGAACGAGACGCCGCGTCGAAACGCTATGGGAACGCCTCCAGCATGACCGCGCTCTGAACATGTGTGAAATCAGACCAATGGAAGAGCGAGACGTCACAGGCGGGTGACGTCACAGACCAGGAAGCATAAAAGCACGTGCGCCAGAACGAACGGCAGCTTCAGAGAGAAGCAGCGCTCGCAGGGACGCAAGAAGCTGGCCTCGAGACGCGGCGTCTCGTTCCCTCGGGGAACCAGGGTTACATACGTAACCAGAGACGTTCCCCTTCGGGAACTCGAGCTGCGTCGAAACGCTATGGGAACGAGATGCCCACGCCACCAGCTCCAAGTCCCTGCCTAGAGAGAGCTAGGAAGGACCGAAGAACCAGGGGTCAAGAGGTCAAGACGGTAGAATCTGACAAACGTAAGGGGCGTGGACCAGCCCGCAGCGTTACAGATATCCTGCAGGGGGGTACCCGCAAGGAAGGATTTAGAGGCCGCCATGCTACGGGTGGAGTGAGCCTTCACCCCAAAGGGAGGAGGAAGGCCCGAAGACTCATAAGCCAGGAGGATAGCCTCGACTATCCACCGACTTATGGTCTGCTTAGAGGCAGGGAGACCACGTCTCTGAGGACCGAAACAAATGAACAACTGGTCCGACCTTCTCCAAGGAGCCACCCGGTGAACGTATGCATCCAGCGCTCGAACTGGACACATACAGTTCAGCTTCCGCTGGTCAGGCTCCCGAAAGGGAGGAGGACAGAAGGCCTGAAGTACGACTGGCCGTGGTGCAGAGGAAGGGACCTTAGGGACATACCCAGTGCGAGGGTGAAGAAAAGCTTTAGAGAGGCCTGGAGCGAAGTCCAGGAAGGAAGGGGCCACAGAAAGGGCCTGCAGGTCTCCAACTCTCTTGAGGGAGGAAAGAGCCAAAAGGAAAGAAGTCTTAAAGGACAAATGACAGTCAGAAATCTCTTCAATGGGCTCGAAAGGAGGAAGACAGAGAGCCTCAAGCACCACGGACAGGTCCCAGGAGGGAACACGAGGTCGTACAGGAGGCCTCAGCCTCAGTGCACCGCGGAGGAAACGTGTAACCAGGGGATACTTGCCCACGGAGAGACCACCAAGAGGGGCGTGGTAGGCCGCAATGGCCGCCACGTAGACCTTCAAGGTGGAGTGGGATAACCCTGCGGACAGCCGGTCCTGCAGAAACTCCAGCACTGAGCCAACTGGGCAGTTAACTGGGTTCTGCTGGCGGCGTCCACACCAAGAAGTGAAAAGTTTCCACTTCAAGGCATACAGTTTCCTCGTGGAGGGAGCTCTAGATTGGAGTAGGGTCTCAACAACCTCGGTTGAGAGAGCGGAAGCTAAGAGGTGCGCCCCCTCAGAGGCCACACCCAAAGCTTCCACAGCTCCGGCCGGGGGTGAAGGAGGGAACCCCCTGCCTGTGAGAGGAGATCCCTCCTGACGGGAATCTCCCAGGGAGAGCCGTCGAGGAGGGAAATCAGGTCCGAGAACCATACTCGGCCCGGCCAGAACAGGGCTACTAGAAGAAGGGACACCCCATCCCGGCGCACTCTCTCTAGAACTCCCGGGAGCAGAGCGATCGGGGGAAAGGCGTACAGACGCAGCCTCGGCCACGTCCGTACCATGGCATCCAGCCCCAGTGGAGCTGGATGAACTAGAGAGTACCAGAGGGGACATTGCGCATTGTCCCTCGTGGCAAACAGGTCCACCTGGGCTGGACCAAACACTCTCCAGATCTGCTTCACCACCTCGGGGTGAAGCATCCATTCCCCGGGCCTCGGCCCCTGTCTCGACAGGATGTCTGCTCCCACATTGAGATACCCGGGTACAAAAACTGCTCTCAGCGAGAGGAGTTTGCCCTGGGACCACACAAGGATCTGGTGCGCCCGCTTGTACAAGGGGCGCGAACGCAGACCTCCTTGGTGGTTGATGTAAGAGACCACCGCCGTGTTGTCGGTGCGGACCAACACGTGACGACCTCTCAGGTCCGGGAGAAAGTGTTTCAGCCCTAGAAACACGGCCAGCATCTCCAGGCAATTTATGTGCCAGGTGAGTTGGTGACCGCTCCACAGACCGCGGGCAGGGTGGCCACTCATGACCGCTCCCCAACCGGTGAGGGACGCGTCCGTCGCTAGTGTTACACGGCGACAAGGAGCTCCCAGCACCGGGCCCTGAGACAGTTTTTTAGACATTTTGTGCAAAATGAAAGTGGTGCAAACTAGCAACCAAAGGCACAAAAACAGAGACACACATAGAGCGCTGCTGAAAGACAGAAGCTGCCGTTCGTTCTGGCGCACGTGCTTTTATGCTTCCTGGTCTGTGACGTCACCCGCCTGTGACGTCTCGCTCTTCCATTGGTCTGATTTCACACGTGTTCAGAGCGCGGTCACGCTGGAGGCGTTCCCATAGCGTTTCGACGCGGCTCGAGTTCCCGAAGGGGAACTGCCTATTGTTAAAGGATATTTAAAAAAGCAGTATTTACAAATAATTTAATATTAATTAAATAAAAGGCCACTTAAATGTTCATACAAAGAATACACTTTCAGGACTGTTTCTAAACACAATAAGTACACTTTTAAAAAGTGCAATTGTAATAATTTTAATTAAAATGTTTTTTAAAGTACATTTTAAATTATTGTTTTAATATCATTTTAATGATATTACATTTAAAGTAAATTTTAAATGTACTAAAATGCTTTATTTTGATAGTCAACTTTAGACATTCTACTAACAGTAACTTTGCAACTACATGTCAAATAGTCATCAGAGTATTCGTAGACTGTCTGCTTAATATCTTCTAACAGTCTTCTAAACTTTGCAAGTATATGTCAACTTATTCTACTAACCCTAAACCTAACCTAACAGTCTGCTCTGAGAGTTAGTAGACATGTAGATGCAAATTAATGAGAATTAGTTGACATGTAGTTGCAAAGTTACTTACAGTTTGTAGAATGTCTAAAGTGGACTATCAAAATAAAGTGTTACCAATTAGGAATATTTAAATGCATGACATACAAGTTAGAGTAAAAAATAGCAAAAGTATAATTTGGTTTAAGCATCCATTCTCGTCAGTATATTCTGCAGTAAACTTGAACCATATTTCAAAGATAATAAAATTATATAATAACGTAAATATGTAATTCAGTCCTACTTAATTAGGTAAAAAAAAATAATTTAACTGCATTTAAAGTATGTTAAAGAGTACTTCATTTTCATTCAAATTCATGAGGGAAAGCTCTTCTGGTTAAATAAATGCAGTCTAAAGCATTAGCATTGTACTTGCATTGCACTTGTACTTCATCCAATTTTTCACATTTGTACTGCCACATTAAAAACTGTAAAGCTTTGACAGAAATGTCACACTTTAGGCTAGTAAAACCCATCGCTACTCTCCACTTTTACATTTGTTTTGACAGTGAAAGCAGACAGTAACTGAGAGACATTGGGAATGATTCATGCCATACTCTAGTTTCAGCATGGCTGGAACATGTGCAAAAAGTACACACCTTAGATTTTACATTACCAGCTTCAAAAATACTGCACCTATTTTACCAGCAAGATAGCACCATATTGTGTTTTATCTCTCACAAGGTTGTTCTCACCTTGTATACGATCGTCAAATATCCAGTAATCCGTGGTGAATCTATGTAGTTCTCAGCATGTGTGTTTGTGTGTGTGTTTTAGTCCTTTTTTCATTCTCTAAATGGTGCAGGAAACAGAACCTTAGTGTCTTAGTAGTCTAATAAACTTGTGAGCTTCATGGACTATGCTACTAGTGTAGTCTTGGTTCTGAGATGTCTTTGTTTTTGCCTGTTGCATGTACAGAATATATACCTGTGAAACAGTCACTCAAGACAAACAGCTACATAACTGTTGAGCAGAGCAATATGAATACAGTAGCTGCAGCCTATTCATTTTGAAGTGAAGCTGTTACCGAAATCCGTTTCAAAGAGTGATTAGTCACATCACATTTATGGCTCAGGTGGTTGGCTCAGGAAAATGTGAAATTGAGTTCTCATGAGCAAAGATGGCAGCATTGAGGGGTTCATCAAACACCAGCCAAACTACTGCCACTGAGATGAATGTTGTGATGGGCACTGAGCAACTGCTTTGTTGGACCACAGAAAGTCCTCTTCATTTTATCCCCTCATCTCAACCACCTGACTCCATTCTGGTACATAACACACACTTTTCACAATCCAGTCAGTTCCCTATTAATAACCAGGGGCGTGTCTACGTGGTGGCCAGGGGTGGCACTCAATTATTTTATTTATTTGTATTTTATTGTTTTTGTATATATACAATTAAAACGTATTAACCAGAAATTAGTCACTGAGGGTGCTTCTGAAATTAATGAAGATGCTCTAGCCTTGATGCACATTTTCGTCCATTGCTATAGTTATCACTGTCAATTACTGCTATTTCGAGAGTGAATCCTACATAAATAGTTCTGCATTTTAAATTGAAAATCACTAACGAGCTGTCACTCTTTGTTCATCGCGATCTTACAAAGTTCTGTTATGACCAATGAAATTAAATTTAAAGGCTAAAACAGGTAGCAATAACTCACCAAGAACCGCGCCATCCCCCACTCCCCCGCTCATTTTGTGGCCACCCTCTTTTGAGGCTGTGTCCCAGCCTGCTATGAGCGGAGAAGAAAAATGTATGTAAAAAAAAAAAATGACTACTGTGACACACTTATCTATTTTATCTGGCAAAGTTTAACAATTTGTGACGTTTGTCACGTTTGAAGAACCACGAGAGAGAGAGAGAGAGAGAATTCACAGAAGTGGCGTATTTTAATGAAACAACTCAGGAAATTGCATATAACAGAGGTAAATATCAACTCAGGTAAGAACGCCACTTCGGGACTGAGAAGAAGGCAGAACATAAACAACGCTTAGCTGAATAAAGTCTTTTAGAAGCTGGAAACACTCCGTGTGCTGAGAGGCTGGAGACGGGCAGATGACGGCAGGCTGGCAGACAGAAGAATGCAGCAGACAGCGGAAGATGATCAGAGGAATCGTGGTGAGCAACCTTGAGGTCTGATCACCGAAGGTTTGTTTGAGGTGAGTATAAGTAGGGACTGGTGATGAGGTTCAGCTGGTGACGGGTGATTGTGCACAGGTGTTCAGTATTCTGGTGATGGTGATCGTGTAGCGGTGAACTGCGTGGTGGAGCCGGGTGTAGATGTGACATTACCCCCCCCCCTACGGGCGCCTCCTGGCGTCCGTGACTGGCGGCGAGGACGACCGCGCGGCCTGGGAGCAGGTAGGTTAGGGTGATGGGTGTGGAACTCTCGAAGGAGGTTGGGATCTAGTACATCTCCGCGTTCGACCCAGGATCTTTCCTCTGGACCGTATCCCTCCCAGTCAATAAGGTACTGGACACGGCCGCCTCGCCGCCGTGAGCTGAGGATCTCCCGGATCTGGTAGATTTGGTCGGCTGGTTCGATCTCGGGTGGAGGGGGGGGTGCCACGGGCTCTGTGGAAGGAGAGGATACAGGTTTAGTATAAGGTTTGAGTAAGGAAACATGGAAGGACGGTGCAATGCGGTAGGTGGGTGGTAGCGTGAGGCGGTAGGTGACTGGGTTGATCTGCCGTGCCACCGGGAAGGGTCCGATGTATCTGGGACTCAGCTTCTTACTGCCCTGTCGCAGGCGGAGGTCACGGGTGCTTAACCAGACGAGGTCTCCTGGCTGGTACTGATGGTGTTGACTGCGCCGGGCATCCGCGTGACGTTGGTACCGTCTTACTGCGCGACTGAGGTGGACATGAGCTGAGTCCCAGACCCTCTCACTTTCCCTGAACCAAAAGTCCACCGCCGGGACCTCGCAACTCTCTCCGTTCCAGGGGAAGAGCGGAGGCTGGAACCCTAACACACACTGGAACGGAGTGAGTCCGGTGGCAGACTGACGTAGGGAATTCTGGGCATATTCCGCCCAGGGTAGGTATTGACACCAGCGCTCTTGGTTATCTTGGCAGTAGGCCCGGAGGTAACGTCCTACCTCCTGAATCTTGCGCTCTGTCTGGCCGTTTGATTGCGGATGGTAGCCGGAGGAGAGGCTCACGTTGACTCCCAGAAGTCTGAAGAAGCCTCGCCACACACGTGAGATGAATTGGGGACCCCTGTCCGAGATGATATCTTCCGGGAGTCCAAAATGACGAAAGACGTTCAGGAACAGGGCTTGTGCAGTTTCAAAAGCCGTGGGGAGACCTTTTAGAGGAATTAATTTGACAGATTTTGAGAAACGATCAACAACGACTAAAATAGTAGTGTTACCTTCGGACAGGGGTAGGTCAGTGGCAAAGTCAACCCCTATATGGGACCATGGACGGTTGGGGATGGTGAGTGGCTGGAGCTTACCCTCTGGCAGCTTCCGTGGAGTGGATGATGTGGCGCAGACAGAGCAGCCCTGGACATAGCGGGCGACTTCCTGGCGGAGCTGGGGCCACCAATAGCGCTGGCGTACGAGTGAGAGGGTGCGGTTACTGCCAGGGTGACCCGAACCCGGAGAGGTATGTATCCAGTCCAGAAGGGGAACGCGGAGCTCTGCTGGGACGAAAAGCCTCCCTTCTGGACCTCCCAGCGGAGCTGGATGTTGGCGGTTGGCGTCCTCGATCTGGGCCTCGAGGTCCCATTGGATAGGAGCCACGAAGACGGCTGGAGGGAGGATGGGCTCAGGCTGGTCTTGAACAGGGTCTGGTGAGTGGATCCGTGATAAAGCATCTGCCTTAACATTGCGATGACCCGGCCGATAGGTGAGGGTGAAATTAAACCTGGTGAAAAACAGAGCCCATCGCGCTTGGCGAGGATTTAAACGTTTCGCTTCTCTGAGGTATTGTAGATTTTTATGGTCGGTGATTACCTCAAACGGATGATTCGCTCCCTCCAGCCAGTGGCGCCACTCCTCCAAAGCCAACTTGATCGCCAGGAGTTCTCTATTACCAACGTCGTAGTTTTGCTCCGCTGGGGATAACTTCCTGGAAAAGTAGGCGCATGGATGGAGTACAGGAGGGTTCCCGTGCCACTGGGAGAGTACGGCTCCTACACCCAGGGTAGCCGCGTCTACCTCCACCACAAACCGGCTCTTGGGGTTCGGATGCCGTAACAGGGGCGCGGAACAGAAAGCCTCCTTCATGGCCAAGAATGCATTCGTCGCCTCGGTGGTCCAACACAGTTTCTTAGGTTTGCCCCGAAGGAGAGAGGTTAGTGGAGCTGCTAGCAGGCTGTAACCCTGGACAAAACGACGATAGAAGTTGGCGAACCCCAAGAAGCGTTGCAGTTGTTTGATGGTATCAGGTTGTGGCCAAGAGAGAACGGCATCCACCTTCCTCTGGTCCATCCGTACCCCAGCCGAGGAGATGAAATAGCCGAGAAAGTGTACTTCGGTCGTATGGAATTCACACTTCTCGGCTTTGAGGAAGAGGCGATGCTGACGGAGACGCTCGAGTACTCGGGTGACGTGATGGTGATGGGTTCTGAGATCTGGGGAGTAAATGAGGATATCATCAATGTAAACGATGACAAATTTGTGAAGCATATCACGGAAAATTTCATTCATGAAGTTTTGAAATACGGAGGGACTAATGGAGAGGCCATACGGCATCACCCGGTACTCGTAGTGCCCCGTTGGAGTTATGAACGCCGTCTTCCATTCGTCTCCCCGGCGAATACGGATCAAATTGTAGGCGCTCCGGAGGTCTAATTTCGAAAAGACGCGAGCGTCGCGTAGCGCCTCCAGAGCAGCCGGAACCAGAGGAAGAGGATAGGCGAATTGACGAATCTGGTTGTTGAGTGCCCGGTAGTCTATGCACGGCCGGAGCCCTCCGTCCTTCTTGGCCACAAAGAAGAAACTGGAGGCGGCCGGCGAGGTGGATGGCCGGATGAACCCTTGGTTGAGAGCCTCCTTTATGTACTCCTCCATGGCCTCTCTCTCCGGGCCGGACAAGGGATACACGCGGCCCTTGGGGAGTGGAGCACCTGGCAGTAACTCGATCGCGCAGTCCCAGGGCCGATGAGGTGGTAACTTTGTGGCCGCTGCTTTACTGAACACGTCCTGGAACGCCCGGTATTCTGAGGGGTATTTGGTGGCTGCTTCGTGTTGAGGGCTTTCAATACTAGTTGAACACAGATGGAGAGGGTTAGTAGAAGGAACCGGTCTTGTAGGGAATTTCAGACATTGATTATAACATATACTTCCCCAACGCTTGGGCTCCCCGTACTCCCAATCAATCACGGGCTGGTGATAAACTAGCCACGGGCGTCCCAGGACGATATCCACATTGGCCTCTTCCAGCACCAGTAGTGAGAGCCGTTCCGAATGGAGAACCCCGATCTTGAGCTCCAGTTCGGGAGTACAGAACTGTACCAATCCACGGCCCAGCGGTTTTCCCTGGATGTTGGTGATGTGGTAAGTCGGGGATTGACGTTGCGGGGAAATACTCAGGGCAGCGAGTCTATAGGAGGAGATGAAGTTTCCTGATGCACCTGAGTCGAGGAGGATTTTTACTGGAACAGAAAGGGAACCATAGCTGATGGTGCCGGTCAGGTACGGAATGTGGGTCATTTTGGGAGTAGTATGGAGGGTACTCACCGCCGGGCGTGGTGGTCGAACGGGGCATCTAGTCAGCTGATGGTCAGGAGCCCCGCAGTATAGGCACAGATGCTGAGTGATGCGGCGCGCGCGTTCTGTCCTATTGAGCCTGTAGGCATCCGTGATCATGGGCTCTGGTGCAGGAAGGGCGAAGTCCGCCGAAGGGGAAGGCGAGAGAGATGAGGGCGCCGTGTGTTGAGGCAGATGTTGAGCAATTCTGATAGCTCTGTTGATGAAGGTCTCTAGATCCGCACTATCCTCAAAAATAGCCATCTGAGTCTGGATCGGAGGGGATAATCCTCGGCGAAATACCGGTACCAGGGCGGCAGAGTTCCAGTTACTGAGCGCCGCGAGTGTGCGGAACTTGATGGCATATTCCTGTACAGACAGGTTAGACTGGGTTATTTGCAGTAACTGCTCGTGCACTGACCTGCATGACGTTGTTTGGGAGAAAACCTCCTTGATGTACTCCAGGAACGTGGCAAGCTCATTTAGGCGAGGGTGACGGATATTCCACAGAGCTTCGGCCCAACTCAGAGCTCGATCGGCGAGTAGCGAGATGACGAACGCTACTTTAGCTCGTTCAGTGGGAAACTGACTGGCTTGTATCTCCATATACAGCGATACCTGCAAGAGGAATCCACTGCATCTCTCTGCCTCCCCGGCGAATGGAGCAGGGCGAGCCAAGGGACTGGCGATAGATGGCACGGCAGGTGAAGGTAACCCAGATGCTCGTGATCCGGAGGCATCCTGAAGTGAAGAACGAACAGCGTCCACCAGCTCCGCGAACGTGGCGTCGGCCACTGCCCGTCGCTCTTCCATCCAGCCTCTCACAGATCCACAATCGGTTTGGGATCAGACCTTCTGTCACGTTTGAAGAACCACGAGAGAGAGAGAGAGAGAATTCACAGAAGTGGCGTATTTTAATGAAACAACTCAGGAAATTGCATATAACAGAGGTAAATATCAACTCAGGTAAGAACGCCACTTCGGGACTGAGAAGAAGGCAGAACATAAACAACGCTTAGCTGAATAAAGTCTTTTAGAAGCTGGAAGCACTCCGTGTGCTGAGAGGCTGGAGACGGGCAGATGACGGCAGGCTGGCAGACAGAAGAATGCAGCAGACAGCGGAAGATGATCAGAGGAATCGTGGTGAGCAACCTTGAGGTCTGATCACCGAAGGTTTGTTTGAGGTGAGTATAAGTAGGGACTGGTGATGAGGTTCAGCTGGTGACGGGTGATTGTGCACAGGTGTTCAGTATTCTGGTGATGGTGATCGTGTAGCGGTGAACTGCGTGGTGGAGCCGGGTGTAGATGTGACAACGTTATGACCTCAAATGAAAGTTTTTTTTTTTTTTTTCCCTCTGAGAAAAAAAAAAGGGGTCTCAGTTTGTTTTTCATTAATTTGTTCATTAATAAGCAGAAATGATTGAAGTTTTCATGATATCTTGATTCTTTCCACACTTCACAACAGCCATTTTAAGTCATGCTTGTTAAAAGAATTTACCACTTGTCCACTTTTATCATAACGTAATATAGTTATTTTGATTTACTTGATTCCATCTGGTTTTCATTTAAGTATTTATTTTCCTGTAGGCTATAAAAAGATCCACTACCCCACAGAATGCGAATTCAAGCAGCATTCACACATTCCCATAAATCTGTCATATTACCATATGGAGACTGGATTGCGTGTATGCGATAAACTGTTGACTTACAGATACAGAAGAAGATCATTCAATCAGATGGTAATCACCCGTAATGTTCCTGATGAAATGCATTGTGTCATAAGGTTAATTAGTCTGTATTCGCCTTCAAACTGGCTTTAATTAAATTCAAAATGTCCTAGACAACAAAGACAATTAAACATGGCTGTGTTCTACTAAAAAGAAATTGCCACTGCAGAACTCACAGTAGCCTCGCTAGTTTGGATTCGTTACTTGAAATTGGCATAGCACTTAATGAGTACATGTGTATCTGCCTATCTAATTTAGCCTTATAAGAACTGATGCAAGCATGATGCAAATATCCTGCCATCACAGATCCTTCGGTTGATCAAAGTAAATATGCGCAACATATCAAAAGCTACTGACAGCAGGGTTGGGGAGTAAACTAACTAAAAGTAGTAACACTACTAACTTCACTATATTTTTTCAGTAACAGACACTTATAGCCCTACAGAAACTCTATTCAGGGAGGTGGCACTCCCAGAGCACAACAATTAAATTGAATTGTATTAATTATATTATATCATTTCATATCATATATATTTTTTATTACAACTTTAAGCAAGTCTACTGGGAGTTTAGCCATCACATAGTAAAACATCAACAGAGATTCTTAGGCCCTGTTTACACTAGTGGGTTTTTGTTTTAAAACGGCGTTTAAAAAAAAAAAAAAAAAGATCCTCGTCTACACTGGCATTTTCACTGCGTTTCAGAAACAATCCCCATCTATACTACACAACTAAAAACGCATGTCACATGACCATTAATGCAGGTACAGCTATAGATATGAATAGGTAGATGCCCTATTATTTAGTTAGCGGGTGCGTCTGTGCGGCCGAATGGGGAATCTAGCTATACATATCTATAGGTACAACAATGAGAATTATGTTATTGTTTACACGGTAATCAAGGATACGCAGAGTGAATGTGGGCACCCACAGAGCCGTTGAGAATCAGAGTTGCGACACGCTTTGATCTTGCCGCTGCACGGTCACATGGTTCATGGTGCGCTTGATAGTTCCAAACAACTCCACGCTGTCAATATGTTTTAATTGGTTTAAGTAGGATAGACAGCAGTTCTACTATATATGCAACAATCTCGAGTAATTATTAACACATAAGGTGCCTTGATTGTGTGTTGATAACTACTCTGGCTACACTTTACAGTCGCGTTTTATGCTGGGGAGTGATAAAGAGACAGCATTAATATGTTCTCATACTCCTTGACAGTCAAATGTGACCAAACACATTACATTATTCAATTAAATAATTGTAATATATTGTTCAGTTCTATTTAGTTAATATTTTGAGGAGTTTTTTCTACTAAATAATACGTGCAATAATGATCCATGAATGACCATTTCAAAGATAACATTTTCTAATATGCTTAGTATTTATATTACAGATAGTGTAATATTTAGGGTTAAATACATCTGAATGTGTATTTGGACGTGATTTATTGTTATTTTATGATATTCACGTATACATCATAAGTGAATATTACAAAAGGCAAGCAAATGTGGCATTTAACAGAAAAGGTAACACTTTACGGTGAGGGTACGTGAATTACCATGAATTAATGCTTAAATTCATGCATTAATTATGCATTAATTCATGCATTAATATGTCATGAATTATCAGGAACTAACATGAATTCAAAGTCTTTCATTCATGACTTCATGGATGAAAAACACCTTAATTAAGACATTAACTAAGATGGGTACATCATCATGATTTATGATTTATTACACATGATCATGATGTTTTCTTTGTTCACAAAAAATTAATTAACCTAAATAAAATTCTCAGCCCGAGTCCGACCCGAGTCTGTCTCTCCCACCCCCCCCCCCGCCTTTTCCCAACACAGCTTATACTATTGTTTCAGCTATTAAAATAGTTCATTTTATATGTAATGGCAAAGTGATTATATTTCTTTTCGTTTTTTATTTTTAATTAATTTAGAAAAACATTTGAAGCATTTTTTTTCCTGTTAAATATATATATATATATATATTTTTTTTTAAAAGTAACGACCGATTAGCGGAAGACTGATCATAGTCTGATCAATTTTGCCTTCTTAAATCATTACGACTTGCCTAAAATATACACTCTAAAAAAACCCCTAATTTTACAGAAAAAAAAAAAAACTCTAAATTTTTTACAGTAGTTTTCAGTTATTTCAAATTACATTCAAAAATTAGTAAAATTACAAACAATAATCTGTAAATTATCAACTTCACTGTTGTTTTAAGTTATTCCATTAATGACAAATTACAGTAATTCTCATTTTTATGCAAAAAATTACTGTATTATTTACACAGTATTTTTTTCAGTTTTCTTAAATTACATACAAATTATGTAAAATTACAAAAATAATCTGTAATTAAATAATATAGCTCTTTATATTAAAGGTTTATAACCATACTAACAATTTATTGTTGTTCTTTGTAATTTTCCCACACACCAGTTGATCCAAATTGCCAGGAAATTGTGAATAAAGATGACAAAAGCACATTTTTACAAGCTCAAACTCCCAAGAAAACTTCAGCAAACACAGTGATCAGGAAGTGCATTTGTTTGGAGTATGTGAGAGGAACCTGCTAGACATTTGAATATAGAAAAAGCAGATGTAGAAAGTTTCTGAATGTATCCCAGCATGCAATGTGTGTGGAAAACATTCAAATATGCACAATTTAGAATCCTCAATTTGTCAAATGTGCATGCAACTATATGAGGTGACAGGACTAACCATTCTGCCGCAAACACGGTGTTGAAATGAATATCAATACATGCATCATCAAACTGCTCAATTATTGTTGAATTAGTCAGACAGCAAGGACAACAATGTTCATGATGAAACAATGCTCATAGGGCCAACCAATATATTGTCTTTAGTTAACTAAAAAGTCTGTTTGTGAGATGTTCAGCATTTTCAGTATACATTGTCTCATATCACAAATGCTACAATGTCCTACTGCAGTCAATTGCATGTAATATCCACACTATTAAATAAAAGTCTTTAGACAAATTTTGTTACTTGCATGCAATTATGGCAGTATTTTTAAATAAGTGCTATGGTGGACAGAGGATTAACCAAAAGGCTGTGTAACACTGAAATGCCAAATACAGACAATGCCCAACCGGTGCTTCTAAAGGAAATATCCTTTATTTGTTCAAATACAAAAGGGTGCTTATTGGTCATGTTAATATAACTGCACAAGTATAGCCAAACATATACACACACCAAGTAAGACCTGTTCCTGAATCAGCATATTTTATTGAACTTGTCTGAAAACGTAATACTAACTGACCTAACTGTATGTCTGGCCCTAAACCTAATTTAACCTTAAAATAAGAGGGAAATTATATGCACCTAACCCTGGTTTGTAAGCATATGTGAAATAACCATATTAATTAATTAAAATGTATTTAATTAAAATGTATTTTAAAATTAAAGTAACAGCCTAATAATAAAAATAAATAGACACATTTGTAATCTTTTATTAAATACAAGGTTTTTTTCCATAGTTACAGCGCTATTTGCTGTCTCTCAGTGTTGCTTTGAGTGTGATTGGTTAATCTGACCCTCACTCAGAAATCTGGCCAATGACTAGTGAGGGCGCCATTTTCCCGGTCAAATTTGCTGCAGTGTGTGCCGTTGATCGGCTTCTGCTGCAGTCTGCGTCGGTCCGTCCTATAGTATTGGCTTTTATGTGGATTATTTTATGCCTGACTGTTTAATTTATATTTTAAGCGAGTTTGGGTTGTGGAATAACGACTGAGAATAAACAAACGTGAATATGGACACAGACTTCTTCTACCAGCGGCTAACACCCACATGGAAAGAACCTATATGAGGATATATGCGCATATATGAAACCTATATGCAGTATATATGCACATATATGATAATATATATGCTGCATATATGTGTATAAATGCACATATAGGCAAAATTGAGGTGCATATATGTGCATATACAGGCCATATAGGTCCCCTGTATTGCTTCTTTATATCCACAAAAAAGCCCTATATGTACATACAAGATATGTCTCCTATATAGCTCATGGCAGGATCTGGTCATTTTAGCTCATATCTCACTTTGGCAACTGTCATACATGATGCCTAGCTCATATTTTCTATTATCAAGGCAATAACTAAGAACTAACTAAAAAAAAAAAAAAAAATTACTTACAAAGCCCTTAATGGTTTAGCTCCTCAGTACCTGAGCGAGCTCCTATCACATTATAGTCCCTCACGTCCGCTGCGTTCTCAAAACTCTGGCAATTTGATAATACCCAGAATATCAAAATCAACCGCGGGCGGGAGATCATTTTCTTATCTAGCGCCCAAACTCTGGAACAATCTACCCTACAATGTTCGGGACGCAGACACACTCTGTCAGTTTAAATCTAGATTAAAGACCCATCTCTTTAACCTTGCTTACACATAACACATCAACATATTCTTATAATTCAAATCCGTTAAAGGATTGTTAGGCTGCATTAATTAGGTCAACCGGAACCGGGAACACTTCCCATAACACCCGATGTACTCAGTGCATCGTCAGAAGAATGGCATCTACGCTAATATTAGTCTGTTTCTCTCTTATCCCGAGGTCACATTAACCACCAGATCCAGTCCGTATCCAGATCAGATGGTCACTGCAGTCCCCCGGATCCAGTCCGAACCCAGCCCAGATGGTGGATTAGCACCTAGTGACGACCTCTACAGCCCTGAATGTCATCGGAGTCCACATCAACTAGATGAGCCCCAGAGACGGATCCACAGTGAAGACCTCGTCACCTAGACGGCTGTCGGCACAAGACCACGGGACCTTTGGCCAGAGGAGAACTGGCCCCCCGACTGAGCCTGGTTTCTCCCAAGGTTTTTTTCTCCATTTGTCACCGATGGAGTTTTGGTTCCTTGCTGCTGTCGCCTCTGGCTTGCTTAGTTGGGGACACTTTCTCTCAACACAATATTGCATTTTATTTTATTGTTTTTGATTAACTACCTTTACCTAAAATGTGAGTGTTTACTGTTGCCTTTGGCATTGTTGATGTACTGTTTCCTATCTAATACTGTACAGCCGCCTTGTCACAATTCTGTATTGTTAAAGGCGGTATATAAATAAAGGTGACTTGACTTGACTTGACTTGTGTAAACCAGGATTTTGTCTAACATTAGGACATACTAACATTAAATTATTTTTAAAGGAATGTTCACAGTATTTGTCTTCCATGTTTTTAATTTGATTAAATACCAGACAAAACATGTGTCTTCTGACATAATCTTTTTTCTTTTTCTTTCCCCCAAGGTGATCCAGTTCATTCCTGGCAGTTTGGAGGAGGACTGCTCTTTATCTGCTGTGTCTGTCACTTCTGGTGCAGAGTAATGGACCTTTTGTTGTATGTTTTGGTTTGACTTATTACACTAATATAGCTAGAATTCAGAATTAAAATACATGTGTTTATCTACATATTATCAGAGCTACAGTGGTGCCCAAAATTATTAGAACACCAGTATTTTGAACAGCTAAAATAAAATTATTTTAGGCCCCGATCACATGTTTTTTTAGGTCTGAAAACGCGAGGCGCACCACACTGCTTTTTTTTTGACATTGCTAGGCAACCATCAAATCAGCAGTCCTGTCAGTCTAATCAAAGGATTATAGCATGAGCGCTCTAAAATCTTTGGTTTTTGCTGTTAAGTAAACTGTCATATTAGCAAAAACCTTAAATACAGCTCCTGGTAACCCGCAAAGTTTCTCCTCCGTCATTGCAGTCTCCGGACTTTCTAAGCAACGGTAAACTTTCTTCACCACAACGGAAGGCCCACCTCTCCATTCATACGATTGGACAATGGAAAAAAAACACAATGACGTCAGGTGCTTTTCTGCTCAGAGTTGCTTTTTTTTTTTTTCAACTTCAGGCGCTCAGAGCCGGCAAAAACGCGAGGCACAGCAAGCGGTTAAAACGGGGCGCATAAACAGCGTACGTAACACTCACTGCCAATAGAAAACAATTAAAAAAAGGCACCTCTCACTGCAAAAAAAATGCGTTCTGTCTGATCGGGGCCTAAGTCAGTTATTTCTATCTTTTACTGTAGTGTGTCAGTAGGAAATATAAGTTTACATGTCCAAGCATTCATTTTGCCATTAAGTGTAATCGGTGAGATTTGGTCCGACAACAGCCAGTGCTCCACACAGAGATCTGATCTTATCATCTAAATCCAGACTAAATCCGGAAGAACTGTGGCAACATTTCCAAGGTGCTTTTTCAATTAACTTATATTGACTAAATTAAATCAACATTTGGTGTGACCATTCTTTGCATTTAAAGCAGCTTTTGCCCTAGGTAAACTTGCACATAGTTTTTCAGGTAGCTTTGCAGGTAAGTTTCTTCAAGTGTCTTGGAGATGTTGCCACAGTTTTTCTGGATTTAGTCTGTCTCAGTTTGTTCTGTTTCTTCATGTCATTCCAGACAGACTGGATGATGATGAGATCAGATCTCTGTGTGGAGCACTGGCTGCTGTCAGACTCACTGGATTATTACAATTAATGGCAAAATTAATATTTGGAAATGTTTTTAGCTGGTGAAAATACTAGTGTTCTAATAAGTTTGGACACCACAGTATATGGAGCCCACAGGAATCAGTAGAATATTGTGGATTAATATAAAGCATATGTGGAAAATACAAGATACAAAGCTCTCAGCAGGCAGCACAAATTGTTTACCTTTGTCCCATCTCAAAGGTAAAATTATGACCTCATCATGAGAGTAACCCGAACTGGTAAGACAGAAATGCAATTCCTCCTGGGGGCTCTGAAGAACTGTTTATGAAGAATTCATTGATGATGTAAATTTACATCTGAAATATAAAATAGTTTTTGACTCAATCTTGACAATTGTGTAGATATATCGTTTTTTCTTCAGTTTTAAGTTGAATACACTGTATTTAATTCAACATTCTGATGAAACTGGTCTATGTTCTTCATCAGTACAGTATTTTAAATTTTAGTTTTATATGGCATTTGTACAGACTTTGTATTTTGTCTTCCAAGTTCCAAATAAAGCTGTTAATTTTCCATAGCATATTGAGTGTGCTTTGACACTTTATTAAGGGTTTTTGATTGTAATGATTTGTAAAATAACAGTGTATCTCTGTAGAACATTAGTGCTTTCATTGTAATAATCTAGGAAAAATCTGTAAAATAAGGGTTTTACAGTGAAAAAAGTCCTGTAAAAAAAACGGTCAAATAACTGGCAGCTACATCTGTCAAACAAAAACCGTAAAATTAGAGTAAAATATCGTAATTGAAACAAGAAAAAAATCTGTAAAAAAATCTTTCTCCATGCTGCTTTCAATCCCATAATGCACCTCAAGAGCGTTTAAGCTCAACTTCCATAGGAATTAATTGAAAACGCTCACTTCGCCGCGCTCACTACGTGCCAGTGGAAACGCACCGTAAACGCCTTCTGAGATGGTCTAGAAAGTCTCTTTTCATCACCATAATTGGTGGATGTCTACAATATAAAAATAAGGAGACACCTAAAACAGGCCCGAAGCCCTGCCTGCATCTGAAATATGACATAAAAATTGGGCCTAAAAAAGTTGAGGCCCGTCAGGCTCGGGCTAAAATGCAGGGCTCTAGACCAAGTCACCACTTTAGTTGAGGGGCCACAAACATGATGAAGTCGTGAGAAGCTAATGCTTACTTAATGATGACAATTGAATTTGGATGTCAACAGAATTCAAGTCCTATGTACTGTGATTGGCCAATGTTGGGGTCTGGTCACCACTTTAGTTGAGGGGCCACAAACATGATGAAGTCATGAGAAGCTAATGCTTAGTTAATGATGACTACTGTATTTAGATGCCAACAGACTTCACATGCTATGTGCTGTGATTGGCCAGTGTTGGGGTCAGGTCACCACTTTAGTTGAGGGGCCACACACATGATGAAGTCATGAGAAGCTAATGCTTAGTTAATGATGACTACTGTATTTAGATGCCAACAGACTTCACATGCTATGTGCTGTGATTGGCCAATGTTGGGGTCTGTCAATTTACCTATTTATTTTTTTGTGAACAAAGAAAACATCATGATCATGTGTAATAAATCATAAATCATGATGATGTACCCATCTTAGTTAATGTCTTAATTAAGGTGTTGTTCATCCATGAAGTCATGAATGAAAGAGTTTGAACTCATTTTAGTTCCTGATAATTCATGACCTATTAATGCATGAAGTAATGCATGGTTAATGCATGAATTTATGCATGAATTCATGGTAATTCATGTACCCTTACCGTAAAGTGTTACCACAGAAAATTTTTAAATAATGTTTAAAAAAACACAAGGCCACCAATTGCATTCAGCATAAAACTTGTATTTCCTGAATGCAGTCTTTACTGAAACTTATTCAACCTCCTAAAGGGAGAGAAAGATTGCAGAAAGACTGAACATGTAAAAATATGACAACTAGTATCTGTTTATGGTCGCTATTACGGTGTTTCTCATATTATCTAACTGCAGTTATAGTATAACTGTCAATTATCCAATGATAAACATTAACTATAACACCCTTCATAAAATGCCACTACTGGTCAGATTTCCAAGAGGTCAAACTGATGCGTTAAAAAGTAAAAAAATGCAGTAATATCTTCAATTTACCAGCGACTGTGCTTGAGAAGCGCTGAAATGAATGGGCTTCAATGCTGGAACTATTGGTTGTTTGGAACTATTGGCCGCTCCATGACATGCTTTACTTCCGCATTCCTCAGTTCCTGTGGAAGCCTATGGGACTGCAACTCTGTTTCTCAACAGCTCTGGGCAGCCATACCATCATTTTTAAAAGTCTCCATTTTGGTCCTTTTACACTGAAACGCAACCCCGGAGTTTCCAAACTAAAACTCTGCAATGTCTGCAATGTTTTCAAAAGTCTTAGTTTTCGCTACGTTAGGCTATGTTTACACTATAGTGAGTTTACACTATTCGTTTTAAAATGCACAACTTTTGCTATGGTTACACCTGTCATTTACACTACTCCAGCGTTTTCGACCCTCGGAAATGGAGTCTTTTGAAAACAACCGTGTAAACAATAACATCATGATTTATTTGAATATGCATTGAGATATGCGTGTTTAGGGATTTTATAATGAAAGAGTTTTTTGGTTTTTGATTTGAATTATTTTTGTTTTAAAGTAGTAATTCAAAGCAATCTATAGATATATATCAAGTCAGTGAGGCAAGTAGCTATTCACTGAGTTTCGGTTTATCAGAAGCGCTCCTGCTCAAAACCGAAACTGCAGAAAGCATCTTGTTTTTGTTTTTTCTTTATTTGATAAAAACACAACATTTTCTTTAATTTTTTTAATTAATTTATTTTTTTTAATTTATTATTATTATTTTTTTTTTTATATTGCGAGTGCACACAAATAAAAGCAGTCCCCTTTACAGTTATGAAGAATAATATATTTTATACTTTTATGAGCAAAAATGACGGCGTATTTTAAAAATGTTTCTAATGCAAGTGATCGCACTGGCGCCTCCATGTCCTGTAAAGCACGCTTTAGCTTCTTCTCTCCGCACAAACGATCAGATATGCGTCAGCGCACATTTATATAGGTTAAGCGTTTAAACTAACATTGTGATATGCTTGAGCTGTTTTATATACATTGATTTGATTTTAGGCAAGTCGTGATAATTTGAGAAGGCTAAATTGATCAAACATAGGCTACAATCAACTCATTGTCTTCCGCTGGCTACTTGGTCGTTACTTTGAAAAACAAAAACTTACATTTAACGAATAAAAAATGCTCCAAGCGTTTTTCTAAATTAACTTAATAAAATAATGAAACAAAAAATATTCATCTTACCATTTTATGCAAAACAGAACTACATTAATAGCTGAAACAGTAGTATAAGCTGTTTTGGGAGAAAGGGAGAAAAAAAAATGCTCCGGCCGAGAATTCTGATAAGCTGTCGGACAAGGGCCGGGCTAGGGCCAACGTCTCAAGCCAGGGCCGGACTAGGGCCTAGATTTTAAGCCCATACAGGGCTCTAATCTGCTGGAACACCACTCTCTCATGAACGTGCACACAACAGTTACCGGTAGCTAACATCACTTTACTTCAAAAGGCCTTTATTAACCCCCCAGAACTGTGTGAGCACTTTTTTTGATGGATGGATAAACTTTTACCATTATGAAACTTGGAAGAGCCAAGACATTTGTTTTAATATAACTCAGATTGTATTTGTTTGAAAGAAGAAAGTCATATACTTTCTGGAGTCATACACTGGAAAGTCAAGAAAGAAATAGGTTCACTTTATTGAATAGCAGAGTTGTACGCAGGTGCACGTTGCAAGTGTTTGAACAGATGATGGATTAAAAGGAATAGCAAAGTAAAAAATGCCTGGGCATCGTTATGCTGTTTTTAGATTGTACAGACTTACAAGTATATCAGATACAGTAGTTTACCTTAACAGTAACAGCAATCTCGGTATGGAAGTTGAAAAAATGTTTTTCTCAAATACATTGGCTACAATTATCGACACCCTTATTTAAACCCCCATATTAATGAAGGGAATCAATCAATTTTAATTATAACACTATGCAGTACCTACAGAGGCCAACATTTACCCTTTGTATGTCAAAGACTATCTTTTCAGATAACACTGCCCCTAAACCAACTTGTATAAACTGTGGTAGACTTTGGTTGGTTTCTTTACATGTCTGTCTCTAAGTAGAATAAGCTACTATGAGGACTAGACATTATGCTGCATCAGAAGTATGGTTACACACGATTACAATACAGCAGGGCCTGTGCCAAATTGATGATGATTATTCATTGTTGGCTCCTTAATCTGTGGATTTGCATCGCCATTCTTTGAAAAGAAAGGAAAATGATTGAATTCACTACTGCACAAATCACCTGTACCCTCTGACTGGCTTATTTAAGACATGTTAGGGGTTGAGATTCAAAAAATCCTCCAGATACAACTCTGCCAGTCTCATCATAAAATATGAATCTGTCTGGCTACTATGAAATCTCCCAGCAAATTGCCAACCCAAATGGAATATTTGCACAAGGCTTTTCTTCCACCCACCACAGATAAGGCAGAAAGGAAAAGTCCCCTCTCATTTTCATGTTATGTGTGTCTGCTATAGCCATGACGGGATTTTATGGTTTTCAGTAGATAGCCTGAGGCACTTTGAGACTTACGCTCCAAATAATAATTGAAAATAATCTAGACAATAATTGTTTGGCTTGTTTGTTTTCATTGCTGTCAATAATATTATATTGTGAGTGCAATGAACCTGCAGTTTGATAGGAAAAAAAAAACAAAAAAAAAAAACATGAAAATTATGAACATTGCACATTTAATATGATACCCAATACATTCCACATTGACCCACATAAACAAATCATATCATTTTTCTTTTAAGTCAATTTTTAAAGTCAATTTGTATAATGCTTTCAGCAGCTTAATAGAAAATCATAATGTCAGTTCTTGTTATAAGCTAATATCTTCATGCCTTATAGTTGCATCTATCAGATTTCTTTTTGCTATGATATAAACAAGCAAGCAGCCGAGATTTGCTATATAATATATATTGTTTTATGTGAGTTTACTTTATGGTTTATAGATTAAAGGGAACACAAATGCATAACTGACATGTATTAACATAGTTTTAGCTTTGCTTTTGTTATTAGATTTAGTAACTTGTTATTTTGGTACATCTGGAGTTCATTGTCTACTCAAAATGACTCATTCATATTCAAAAATGAACTACAGAATGTTACCGTCATCGTGCATTGTGTACCAAGAATTAAAGTCTCTGTGTTCGGGTAAGTGCCGCATTACTAATTATGTAGATGTGGTGTCCACATGATATTTGTGATTTACAGTGCCCTCCACTAATATTGGCACCCTTGGTAAACATCAGCAAAGATGGCTATGAAAATAAATCTGCTTTGTTTATCTTTTTGATCTTACATTCAAAAAATACACAAAATGCTAACCTTTCATTGACGTGAAACAATTAAAAGTGGGGGGAACTTACTTTATGAAATAAATGTTTTTCTCCAATGCATGGTGGGCACAATTATTGGCACCCTTAGAAAGTATAATGAGTAGAACATCTCTGAAGTATATTCCCATTCATATTTGCATTTATTTAGCACACTAGAACAACTAGGAGTATGATATTATCCAGCCATGACTTCCTGTTTCAAAGGATTATAAATATGAGGAGCACAAAGCTAAATTCCCTTAATCATCCAACACAAGGAGTAAAACCAAATAATATAGTTCTGATGTGCAGAACAAGATTGTTAAGCTTCACAAAATAGAAAGTGGCTTTAAGAAAAGAACTAAAGCATTGAAAATCCCAATTTCCATCATTAGGACAATAATTAAGAATTCCAATCGACTAAAGATATTACAAATCTGCCTGGAAAAGGATGCGTGTCTATATCATCCTAATGCATGGTGAGGAGGAGAGTTTAAGTGTCCAAAGACTTTCCAAGGATCACAGCAGGAGAATTGCAGAGATTAGTTGAGTCTTGGGGTCAAAAGACTAAGAAAAAAAAAAAATCAAACAGCCCATACATCACCACATGTTGTTCAGAAGTGTTTTAAGAAAAATCCTCCTTGCTCATCTAAAAACAAACTCCAGCATATTCAGTTGTCAGACACGTCTTGAACTTCATATGGGACTGGCTTCTGTGGTCAGATGAAACTGAAAAAGAGCTTTCTGGCAGCAAACCCACCAGATGGGTTTGGTACAAAAAAGTACCCCATGTCCACGGTTAAATATACTGCTGGATTTTTAATGTCGTGGGCTTATTTCCTGCCAGAGGTCCTGGACATCTTGTTCAGATACATGGCATCATGGATTCTAGCAAATACCAACAGATAAAAAATCTAAATCTGACTGCATCTGTTAGAAGTTCTATAATGAGCTGTGGTTGGATCTTCCATCAGGACAATAATCCAAATCAAACATCAAAATCAACACACAAATGTGTCACTGAGCATAAAATGAAGCTTCTGCCATGGCTGTCTCAGTTCCCTGACCTGAACCCTATAGAAAATGCGTGAGGTGAACTGAAGAGTAGAAGCACCAGCATGGAGCTGGGAAACTGAAGGATCTGAAGAGTTTCTGTATGAAGGAATGGTCTCTGATCTCTTGTCAGGTGTTCTCCAAACTCTTCAGGCATTAAAGGAGAAAACTCAGAGCTGTTATCTTGAATAAAGGGTGTTGCGGTCAGCATGAACTAGAGAAAAACATCTATTTCATAATGAGATTTTCCCCCTGTTTTCCATTGTTTTACTTCAATAACAGGTTAGAATTTTGTGAATTGTTTGAATGAAATATTAAAAGGATAAGCAATGCAGATTTATTTTCACAGCCACCTTTGCTCATATTTACCAAGGGTGCCAATATTAGTGGAGGGCCCTGTATGTAGACGTTTCTAAGTACGTTTTAATACGTACGGTTTACGAATTAATTAGGTGCTATATTAAGTAAAATCAAAGTATTGCCAAGTATGCCTTGACTAAGTAAAAATTACTCAAACTTTTACTGGTCAAGCTGTTGACTTCAACCCAATAGTGGTGGGAAGTTCAGATCATTTTACCGACTCGGATCTTTGAGTCTCGTTCAGCAAAATGAACGAATCTTTTTTCGAGTCATTTCGTTCATCCCTAACACATCTACTGCTTACACAAACGTTGATCACACTACAAACAAGACAAAACTATAACGCTATAAGAAACAGAAAAGATTAATTCATTGTTTACCTGGGTCTTTAGTTTATGATTAGCTCACCTGACCTCTTATCTGACAAGTTTTCGGGTTTGAGTCGTTCGTTCATCACGTGACAGCCCAATAAGCTTACGAATGCAGTCTGAGCCGGAAAAGATTGATTAGTTCACTCTCGAGTCTTCGGTTCGAGTCGTTTGTTCATCACGTGACAGCCCAATAAGGTGAACGAACGACTCCAAAAACCCGAAGACTCGAAACAGATTAACTAATTCCAGTACAGTGCGCATGCGCGACTGAACGAATCATTCTCCGAGACGACTCGTTAGTCCGAGTCACATTAAGGATTCATTCAAAATGAACGAATCATTCAAGAACGACCCATCCCTATAACCCAACTGTAAGGCACTTAAGTTAAGTCAAATCTCTGAAGTATAAACTGGTATTTTAATGTGATATTGCGTAACTGGTTTATCATATCTATATCTATCTATCTATCTATCTATCTATATATATATATATATATAGTTTGTTTTTGAGAAGGTTAAAACTTTGGTGTTCAACATATTGTTTCAGAAAAGCAATCAATTAAAGATTGAAAATGAAACTTCATTTGACTGTTTAAGTTTTAATAAAAGAAAATAAAAATAAATAAATAAATAAAATGAAAAATGATTATTAAGTCACTTTTAAAATTAGGTAAATTATCTTTAAAATTGCACATGGATTTGAATCAGATTCAGTCAGATGGTCAGTTTTCATCCAGATGGTTCATTTTACCCACTGACTCGGGTTAACTTACCCCTAGCCTGGGGCAAATTGAGCCACTTTTTTATAAGAAGCCATAATTTTAGAACCTTTTGTCATAGATACATTCTGATTTAAAATGACAGGAAACATCCTGAAATTATCCATTCATTGTACTTCTGCTTCATTTTCGCTTAACCTGAGGACCACATAAGGTAAAAATGGCTCATCTTACCCCACTCTCCAGTAAGTAGATTTGACTTAATTCTATATTTGAAATTATATATAATTATGTAATGTTTACTTAATTTCTTTATAAAAGTTAAGTTCAATAGTAAGTAGGTTATACAGAACAGTAGCAGTAAAATGTACTTAAAATGTGTTAGTGCAAATTGCTACAATGATTTTTTTTAGTAAATCCTACAAGCTATTTATTTATATATATATTTTTTAGTGTAAATATCAAAATGTGCAAAAAGGTACGTAATACCAGTATTGAAAATATATTCCACTGAGCCTGGGTTGCCTTCCTGTGCACTGCACACGAGATACACTGTTTATACTGCTGCCTATGTGAAACGTCCCAAATCGACCACATTTCAGTTAGAATGCTGCCTTTAGAAAACAGCTGCCTATGTAGGTAGCAGACAGCAGTGCAGTTCACTAGGTTTTGAAACAGAGCCTATAACTAATTCATTGGCATTTCAGTAAGAGGTGACACAAGTTCAGCAGAACTGACTACAGCGGAGGGGGGGGGGGGGGCATCTGTCATATCCTGAGGGTGGGTGTGTTTTCGATCACAGCATTAAAAGAAGGATATCGTCTAAAAATAAAACGTGTGTGAGTGCTCCTGTGCTGACGGTTCGCCGTCAGTTTACGATTTTTTTGTTACTCTAACCTCTCACCCCAGGTGGAGTCCATTGCGACACTTTCCATCACTCTTGCCAAATTGAAGCTTTATTACATTATAAAGTTGACTGCCCACTGTAGTCGATGGCTGTCTGTCACTTGCCATTGTGCCAGATATCATATTGACATTTCACAAATGAGATTGGGTGTCGTTTGATTAGATCCGAAGCGAATGTTTGATGCCCTTGGCTGCTGGGATTCAGCTGCCATTGACTGGTATGGACCCCAAACCACCGCAAAGGAGACATTTGCCTGTTGGAAAAGGTGTGTTGACATGACCGAAAAAGGTTACTTTGGCTTGGTGTATCCATCCATTGCATGTGTGTGTGGTATGTAGACGCATATACGCACAATACAGCCACGATTGTATAATATATGCAGGAATATTATCTTAGACATATGGCCACTGCCAGTCATAGCATAGAATGGAGAAACAAGAATATCATAAAGAAATGAACTAGCTTGACTGTTTCCAGAAACTGTTGTAACATTGTCACACCTCTATAATTTGAAGCATGTTGGTTCAACAGTAGAACTGTCGTTAATGACGTCACACACAAGTGGAGTAATAACTTCTGCTACTGGTCTGCCACTTAAGCTTATTCTTATTCTTATTCTTATTCTTATTATTAGACTAAATTTCTGAAAGCTACTCCTCCTAGAGCTTTCAAGCTGAAACTACTAAACAGCCCAGCTCTGTGATAAAGAGACAGCATTAATATGTTCTCATACTCCTAGACAGTCAAATGTGACCACTCAATTAAATAATTGTGATAGAGAAGTCAACATTTGAAGTGGATCAAAAAAAAAGTTCATCAAAGTTGTCCTGAGACAAGAATGGTTATTGTTTTGTTTTTAGGACAACTTTGATGAAAGATTTTGATCCACTTCAAATGTTGACTAGTATAGTTCAGTTCTATTTAGTTAATATTTTGAGGAGTTTTTTTTTTTTTTTTTTTTGTACAAAATAATATGTGCAATAATTATCCATGAATTACCATTTAAAATATAACATTTTCTAATATGCTTAGTATTTATGTTACAGTTAGTGTAGCATTTAGGGCTAAATACATTTGAAAGTGTATTTGGACATTCTCAAACACTCATTTTTTTTTTTTTTTTTTTTTACAGTTTTCGATTTAACTATTTAATGTTAAATAAAACAAAACAAAAAAAAATGGATTTTGTTATTTTATTATTCACGGATACAACGTAAGTGAATATTACAAAAGGCAAGCAAATATGGCATTTAATTACTGCATTCAGCATAAAACTTTATTGTATTTCTTGAATGCAGTCTTTACTGAAACTCATTCAGCCTCCTACAGGGAGAGAAAGATTGCAGAAAGACTAAAAATGTAAAAATATGACAACTAGTATCTGTTTATGGTCGCAATTACGGTGTTTCTCATGGAATCTAACTGTAATTATAGTATAACTGTCTATTATCTAATGATAAACATTAACTATAACACCCTTTGTAAAATGCCACTACTGGTCAGATTTCTGAGAGGTCAAACTAATGCGTTAAAAAGTTTTAAAAAATGCAGTAATTTCTTCAGTTTACCAGCGACTGTGCTTGAGAAGCGCTGAAATGAATGGGCTTCAGTGCTGGAACTATTGGTTGTTTGGAATTATTGGCCGCTCCATGACACGCTTTACTTCCGCATTCCTCAGTTCCTATGGAAGCCTATGGGAGTGTCGCAACTCTGTTTCTCAATGGCTCTGACCAAGCCTAGCAAATAGAATCATGCTAGCAACATGCTAGTAACTTGCTAATCATGCTAAAAACATGCTGACAACATGATAGTAACTTGCTAATCATGCTAGTAACATGTTAATGTTAGAAACATGCCAGCAAGATGCTAGTAACTGGTTAATCATACTAGCAACTTGCTAATCATGCTAGAAACATGCTAGCATATTGCTAATCATGCTAGAAACATGTTAGCAACTTGCTAATCATGCTAGAAACATGCTAACAACTTGCTTATTATGCTAGAAGCATGCTAGCAACTTGTTAACCATGCTTAAAACATGCTAGCAACTTGTTAATCACGCTAGAAACATGTTAACAACTTGCTAGTCATGTTAGAAACATGCTAGAAACATGCTTGCAACTGGCTAATCATGATAAAAACATTCTAGCAGCTTAGTTATAGTCATGTTAGATAGTCATGTTAGAAACATGGTGAAAACATGCTAGCAACTTGCTAATTATGTTAGAAGCATACTAGCAACTTGATAGCCATGTTAGAAACATGCTAGCAAGTTGTTAGCATGTTTCTAGCATGATTAACAAGTTGCTAGCATGTTTTAAGCATGATTAACAAGTTGCTAGCATGTAGAAACATGCTAGCAATTTGCTAATCATGCTTGCAACATGCTAGCAACTAATTATGCTAGTAACATGTTAATCATGCTAGCAACATGCTAGTGACTTGCAAGTCATGCTAGAAACATACTAACAACATGCTAATAACATTATAATCATGCTATAAACACTAGCAACATGTTAGTGACTGGCTAATCATGCTAGAAACAGATTCACAACATGCTAATAACATGCTAATCATGTTAAAAGCATGCTAATCATACCAAAAACAATTTAGTAACTTGCTAGTCATGCTAGAAACATATCAACATGTTAATCATGTTAGTAACATGTTAATCATGCTAGAAACAAGCTAGCAACTTGCTAGTAACTTGTTAATAATGATAGAAACATGCTAGCAACATGCAAATCATGCAAGTTACATGTTAATTATGCTAGAAACATGTCAAAAACATGCTAACTACATTCTAATCATTCTATAGCAACATCTATAGCAGCATCATCTAATCTATCTATATAAAGTTTAAAACTTCAAGCTTTTACAGCTGCTTTCTGCTAGGCTTTCTCATGCCAATCTAAAGTTTGTCTTGACAAACTTTTTATCTAGTTAATTTTTAAAATCATGCTGATCACAATTACTCAGATTAGTCAGATTATCATCGTTTATTTACACAAATAATGGAAGAGGTTCTTTTTTC
Source organism: Cirrhinus mrigala (assembly GCA_036247105.1). Taxonomy (NCBI): domain Eukaryota; kingdom Metazoa; phylum Chordata; class Actinopteri; order Cypriniformes; family Cyprinidae; genus Cirrhinus; species Cirrhinus mrigala. The sequence goes on along the minus strand of CM070027.1, from coordinate 5,213,379 downwards.
AAAATCTCTGAAATGTTAAAGATAAAAATTCATCAAGTCATTTGGTCTAATCTTTGTTATTTGGCTTTATGTATGTATGTATGTATGTATGTATTTATTTTTTTATTTATTTATTTATTTATTCTTCTTGTTCTTCTTTTTCTTCTTCTTCTTCTTCTTCTTCTTCTTCTTTTTCTCCAAAGTCATGAGGAAAAAATATGGCCAACCAATATCCAGAAATATGGATAAATAAATAAATTCAGGATGTAAAAGGATGTATGTCAGGATGTAAAATGCCATGCAGTGTGACTCTTTTCTTTAAATTAAGAAAGATTGCATTAAATTGCATACAATAAGAGATTGCATGCCTCACTGCATACAATAACTATGATTTCCATTTGTGTACATTCTGGATCAGAATGTACTACATTAAATTAGAATATTAGATTTGAGATAAATGACTATCTTTTATATGGGTGGACTGTAAATTGTCCTTCTGGGTGTAATGTTGGATTGCATTTATCATTATAAATAATGATGTTGTCTAACATGTTTTTTATTTTTTATATTTTTTTTGTGTTTTGCTTTAACTGGGAGCCCTTTGCACTTGTTCAGGGCCATGGTTCATTAGACACTGCGAGTGAGATGGCCACGACACAACACACACTGACATCAATTGCTCACACACACACACACACACACACACACAATACCGTTTGCAGCAGAGCAGAGGACGCCCCATATGAGAGTTTGTCACATCATGTAAGCTGACTGAGGGGCTCCAGAGAAAGATGATGATAGTCTACAAAAGGAGAGTCATGTATACAGGCCTTTCCAACAGAATTTAATCTGGTCCCCAGTCATCCCGACACAGCATTAAATAGAGCCTTAGAAAAAAAAAAAAAAAAAATAAAATAGAACCTTTGTGCTGATAATGCCCACAGCTCTCCTTGTCCAGCGCTGTGCTAACCAAGCACTTCTCTCATCCGTATTCAGAGTTAAGTCATTTACCTTGCTCTGACCTTTACTATGCTACATTGTGACAGCTGTAATTAAGATGAAGGAAAAGAAGGTCATTGTGTCTAGTGCTCCTTACCTGAAAGGTTTACCTGAAGATATGTGTTTTCATTATGGAAATAGGGGTGGCAAAAGCTTTCATCACTGTAATAGTAAATTAATACTTTTGCTATGATTATAATACAAAGATCCTGAAAAAAACATGTAGGCCTTACAAAAAAAAAAAAAAAAAAAAAAAAAAAAAAAAATAGGTGGCAAAACGGTTTTCATTATTTTGAATAATAAGAAATGCTTCTTAACCAGTAAATGAGCATATTAAATTGATTTCTATTCATGTGACACTAAAGAATGGAGCAATGATGTTAAAAATTCAGCTTTCAGAAATACAATGAAATAAAATGTTATGTATAATTATATAATAATATATAATAATAATAATAATAATAATAATAATATATATATATATATATATATATATATATATATATATATATATATATATATGTATATATATGTGCAAAATATGGCATAAAATTAAAATAGGTAATTAAAATCATCCTTTAAATATAATTAAATATATATATATATATATATATATATATATATATTATATATATAGTTAAAATAATTTCACTAGTGTTTTCAGGCTTTTAAATTCTGCTGATTTTACATAAGTATGCAACATTACATTATTTGTATTGAATGAGGGATATTCTTTTAAAATTTTGACTTTGGCTAAAGACTTAGTATATCACATTATTACATATTGGAGCCATTATATATTTAGAAACACTAGAAAATTCTGAACTTCATTGACTGGCCAGGATGTTAGGTTGTTATCTCAGGGGACAGGCAGTCCAGTTAACGGTTCAGCCATACAGCTGTACTTGCATAGTAGAGCACGTAGTCAAGAATTTTAGACACTATGGTGGAACTGCCTTTTCAGATGAGTGATAGCAGAGGCTTGTTACACATGGAGCCTTACCAGAGGTTCAGAACATAGAGAAAAAAAATAAAATAAAAAAATGTGGCAGTTCTTTTTTTGGAAACCCTTAAACTGGAGTCTGAGTTCAGATTCTGACAGACCGCAGGGATAGATGTTTTTGGATGGGACCCGGTTGTCCGGGAGACTGCTGCTGGCATGGTGGTGACTCACCGCTTTGGTGTGAGAGTCCGAGTCACATCCGCCTGCCAGGTGTGCGGCATGTTTTGGCACGGGTTGCTGTGACTGTCAACACCTGATGCAGTGAGGCACAAAGGAAGAGCAACATGGGTAAAATATGATATGTGCATTTTGAAAAGGATTTTTAGATCAAGTGAATAAAACTGAGAAAGTAACTGAAGCAAAAATAGAATTTTCAAATTCAAGTAATGCATATATATGTAGCTTTGTTTGAAGAATGAATTGAAGAATGAAGAAATCTTACTTTAGGGTGTATGATATGACACTTTTTTTTTTTTGTACAAAGTGGTAAATTTATTTGATTAATACATTAATATACGAAGAGTTCAGATGCAAAATCAGCTAAATCCATCGGACGTCTTTCTTTTAAAAAAGGCATTTTTATCAGGCTCAGATGTATAGGTTTCTATGTAAGTACCGGTACTTCTGACTGGGAGGTGGCAAGATGGCTTTTAGCTGGTTTTGCATCTGAACTCTTCATATACATTTCTAATGCATACATACAATGGAATAGAGGATTATGTCACAAAGTTTTTTAGACTTTGATATCAGATGGAATTTAATGATGTTGCCCTCAGAGGCATTTTTCATAATGAAAATGAATTAAACAATTTCCTAAAAATACTTGTCCAGCAACCATAATAGAGTATATTGATTATGTCCTCCTACTAGTCGTAAAAACCGTCATGGCTGCCATGTCAGAGTCTCCTTACATCATTCGAATTGTGTCAAAGCTCTTGGGGGGTCCCCCTAACCAGACCCCCCCCCCCCCCCCCCCCCCACCCACACACACACACACACACAAAAAAAAAAAACTTATATAAATATGATTCATATTTTTGAATTGTCCTTGTTATCATTGAGAAAATCTAATTCTAAGATAAAAGCTTATTTTACGATGATCAGTGAATTAGGTGTACCAAACAATCACTAAGCAAAGAATTAAATATCTAGCTGAGGAAATTAATATTTTCAAACAAGTGATTTTTTTTTTACATTTTGTGGGCATTTTTTTAACCTTTATAAAGCCATTTTTTTCCTGAAAGTTTACATTATCTTTTCCGTCAAATTCTTATATTTAATCAATAAAGTCACTTGGAATAAAAAGACATTTTAGGCTGCTATCACACAAATCATTATCAACAAAATTCATCTTTTCAATGTAGAGGAAACACAAACGCTGCATGTGAATTGGCATTTAGATGCATTAATGCAGGACATGAATGCATTTAACCTGCAGTTACAAATGCATGCAAAATGTTTTAATATTTTAATCCTAAAACGTTGAATGCTGATATTTAAAATTATTTTTAAAAATGAAAAGGTACTTTAAATGTGGATTTACAACCGCCAGTAGGTGTCAGTAAGTCACAGTTAATAAGTGAGTCATTGTGATTGAACCAAATCATTTAAACAGTTGATTCATTCAGGAACAAAACACCATCATGGTGTTTAGTGACGCAAAACAGTGCAGTGGCTGTGTTTGGAATGATTTTTGTTGGCGACATAGAGCAAAAATTGGCAATATGGTGTCTAAAACTTAAGTCTCTTAATATTAACTTCTAGTTTATTGAACTGTTGTATAAAATCAATATCACATTTGTGATTTTTGCAAAAAAAAAAAAAAAAAAAGGCACTCTTTGTGTGATATTGATTAACTATATGAAATGATATAAATATACATTTTTTGCCCCCATATCCTGAATTTTGGGAAAATGCATTTTATTAGACTGAATCACGCAGTGAAAGAGCGCACTCTAAATGAGCACAGTCAGTCTAGCGAGTGTTTAGGCACTCATAACTCCTCTATAATCAGTGAAGCTGTCCATACACTGTATGATAAATAAATATTTTACTTACGTAGTTCGTACATCTGCACTTTGTTGCTCATGATGAGGGAAGTCACGAGTTCAATCTGAACAAAACTCCAGGTTTCAGCAACGACTATTCTGAACGCTTTTGATTGGCCACTGCATTCTAAACTCAATAGAGTTGGTATGATTGGTTGTACTGCGCAACGCTGTAAAAACGTTTGAAAATGAAATATGATTTAATGTGAGCAGGTCTAAATTTAACACAGCAATCAAATCTTTTCATTTTCACTAGCTTTATGTTTGAAGTTTTATATTTAAATTGAAAAACCAGGAGACCCTCCAAGTATATTTTTTTTGGGTGTTTTGGGGGGTCCCTTAATGCTTATGGGAGGCCAGGGACCCCCCCAGCCCCCCCTCAATTCGAACACTGGCTGCCACATCAACGTCTCGTCACGTCATAGCCACAACTTCAGAGTCTCCTCATTTCATGGCTGTTCAAGAGTCCCCTGAAGATTATTTGAGGGGTGGAGGGTGTATATATGTTGTAAGCTCTGGTGGATATAAAGCTTGGTCCACCACTGATCTTAGCACTGAAAATCAGGAGGCAATGGTTGAGCAGAATAACACTGACTTGGAGCTGTTGTGCATCTAAGTCTGGTGTTCGCAAGTCCAGTCTTTCGACTGTCAGCTGCATTTCCTGAAATGGCTACCCTCGTTTGGTATATTTGGGTCGCACGCTTCCCTATATCCTCCCGAGGCAGTGGTGTCCGCTACAACTTCTCTCAAGGTGGCTGCTTTCCATTACAACTCCTCCCGAGGCAGTGGTGTCTGCTCCTGAAAGCACTATGCTTCCTTTTAGAGCTGGACGATTTTTCAGATTTTATTGATTAATTCGAATTTAATGTTTTGCCACAATTTTATTTTTTAGAAATCGAGGAATTGTGATTTTGAATAGAAATATTACCAAACGTTAAAATTAGACAGTTTGACAATATGCCAATTATAACAGTAAAGAGAAAATAATGATCCAACCGCATCATGGTGCACGTCATTAACTGCTCACGTGTGACACGCTCATATCGCTAGCCGCCATTCACACAGAATGTACTTTTGTGTTGACAAAGATGCAACATGGACAGTGGAATAGGAAAAATATGCAAGAAGACGGGAGTGAATTTCTTTTAACTTGAGCGCTGCATTTTTATAATGACGTTTCATGCATGAGATGTTGCAAGAGAGGTGAGTGCAACAGTCAAAGTGTCCATGTTTACATAGAATAAACAATAGAAAAAGCAGTGCAATCGAATAAAAACCTTTGAAGAACTACTACTGTATGTCTGACATTTCATGTTTGCATCATGGTGACAGGCTGAAAGCTGCTGTTCATTGTTTTTTACAGAACATTTATAGTTAATAATAGTCTACTGGTGTTATACCTTTAGTCATTTTGAATTTGAATTATCTTGACTTTCGAGAATTTTTAAAAGCTTTTTCCTCGTGTTATTTCTTAACATATGTATAAGACAAGCTTGTACAAGATGAAGTTGTAGTTCATGCATATTTTCTTCAAAGATATTTAACAAGTTATTTGTTTAACATTTACATCATGTTGACGACTTCATGTGTGGTGCACTTGGAATAGAATTTTGTTTAACTAGAGGGTTAATAAAGAAAAAGTTACTTGAATCATGTTGTAGTTACATTTTCAAGTTGAGTAATTAAAAATTGTAAATAATAATGATAATAATAATAATAATAATAATAATAATAATAATAAAGAATTGGTCAAAAATTCTAAAAAAAAAAAAAAATCGATATTTAAATTTTTTGCCATATCACCCAGGTCTACTTCCATTCACAGCCACAGAGGAGATCCACAAACTTTCTATGCTCCATCTCATGGCCACAGAGTCCATCAACACCTGCTCTGTCAAGTCCATGATGGCCTTTTATGTTTCTGCCCAGCCATGGCGTCCTGGTCTTCAGTGGTTTGCTCCACAGTGGACCCTTGATCTCCAGTGGTATTCTGCTCATCCATGGCTTTCTGATCCTCAGTGGTCATTCAATCATTTGCCTCCTGATCTCCAGTGGTCTTTTGCTCCACAATGGCCTCCTGATCTCCAGTGGTTTTCTTCTCCACCATGGCCTCCTGATCTCCAGTGGTCTTTTGCTCCACAATGGCCTCTTGATCTCCAGTGGTTTTCTTCTCCACCATGGCCTCCTGATCTGCAGTGGTCTTCTGCTCAGCCATGGCCTTCTGATCCCCAGTGGTAATGTGCTCAACCATGGCCTCCTGATCTCCAGTGGTTTTCTGCTCTGCCATGCTGGTCATCTTCTCTACCAGCTCTGTCCTGGTGGTCCCAATCTCTGCTGCCATGGCCGCCTGATCTTCCATGATCCAGGCCCACCACTGTCCTGTGACTGTCTCCGCAGTCTATGGTCTTGTCCACTGCTCCATGGTCCAGGCCTGCAACTATGCCATGGTCCAGTCCTACTTCCACTCCATTGTCCTGGTGTATCAGCATGCCACGGTCCATGGTCCATGTCTTTTATTTAAAAAATTATCATAGTCATGCAACCTGTTTTGTCATGTGCTTCCTCTGCTTCACTTGTTTTGTTCTGATAGGCAGTGTTGCCAAGTGTTGCCAAGTCTGTTTTCCCATGGAATTGGGCCACTTTAACACTGTTGCCGCGGGTTGTTTCTCATGTCTGTGGGTTGAAGTGATCCCAATAACATAATATATAGCTCCTGGAATGCTATTTTTACCAAGGGAATCCCGCCAAAAACGTGTATTTAACCCCTGGGAACGCCATTTTTAACAGGGGACCCCCTCAAAAAGGGATTGGGCTAGTTTTGAGTAGCATTGGGGGGGTTTTGTTGTGAAAACCTGGCCATCCTGCTAAAGGTTTATTGTCTTGATTACTTTTGGGTGTTTTATTTATTTTGTATCTGGTTTAATGTCAGTGAAAACTGCACAAAGGTTCTCAACTTCACCTTGCCATCAGTAGATACAATTATAAAATGTAATTACGTTTCACTTGATAATTACAACACATGACAGTTTTACAATCATTAAAACTGACAATTTTGTCAGAAATGAAAAATGCATGCACATGTAAAAATAGCAAATAGAAAAAAAAAATTAAGAACTTTTCACATGTTTTAAACTAGATGTTTTTGTTTCCTTTTAAAATATTTTCCGCTTTTATTGTGGTCACATATATGACTGACTCTTTGAATAAACAGCTCCAATAAACAGTTTCCTTCATTTTTTTTTACATTGTAAGATGAGAAATTTGGGTGTTTGGAAACAGAAAATAGGATGGCTTAGCTGTAATTATTAGCATAATAGCAACTCACACATGTGAGATGAAGGGAACAGGGGAAATGGGGTGAGATAGAGAAAGGGAGTCCATAATTTGAGGAGGGAAAGAGGATGACAGCAGGTGTGTGGAGAATGAGAAACCCGAGGCATGGTTCCATGAGTTTACCTCTGTGGCTCCCAGCAAATGTGTCTGTAGCCTGATTGCAGGGTGTGTTTGCATGCGTGTGTCTGTTTGTCAGTTAAGGGGGTATTATGTAAGATTCAGCACCAGTGCAGTGCGCTCTATGAAGTGACTAATGCAGCCTAGAGGGATGACAAAATATGAAAAAATCAAAATGCAAACGCAGAAGCATAACAGCCCATGGTGAGGAAGTGACATCATAGAGCCCCTTTCAAATGCCATGGTCATTGCTGCTGTTAGTGCTTTCCCCTTCATTTTCCCTAATTCCTTGTACCTGTTGGTCAGTTTTTTTTAACTCATTTATTTATTTTTTTTTTATGTTTTATACTTAAAGAAATAGTTCACCCAAAAACTAAGCATCATTTTAAATATGATAACGAGTAATAAAATTATGCAGAATGATTCTATGTGATGATATGATTTATGTACTGAAAACAGCTGTCACTTCATGGTTTGTGATTTTGTACATATGTTGCACCAAATGGAACTGTAGTAAGAGATGACAGGGTTTATAAGACAGCGGCTTTCCTAAAAACCCTGATTAATTCTCTGGAAGGGGAAAAAAAACTGTATTATGTGAACACAATAAATTTCACTTGTTCTCTTATTAGGCAGTGTATGCGCAAATAAAACAGTGTCACCTCATCTTCTCCCCTTTAAATAAAATATGATATTTAACTCCTGAAATGGGGTGGAGGAGGTGGTTTTTCTTCCCATGACATTCAGAAATTCTTCAGAGAATACTGTTTTTTTTTTTTTTTTTTTTTTTTTGCAGCCGTAAAGATTAAAATTTATAGTGGATGTGTAATAGCTTACTGATTCCCAATGGAAAATAAGATGCTGTAGTGAGGTTCTTCTGCTCACCAAGGCTGCATTTCTTTGAAATGCAGCTAAATAAATTTCAGTTGTTTTCTGTGTTGGCAAAGCTAAATTTTCAGCATCACTACTCTAGTCTTCAAAGTCACATGATCCTTCAGAAATCAGTAAAATATGCTGATTTGGTGCTCAATAAACATTTCTGATTATTTTTTCGTGTTTCAGGATTATTTGAAAAATAGAGAGTTCAAAAGAACAGCATTAAGCTAAAATAGAAAGCTTTTGTGAACTTATGGCATTATGTCTTTACTGTCACACTTCATCAACTTAATCAATTTAATGCATCCTTGCTGAACAAAAGTGAAAAATGTATCTAATTTCTTAAATAAATAAACAAACAAATAAAAAGTAACACTTTAGATTAGGGAATGCTATTAACTTACTAGCATGCATATTACTAGCTGTTTGTTAGTACTTATAAAGCACATGTTAATTAATGCCTTCCCTTACCAAAAAGTAGTATACTTCAAGTTTATTTTAAGTATACTTAAGTAAAGTTCAAGTATATTTTTAGTATATTTTATGTAGTAAGCATACAAATAGCAGTGTCCTAGTAGTATACTTGTAAGTGTACTATTTCAATACTCCTTGGGACTAAATTGGCCTGCTTTCTAGTATATAAAAGTATACTTTTAAGTATACTTTAAGTATAACAGTAGTAAACTTTGAGTACACAACTAGTTTACATAAGATTGTACTGCAACTATATTAAAAGTGAATTTATAGGTATGCTGATACTAAATACTTGTAGTACCATTTTTAGTACACTTTGAAGTATAGTCTCAGTAAATTACTAGCAAGTATACTCATAAGTTCTCTTTAAGTGAACTTTACATCATACTTTAAGTATACTACTATGTCCCTGTCTAGGTATTAATTTGTATATATTTTGTTATATGAACATACAAAACATCAAAAGAAAGAACAGGATATCTGCTTGTAAACAAAAACATTTTATTCTAGCTTCATGCATTCTTTGTTTAAACACTTGAATGTGGGTAAGTTTCATAAATAAAAAATAAAGAAATAAACAACATTTTGAACAAAAATCTGAAAACAATTAGATTCAGAATTATATAATCAAAACGTAGATGGAGTTGATAAACACCCCAAAGCTTGACAGTCATTATTACCTCTTCACTGGTCGACATTTTATTACACAACGTTACACAGTTTTGATGCTGTTTTATGTCTGATGATCCTGTTAGATTACATGTGGAAGCATCTGTTGCTTCAGCTTCTTCTTCACTTGTGTTTTTTTGGGAAATTCTGCACAAAAGATGTGTAATAGAGCCCCCTACCGTATAACAATGAAAACACAGATTCTAGGAGCACAATAATAGCTTAAATATATTTAGGCTTTTTATATTTAGGCTAAGTATAAGTCAATTATGCTTAAATGTCATTTTAAGTATATTTCTGAGAAGTAAAAAGTAGACTAAAAGTATACTGTCCTATTTTTAGTTTAAAAAAAGTATACTAATAGCACACTTGAATAAACTTCTTTTTTTGTAAGGGTTATTCTGCACGACTATATTCTACATCCCTTAATCCTTCCCCATACCTAAAGTACAACAATTATCTTACTCTCAATAAACAGTAATTAGGAGTTTCTTAGTTTATAGTGCATATGTGTTCCCTAATCTAAAGTGTTCCCAAATAATGACTATGAAACAACTTTTGATTGCCAGTCCTTGCAGCTATTTCAATTCCATTCTTGGAAAAATTCTTCACAGAGGAAATGTTATTATTTTACTAAATCAAGAAAAAGTGCATTATATCATCTTTATCAAACATGATGCAAATAGATCGATATAATAAAGGCAAGTTATGAGGTGCTCTGTTTTTCCTGCCAGTGTGACTGGTCTTTTTAAATTACGAGTGAAAGGAAATCTAATAAAACTGGCAAAAGCATTTTATGCTCACAGTGAATCCATGACTGGTTTATGCTTTGATGAAAGTAGCCCATCTTGTTTCAAATAACATATTGAAGACTAGGCCTATTTCAGGGATACAGGATATTTCCTGGGCTTTCTTTGCGAAACTCATTTAATACAACACTACTCGTTTCAAACCCAGTTTTTAACCCTGGGTAAAGGTACATTTTACACTTGTAATTTAGTCACGAAACACTGCATATTGTTTGCAACAGTTGTCAAATGGTGACGGAAAACAAGTGAACTGGAGAGAAGAGGCTGTTCATTTTGACCTTTATAGTCTGAAAAGTCCATTCAGGAAAAACTTGATAGTACAGGTGGCATTAGATAATATGAGAATACACAATGCTAGAGTCTCTATGTAAACAGGTTGCGGCGTTTGTCCAATTAATGACAGTGACACAGCAAAAATGCAAATAGGAGCATTAACCCTGGGGGTTAGGAACGTATAGTGTGAAACATCAGCTTATGAATATCCTGGATAAATTGTTAAAAAAGGGTAAATTATGAGCCGTGTTAAACGTGAAACCCAGAATTCCATTTAGCCAAGGTCTAGAATGATTCAGGGTTAATTATATCAAGTTTGAAAAGTTATGTACATGCAGATCAGGACTGCTGAGTTAAACATCCTTAAACCATAGACTCTATAGATCAGACTCAAGCATTGATTTTTCTAAGCTTATCATGTGCATCTTATTCCGTTTTCCCCTTCTGTCACAATGGCCATTCCAGGCTCTGGCAATTCATGACACATTATGCTGTGACTGATTGTATTTCATGAACCTTTGAATGCATCCACCCACATTGTCTTCAGACCAGCAATTATTTATAATTGCGATCCCTCTTCAATCAGATCGTATTATTGCATGCACTTTGATTTCTTATTTAAATCATCAATATCATGCATATGCCTGATGCGCCCTGGCGTTTTTTTACAAAGCATGAATAATTGAATATCAAAGACATTCAAGGAGCAAATGACAATGTTCTCTTTGCTACAGCAATGCATCAAGAGTTAAAGATATAATCAAAAGTTAAAGATGTGATCTACTATTACACCTGAAGACATCCAGCTCTACATAAAGGCATATCCACTGAGATTAATATACACTGACTATTCCTGTCCACAACATTAGATCACACATTAGCATATTTAGAATTGCTATGAAATACAGAGCTGAAATACAGCATGGATTGAAGTTAAAGATAATAGCACATTTTTCATACATCTTGAATAGATGTCACTGTACGTATTTTATGAATTATTCATTTAAAAAGTTCCTGTTCAAATATCAGCTTGCCCCACTGCTCTATCGACTCTTTGTCTTTTTTGTACTTTTGGTAATAATAAATAAATAAATAATTTATCATTTTAATAATTTTATTTAAAAGTTTGGGATCAGTAAGATTTTTAATGTTTTTTGAAGAAGTTTCTTAGGGTCATCAAGGCTGCAAATGTAATATTGTGAAATATTACGATGTAAAATAACGTTTTTCTATTTTTATATATAGAACATTAAATTCAAATGTATTCCTGTAATCAAAGCTGAATTTTCAGCATCATTACTCCAGTCTTCAGTGTCACATGATCTTTCAGAAATCATTCTAATATGCTGATAAACTACTAGTGCTGGAAACAGTTGTACTGCTTAATTAATTAATTAATTAATTAATTATTATTATTATTATTTTATTTTTTTTTTTTTTTTTTTTTTTTTTGGAAATTGTGATACATTTTTTTTCAGGATTCTTTGATAAATAAAAAGTTAAAAAGAACAACATTTATTTAAAATAGAAATCTTCTCTAACAATATAAATTACCATTCAAAAGTTTGGGGTAAAGACATTTTTATTCTTTGTTTTTTTTTTTTGTTTTTTTTTTGAAAGAAATTAATATTTCTATTCAGCAGGGATGTGTTAAATTGATAAAAAAAGTCATAGCAGAGACTTATATTATTAGAAAATATTTATTTTTTGAATAAATGCTGTTCTTTTTAACGTTTTATTCATCAAAGAATCATGAAAAAAGTATCACAGGTTCCAAAAAATATCTGGTTTCCAACACTGATAATTCTAATAATTAATAAGCATATTAGAATGATTTCTGAAGGATAATGTGACACTTAAGACTGGAATAATGGCTGATGAAATTTCAGCTTTGCATCACAGGAATAAATTATATTTTCAAGTATAGTAAAACAGAAACCTTTTTTTTTTTTTTTTTTGCAATAATATTGCAATAACATTCTGAAATATTTTATTTTATTTTATTTTATTATTTTATTTTATTTTATATTTTATTTTATTTTATTATTTGAATGTTGGTCAGACTATGATTATTACTGTTTTTTGTATTTATAAATTAAGGGTCCCACTTTATGTTAGGTGTCTTTACTAAATGCGGACATCAAAAACAATGTTTGGTACAGTGTAGCTTTTTGTGCTCTTGTTGTATTGCAAATAATTTTTTTATGCCAATTTACTTTTCTGGGATATTCGTTTAGGGACAGGTGATATGGATGTAACTACAGAAAATAATTACAAATGTAATTAGAGGAAGTACAAGTACAATGTAAAAACATGTATGTACACAATCAGTGCAATGTATTAAATGATTAATTTAAATGGAAGTACACAGTAGTTAAACACACGTCATATAAAGTGGGTCCAAAATTTGTTAATGGCAAATCAGAGACAATGAAAAATTACTGGACTTTTTATCTGTATTGCATTACCCCAATCACATGCATGCAACATTATAGGAGCTCAGTGAGAACACAATGAACTCAAGGGAGTCAAAAGAGAAGCCGCCTCTGCTGCTGGACAGTGTTACTTGAGAAAGAATGAGTCATTACACATACTTGATCTCATACTTCAATTCTCATCTTATTTCCTCTGTTCCTCTGAGAAAAAGCCCTTGCTCCATCTCTTGTGTTTGTGAAAGGTAACAGAACAATCTATCCAAAGCTTGCAGGCCTGGCTGGAGAGATAATTTGTGGTTCGAGAGCACTGTCAATCACAGGACCAGGAAAACTGTCAGCACGTGGTGGAATGGATTCTCTTATCAAAGGAGGCAACTGGTATGAACGTCACTTTGGTTTGTTTCCCAGGCAATGTAATCTTATGGCTGACACCTGAAGGTAAACACTTCAATTATTCATCCAGATAACCTGGCATTCATTTAGATCGGTTGTTTTAAATGAGGGCCTTGCACATGTAAATGATACATGTGCAATTAATATATGTCATCGCTAGCTGACCGATTAACTGATTGTTATATGACACAAAATAACACAGTATAGTGCTACTGACTGGAATCAGGAAGAGACACTCTTCACTGGATATCTATTTACATTCAGTTTAAAGTCTTCGCATTTGTTTTCAAGGGTCTCAGTGGCTTCTTGTTGCTTTTCTGATCTCTTCTTTTAAACTTAAAAGCCTCTAAGGTCTTCAAATAGCCTGCTACAGCTATTCCCACGTCCCGTTTAATATGTACAGTTGATCATCGTTTCTCTACAACTCCATGACTTTGGAATAATCTTCCACTCCACATCAGACCCTTTCCCACATTTGATGTTTTAAATCTGTTCTTAAGACTTATTCTAAAGCCATACAATAGCTTTGTGTGGGGAACAAAATGAAATCTAAGTCATTATTTAGCAATAACCTTTACCTGCACTTCCACTTCCATCCGTCTGTTCCTTACCTAAAGCTTTGTTTATTGAAAAAAAACTCTAAATATAGTGCACAAGTCCACTTTTACGGTGTTTTTCAGATGATTAAACCTTATTTGAATGGAGATGGTGCATTTCAAATACACCACTGACTTTTAATGTAGCCGTTTGGGACAGATTTTTCTTTTGACATTTCTGTAATTACACCGCCAAGGTGGTTTCACAGATTCTATTCATATGTGTCGCCCTATAAAACAAACAGAAACACACATACACAACCTGTCCAAATGTCTTCTCCTGAGGGAATTCAGAGTAAACCAGATTTTACAGCGTGCAATGGCCAAAACAAATAGGATGAGACACAAAAGCAATTTCTCCCCTTGTAACCAAGTGATACAGTCCCGTTTTCAGTAAGATCAAGATTTTATTATTATTATTTTTTTATCTAACACTGCCTCCACATTGAAGATATTGTAATATTGATGATGCATAATCATCAGAGTACTGGGATTACGATATTGCCTATTATGTTAATGTGAAGCATCAGATATTGTGTGAAAAAAAAAAAAAAAAAAAAAAAAGTAACATCAATTGTAAATCAGATGATATAACTTTTAGGAAGAAACTTTTTGTCCATATTACAGTATGCAACTCAAAACTTTCAAGCTCCAAAAGAACATAAAGTTAGAGTGAAATTAATCCAAATTACTCAACTGATATATTACAATTCTTCTAAATTTATGCCTTTATTTGCTATCAAATCAAAACATTTATCAATGGACACACAGACTAAACATATGGTAAACCAAGTCGCCACATATTGACACTTCGTCAGGACCCTTTGGCATCACTTTTTGACGCACAGCGGAAGAAACAAATACATTTAAAAAATGCCGCCCACCAGAAGAAGCGTTACATCAGTGCCATTGGCTCTTGTGTGTCGTGAGCGATTGCGTCATGCTATGTTCGGGAGTATCTTTTTGAATGAGATGTGAGCGCGTTAACAGAGCAGGATCATTTTCAGCAATTAAAACCTTTTGTTTTACTCTCTTCTTCGCATAAAGATATCATATGGCTTCAGAAGACTCGGAATGCAACACGACTTGTTTGTAATGCATTTATACTGCTTGTTTATGGTCAGTTTCTGCAGTAAATATCTGTGACTCTACTTATATTTGCCTGTTATGTGTTTTATATTGTTCAGAAGTGGGTAAGTTTAGGATAAGGGTGGGTTTAGGTGCTCCAGTGAACGTATAAATGTAAAATTATTTATATTTTTTTACAAATGTATGCAAACCATTAAATTAAGGCAAACAACTGAAATCAAGGGAGGACCCTGCAAGTCCAAAAATGACACTAAAGGGGTACCTTGAGCGTCAAAAAGTGATCCCCAAAGGGTCCTGACTAAGTGTCAATATGCAACGAGTTGGGAGTGAGAACGTGGGTAAACATCAACTAACGGCAAACTTCATTAGTTCTCACATATTACCAAGCATGCCTAAAATCACATAATATGGATTATTACTGTTTTTAAATGCACTTGAGAAGCTTGTACCTCTAGCTTCTTAAGTCTAGATTTTGTTCCCTTGTGAAAAACAAGTCCGCTTTGGCATACTTTTTTACACTTATTACAGAATATAATAATACACTTGAATGTAATGTTTTCAGACATTTAATTGGAAGTCATTAACAATTAAATAATTATGTATTATACTGTAAATGTGTGTGAAAATGCTTTATAGTTTAAATTTAAATATATGAAAAACAAGACAAACAAACAAAAAACAACAACAACAACAACAACAACATTGCTATAGCCAGTTATTCTGTTTTGAAAATGTGCATTCTGTGTCTGAAAGTCTGTTTTTGTTTTGGTCCATGTGAACGTGCCCACTGCCAGTTTAACCAATAGTATTTAGACACCCCAGGTTGCCAATTGAGAAACACAGTATATAGAACCAATAGAAGGCAGCTAAAATTCTACACCAACCTACAGTAAAAAGCCTCAGCATCTATTTGAAAAGCTCCATTTTAACTGCTAACTATCAGTATTACGTACTGTAAGAAAGTGCATCCTTATATGGATTTTCATAATTAAATTTGTTGTTTTGGTTAAAGTGTACTATTAAATGTACTGACGAATATTTAGTAATTAGAATATACTTTAATGTATTTTCTATTGAAATGGGTTTGTAACTTATTTAAATATTTGTAATTACACATTTGTAATGAACCTGCAATTTAATACATTCAAAATACACTGCTCAAAAAAATAAGGGAACACTTAAATCACATATTGGATCTCAATGAATGAAATATTCAAATTGAAAATTGTGACTTATATTGTGCAATTCGTTGACAATGGTCAATGGAAACCAAAATGATCAACCTATTAAGGGATGGATTCAAAATCACCTTGAATGGTGATGATCCGATTTGTATGAATTTCATCAAAGCAACTCATAAAGTCAGAAGTGTGTATGGCCTCCATCTGCCTGTATGCACTCATGACAACATGTGGTATGTTGTCTACCAGAGGATCTTCTGCCAGACCTGGATCAGGGCATCAGTGAGCTTCTGGTCAGTCTGTTGCCAGCTTTGGATGCTCCGATATATAATGTCCCAGAGGTTCTCAATTGGATTAAGGTCTGGAGAACTAGGCCAGTCAATGGCATCAATGCCTTTGTCATCCTGTTGGCTAGCACAAGGTGGTCTGTGCAACCCTCCAAGATAATCCTTCCCAGACCATCAGTGACCCACTGCCAAAACGATCATGCTGGATGAAGTTGCAGGCAGATGTTCCCCACAGCATCTCCATCTAACACATGTGCTCAGTGTAAACGTTCTCTCATCTGTGAAGAGAACGGTGCACCAGTGGTGGACCTGCCAACTCTGGTGTTCTGTGGCTAATGCTAATGAAGCTGCATGGTGCTGGGATGTGAGCACAGGTCCCGCTACAGGACATCAGGCCCTCATGCAATCCTCATGGAGTCTGTTACTGACAGCCAGTGTTGGGCAGTAACGCATTACTTTGTAACGCGATACTGTAGTTTGATTATTTTTTTAGTAACGGAGTAATATAATGCATTATAATTTCCAAATTAGTAATTAGAGTATAGTTACAAGCATGCGTTACCGCTGCGTTACATCATTGCCGACAGAATGTGATTTATCATGTAGATTATAAAAAGGGTGTTGGCTAGCACACTCGACGTCCTTTACCTGAGAACTACTTTGACTGGAAAGCGCCTGTAAGGCAGATACTACCAATGAAAACTTAGTCAGCATGGAGAGGGGAAAGCACACGTTCTGTAGCTGGAAATACAATCATTATTTTTAGTTTATTTCTGTCAGAGGCAAGAACATTATTGTGCGTTGTCAATTAGAGGGGAAGAAATTCTTTTCAACCGTGAAAAACTCCATATCCAATTTAAAACCTCTGAAAGGGCAGCACAGCACATTAAAACTTATTGAGAACGTACCGGGTGCGGAGAGCAACGGACCAGCTTCTATTGCGCCGCTCTCTGTTGCGTCGAGTCCAGTGAGAGTGGTCTCTAATCCACTGGTACTGGACTCGTCGCAACAGAGAGTACAGGACTTGATGGGCGAGTGCATGTGCAGGTGCGGGCGAAGGCGGGCAGAGACTCATGTGTGTGCGGGATGTGATAGAATAAAATGATTTGCGGGACTCCTGCAAAATAGAACTGTCTAAACATAAAATATCTAGAACAAATTAATTGCAATTTCTATAAAACAAAAACGATTAACAGGCGTAAGCATAAGCAGCGTTTCTATTTATAACGTGTTTGCAGCGTTGAACAATGTTGATTTCTGAAATGCAATGGACAGTCAGAGAATCCACTCACAGCTCATAATGCCGTGAATTCTGCAACCACGCACGCAGCAGCCAATTGCTTTTAGTTAAAATAACAGTGGTTTGTGAATGTTGATGCTTTAATAACAAATATTTATTGGAGCGTTTATGCTGGGATGGTAGTTAACACACAAGTTCACTATTTCACGTAAATTTCGTGGATGTACAGGGAAAAAAGTAACGTAACGACTAATGTAACTAATTACTTTTAAAATAAAGTAATCAGAACAGTAATTTGATTACTTTTCAAAGGAGTAATCAGTAATCAGTAATTTAATTACATTTTCAGAGTAACTTGCCCAACACTGCTGACAGCTTGGTCAGAAATATACACACCAGTAGCCAGAGCTGATTACATGCAATCTGGATTACATAATCAGGTGAGTAAATGAAAAAATAAATAAATAAAAAAATTATAATAATTTGGATGAACTATTCCTTTAAGAACAGTTTGGGATAACATTTGGTCAAACTAAAATGCAGACAAAAATGATTTAGGGATTTAAGGATAAACTATTTACACAAGATTTTAATCTTGAAAGTGGGCTGCTGGTATTTCGAGACCCTTAATACTATGGACCCTATATATGTCTCAGATCATAAAAATGAATAGCACACTTATCCTCGACAAGCTGCGCAGTTGTTTATGTCTGTGGCTCAAAGAGTGTGGAATAAGTTCATACCTAGGTTTGGGATTTGGAAAACCCCTAACTTTAAGCGTGAGCAATAATAAGACCAATGCTTACTTTAGCCGATGTGCTAATAATTAAAGTAGTCATGCGCAAACTGACTGGAACATGACAGACAACATTATATAACAAGCTCTTGTCCGTTTTGCCCTAGCAGTGTGGCCTTGTGTTTGCTAACTACTTGAGTAAATCACAGTCATAAAGTGCGACAAGAGCTATCAACCTTTACTCAGCACATACCCTCGGCTAAAAATGATTTGTGATACGCACACGGGTATATGGAGAAAAGGCTCTCTGTCTTCAGAACTGAGCAATGTCAGCACAGCAGATATCCATACAGAAAAAGTAACCCTTGTCAAAAAGAAGTGTGCTTAATTGTACTCAATGTGCAAATGTAGTGTAGTTCAAAAGTGTACTTGAAGATAATATATAATGAATTAAAAGGCCACTAAAATGCACTTTCCCCTACTATGTTTGTACTTAAATGAAGTACTTTAAAGTAAAACAAGCTAATATATAAAATAAGCTTAATGTAAGCTAATAGTTTAAATAAGCTTTTATTTTGAAATTTATTTTGACATGTTGACTAATAGGCTAACAGTACATGTTAAGTACTTGCTTGTAATTTTAATTGTAATGTGTTATTTGGTATTACATTGAAAGTTAATACATTTTACATGTATTAAATTACAACTGAAACACTGCAAATGTACGACTGCAAATATATTTAAATAAATGATATTGTCACGCTCTGTGTCGAGGGACGAACATGTAGATGAGTTAGCAAGTAAACAAGCTTTAATAATCACAAACAGATCCAGACACGGGCAGGTTGGTGACACATGACCCAGATAGCACAGGTACATCTCTGAGACATTTATTTTATGTCTGCATTTACATCTGCAAGACATATTTTTTAGATTGTTTGCTCATTTGCAATACATCTATAGGACGTTTCCTATTAGATGTCAAATAGATGTCTATTAGATGTCTTTAAGATGTTTATGATTTAAAATGTATGTAAAACTGACATCTTACAGACATCTGCAAGATGTTTGTACACAGATCTTTAACAGACATCTTGCAGATGTATGTGTGCTATCAGGGGAGGTATTACAAGACCCGACCACAATAAACAGTCAGGTAGCAACCTAAATACACAGACCAAACTAAGATAATGACTAGACACGCCTGAACTGAATGATGAAATCAAATCAAATCAAATTAAAAACCATGACAACTAACAAGATGGAGAAAAAGTCCAACTAATAGAAACCATGACAGAACACCCACCCCTGGAAGGTGCGACTTTGCACCGTGATGAGATGGCAAAGGGATGGTGAAGATGCGGAGAAGGGATGGCACTGCCGGAGGAGAGCGGCAGTAGGAGGTTTAGGCGGACAGATGACTGGGCGGAGGACAACAAACAATATCCAGGGAGGTGCATATTGAGGAGATGACCAAGGAGAAGCCAGGACGCAGCTGGTGAAGGAAGGAGCCAGGGAGTAGCAGACAGAGGAGCGGGAGGAGCCAGAAGCGGGAGGAACCAGGCGGTACCCAGACCGCAGCCAGGAAGGTGGCCCACGGTGGAGCCGATGGAGGGAGGAGCCATGGTGGAGGAAGGGCTGATGACTCCAGGGGGCCAACTGACAGAGGCAGAGCCGGTGGTAGAGGGAACCCAAGGCGGAGACAGAGGGCTGTACAGCCAGGGATTCGGAGGGCCAAGGTGGAGCAGATGACTCAGGTGACCAACAGCACAGGCGGGGATCCAGAAGGCCATGTTGGAGCCGGAGCAACAAATGACCAAGGTGGGGCTGGTGGGAGGGAAGAGCCCAACAGAGCCAGAGGGATAGAGGGACAAGGCGAGGCCGAAGCAGAGTAGTCCTGAAGCAAGGGCAGGTTGACGACCAACCAAGGCAGAGCCGGAGAGATGAGGGAGCCCGGCAGAGCTGGTGGACTGATGGGCTACGGTGGAGACAAGGGAGCTATGAGCCGTGGTGTAGCCGCTGGGCCAACGGGTTGAGGTGAAGTCCGGGTCTCGGAGGTTGGAGGCAGAGACCGGGTATCCTCCCTACTTTATATTTTTCACATACTTTTGAAAATCCAGCGTTTAGTTGATTCTAATAGGTGCTCGTCGTCACAGCTGTAAACATGACAGCTTTCTTCTTTCATTAGGAGGTTTGGCAGCACGTCATTTTTGTTTCCAGGCGTAACGTTAAAGAACGCGTCTCCCGGAAATCCTGTATAATCTAACCAATCCGATGACGACTTTGAAACTCCTGAAGTGTTTTCATCTTAGTGTGCCTTATGCATCAGACATTTAGCCAATGTTCTGTGGGCATGACGTCTGAAAAAAAAACAACAACCTACAATTCTGTCATTAATTACTCACCCTCATGTTGTTCCAAACCCGTAAGATCTCCGTTCATCTTTTGATAAAATCCAAAAGCTAGATAGACAGCAACGCTGTGTAATTAATGGCAGAATTTTAATTTTTTGGGTGAACTATCCCTTTAAGTGTATTATTTTAATATATAGTATTTCTATAAGATTTTTTTTTTTTTTTTTTTTTTTTTTTAAAGTATGCCAAACTTTTTGACAAGGGAAAGCAGACATCAGCTACAGTATACAATAAATTCAAGATCTACTTAATATTCAAAATATATGTGATCATTTTAGCTTTGTTCTTAGCTACCTTGCTTTTCTAGGTAGCTAATTTCTAAGACAGCATTCTAACGCAAGTGGAATCTCTTAAGTGAATGATTTATGTTCTATTGATTGTAGTAGTAGATTTTGTGCCATTATGTCACTAAGCTAATGAATCACCTTATATATTGGACAAATAGTATGCTATATTTTTCATTTTAAATTTTTTTTTCATTTAAAAATCTTTTTCTTTTTTTTTTTTTTTTTTTTTTTTTTTTTTCAATATTGAATGAGTCTGTCCACCATCGTGGATTTATTTATTTATTTATTTACTTATTTTTACTGAGCATGTCACATGGCATTTTAGGATAACCTTCCTTGTGAAGGATCCTCGTTGATGCCAACCAATTAGAATGCCTTTCAATGCAGTCAGAAATGCGTTGACAGTATAATTTGTCTTAGTCCTACAAAAAGATGACATGCAAATTAAACAAGTCTGACAGGGACTATGCTAATTTAAAAATGTATTTGATTAAATAGCATCAACTTAGTTTTTCCCAAGAACCTTTGTACTTTCACAACATTTTGTCAGGTAACACTAAATCAATAAGGCAACAGATCGGAGTCTAACGGATGGGCGTTCTCCAGAGCACACACAGTCTTACAATTAGTCTTTTGAAGTACTCCTGTGTAATTGGAAGAGAGTAAAATTCAATAGGCAATAATTAAAATAAATGACTGGAGAGTGATGGATAGCGCTAATCAGCTGCTTACGTAGTCACACCGGAGGTTTAACCTCTGAAGACAAGAGGGAAGTGCTAGAAAGGTCATTTGTGTAACAGAACCTTATCCCGTATGCAAATCCACTATTGAATTGCACCATGGAGAAGTGCCCATTTTAAATCCTCTGTGATATGTTTTTAAGAATGGTGCCAACTACTTGAGCTGGGGATTACTCACTCGGAATTAGCCTCAGTAGGACAATTCGAGAAGATTGTGATAGAGGATTAAAGTAGGTGCTCCGGGTAAAAGTTTGACTGAGATTGATATGAGCTATGCCAGGTAATCTCGACGGAGAAAAGGTGTCCGTCTGGATGAGATATGGTGGGAGTGAAAGTAATGGCAAGAGCAAAGGGGGTTTAATTTCCCTTGGGGCAAAATGAACCTCTCAGTGTCTGTACCAGTGAAGAAGAAGTAAAAACTGGACAGGAAGTTTCTCATAAACGACAGAACAATTAAAGCAAGGCTTCCTCTCTTTTTTTTAAGCCAAAATGTCAGTGAGAGGCCAAGTAAAGACAGCAGTTTTTCCATTAACTCTTTCCCTACCAGTTTTTGTTGTTGTTGTTGTTGTTTTTTTTTTTGACAAGTTGCCAGCCAACCCCAGCATTTCTGATCATTTTCACAAAACTTTTGTGGCTCCCAGAATATTGTGTTCTATCTTTCATATCTACAATACTGTAGAATATACAATACTTCACACTTTCATATTTATCAACACTTGAATGTGGAAGGTTTCATTTAAACAAAAGCCAACATTCTAGATGGATTAATCACTTCCATCGACACCCTAAAACTTGTACAGTCCTAAAGCAATTCCTAGGTCAACATTTCATTCAGTAACTTTTGATGTATATGCTGTTTAATGTTTGATTATTGTTATTTTACATATGCATCCTACATATGCCCCCCCAGTGGTAATGTAATTTGAGAACATTACCACTTTTGCTACTTAATCTAATAATTACATTTCAATCAGCAACTTCTACAATCTAATGTGCAGGAGAAAAAAATAAAGCTATCAAGGTTATGGAATTCCTCAATGAGAGGCGCATTCAAGTGTTAATTGAACATTAAACCGTAGGCATAATTATTTTTTTGTGACATTGATGCTGGTGTTGTTGTTGTGTTCCACACAACATCAGCTCCTGAAATGAATCTAGATGGGTTTGTACCTCGCAAATTAATTGAAGAGACAACAGAGGTGATGTAGAACGAGCAAAATATGTTGTTTGTTTGATGCTGTTCGATTGGCGATGTTTATACTTAGACCTGTTTTAAAAGAACCAAACTCAGACTGAGTGAACTAAAAAGAGTGAAAACTGCACCTGGTCTTAAAAGTCAGGCCTTTCTTTTTTCTTTTTTCTTTTTTTTTTTTTTTTTGGCCATTGCAAAAATTAAAAAGCAAACTTTGTTAATACTTACTCACAGAAAATAATATAGTGACAGTTTCCATTTGTTGCAAGGATTTTTCCACAGTGATGTGTATTACAATTGAAACTTCTTTGTTTGCTGTTGCCAAGTTACATCAGTTTCTCAGTCGACGTAACCCATGTTTAATGTTTCCTTGTGAATTCAACTTTTGAGAAGGGGAGAAAATGACATTTCATTTCTGCATTCATGCCATCTTTTATCAGAATCTCAGAAAGCCATGAAGACTGTCACCTTTCATTTGCTCGGGCACAGGGGCGAAGTCGGCTTTCAGAGAAGTAGAGCTGAAACAAGTCAACATAAGGAAAAACCTTTAGGGCCAACAGCACTCAAGAATATCTGCCCATATAACAATCCTCTCATTTGGGGAGCAGCGCTGAATGCGTTGGGAGGGCAAGTCAGTTCATCTCAGCACCAATTCCAGCCTAGACTGTGCCTGCCATGATTCATTTCGCCACGTTTAATCAAAGTGTTTCTTTCTATATCTGTTGGAGGACTCCCGAGTTACTTATGTAATGTAGCCTAGTCTAAATTTGTTGTGCGTCTCTATTCCTCAACGCTTCATTAGATGCTACAGTTATGCGACTCAGAAATGGTTTGCTGATGCTGGCTTGTGTTGGCCCAGATTTACAAAATAAAAAATTAAACAATAGTTCACCTAAAAATAAAAAGTGTGTCATTTTGATTCAAATTCATATGACTTACTTTCTTAGGTGGAATGCAAATTGAGTTATTTAGTAGAATGTCCATGCTGTGCTTTTCAATACAATGATCGTGCATAGGGACCAATCGTATAGTGACTATTCACCTTCATAGATTGAAAAACTGACTTACTTTACAAACAAGCATTTATGTCCAAACTATTTAAACTGCGCAGTGACTATGTTTTGGTTAATTTACTGCACATAATTGTGTTGCATTTAATAGGGCATTATGTTCTGAAGGGGGCTGCCTCACTGAATCAAGAAATGTACACTTAAAGGTAGTTCTCAAGCAGGCACTGCAATTAGCTGCTTCACAGCATGTAAGAAATTACTACAGAACCATCTTTGATGTTTTAAATGGTTGAAGGTTAGTGGCACTTCAAACCCCTGGTGTATTTTACATAGAACATTTATTATATATATGCATAGAATTAGAGTCATGTATGGCTTTAAATTGTCCATCCGCTCGCAAGACAAGAAACCCCACTGTGGCCATTCACAATTAGATTTTTTGAACTTATTATTATTAGGGCTTTGGAATATTCATGAGGCATACTTTTCATATTACGTCATGTCAATCAAATGCTCCGAAGCTCAGGAGAAAGAAGCTCTTGAGAATGAAGAGTTGAAATGACGGTCACTAGAAGATGAGGAATACAGTGCCCTCCACTAATATTGGAACCCTTTGTAAATATGAATAAAAGTGGCTATGAAAATAAATCTGCATTGTTTATGCTTTTGATCTTTCGCTGAAAAATTCACAAAATTCTAACCTTTCATTGTAGTAAAACAATAGAAAGTGGGGGGAAATCTCATAATAAAATAAATGTTTTTCTCTAGTTCATGCTGGCCACAATTATTGGCACCCAATTATTGCAACGTCCTTTTCCCAAGATAACAGGTCTGAGTTTTGACAAGCGATCAGAGACCATTCCTTCATTCAGAGTCTCTCCAGATCCTTCAGACCCTCAGCTCCATGTCGGTGCTTCTTTTCTTCCGTTCACCCCACTTATCTATATAGGGAACTGGAACGGCCATGGAAGAGCTTCATTTTGTGCTCAGTGACACATTTGTGTGTTGACTTTGATGTTTGTTTTGCATCATTGTTCCGACGGAAGATCCAACCACGGCCCAGAGGCAGTCAGGTTTAGATTTTTTTTACCTGTTGATATTTGATAGAATCCATGATGCCATGTATCTGAACAAGATGCCCACGACCTCCGGCACAAAAATAGGCCCACAACATTAAAGATGTATTTAACCGTGGACATGGGGTACTTTTTATCCCTGTTTGCACCAAACCCATCTTGTGGGTTTTCTGCCAAAAAATGCATTTTTTTTTTAGTTTCATCAGACAATAGAACCCACTTTCGTTTGAAGTTCCAGTCATGTCTGACAACTGAATATCCTAGAGTTTGTTTTTGAATGTGCAAGGAGGATTTTTCTTGAAATCCTCCTGAACAACATGTGGTGATGTAGGGGCTGTTTGATGTGGGGGTTTTTTTTAAGCTTCCTGACCCCAAGCCTCAACTAATCTCTGCAATTTTCCAGCTGTGATCCTTGGAGAGTCTTTGGCCACTCAAACTTCCCTCCCGACCATCCATTAGGACGATATAGACACACGTCCTCGTCCTCTTCCATCTTTACTTGATTGGAAGTATTGCCCTGATGGTGGAAATGAGGATTTTTAATGCTTTAGCTATTTTCTTACAGCCACTTTCTAATTTGTAAAGCTCAAAAATCTTGTTCTGCACATTAGAACTATATTCTCCTTGTGATGGAAGATTTAGGCAATTTGGCCTTTGTGTTCCTCATATGTATAATATTGTGCTACAAAAAGTCATGGCTGGACAACTGCATGCTCCTTGTCATCTGGTGTGCTAAAAAAAAACAAAAGAAAAAGGTAAATATGAATGCGAATATATTTTAGAGATATTTAACTCTATATTTTTCAGAGATATTTTATTTTAAGAATTTCTAGGGGTGCCAATAATTGTGGCCAACATGCATTGAAAAGAAATATAATTCCCCCCAGTTGCGTTTACTTCAATGAAAGGTTAGAGTTTTGTGAATTTTGTGAATGAAAGATCAAAAAGATAAATGATGCATATTTATTTTCACAGCCGCCTTTGCTCCCATAGTTGAGGTGAAAAGTTTACATACACCTTGCAGAATCTGCAAAATGTTCATTATTTTACCAACAAAAGAGGGATCACACAAAACGTGTTATTTTTTATTTAGTACTGACCTGAATAAGATATTTCACGTAAAAGACATTTACAGTCCACAAGAGAAAAAAAATAGTTGAATTTATAAAAATTACCCTGTTCAAAAGTTTACATACAATTGATTCTTAATACTGTGTTGTTCCTGAATGATCAACAACTTCTTTTTTTTTTCTTTTTTTTTTGTGAGAGTTGTTCCTGAGTGCCTTCTTTGTCCTGAACAGTTAAACTGCTCACTGTTCTTTAGAAAAATCTTTTAGGTCCCACAAATTCTTTGGTTTTTCAGCATTTTTGCTGAAACAATGACTATGATTTTGAGATCCATCTTTTCACACTGTGGACAACTGAGGTACTTATACGGAACTATTACAGAAGGTTCAAATGCTCACTGATGCTCCAGAAGGAAAAACAATGCATTAAGAGTCAGAGGGTGAAAACTTTTTTAATTTGAAGATCGGTAAATGTAACTTATTTTGTCTTCTGGGAAACATGTAAGTATCTTCTGTAGCTTCTGAAGGGCAGTACTAAATGCAAAATAAAAAAAAAATAAAAAAAATCACCTCAGTTTTCACCCCCCGGCTCTTAATGCATAATTTTTCCTTCTGGAGCATCAGTGAGCATTTGAATCAGTGTGAAAGTGTAAAAAGATGGATCTCAAAATCATAGAGTTATTGTTGGAAAATGTTTAAATACACAAAAATGCTTAAAAATCAAAGAATTTGTGGAAACTGAAGGATTTTTCTGAAGAACAGCGGGCAGGTTAACTGTTCAGGATAAACAAGGGACTCATGAAAAACTATCACTTTAAAAAAAAAAAAAAAAAAAAAAAAAAAAACGCTGTGGATCACTTTTGAACAAGGTCATTTTTATAAATTCAAGTTCTTATTAATATATTGTATCTTCAGGTCAGTACTAAATAAAAAATAACATGCATTTTGTATGATCCCTCTTATTTTGGTAATATAATTAACATTTTGCAGATTCTGCAAGGTGTATGTAAACTTTTGACAACTGTATTTACCAATGGTGCCAATATTAGTGGAAGGCATTGTTATATACTACAAACTATATAACCCAAGACATAAAAGACACATCATACACTCTCAGAAAAAAGGTCCAAATGCTGCCACTGGGGCAGTACCTTTTCAAAAGTTACCTTTTATTTTATTAATTTATTTTTGTGCCTACCATTGGATACATTTTGGCATTATTAGTGTTACCATAGAAACAAAAATGTCTCAATGTGAGAACCTGACCTAACCTAGAATCTACAGTCTGTCATCTTGTAATTGTGGTAATTTCAACATGACATGAATGCAGCACAAATACTCAGGCTGCCATATAGTAGTGCTGAAATTTGTGACAAAGTATAGGTGCCTAACATCACTGGGCTTCATGAATTCTGTAGTGATGGACAACATAAATGATTTAGGACTTATAAATATCCCAGCTTTCATCACACACACGTTGTATACAGTATCTGGTCCTGTTCACTTGGCAGAGTCAAAGTGATTCAGAGGTGCTGTCTTGTAGCATTCATCCTGAGAGGCCGTGCTCCCGTACGTTCCTGTTGACAGCTAACACGTCTGTCTCTTCCAGCGTAAAACGCTCACCCACTCTCCAGTCCAACCTTCCCCTCACCTTTGTCATTTCCAGACAAGTCCCAGTAGATTTCTTCAGCCCTGCTTGACCCTCATGCAGCTCAGGCATAACCGTCTTCCATCAGTGAGGTCTAGCCGTGTTGCATAATATTGACCAAGTTCAAGCCTGGAATCCTGCATTCGCTTCCTAGTCACTCCATATCAGAAATCAATCTGTGGGTATTGAACACATGGGAATGGGAATTGATGACTGTGGAAAGAAAGAACGATGTCACGGTGATGGGACTGAATACAGAGTAAGAGGGTAATTGTGTTTACATCTTCTGGATTGGTCAGTAGAAAGCTCTTGAGACTGCACAAATACCAGCTAGGGCAAAAGTCCTACATATTTTCATGAAAAATGTCAATATGAGCAAAAGCTCTATATTTCTAATCAAAACAGTCAATAGGACACCATTTTGACGAGGGGATGCATATCATTGGTCAGTTTGAGGTTGTTTACTGCGTAAAGTTTTAATTGTTTATGAAGTGCTGTGTGGGATTGCTGTCCAATAGTGTATGTCTCAGTGGAGACTATGGGCAGAGCATCTGACCTTCTTCTAACCACACACGAATGGTAGCATGTCTAAAGTCCTATTGACAACTGTTTAAAATTTTATGTGTTTGTGGCTGACTTGCAGCAATTAATAGACTACTGTTTATAAAAGTGCCATTAAACTTTATCTATTTTGTCACACCTCAGGTAAGCTGCATTATTTATGAATGTTAACATATAGATGTTTTTATGGAAGCCTGCATGCTTCCATAAAAATAATAAGATAAACATAAAAAGTGAATGACCTTCATTCTACTTCTTGTCTCACAATTGCAACTTTATTTCTCGGAAATGTGAATTTATATTCTGCAGTTAAGACTTTACATTTCTGGATCTCACAATATTGCTAACCCTAAGTTTATTAATTGAATTGAATTTGATTTTATTCAATTTTGCACTTTTACATTTATTTATTTATTTATTTATTTATTTCCCGTTTGCTGTAAAAAAGGCGGACATTTTTTATTCTGTTTCCTTCTTTTCACAGACATCTACAAACATGTTAGCACTGTGTGTTTGTGACAGGGAAAACAGTGTATTATATCCAGAATTATCAAAAAAAAAAAGAAAAAAAAAACATTGTATCTATTGTGCAACTATTCTACTTGTGCTCTTTGTGAACCTTTTTGGGTTACCCTTTATTTTAAGATGTTGTTGTTACAGTGTAACTGGTATTACTTTAATATTAATTAACGACATGCACTTCATATAGGGTTACAGGTAGGGTTTGGTTTAGAGCTAGATGCTTAATTATGCAACTATTATTACTGTGGTATACACGCACCTACACCCTAAAGTGCTACCCCTTTTTTATATATATTATATGGCAACTGTAACTGAATTGAGATTTCTGATTGAACCTTTTTTAACTATCCATCCTCCATCAGTATACAGAGCGCAAAGGAATTATGCATTATTTCAGACTTTGACCTTTTATTTTAAGTGTGATAAATGATCCAGACTTGCTATCATGCAAAAAAAAAAAAAAAAAAAAGAAAAAAAAAAACTTAAAAATCTTATTTCCTCGTCTTCTTGGTCTTGCAAGCCTTTTTTTTTTTTTTTTTTTTACATAAACTGGACTAAAACTGTAAAAATAAAATAAATACATATACTGTATATTGCTCAGTGTGCTAGTATTCCATTCCAAACATAGACATTATAAAAAAGAGTGTAGTAATTATTTTTACTTGAGCACAGTTTTGAAGTAGAAAGTCTGAAATAATATTTTTTCGAGAAACATACTCTAATAATTCTTTAACGACTACGAAAAATACATTTTTTTTCTGTGTGCACTGACCTAGATGATTCTACCTTTGCCAAAACATGCAGCACACAACACAAACTTTGAATGACATATCCCACAATGCAATGTGCTAAATACACCAGAAGCGATAACAGCTACAATTTTTTTAACATTTTTTCTTAATGCATTACTTGACTGCCAAAAGTTAAGATACTAGA
The DNA here is from genome assembly GCA_036247105.1 of Cirrhinus mrigala. NCBI lineage: Eukaryota > Metazoa > Chordata > Actinopteri > Cypriniformes > Cyprinidae > Cirrhinus > Cirrhinus mrigala. Next base: position 5,183,389 of record CM070027.1, on the reverse strand, counting down.
TTAATTATATAAATATATTGTTTGAAACTGTATAACTACATAATGTATTCAGTTTCACATAATATCTATATATAGGATTAGGATTCAGTATGCAGTGTTGTACTGATTTGAACACTGCCAACAGATAGATAGACTGTGTGTGCTCTGAACTTGCACTGTGTCAGCAGCAATGTTCTATAATCACATTTTTGATCAGACGACAATGTAGGCAGTTATGCCAGGAAACGTTACTGCGGATGACAGTAATGCATTCCAGTGTGCATAGAGTTTAATAGCAGAGAACAAATTAAATTGTAATGAATGGGTCTCTAGCAACAGCAAATGTATGTTTTTCATCTGCTGCCATGGAGCGTTCAACATAACATACTGAAGACTTGATGATTCTCTTTTGATGCTGATGTCTTTTACTCTCTGATTCCTTTTCTCTTCCTCAAGGAAACATGAAATAGTTAGCATGCAGCTCAGCGGCACGCATGAAGAGAGGCTGCGCGCAGCCGTCTCCAGGGACTCGCTGTGGGGAAGAACCAGTAGAGCAGAACTGTCCTGTAGCATCAACCACAGACGACTCCAAACCATCCTCCATCTGGGGTCAGTAGGATCTTCCCCCTCACATACAAACATCAAGGCCACTGCCGCTTCTTGCGCTGACTCGCCTCAGCTGGAGTGATTCACTCTCTCACCCTGTCGACCCTCACCAGCATATGGGCGACGAGAGACATGACAGGCTGTGTTAAGATTAGCCCACCAATGAACGAGATAATGCTTGACCCAAGAGCTCATGAGAGCGCGTGCGAAAGACCAAGATGATGTAATATACGGGATGATGAACAGGCTTCGCATTTCCCAGCAGCCTTTGTGGGGCGCAAATGCCTGCTGGCAGTGCGATGAAATTACAGATGTTAATACAGACAAAGACAGTGAGACTGAACATTGAGGAACGAATTTACCAAACACTCTGAAAGCACCGACTGCTTTGTTGCATGGTCACATGCATCCAGTCACCATAAACTGGCCTGTTAATCATTTTGTCAAAGTTAACATCCTCGTATACACACTCTGCATTTCATTTCATTGTGCTACTCAACAATCTTTCCTAACTTATTGGAAAGAAAAGAAAAGAAGATGTTGTTCTGACAGTCAAGGGTCATTTAATAGTTATCGCATTATAATGCGATTTGTTGTTGCAGAAAAATCTAAATAAATATTGTGATTGGGTATTGATTATAACTCAATCAAACTGCTTAACCTAAACCAAAGTTCACATACAACACAATTTAAGTATGCCAGATCACTGTAGTCCATTGCAAGATGGGAAACTGCTGTTCAAATTGTGTTCAGCACAAAATGATTGTCCTGTTATTCCTGATTTTAATAATACCTAGATTTCCCATTCATAATTGGGGATACACAATAAGTCACAATATAATAAGCTTCAGTTTGTTAAAAATAAAAACACTGCAAAAGACGCAAGACATGAGCACAATGGTCATAAATGTCCATCTAGCCCGTTTACGTAGAAAAACAATGTAAAAGTACCGATCTGGAATGGAAAAACACTTTGGCCCCTATGTATACTTGGGCTGTTTTAAATATATATTAAAAGAAAGAAATGATAGATTAATGTCTTATTCTGCATGATCACATTTTATATCTTAGTCCTGCCCCATACCTAATCTTAACAACTACCTTACTAACTATTAATAAGCAGCAAATTAGGAGTTTATTGAGGCAAAATTCATAGTTATTAGTTAATAGTGAGAATTGGTGCCCAACTAAAGTTTGACCATTTGAGACTATAGACTATGTAGATTTGACTAAGTGAGACTATAGATTAAATTAATTATTTTTCTTTGCATGAGACATTTCAGTACAGAATATGCATTTCTCTTTCATCATTAACTGAAACATGCATTTGTTTCATACGTCATAGAATGGAAGAGAGGCTCTCAGAAATGTGCATCCTTTTAAATCTTTTTAATTATCCAGAGCACTTTACATAAAAATCAGACTGCAGGCTTTCATAGACAACCTATGGATGTTGGATAAGGTCTCGTTTTTTAAGTTATGTTGCAAGCCATTCACACATTGGCAATAAAAAAGCAATTAATACATGAAAATTCTCACCAGTAGTCCCTTAAGGAGAGTGTATTTTGACTTTAAAAATCTTTAAAAAAACTTCACCTTTAATTAGCATAGGTTTGATGGTTGAAAAAAAAAAAAAAAAACTTCACAGGTTGTCTGTGTAATGTCAGAACTTGTGCTTATGACAGGAATTAACACTGTGTTTATTGTACTGAATGAGATCTTTGGACTATTACAATTCTTATTGATGAGATCTGGGAAATATTTAATCTGCTGTTTCAACTGCCTTCTGATTTTTAATCAGGCAGTCTTTTAGAGTGTCGAACGAAAACTGCAGTTTGTCTTTCTTCCAATTTCCCCCAGTGTGTTTGCTCACAAAGGCACAGTTGAAGTGTGTGCAGAGCTTTAATACCATCTTTACAGAATCTGTCATTTTGAAGCATTTATAGATGCCATCCAGAATACAAGTAAAGGCCAAATTGCAGAGCCTTTCCTTGTTTAGTCTTTTTATAGTTCCACCGATTGTTGTCCTATTCCCAAACTCAAAAACATCCTAATAAAACGCAACTTCAAAACAACATTTTTGAAAAGACAGCAGGAAGCTATTATTGTACTTTCAATACTAGTTAACTTGGGGATACCTAAGGTTCAAGAAGTCCTTGAAAAAATGTATTTTGCATTGTTATACCAATGACAGAGAAATTATGACAAACTAAAAATTTTTATATTAAATATTAATCTTTTTGAGAAAATGACTGCTTTTCATCACATTTTGTTTCTGATTTAAATTAAATCTGTTCTATCTGATTTAAACTACAGTACTATGTGAAAATGACAAAGATTTAACTTTTTAAATGTTCTGTCCAGTTTAATTTATAAATAAATTGGCAGTTCTTCATTCGTATGAAAGTTTCTTTCCATTTGCCCACAAAACTGTCAAAACTTGAGAAAGACAAGCAATCTCAGGAGTCTCATTAAAGGAGCAGTGAAAAAACACTTTTCAACCATCAACTGTCCTCAGCAGCCTTTTGTCTTGGACAGCGAACCAAATCTATTCATATTTAAGGATAATATGTATATGCAAAGTCGTAAAACACAAAGTAAACAACATCACTTCTAGTCACATCTGAACTGATAATCTGTGAGTGAGAACCACAGAGATACATACTGTAAAAACAGGGGAACACTATATTCCTCAAATACTTGATTTTAGTAAACAAAAGCACTTAAAAAAGAGAAAATTCAGTTTGCATATGGGATCAATGATTATTAGCTGGGCTCTTAAGGATACTGATCGTCTTGGGTTAAAAACACTTCTGAAAATCTGTGTTCACAAATCCAGTTTTAGCATTAGTGTAACTTTGGCTTAGTCCATCAAGTTTCCACCAAAACACACACACACATACATTAGATATAGGCATATGATTATGTAACATACATTTATGGATTGAATTTTTAGCAATCAACGAATCAATCAATAAACTACCATAACTATTTGGTGATTTATTGTAACAGTGATATAACTGATATAGCTTTTATCATATTGTCCACCAATAAAGTGTAAAGCCTGGAGCTAGAGTTTGAGTTTATTAAATATGAAGGACAGTGACAGCATAGCCATGCATCAGTTTGACCTGGTTTTATGAAGGGAAATTTCATGTTTGGAAACGAACAAAATAAAATGAGATTTTCGAAAAGCTTTCTGGAAAGTTTTTGGTACTGGCAATGTGTGGTTCCTGCTACAGATATTTCAGATAAGAAAATCACAAAAACTAATCTTCTTCCTGAACACTAGCATCATTTTGGCTGCCTTCATTATATAAAATGAACTTCCTGTTGCCCATCGGCTGCAAATTTCCATTATGTCAGCACTCGTGACTCAGCCTGACTCAAATTGCCTCTCTGTCAAGAGGAACTGACATTACTCTTATCCTGCCAGTTACGCTCTTGCTCCTCTATTCCTAATCTGATGAAGGGCATTAATGGTGTCTTGGTGGTAAACAAATCTGTTTTTGAACAAATATTTAAAGTGCATTCTCATTCACTCATAATTCTCATTCACTCATAATTTAAAGACTGCAACATGAATAAATACCCAGCTGTACGAAGGGCAGTTTATTGGCTGGACCTACTGAACATGGCTTGATTCTTGTTTGTGAAAAAACTAGACAAACTAGGACCTGCTAACCACTAACAGCTGAACAAAAGAGGGCCTGAACAAAAGAATTATCCTAATGTGTCACTGTAAAAATAGCCATATAGTACATCCTGATAATAGTTAAGTCCAAAATCAAAAATCAAATCACCTTTATTTATATACCGCCTTTAACAATACAGAATTGTGACAAGGCGGCTGTACACTATTAAATAGGAAATAGTACATCAACAATGCAAAGGGCAACAGTAAACACTCAATTTTCAGGTAAAGGTAGTTAATCAAACACAATAAAATAAAATACAATATTGTGTGAAGATAAAGTGAAGATAAAGTGTCCCCAACTAAGCAAGCCAGAGGCGACAGCGGCAAGGAACCAAAACTCCATCGGTGACAAATGGAGAAAAAAACCTTGGGAGAAACCAGGCTCAGTCGGGGGGCCAGTTCTCCTCTGGCCAGACACAGAGGACTCACCAGGTCCCGTGGTCCCGTGCCGACAGCCGTCTAGGTGACGAGGTCTTCACGGGGGATCCGTCTCTGGGGCTCATCTAGTCGATGTGGTGTCCGCTGACATGCTGTAGAGGTCGTCTCTAGGTGCTGATCCACCGTCTGGGCTGGGTACGGACTGGATCTGGAAGACTGCAGTGACCATCTGATCTGGATACGGACTGGATCTGGTGGTTAAGGTGACCTCGGAATAAGAAAGAAACAGACTAATATTAGCGTAGATGCCATTCTTCTGACGATGCACTGAGTACATCGGGTGTTATGGGAAGTGTTCCCGGTTCCGGTTGACCTAATTAGTGCAGCCTAACAATCCTTTAACGGATTTGAATTATAGAAATGTGTTAATGTGTTACGTGTAAGCAAGGTTAAAGAGATGGGTCTTTAATCTAGATTTAAACTGACAGAGTGTGTCTGTGTCCCGAACAGTGTTGGGTAGATTGTTCCAAAGTTTGGGTGCTAAATAAGAAAATGATCTGCCGCCCGCGGTTAATTTGGATATTCTAGGTATTATCAAATTGCCAGAGTTTTGAGAACGCAGCGGACGTGAGGGACTATAATACGATAAGAGCTCGCTCAGGTACTGAGGAGCTAAACCATTCAGGGCTTTATAAGTAATTTGCAAGATTTTAAAATCTATACAATGTTTAATAGGGAGCCAGTGCAGTGTTGACTGAACCGGGCTAATATGTTCATACTTTTTGGTTCTAGTAAGAACTCTAGCTGCTGCATTTTGGACCAGCTGGAGTTTATTAAACGAGCAGAACAACCACCCAACCACTCAATAAAGTCCAGAAACAGTTTTGATGTTTATGATGTTGAAACTCTTATTCTGGAGTCCCTAAGTAGATCGGTAAACATGCACATTTTAATAAAGTATAAAAATACTTATTTTGGTCTTTGAATGACCATGTGTTTTTAAAAGAATCTGCTGTGTGAATAATTCAATGACTCACCTATAATATGGAAAAAACACAAAGACTGCACTGAAAACTGCATACTTCTCTATTATACAGTGGGTGAAAAACAGTATGAGAAAGAGTAATATATCTGAAATTACAATATTCATAAAACAATAGGCTGATGACCTACTATTTCCAGTAAGATTCTGAAATGTGGTTAAGGGGGTAAGTCACAAAATGACAAAATGACCATCCAGATTACATTCACACTACGCAATATATTTTTACATATTTTTTTAACGATCATAAAGTAATTACTTATCCAAAAGAAGTACCTAGATTATGCGATTTTGGATGCATCCAAACTTGTTCCTGCCTAACCCATCAAAATCTGAATTAATCTTTTTGGTAAATTGAATAAAATGATGTGAGTCCCTCCGATGAATCAAAACCACTACTTTGCAGGATGAATCATAATCATCACTTCACCATCACACTTGTCACCACCTACTGGTATGAGGATGTAACCAACCTATCAAAAGAATCAGTGAAAAAAATTAGTGAACGAATCTGAATTAATATTTTGGGTTAATGGAATCAAAACATTTATGTCAGTAGGATAAATCACTGTATTTTGGGTGTTTTGGGTCAGTGTTATAAATCAAAATCATCACTTCACCATCACACTTTTCGCCACCTACTGGTATGAGGATGTAACCTATCAAAAGAATCAGTGTCCAAATTTGAATGAATACTTTTGGTTAATGGAATCAAGCGATTTAAGTCAGTGGGATGAATCAAAATCATCACTTCAACATCACACTTGTTGCCACCTACTGGTATGAGAATGTAACTTATCAAAAGAATCAGTGAAAGAATCAGTTAACAAATCTGAATTAATATTTTTGGTTAATGGAATCAAGCGATTTAAGTCAGTGGAATGAATCAAAATCATCACTTCACCATCACATTTGTCACCACCTACTGGTATAGGGATGTAACCTATCAAAAGAATCAGTGAAAGAATCAGTGAATAAATCTGAATTAATACTTTTGGTTAATGGAATCAAAAGATTTAAGTCAGTGGGATGAATCAAAATCACCTCCTCGCTTGTCGCCATCTACTGGTGTGAGGATGTAAACTACTTAAAGAATCAGTAAATGAATTAGTCAACTAATCTGCAAGAAGCTTAAAGAATGAACTGAGAAGAATGAAAATTACCATTAAGTGCATGTACTCCAGCTAACAATGCCAAAATTAGGTTTAGGAAAGCTGTAAACATCATTGTCCCTCTAAATTAACTTGAGTACCTTAAAGCAAACAGGTTACAGGTCCTGTAGTGGCAGCTGCACCTGTTTTGCATTATTCCAAGAGCTGAATATGGGGTTGTTTACGAATGGTGATATGATGCATATGGCGTATCACAGTTTCCTGCCTTATTTCTGTCCCCTCCTTCCCTCTCTCTCTTGTTCTCATTATGGTAATACCTCTCATTAGTGTGACTTATGGGTATTGAGCAAGCTCTTTGCAATTACAGCAGTGTCTCTGAAATTAATTTGAGAGCTGGGGCCCATGACCCATTTCAGCGGACACTACCGGCCTCCCATTTCAATGAACTGGTTACATTGTTAATGGTCATCTGAGCTTCATTTCTTTTTGAGAGTCAATGAAGCAACAGATTATAAATAACGTCTGTTCACAAGGCCTTATTAATAGGATTGTAACTGGTTTTTATTATTTTCTGAATAAATTAATTAATAAATTATGAGTGGTGTTTGTGCCAAAGTCACTGCTGTAAGATTGGTACAGGCTAAGTAAAGTGCTGAGGTTTAAAAGTTTAAAAAGTTTTTTCTTTTCAGTCTTCCCCCCTTTGAGTCTGTAATCCTAAGTGTGAGTATTTCACACACACACACACACACACATATAAAATATATATATTTAGATTTGTAGATTTTCTCCTGTAACTTCAAATCGTGCTTTAAATTTACACTTACTAAAGTAGCTTGCCAATTGCATAATCACTTAATAATTTATCATTTTCTCACATAATATAAATGGGTCTATATACAGCACATTCTTCTTTTAGGAAGAGGGTACCCATTATTAAATTAAGAGGTCCTTGATATCAAAATGTTTAAAAACTAACATATGGAAAGATGTTGTTTATTGTTGGAGTTTATAGAAGCACATTTATATTTGAGTAATAAATTACATCCTGTGACTGAAAGGAAACAGTTTCATTAAAGGAGCTCAGGGGGGATAAAACACTTTAAAGTGTAATTTACTGAGATCTCACCTCACCATGCTGAGGCAGTGAACTGCATCAGAATCAATTTCCAAGTTTTGACTCGCTGAGGCAAATGAGTCTCTAGTGCAAAGCTCAATTCAAATAGAGAATGTATTGCGAAGTGGAGGGAAGTTTTGTGCTGAACTTGAAGACAAACATTGAGGTTGGGGAAAAGTAGGCCATTATAATAACTGAACACCAGATGGGTGAGACATAAATCATACCACTTAAATAGGAATGTAAATAGAGACAAAAATGATTCACACGGGCGACACGTAAAGGCCAACAGAAAATAGAGCTGATTTGTGTATAGGTACCAGACTATCGCTCACCACAAACACAATATGAACCGAAATATGCTACTATAATTGGAAGTCTAAAGAAAAAAAAAAAAAAAAACTTCCATATTTTACTTGTAGATAGGTTGGAAACTGGATACAATGTTACTATAGCTTAGCCTATAGGGCTCAAAGTTCTTGATCATATATCTTGGTGTTAAGAATTGTAAAAGGGAACTTAAAATGAAAAATGAAGTCACAGTCAGGTATGAAGGTGTAATTGTGAGAAACAGTCACGTTATGAGATATAGTGTCAAGTGATACTGTGACATTAAAGTGATAGTTCACCCAAAAATGAAAATTCTGTCATTAATTTCCTATCCTCATGTTGTTCAAGACCCGTAAGACCTTTGTTCATTTTCGGAACACAAATTCATATTTTTGATGAAATCTGAGAGTTTTCTGACCCTGGAAGTTACATTGCTGTCTATGCAGGGTCAGAAAGTTCTTGGATTTAATTAAATATATCTCAGTTTGTGTTCTGAAGATGAATGAAGGTCTTACAGGTTTGGAACGACATGACGGTGAGTAATTAATGACAGAATTTTCATTTTTGGGTGAATGTAAAGTTTTTAAGTGGATTTTTGGGATTCCTACAAGCTGAAATTGTGAGAAAAATAAATAAAATCACATTATGAGATGTGAACTCACAATTACAAAAGGGAAGATGCTATTAACACTAAGTGAAAATAGCATATTTTCTTAGCGATGGATGTTATTTACACTAAGTGCAAATAGTAATGGATTCTATTTACACTACGTGAAAATAACAGTATTTTTTAGTGATATGCTATTTACATGAAGTGCAAATAGCTATAGGTTCTATTTACACAATGTTAAAATGGCAGGATTTTCTGCTATTAATACTATTTATTGCAAATAGTGGCAATTATCTGCACCTCAGTATTCTAGTACATTATAAAACAGTATGAAATAATAACGTATTGAGTGTAAATTGTAATTTTAATTTAGATTATTAAATCCATACCACCTTATTGGGACAATAAGGCCCTCCCTACACCTATCCTAACCCTACACTATACTTTATTTTCAACTTTTTGATTATTTCCTTCATTTTATTGAAAATAAATGTCTTTCCGGTGTGATATGAGATTTGAAAAGGGAAAAAAAAAAAGTTTGATAAAGCAAAAGGCAGATTCAAACTGGTGAATTGCGTCAAAGCTACTATGGCACACGCTTTACTCTTTACGGCACCGGAGGTAATGTTTGACAATCGTCTTTTGTAGTGTTGACTACCCAATCACACGTTGGTGGGCGGAGTTAGTGAAAATAGCTTCTGCCAACAAGACAGGCTATTTGCACTTAAATAGACAGTGTAAATAAACGCTCCATAACAATAAATAAATAAATCTATTTTTTTTAACACGTTACAATTTACAATTACAGTGCGACATTTAAAATTGCATCACATGTGTATAAACAATTAGCATTTGGATGCAATTGTATTGATACATACTGTATATATATATGACAACTTTTTTTTTTTTTACCTTGCAATGTCACCTTATCCAACACTAATGGCCAATTCATAGGTATTTTTACTGGGTGGCTAATTTGTACAATTTGCATGACCTCATTTGTATGATTTTGTACAATTTCTGTGACTGTTAAGTTTAGGGGCAGGGTTAAGTTCAGTTCTTCATATGAATTCCTACGAATTTGCCACCTAGTATGTACGTTTTTTTTAAAAATCGTATTAAATATGGAAAAGTGAAGTCATACAAATTAGCCACCTTGTCAATCTTATATCTTATGATTTTATTTTTCTGAGATGAGTGTTAGACGTTTTAGCAGACATACAGCAAACCTAATGAAATGAAAATATTCTTCATACAGAACATGTAACTGTTCCATCATATTATTCATTTATAGATTCAGCAGACACTTATCCTACTCCTTATTTATAGCTTGCTTCCTAATCTAGTTGTCAAATAAACTGGGCATTATGCATTATGAATATTGCTTACTTTTTGATGAATTGCTTCAATTAAGTCACTTTGGATAACAGTATCTTCTAAATGCACAAACGTGTGTGTATGTGATACAGTATGTTATCATGTATATGTTCTCAAACCAAGATATCAAGATGATGGAACAGTTACATATTCTGTTAGAATAATGTTTTAGTTATTAAGTTTGCTAGAACATCTTCTAAAACAAGCACTCATCTCAAACATTTTGCCACTCAAGCTTCTTCTGTTGACAGCCAAAGCTGACAATATCTTAAATTTTTAACTCAAGTTCAGTTGCTTCTGACTGTTTTTGACAAATAAATGCTTTAGTAAATGGAACATTCATTTTGATGCATATTTTAGCAGACTGTAATTACACTGGTGCATATATCATGCTTTATTTTTATAGGCAATACAGTGAGAAGACAAATATGCAGGCATAAACACAATTCTAATATCCCATAATTTTAAATAAAGCCTCATAAGCTGTCAGCTGTACACCAGGAGGTTTGAGCTTCAAGCATAAACTTTGATGGATATCTCCTACTTTAAAGGCTGTATAATTGAAGCAGTGCATCCTTAATGTTTAAGAACTGCCCCAGCAGAAATATGAGAACACTGTTTATGGTAAATGTCCACTAGGATCTAGTGTGTATAGCATTGATCCTTGCTTTGACTATCAGTCTTGAAGCAAAAGTGCCACTTGGGAGTGCTTCACATCTAGTCTGTTTTATGTCATGGTTTGTACAGTCCCAGCATGTGGTATTGGTTCAATTTGTACATGTCTCATGTAATCATATCACAGAAATGTTCCCATGCTATAGACCTTAGTCAGGGTAGCATCATATTTAATTTCTGACAGGAATGAAAACAAAGCTGCAAGGAGTACAGAGTGTTTAAGGGATTGTACTGTTGTTTAATAACAGGCTGACAAAATGTCTTCTCAAAAAAAAAAAAAAAAAAATAGTATCACTTTAAAAAATAGTAGCATTTTAGAATTCAGTAATTATGTTGCTAGGGCTCACAACACAGATGGAAAAAAAAAAAAGATTGCACTACCTGTAAATATTTAAATATTCATAATAAAATAAGCATATTATATTTAAGCATATTATAGATTATATATTATAGAAATGCATGTTTCACTGTTGCATTTAAGAATTTTCATGTTATCAGTCAAAAGTGAGTGTCAAAGTAATCAGCTCTGTGATAACCTTTGTGAAAAAGAAGTACACTTTAGCATAATTTCAAAAAGAGTATTTATTTTGGAAATAACATCCTTTAATAGTAATATTTTAAGACACTTAATTGCATGTTATTTACAATTAAATGAAAAAGTATTACAGTTTAAATCTAGTTGAGTGTGCTTTTTGAACCACTTAAGTGTGACATGAGTACACCTTTATATGTAATTTCATAACTATTTCAGTGTCTTTGAAATATATACTAAATCAAATATACTTTAATGTAATTTCTATTGAAAATTTGTGTAATGTATTTAAATACATTTATAACTACACATGTATAATATGGAATTATCCCAATTTAGTACGTTCAATATATATATTAAAGTTAAAGTACTTCACATGTGCTTTACTTTGTTAGTCAACACATCAAAATAAGTGCACTTCTTTAAAAACATTTACACTCAAAAAAAAAAAAAAAAAAAAAAAAAAAAAGATTCTACAACTCTGTTCAGTTTTTTTAAAAAAAAAAAAAATTTCATTTAACACCATTGTGCTAGGTTTCCCATTTAAACAATTGCATTGTGTTAAACTAACTTAAAACAGTTGTGTTTTGGTTCAACTCAATATTTTCAGTTTGAAAGCACGTTTCAATTAAGTAGGCCAAAAATAACATTTGATGTTTGCTCAATTTACTTAAATTAGGTTAATCCAACACAATTTTTTTTTTTATAATTTTAATTAATTTAAGTTGAGAGTACATACATTTTACTTGTGTAACTAGTGGATTTCCCATTCCCATCATGCTTTGCACAGGGCTGGATAAGAAGAGTAAATGTTGAAATAACATTTTATTTTATGATTTTTTTTTTTTCTTCTTCTTTTTTTTTTTTTAAGATGATAAAATTGGGAGACTTGGTAATGTTTAATGTTCTTTTATGTTTGTATTTAAAGCAGTTTCTGGTATGTTAGTGTTTTGGGTACCACTGTGGTGAAGTGTAGAGCATGTGGGTTAAGGACCTGCTAATGTGTTAAACTTGTTTTAATAAAATAAACAACTACTTTGGGTATTCTGTGGATGTAACAAAGCCATCTTATGGCTAATGCTACATGCACTTGCATTTTTTCTGACTTGCACTCTCAGACCTCCACTCTCAGACAACAGCACTTCCACAAGTGACGTCTCTTGTGGTCTTTCTTATTTTATTTTATTTTTATTTATTTATTTTTTTAAATTGAATCTCTCAACATTTTACAACAGTAGACAGATGCTGAAGACAAGAAAAAAGAAACTAAATTACAATGTCACTTGCAATTGCCACTTGCACTCTCTGCTACCTGCGACATCACTTGCAATACACTCAAATTGTGCGTGTTGCCAGTGGAGACAAGACGCTCTGGTGGTTAAACGATTAAAACTAATTTAATAGCATAAGTACAGGGTCGTGCATGTCATCTGTAGGAGATAAGGAAAAAGCCTGCAAATCCATGGCCATAGAACAGCACAATATGAATGCAGTGCGCAAAGTCTCCCGTTAAGCGTTTTCCTCCTGTAGAAAACCATTAACACTTAATATTAATATATTAAGATGCTGTGCTATTAAAAGATCAAATTCGATACACAGTTTATTAATATAATGTAGGCAACACAGTGTTCTGCAAAACGATTCATAATGTGGCATAACGGATTAAGATGATAAAGACTAGCCTACAGACAGTGCCGGCCTGTAGGTTTGTAGGACCCTAGGCAAGATAAAGAATGGGCCCCACTAGTGTAAAAAACTGTCATAGAAATTTGACGAGTGAAGAGAAAGTACATAACATGACTATTTCAATATTTAAGTGTGAATGTGTATCAACTGAAACACATTCAGCAAACACATGTAAAAATATTTATACTAATAAAAAAAAAAAAATAGGAGTGCAAGTGAGTTTGAGTAAACAAAAACACATGCATCACAAATAAATAAAATATAAAGAAAGTATACACAAAAACTAAATAAAATAAACAGAGCATAAACAAAATAAACATAGGCCGACTGATATTCATAAATGCAATAAATATAATGTATATAGCAGTCAAAACATACTTTTTTCCAGCTCCGGAAAGATATCGTTTGGATTCTATTTCTACCACAACTTCACTTTAATCTCTCTATCATACTTTCATTTCAAATAATTTAAAAATAGCATTAATGTGTAACAAGACTTAATTTGAAGAGATTATTCTGAGAGGCAATATTAAGTGAATTCAAAAATCTGAACCGTAACAACAAAATCTGAACTGTAACAAGAAAGGTTTTCAAAAATGACCAAAAATGATAAAGAACATTGAGTTTGTTGTGCTTGATTGTAGGGCTGCACAATTGTTGTTTTTATTAACATGACTAATTCTGATTATTGTTATTATTAAATAAAAACATTAAACAAAACAATAATTATTGCTAATGATTATCAATATATTTTGCAACTGCAGCATGACCTGTTAGCATGCAAGAGGACTAACTATAAATGTTTAGAAAGGTATAAGTGTGTATTATAATATTATGATTAAAAATCAAAAAAAAAAAAAGAAAGAAAGAAAGAAAAGAAAGAAATTGGTCAGAAAATCTCATGCATTCACTGAGAGAGAGGGAGAAAAACTCCTAAACTCCTAAGGTGTCCTGAGCATTAGTGAGTGCACACATGTAATATAATATTTCATTCTTCTTCTTCTTCTTCTTTTAGTTTTATGGTGGATTACTTATGTGCATACTGCTATAATGTTTCTTTCATATAGGGAATTCCTAATATGGACGAAGGAATGCACTTTCGCGTAGCTGAATAAAACTCAGATAGACATTTAACTGATAAAACATGGAGATATATCTGTAAGATTGCGACTAAATGCTTTCTCTCTGTTTTTCAAGCCACATCAGGTATTTTTATATGAATAAACTATAGATGCAATGCAATGCTAATCAACAGCCTTTATCACTATATAAAATAATGATTTTGCCTCATTCTGGGATGTGAAACCACGTAAGATCACAAAAGGAAGTTATTTTAAACACTCAACTGATGTTATTAAATGAATTTGGAGCTAAAAATAAATAAATAAATTAAAATAAAATGTTCTCAATACACAGCAGGTTTGTAAACAGACTCAAACCTATGCAAAATCCGTGCACGCGTTCTACTGAGGTGAATTGTTTTCTTTTTTTTTTTTCTTTTTTTTTTTTTTTTCATACGTTCAAAACATTTGCCGCACTGTACAGCCCTGGTGCATCACCCTAGTTATGTAGTCAGAAGGTGCGAACGGCTTGAAGTTGCGCAGCGCACATCGATTTTAACCACGGATCTTTCTGCGCAGCGTCGCTTGAAGTCGAACGCACCTAAAAATCCGATAGACTCTATGCACGAACGCTGCCGAGGTATTTCCGGTAGAAGCTCCGTCAGCCTATTATTTTTCCCATAAGAGTGGGTGCAACCATTTGTACAATTTTTGTGTCTGGCTTCCGGTCTCATCCACTTCCAGCTATATTTAGCTGCACAAAAAGCTCGTTTGAGTGCTTGATAATGCAAGCTGGTGTGTCTTTCCATATTGTTTTAATGTATTATCTTAATTATGAACACACTGGTTTGTAGTGCAAAACTGTTTACTGCACTTCGATATTCTTCTCGTTATTTTCCTATGGCGGATTATGAACCGGACGTCTAACACATTACCAGAAAACAGCTTACTTCCGCATTGAAAAATAAGGTGGATAGCGAAGTGTACTAGCTGTCATTTGACAGCGATTTATAATTTAAGTATTACATATAGTATTATATATTTATACATTATAGTAATTACCAGAATGGCCCATTAGTGAAAGCTTGGGCAAAGGATTAAAGACAAGATAACATTTGTTGGAGATTGATGATTTTAGATTTATTTTCGTAATAAATAATATGAACATGTATATTTTATACAATGTTGCCTCCACTGCAGGAATGTAAACTTGTAAATATAAATAGTTGAACTTTTGCACTGCAGTACTGTAAACGTAAATATATAAATAACTCGAAACATTTGTATTGCAGTAATGCAAACATGTAAATATATATATATATATATATATATATATATATATATATATATATATATATTATATATATATATATATAACTTTGAACAGATGCACTGCAGTAATGTAAACATATAAATATAAATAACTTTGAACATTTGTACTGCAGTAAAGTAAACATAAATATAACTGAACATTTATAATGCAGAAATGTAAATATGTAAATACAAATAACTGTGATACAGTGTTAAACATTTCCTGTACAGTGATGTTGTGTAAATACAATTTTAAATGATTATTTGTCTTGTTTTTTGTTTTTTTTTTTCTTTTTTTTTTGCGTGTTTTCTACACCTGTAGGCAATGAAATGAAAATAAATTGAAACCAAACCAGTAGGTGGCAGCAAATGGCTGTTTGAATAAGTGAGTTCAACAGATTCGTTCAAACAGCTGATTCATTTAGAAACGAGGCAAGCAACTGCCTTTATGAACGGATTACTGAATTACTGACTCACTTGATTTGTTAAAAAACGTGAATTCATTCAGTAACGAAACACCGCTGTGTTGCTCAGAGACACAAAACAGGCTGCACAAGCAACATCTGGCACAACCATAGACTGTAAAAAACATGGACGTCGTGTCCGTGACGTCACCCGTAGGTTTCTGAAGATCATTTTTGAAGCTCTTAGTGAGTGGGAGTCAGCCGTCGCCATCTTGGAATCGTGTCATTGCACGTCACTCCCGGATAATCGAAAATGGGCAAATAGGCAGGACGTGGGTTGAGCTGGTTGCTGAAACCACGCCCGCCTAGCGCGACGGTGGTGACAGCAGCGGCAATTCACCTGTCACTTAAGTGGCCACGCCCTAAATTATGCAGAACTTTAAGGCTTAATATAAATTAAACGGATGAGTTATAAAAAAAAATTCACCCCCCTCACAGTTGACATGAAGGGCAAAATTAGCTATATAGACCAAAACCACTTTTTGAACCAGGCTGTAAACATATTTTTTTCCGCTGTGAAGTTGGGCATTTTAACATGGGGAGTCTATGGGATTGACTCCCATTTGCAGCCAGTCTCTAGCGGCCAGTCGATGAATTGCAGTTTTAGTCACTTCCGTGTTGGCTTCAAGAGGGAGACTGGGAGGTTGCCACTTGGGCACAACACAGGTCGATCGGTGCATCTCTATTTAAAACTTTAACTGCTTAGCTAAAGTCTTGATTGTGTCCTCCTACTCCCAAACTATGTGGCTTCTCTGACTTCCTCTCCTGTCACCTGATCCTTACTAGAAACTGAGATATTACTTATAGTTAGTAACGTTCATGAAGTAAATCCAAAATGTATATTAATAAAAAAAAATCACGTAAGATGCATAAAATGTAACTAGATAGATAAATAAATAAATAAATAAATAAATAAATAAATACAAATAATGCAAAGACATATATAAATGTTTTTTCATCCTGAAATGTGAGGCAAATGTTGGATCACAATAATTAGGAACCACAGTTTCCACAAACCCCTTCACTCGATTGGGATGTTCTCTTTTTTTCTGGACAGCAAGGGCAGTGACTGCAACATCGGGCCTATTTTGCAGTATTAAACACATATTTATACCGATTTCATCATGCTCTGAAAATTCTTCAAAAATAACACAAATAAAACAGCCTTCTCAGCTGCCATAGTTGCAACTCTTGCGTCATCAGAACAGGGTGTTCAACTCACCACCGTTTCTGTTTGAAAAATGCTTTGCAACGTTTTGTCAGGGCTGAACGCAAGGCAGGTCTGAGAGTGCATGTCTGAAAGTGCATGTCTGCAGCCAGACCCTTCTCAACAAGTCATTTTTTGAGTGTAGAAGGATTTCTGCCTAGTTATTTGTTTTCCAGTTAAATGTTTTAGTTTGAGTTCAACAAGCATAAAATAATCACTTCATAAACGTATCAATTTGAGTTGGCCCAACTCAGTTACATTTCATTGCATGAATTTGTTTTTTGGGGTTACACATATTTATTGGATAAAATAAATTGACTCCATCCAATGTTTTTTTTAAATATTATTATTTTTTTATTTTTATTGATGTATTTATGTAATGAGGACTCAGAAAGCGTGTAAGATCCAATTGCGAGCTTTATTAACAGATCGTAGTCAAGACAGGCAGGGTTGATAACCAAACAAACAGTAATATCCAAGGCAAGGCGAGAGCGTAAATCCAATAAACAGGCGGAGTCCAAAACCAGAGAGAGCAGTCCAAAGTAACAAATGAACAAGGCTATGAAACGAGGCAAAACTATGGCAATGAACTAGGCAAAACTATGGCAGAAAACAAAGACAAAACTATGACCATGAAACAAAACCGAAACAATCAAAACAGGGCAATGAAAACAGGGAAAACGCTTTGTAGAGTCTGCAATAGCAAAACAATACTTCGCGAGGGCCTGTTTGGCATGGCCTGCCTTTTATGGCTGCCAAACAGGAAGTTACCAGCGAAGCAGCAGAGGGAGCAGCAATAGTCAGTCAGTTGGTGACTGACTACAGTATCCCCCCACCTAGGAGCGACTCCTGGCGCTCAAACAACAACAGTCCAGGAGGGTGGGGGAGCAGAGGCAAAACAGGGGGTGGGACGGAGGGCCAGGTCCATGTAGAGGAAGTGGGCCTGGATCGTGGAGCAGGGACAGACAGTGAAGCACTGGAGGACCTGGACCATGAAGCAGTGGCAGACAGTGAAGCACTGGAGGACCTGGACCGTGGATCTGTGGCAGATAGTGGAATCCTGGAGGGCCTGGGCCGTGGAGCTGTGGCAGACAGTGGAACACTGGAGGTCCTGGGCCGTGGAGCAATAGCAGACAGTGGATCCTTGGAGGACCTGGGCCGTGGAGCAATGGCAGACAGTGGAACACTGGAGGGCCTGGGCCGTAGAGCAGTAGCAGACCGTGAAACACTGGCGCAGGGAGAGCCGGTAGCCATGGCGGGGCAGGCAGAGCAGGCAGCCATGGTGGAGCAGGCAGAGCAGGCAGCCATGGTGGGGCAGGCAGAGCAGGCAGCCATGGCGGGGCAGGCAGAGCAGGAAGCCATGGCGGGGCAGGCAGAGCAGGCATAACCGGGAGCCATTGCAGGGCAGGCAGAGCAGGCAGAGCAAACAGGAGCAGAGATATCTATAGTGGAACTAGTGACATCCACAGCAGAGCGGTGTGTACAAGGACGACCACCTTGGCCGTGGCATGACAGGCAGAGAGTTCATGGTAGGCCTTCTTGGCTGTGACATGGTGGTCAGAGAGTTCATGGTAGGCCTTCTTGGCTGTGACATGACAGGCGGAGAGTTCATGATTGGCCTTCTTGACCATGACATGACAGGCAGAGGGTTTGTGATAGGCCTCCTTGGTCGTGACAGGACAGAGAGAGAGTTCATAGGAGGACGCCGCGGCATGGGCGCAGATTCTTGGGCAGACATGACAGTGAGTTCATAAATAAACGCCACCTCCTTTGGAGGATCTACAGTGTGCGCTGACACCTCTGGAGGTATAGGCGCGAACTCATGGACAGTCGAGCCCTCTGGAACTGACTCGTGGACAGACGAGGCCTCTGGAGCAGACTCGTGGACAGACGAGGCCTCTGGAGCACAGTGTGCAGCCCACACACTAAAAATGGCAACGGCCATTACAGGCAGCACAGTGGATAGTGGGATGTCTGTTGGCCTTGAGGGTGTGGATGCTGTGCACTTGTGGCTTGGGAATGTGGGCTCTGCGTGGCTTGGGTCAGTTGATACATGATGAGGATCTAGAAGGTCAGAGGGGACCTGGTTAGGTTCTGACAGGACAGCAGTTTCTTGAATTGACTCAGGGAGGCCTGCTGTGGCCGGACTTGACTCAGGGAGGCCTGCCGTGACTTGACTTGACTCAGGGAGGCCTGCCGTGACTTGACTTGACTCATGAAGGTCAGCTGTGGCTTGACTTGGCTCATGAAGATCTGCTGTAACTTGGCTTGGCTCCTGAAGATCAACTATGGCTTGGCTTGGCTCAGGAACAACAGCTGTAACGTGACTTGACTCAGAAACAACATGGCTTGACCTGACCCTGGAACTTGACTTGACCCTGGAACTCGACTGGACTTGGAAGCCTGACTGGACTTGGAAGCTACAGCTGTAGCTTGGTTTGACTCTGGAGCGGCAGCTGTAGCTTGACTTGACACAGGAACGACGACCGTAGCTTGACTTGACTTAGAAACTTGACTTGACTCGGGAAATGCAGCTGTAAATCGACTTGACTCTGAAGATGCACCTGCAGCTTGACTTGGCTCTGCGGCTTGACTTGAATCAGGGGTAGCTGCCGTGACGTGAGGGAGAGCCATTTTAGCTGCCCATACTGCCATTAGGGGTGAGTCCAGCACGTGGGCCATCATGAAGCGTGGCTTGGAGACAGCGACCATCTTGTGGAGTGGCTCTGGGATGGCAGCCATCTTGTGAACTGGCTTAGGGACGGCAGCCATCTTGTGGACTGGCTCTGGGAAGGCGGCCATCTTGTGCACTGGTTCTGGGATGGTGGCCATCTTGTGGACTGTCTTGGAGATAGCAGCCATCTTGTGAGCTGGTTGTAGGAGGGTAGCCATGACAGGTGCAGACTCTGGACGGGCGGCCATGACAGGTGCAGACTCTGGACGGGCGGGCTTGACGTGAGCAGGCCCTGGAGCGGCAGGCTTGGTGTGAGCAGGCCCTGGAGCGGCAGGCTTGGCGTGAGCAGGCCCTGGAGCGGCAGGCTTGGCGTGAGCAGGCCCTGGAGCGGCAGGCTTGGCGTGAGCAGGCCCGGGAGCGGCAGGCTTGGCGTGAGCAGGCCCTGGAGCGGCAGGCTTGGCGTGAGCAGGCCCTGGAGCGGCAGGCTTGGCGTGAGCAGGCCCTGGAGCGGCAGGCTTGGCGTGAGCAGGCCCGGGAGCGGCAGGCTTGGCGTGAGCAGGCCCGGGAGCGGCAGGCTTGGCGTGAGCAGGCCCTGGAGCGGCAGGCTTGGCGTGAGCAGGCATGGCGTGAGCAGACTGTGGCTTGGCAGACGTGACGTGAGCAGGCTGTGGCTTGGCAGACGTGACTTGAGCGGGCTTTGGCTTGGCAGGCTTGGCATGAGAGGTTTCTGATGCAACTTGAATAATCCCAGACATGACTTGAGCAGGTCTTGGCTTGGCAGGCTTGGCATGAGAGAGCTGTGGCTTGGTGGATGTGACGTGAACAGGCTGTAGCTTGGCAGACGTGACATTAGCAGGCGCTAGCTTGGTGATTACTGGAGGATCACGAGGTCCCTCATCCACGATCCCCACAGTAAATGACGATCCCGCAAGCAACAAAGCACAGTCAATATATTGTTCCAGTGACCAGTGAATTTTACCTCCAGGCAGGCCAGAATGAATGGGGTCATTAAGTCCCGCTCTAAAAATGTCCTTGAGTGCCACATCATTGAAAGCCACAAGGTGACACAGTCCACAAAACTCCACAACATAATCTTCAATACAGCGGTTACCTTGGCGGAGGCTGAAGAGGCGTGATACCGGGTCCATGATGATCTGTGTTTGGAAGCCGCTGGATCTTTGGGTGGCGAAGTATTCTGTAATGAGGACTCGTAGGAAGCGTGTAAGATCCAATTGCGAGCTTTATTAACAGATCGTAGTCAAGACAGGCAGGGTCGATAACCAAACAAACAGTAATATCCAAGGCAAGGCGAGAGCGTAAATCCAATAAACAGGCGGAGTCCAAAACCAGAGAGAGCAGTCCAAAGTAACAAATGAACAAGGCTATGAAACGAAGCAAAACTATGGCAATGAACTAGGCAAAACTATGGCAGAAAACAAAGACAAAACTATGACCATGAAACAAAACCGAAACAAAGAAAACAGGGAAAACACTTGGTAGAGTCCGCAATAGCAAAACAATACTTCACGAGGGCCTGTTTGGCATGGCCTGCCTTTTATGGCTGCCAAACAGGAAGTTACCAGCGAAGCAGCAGAGGGAGCAGCAACAGTCAGTCAGTGGGTGAGGGCTCCCTCTGCTGGCGTGGCGTTACAATTGATTTATTTTGTAACATGTAACATGTTAAGTAACATGTACTTTAAGATAATTTGAATTATTTTTAATTAATTATTGTAATTTGAAATTATTACAAAATGCACTTTTTAAAGTGTAGATAAGTGTGCTATGAAACAGTCATGAAGGTGTACTCTCTTTGACTACAATTAAGCGGCCTTTTATATTATCTTCAAGTACTGTTTTTTTTTTTTTTTTTTTTTGTTTGTTTGTTTTGTTTTTTTGTTTTTTTTGTTAATGCACCACAAGTGCACATTCAATACAGTTATGTGCACTTCCTCATTTTGGAATTGACAAACTCTACTGAACTAAACTGAAAGAACATCAAACTAAATTTAGTTGAATAATGACACTGTTGTCTTATGTAAAGCTGCTTTATAGCTGAATCCAATTCATTTTGCAACTGATGAACTTATCAACACTGTCATTTAACTGAATCAACACTGAACTAAATTTTGCTGAAAAATGACAGTTGTCTTACGTAGAGCTGGAATTGAAATAATTTCACCACTGATTCATTTTGCAGCAAAGCTGCTTTAAAACAATTTGTATTGTATAAAGAGTTATACAAATAAGTGTAACTCAACTTCTTTATCACAAAGGAACACAAATCATGCATTCAATTAAACATTCAAAATGATCCTGTAATTAAGCATTATTAAGGCAATGATTAGAGAAATTATTAAAATTATAAATATGGGTAAGTTTAGGTTGAGGGTTAGCACCTAATTAATAAATTAAGAACATGGTTACATACATATGTAGGCAAAGGACTGTAAAATACAGTGTTACTATGAATTCTTATGGAATGACACTAGTAACAGCTAAAGTAATTACAATATACACACATCAAAGTCCTGATCTCCCTGCCAGAATTTATGCTGGGATTTCTGACCATAGCTACATTATCTACCATGTGGGTGTGTATGTATGTATGTATGTATGTATGTATGTGAGTGTATATATATTGACAGGTGTGAATGCATTTGGTTGTTGAAGCCATGTCAGTTTTAGAAAACGAAAATGAATGAATGAATGAATGAATGTGTGAGAGCATGCGTATCTCAGTAGCCAGATTCCACAGTGCTGCTTCAACAAAATCTTCAACAGTGTCTCTTCAGCAAGTAGACATTCAAACTGGCAGAAATGAAACTCAGTGTTCAGCACTGCATACTGAAGTGCATCACACATGCTGCATACCAATACCTATATATATGCGGAAAAACAGTATGTCAAAAAGAGTAGTATGTCTGAATTCATAGTATTCAAAAACAGTAGACATTGCCCGGATGACCACGGTAGCAGATTTGTGAAGAGCAGTGAAGAGATGACAGTCAGAAAAACAGTCAGGTTCCGGAAGTAAAAAAAAAAAAAAAAAAAAAAGGGAAATTGATTTTTAACTATTCTAACTTACAAACCACAAAGACAGACCTGTCTGTGAGCTCTGAGTTTGTTAATCAATAATATATGCAGTTATTATATGCATTATTTCAACTTAAATAATTGTGTTTAACACTGGAATCCCTGGTGAAAAACTACATTTCCCATGATACTGTAAAGAAAATTCCACCAATCAAATCGCACCAAACGAACTCTGAGCTCCGCCCACTCCCATGAAGCACTGCAAATGACTTAATTGAGTCGGTCTCCCACGTTCTAAAAACACTTACATATTTGAATATATATTTAGGGCGCGAGCACTGCAGTACGAGGACCCTATTGGAATTGCTCCGTTTATTCTTCTTCTTCTTCTTCTTCTTCTTCTTCTCCAAAATGAAAAGTCTTTTTGTGGGCCTAAACATGCTCAAAAACTCATGAAACTTTGCACACGCGTCAGACCTGGCGAAAATTTACATCTGATATGGTTTTCAGAAGTGGGTGTGGCAAAATGGCTCGATAGCGCCACCTATAAAATTTCAACGGAGTGCGCCTTGAGCTACGTTTCACGTACATGTACGAAACTCGGTACACACATGTAACACACCAATACCTACAAAAAAGTCCCTTGGCACAACATCCGAAACCCAACAGGAAGTCCGTTATATTGAATTTCCTGTATGATTTTTGTGCCGTTTTTGCCATTTTCAGGCCTCGTACTTTAACGAATTCCTCCTACAGTTTTATTCCGTGTTATCATAAGGCCTTTGCGATGCTAAATTGCGAAGATCTAGAGTTTTCGTCGAGGGGCGTGTCCGTGGCGGCCTGACAAATATCGATGTTTCGCCATGAAAAAGGAAGTTGCTAGCATCACGCTAGAATCATGCTAAAACATGCTAGCAGCATATAGCTAAGAGCGAAAGCATGATATTAATACAAAGAAAAAGGAAATTGCTATAACTCATGCATACAATGTCTAATCTGCCCCAAACTTAATATTCAACATGCTACAAACATAGTAAAGCAAGCTAGCAGCACTTAGCTAATATGCTAAAGCATGCTAATAATACAATGAAACAGGAAGTTACTGTAACTCAGGCATACAATGTCCAATCTGCCTCAGACTTAACATGTTTGATAAGAGCCCTGGTCTGAACACATGCCCATGCCCATATTTAGTTATAGTCATAGCGCCACCTGCTGGCAACAGGAAGTGACGTTTAATACTGTTATGGATGCCTAGCAACATTTTAAAAAGAATCAACAAATGTTAAATAGGGTAGCAATATGTTAGAAACATGCTAAAACATGTTAGCAACACTTAGCTAAGTGCTAAAGCTTGTTATTAAAGATTGGATGTCTATTTGTTTTACGGAGACACATTTATGTAAACAGGCCCAAACAAACAAAATAAAATAAAAAGATAAGCTCTTAACACAGCAAATAAACAATGACAGCACACACACCATAAATAAAGCAGGCAAACTACTCCAAACCAATTATCTTAAATCAGGAACCACATAATTTATGCATGCTGCAATGTATGTTGGGAGCTGGAGGTCCCTTAACAAATCAGCAACTTTGTTCAATGAAAATATTTCACCAGACAACTCTGTTGAGACAACATTTAAGGGAATATTGCCAGTCTTAGTATCTGTGACTCAAAAAGCCTCATATGCTGGATAAAACGCAATTGCTTTTTTTATAGGAAGGATTTTGAATGGCAACAGAGAGCAAGTTTCAGCCCTCTCAGAAAGATTTTCTGCTTCCTCATCAAAATGAACAAAGAGGATCTGTTTATAGCACATTTACCCATTTCATGTTTATTTATCCAACTGCCATAGCCTCAAGAGGGTTAGAACAAAAAAGCTAATTTGTTAACATCACAGCGACTTTATCAATCTCATTAGGCTGATAGGCCAAAAGCAATAAAGAGACATGATCGCTGAGCAAAAAGTGACCCAAAAGCAATTATGACTGAACTTTCAGCATCGCCCTGCTTTGTTTGAAACCCTGCAGCCTCATAGAGTCCAATTATAGCATCTCCTAAGTACGTGTTTATGTGTGTGTATGGATATTCCCCTGGTAAATTGACCACTGCTGGTCTCCGAAACCAGTTTTGGAGTGGAACATTTATGCTGGTCTAAGCTGCACACTGCTACATAATGAGTTCCGTTTAAGTTTGTTTGGTCAGTTTGATGCTCTTGATTATGCAGTGTGTCTAGGTAGGACTAGTATCACACCACAGTGAGGTCTCCCTCCAGGACTTCCCCTCTGGGTAACCAAAAGCGTTGCAGACTAGTTTCATCTCATTATAAATCAGCCATGCTTGCACCTGCTGTAACACTTTCAATTAGAAAGGCCAAAGTCACAAAGCCCAGACACTGACCTTATGCATACAGTACAAACACATCACAATACTGATGACTCACCCAGTTTGTTTATGCATTCTGCATTTTAAAACTTTATTTAGTGTTATTATACTAGTCTGAGGGCAGCTTCACAACACTGACCTGAAACTTAAAAGAAATACGGAAAATTAAGAGACCCTTTTTTTTTTTTTTTTTTTGGAAATTTGGACAGCAATGTAGTCATTAATTAGGCACTACAAAAGAAATGAGAAATGGCAAAAAAAAAAAAAAAAAACACACACAGGTTTCCATGTTTTATGGGGACATTCCATAGATGTAGTGTCACGGTTGTGTGTAGAAGGAGACGAAATATAATAAAAAGTCTTTAATAGACTTCACAAAAGGTAAATCCAGACAGGCAGGACAGGGAAAAACACACAAACATAACCTTAAGATCGGACGAACAATACTGAACTGAATCCAACTTATATAGGGGTGCTAATGACACAAGGACAGGTGTGGGTGATTAACCAATAAGGACTTAACAAGGACAGAAACAGGAAAGACCTTATATGGGCACAGGGAGAAACCAACATAAGCAGTCCACAGGGGTGTGACATTACTCCCCCCTCCCGGAAAGCACGACCTTGCACCATAGAAAAAAAAAAAAACAAAAATAAAAACAAAGGAGTGGACGTGGGATAGTAACAGAAAGTCTGTGTAGGAGGAGGCTCTGGCAGAGGACAGACTCCCAGGAGGAGGACAACAAACAAAGTCCAGGGTGGTGACGACGGAGGGAGGAGCCATGGAGGAGACAGAAGGGTCCAGGGTGGATCAGACGGAGGGAGGAGCCAGGGAGGACATAGAAGGGACCTGGAGCAGGAGGAGCCAGGCGAGGCCCAGGCCGCAGCCATGATGTTAGCCCATGGCGGAGCCGACAGAGGGAGGAGCCATTATGGAGGAAGAGCTGACGACTCCAGGGGGCTGACCGACGGCGGTGGAGCAGGTGGAGGTGGAGCCCAAGGTGGAGACGGAGAGCCGAAGATCCTAGGCGACACCGAGGATCTGGAGGGCCAAGGCAGAGCCCAAGGCTCTGGCGACCGAGGCGGATATCCGGAGGTCGGTGGCAGAGCTGGAGCGACAGTGGACTGAGGCGGAGCTGGAGGGAGGGAGGAGCCCAACGGAGCCGGTGGGATAGAGTGACGAGGCGCAGCCGGAGGAGTGGAGTCCTGAGGCGATGGCGGACCAAGGCGGAGCTGGAGGGATTAGGGAGCCCAGTGGAGCTGATGGGCCAACGGGTGATGGCGGAGACGAGGGACCCTCCAGCCATGTCGCCGATGGAGACTGGCAGACCTGCGGCGAGCCCACCGCACAAACGATGGGCTGAGGGTGAGCAGCGGGGCTGTCAGGAGACAGCGGTGGTGGGACTGAGGTAGCAGGGACGATAGGAGGAGATAACAGAGAGAGGGTGGGTGGGAAATCCAGGCAGGCAGATAGTTCATAGGATGGTGGAAGAGAAAGCATGTCTTCAAATACATTCCCATAAAAGTCCCGTTCCACACAAATATCCTCAGTGAAATCAATTAAATCCAGTTCAATATCTAAATGTCCCAAATCCAGACTTCGCTCTCCCTCAGCAGCGGTACTTTCTACAGCACCCTCACGCTCCACTGAATCGTCTGCCATCGCGTTCCACGTGGCCGCCTCTCACACCTAGTCGGACGAGCTTGGCTCAGGCTCTGTAGCGATCTTCTGTGCTGTCGCTTCCTTTGGCGATGGCTCTGTCGTGTTTGGCTCTGGCTCTCCGTCCGCGGTGGGCTCAGGCTCATGCTCCGTGAGTCAGGGTGTGGGTTGGCTGGGCTCTGGTTCTTGCTGCGAGATGTCTGCGAGGTGTGGCTGAACGAGGTTGCTGTTCTTCTCCTCTTTGCCCACTGTGAACGTAGATCCGTTCGTCCACAGTGCGAAGTTGATGTAGCTTTGCAGGGTCCAGCAGGGCTCTCTGCGGGGCATGACGAAGCGGAGGTCATCGTCCAGTCCACACCTAAATCCCTCCATCAAGCAGACGTCATCGCAACTGGCATGGTGGCAGGTGCCGACAAACTCCTCCACGTTGTCCTCCAGGTCCCTGCCATTCTGGAAGATGAAGATGGTAATACTTCCAGAATGGCATTACCCTTCCTTGGGACAACATTGACTGAGGCAAGGTCCATGTGGCAAAAGGAAAAAAAAACTAGTAAAAAACGAAAATAAAACACGGGGGAAACTCTCTAAATTGTTTGTTAGGTCCGATCTTCTGTCACGGTTGTGTGTAGAAAGAGACGTACGAAGACGCAATATAATAAAAAGTCTTTAAGAAACGCCACAAAAGGTAAATCCAGACAGGCAGGTCAGGGAAACACACCAACATAACCTTAAGATTGGACAAACAACACTGAACTGAATCCAACTTATATAGGGGTGCTAATGACACAAGGACAGGTGTAGGTGATTAACCAATAAGGACCTAAGAAGGACAGGAACAGGAAAGACCATATATGGGCACAGAAGGGAGAAATGAACATAAACAGTCCACAGGGGTGTGACACGTAGGGTTTTTGTATAAACTGTGTTTTCTACCCCCTTACCCAAAACCTTAACATGACACAAAACGTTTTGCTATTCTACATAAAAAAAAGATCACTCTGTATGATTTTCTAGATTTTTTTTTAAGTCTAGAATAATTAGTTTTAGAAAAAGTTTATTATGCTAACCAAGGCTGAATTTATTCTGTCAAAAATACAGTGAAACATAAATATTGTAAATTTTAAACAGCTGTTTTCTATATATATATATACTATATTTATAATTACTGATAAACCAAGCACCAAATCACAGTATTAGAATGATTTATCATAGGATAATGTGAATGTTTTGGGATAAATAATATATTAAAATACAAAACATTTTAAATTGTAATAACATTTGTGACCCTGGACCACAAAACCAGTCATAAGGGTCAATTTTCTGAAACTGAGATCAACTAAAATCTGAATTAATAACCTTTCCATTGATGCATGGTTTGTTAGGATAGGACAATATTTGGAAAATCTGGAATCTGAGGGTGCAAAAAAATCAAAATATTGAGAAATTCACCTTTAAAGTTGTCCAAATGAAGTTCTTATCAATGCATATTATTAATCAAAAATTAGGGTTTGATATATTTATGAAAATATCTTCATGGAATATGATCTTTACTTAACATCATAATGATTTTTGGCATAACAGAAAAATCAATCATTTTGACCCATACAATGTATTTTTGGCTATTGCTACAAATATACCCAAACAACTTATGACTGGTTTTTGGTCCAGGGTCACATTTTAAAATATTGCGGATTTTATTGTATTTTATCTAATAAATGCAACCTTGATGAGCACAAGATGTTTCTTTCAAAACATTAACAAACCGTACTACATTTTAACCATAAAGTATTAAAGTATTGAAGTATTAATAATTACTTTTTTCACAGTGTTATGTTACTGTACATTGGAGAGTTATGTGTAAACTGGGATGTCAGTGGTTTACTACCAGTTTAGTAACTGATGGTTAATGAATAGTTTGTGATTATAACAGCATTATGTCCTATAACAGCAGAAATACATCAGATCTTAAAAATAACATCTGTTTTTTTTAAAGATAATTTGGTCACACTTAATTTTGGGAACCAGTTCTCAGTAAGTATTATCTAATCATGCATAATAATGCAATAATTTGTGCAATATGTGCTTATAAATACTAATAAACAGCCAATAATATGCATGCTAGGCAGCTAGTGAGAACTGGTCATTAAAATAAAGTGTTTTTGGTATCATTTGAATGTTGCCTGTATGGATTTTTGTCCTTGATCCTTTGAATCTTGCTGGAAGTGTTTGATGTACTATGTAAGCGTTCTTCAAGTAGGCGCATATATAGTCAGGATTTGCCTCTAAACAAACAGTGGGCGCACAGCAGTGGTGGCTGCTGGTGCTTTTCAAAAGCGGAGAAGCATGGATTTACAATGTCAATAAGAGTATTTACATCTGTTTTATTATCATGGTGCCTGGAATGCAGCTGCCACAAGCAGCAAACTACTAAAGATTAAACTTACCCAATAAAAAAAAAAAAAAAAAAAAAAAAAAAGAATAAGCAAGCTAAGAACTACATTTTTATTCAAATGACAAGGCACATTTGAATAATTATCAATACTAAAACAAATCCTCATGACTATCCACAGAAGAATATACTTGAATGACTGAATGACAGTTGTGATATTATATTTCAAATACTGTTTGTGCCTTAACATCACAGTTTAAGCTACTAGCCGTTTTTTGGAAAGTCACAATCATTTCTTTATTTATCTATTTATTTATTTTTTATTTATTTATTTATTTATTTTTTTAAACATTCGGGACATGATGTGACTTAAACATCATACATAGAATGCAGTAGTGCCTACAGTTTTGTCTGAATTCACTAATTTATATTCATACTTGAAGAAGAATACATAGAATATAACAATGACCACAAACCATGTATATCTACTTCACAGTCTCCATTACTCCTAGTGTTGTATGGTAATTGTGACGCTTATTAAATTTGTGAGTGAGAATATGTATGATCACCTGCAGGCTGATGATTCACGCTGATTTTAGAGCTCATTCATTGTTAAGATGAAGCTGCTCTCTGCTTCCGCTAGCTCATGTTAATTCCAGTCCAGTTGCTGTATTTTATGATTTACGGTTCATTTTGTGGTTTTGAGAGAACTAGCAAGTCAGTCATGCTATAATGCACATTTGAACTGATGCTGTTGAATTTGTTGAACACATTAACAGAATGTATGGTGCTATTAAATACCCAAACTGTACTTACCTCTTATTTATTGAACTTTCCTGAGAGAAATTGGACAATGAGAAAAAAAGAATTAATTATTAAGAAGTTAGAGGGTTTTTGGTTTTGTTATTTCCTTTAATTTAGCACCGCCCACGTTCCTTCTTCCCGTTTACTTTGTCTTGTATTTTGCCTATTCATGTAAATAATGTAAATACTATATATATATACACCACTCTTTTGGAGTCCACTTTACTTTTGTAGTTTTCACCTTTAATAAATCATTGTTGTTGCACAAAAACCTTTGTCTCGCACAGTGCTTGTATGTATATGTTTTTAACGTCTATATTTTTAAATGTTCGACCCCAGAACCCCTAGACCACTTTGGGGTCGTAACATAGTTGACTAAAAAGTTGACTAAACTAAAAATTTTAAGTCAGCGGGGTAACAAACTATAGTTGAAACAACTTTTTTTTACAGTGTTGGTGCTCAGTTATTAATAATGATTCTTCTTATTGTCAAATCTGAAACACTTTTGCTGCTTAAAGTTTTATATTTATTAGAATGATGTCTGAAGGATAATGTGGCACTGAAGACTGAAGTAATAGCTGTTGAAAATCCACCTTTTCCATCACAGGAATAAATTATATTTTAAAATATATTAAAATGGAAAACAATTATTTTAAATTTGAATATTTCACAATATTTAAATAAATAAATAAATAAATGCAGC
Source organism: Cirrhinus mrigala (assembly GCA_036247105.1). Lineage (NCBI taxonomy): Eukaryota > Metazoa > Chordata > Actinopteri > Cypriniformes > Cyprinidae > Cirrhinus > Cirrhinus mrigala. The sequence goes on along the minus strand of CM070027.1, from coordinate 5,152,556 downwards.
ATTGGTGGTTTTGTTATTAAAATTTGTTCCTCAATCCTTTTTCATCAGTCTTCATCTAAAAAGAAAAAAAAATAAATAAATAATCTCATTTCCAAAGCATGCTGGTTATTACTGAGGGTATTATAATAATCAGAGGAATTGCCGTGTTCTTTTTCATCTCTAAAGCTTGTCACACTAGGTAACATCTTGACCCAGCCATCTGTGATCTTGTGTCATTTATGTTTGAGTTTCTCATAGGCACAAGGCCAACTCGTGTACAGCTGTGACCATGTCATTCAGTAGTCTGTTACGATCAGCGCTGCCCGCACAGCACAGCACAGCACTGCATGCAGACAGGGTGTCTCATCAACTTAATCTCATTAATATTCATAAGGGGAGAGCGATATCCATTCATCCCTGTCTATGATGCGATATTCTACAGGAACATCTTACAAAGCCCCGGAATGACAAGCAGAAAGAGGAAAACTGACGTAGCTCACATTTGAAGTTAAGAAATGTTACTGTTTGATCGTGTCGCACTGTTGTCCTCCGAGTGTCCTTGGGTTTTCACATGTGCAACACTGTTTATGTGCTCCTTCAGAGTGACTAATGTGTGTTTGAAGCAGATTTTGTTCCTTAACAAGTCAACAGAGAGAGTATTTCAGGCTCTTTCGGGGCAGGCGGGTGGGTTGCTAGTTTGTTTTCCCCGGGTGCTCAGGACAGGATAGAAGTGCATGAGATGAATTAAGAAGCCAGTGGAAGAATCTCCCAGTGGACTCTCTACACCCATTTAAACGCTGCAGGAGCGAGTCTGGGAGAGCACATTGGCACTGTTTTATTCTTAGCTTGTGCGTTTTAAGTGCTGTTCCCCAGTAAGCGCAAACAAGGCTCAAGAGGAGCATGCTGGGTAAGACGCTTTGAAGAAGGATGACGTTGATGGGCGTACCAGAGCCTGAATGAGATTTTTTTAATGCATTTTTAAGTTAAAAATGAATAGAAATTCAAAGAGTGCATGCATTTTACTGGTCCTGTTGCTTATTCACAAAGTTAAAGAAAAAAAAAAAATAAATAATAATAATAATGGTACCTTAAAGCAAGGCTTATGGCCATGATATACATATGCTGAACTTCTTTTTCATTTGTTGCTTATAGAGTAAAAAGAAATTGAAATATTAAATATGCTAATATCACATCATGTTTATTTATATAGCACTTCATGCAGCAGACTGCTTCAAAGCAAGCAGCTTTATAGCATTAAACATGAAATAATATTTGTCAGTGTTGCTTTCAACTGAAACTGTAACTTTAGTTTCTACTCTAAAGCAGCTCTCCACTGTGTTCATATTTTATTTATTTATTTTTTTTTAACTCATGTCTGACCTCGAGGACTGTATGGAAGAGATGAACTGGAGAAAAGACAAATGGTAGCTCTCCAGAAAGTTTCATTTTTGGCAAGCTGTTTCGAACTCTCAAAATTAACTCCAAACAAACTTTGTTTCAGCTTTGTTTTGTTCAAAATCATGTCAGACCAATTTGTTCATCCATTTTGTGAAGATTATCAGGGCTCTAAAGGTTGTGCTGTCAAAGAATGCTTCTTACCCATCAATACCCACATGAAAGATTCTGTAGTAAACTGTAGTATTTACTATAGTAAACTGTAGTAAATTGTAGTATACTGTAGTTTATTATTTAATACATTTTATTAATTTATTCTACAGCATACAATAGTATTAACTACAGTAAATTCCTAAACTGTAGTAAATACTGTAATAAACTTTAGTCTTTATTACAGTAAACTAGGACATAGTAGTATATTATAGTTTTTACTACACTTTGTTAATTTATGCTACTGCATACTCTAGTATTAACTACAGTGTGTTCGTGAATTGTAGTAAAAATTTAAGTTTTACTATTGTAAGCTGTAGTTAATTGCAGTATTCTGTAGTATATTATAGTACATACTACACATTGTTAATTTATACTACAGCATACTATGGTATTAACTATAATACATTCCTAAACTGTAGTAAACTTTCATTTTTACTATAGTAAACTGTAGTAATACTGTAGTATACTGTAGTATATTATAGTATTTACTACACTTTGTTAATTTATACTACATCATACTGTAGTATTAACTGTGAATTCATAAACTGTATTAAATACTGCAGTAAATCTCAGTATTTAGTATAGTAAATTGTAGTGCACTGTAGTATATTATTGTATTTACTACACTTTAATTTATAAGACATCATACTGTAGTATTAACTATAGTGAGTTTGTAAACTGTAGTATTTTTTTACTATACGTAACTGTAGTAATGTTGTATACTGTAGTATATTATAGTATTTACTACACTTTGTTAATTTATACTACATCATAATGTAGTATTAACTATAGTGAATGCATAAACTATATTAAATACTGTAGTAAACCTTAGTATTTAGTATAGTAAATTGTAGTACACCGTAGTATAATTTTGTTTTTACTACACTTTAATTTATACATTATACTGTAGTATTAACTATAGTAAGTTTGTAAACTGTAGTAAAATTTAGTTTTACTATACTTAACTGTAGTAATATCGTTGTATACTGCAGTATATTACAGTATTTACTAAACTTTTTTAATTTATACTACATCATACTGTAGTATTAACTATAGTGAATTTATAAACTGTAGTAAACACTGTAGTAAACCTTAGTATTAACTATAGTAAATTGTAATACGCTGTAGTACATCATAGTATTATTACACTTTGTTAATTTATACTACAGCATACTGTAGCATTAACTATAGTAAGTTTGTAAACTGTAGTAAAATTTAGTTTTAATATACTTAACAGTAGTCATATTGTATATTATAGCATTTAGTACATTTTAATTTATACTACATCATATTATAATATTAACTACAGTAAATTCATAAACTGTAGTAAACGTTATTCTATACTATAGAAAACTATAAATTGTACTAAACTAGTATTTAATAGCATTTACTACACTGTTAATTTATACTACAGAATATTGTAGTATTAACTATAGTGAATTCATAAAGTATTTATATTTACTATAGTATTTGCTACACTTTATAATTTATATATCGTAATGTAGTATTAATTGCAGCGATAATCAGTGAGCTATAGGATACTATAAGAAAATCCCATGTGTTCTGGTGTTCAGTGAATGGTGCTCTCTGTACTTTTCGAAACCGGATGTATGGATAGAAATCACTAGTATTGTCATCTAAAGGACACTTTCTAAGGCAAACAATGAGATTGTACATTGCAAGAAAGTAGAGGAAAACAGTTACCCAGGACATATTAACAACACATTAACAAAAACACCTCGGTAACCGCTCATAACACCGTTATATGCAGCATGTTTTGATGGGACAAGCACTATATAATGTAATTTATTCAAACAAAGTAAAACCTTAGTTGAGTGCTGCATAAAAACTAACATTCTTAAAAGACATTTGCTAAAGAATGTGTATTATTCTGATCACATGCTAGCAACAAGTTTTCAGGACAATGTTCCCTCAGGGAAAATTGCTCAGATCTTTTCAATCTGAGGACAGCAAAAACAAGACAGAAAGGAAAAAAACAAAAAAAACAAAAAACAAAGACAGAGTACAAGAATCCCAAAGCAGATTGCTTTCTGAAAGCAGATTATTTGTTTGCTCAGTTAAAATCTACTGAGGTCTCTTCCAACCCCTCATACACAAAATTATTTAGATTATTGTAATTTATATTTATATATAAATAATAAAATAATAAAACACCATTAGTGGAAAACTGAAGTTCACTTTGCAGGGTGTTTATAATGCCTCTAGTGTGCTGGTGTTGCTAACAGGTTACTGTCACCAAACCCAAGAACTGAATGGTCACAGTCAGCCAGATACTAACAATCAATCCAGCACTATAATGTCAGAATGCCTACAGTGCTGAAAAAAAAAAAAAAAAAAACATTGGATGCACACCACACTAAGCTTTACCTCAAGCTATTGGAGTGCAAGCACGAACGCAGCAGTCACAGCGTTTTTACTAAAAATGCAACAACACCGGAAGTGTCACAACTGTAAACAAATGAATATTTGAGTCGGCTTCAAATTGCCTCATTAATATTTCATCTTCTGCAGCAGCGAGACAACTATAACGCACTCTGTTTGCACTGAACGCAAAAGCTTTGTTTACCTACTGTCTCTGATGCTAACGCTAGCCGCTGTAAGTAAAAGCGCACCGTTCTTAGAGAGACCGTGAAGCGTTGCTTTCAGAGCGCCGCTCAGTCAAAGTCACATCACGCTGTTATCTATCTCACTGCCTTTCAGCAAGGGCACCACAGCTTTAAAACTGGCAAGAGCGATGTTATTTGAGTTTGTGTGCGCTGCTGACTCATATTGGAAATAATGGGAATGCTACAGCTGTCACATGGGTCCTGGGAAAATGAAATCATGTTATTCCGCACCCGGTGAACAGCCAGGATTGAGGTAACAACATCCACCTACCAGTGCAAGTGAAGGGGATCTGGTGTCTTTGCATAAGTGATATTTTTAGTGAATTCTCTGCAAGCGCTGGTTCCGAAACAGCGCTCAGTGGTGAAATCGAGGCCCGAGTGCCAGTTACATAAGAACATTACAACGGCTCATAGACATCCCTTTTCCACCACAATGAGCATTGCCCCAGGCTTGTCATTAACCTTGACTATGTGTTTTTCCAAATGGGGACCTTGTGAACTCCGGTGCATGTTGGTGGGTTTGTATGTTGTGTCCGTTCAGAAATAAAGACCGGGTCAGATATCTACAGTCGAGAGCCCTCAGGGGTGTGTGTTGGGCCCGTGGCTATTATTACTCATCACATTCTCAAACAGGCACCGATGGAGAGCGATGCATTTGACTATTCATGATACTGTATTTTACACTTGAATGGCCAGCACTGCAATGCCTTATGGATTAAAATAAGAGCCAAACCAAAACGCCTTAAAGGCAACCGCCATGTGCACTGACACAACGCATTCATCTGTTGTGAAAAATGCACTGCTCTCTGAGTCAAATAAGCATTTATAGCAACCTGTTAAAAATGCAGTACAATGAAATAAGTGCCAAAATCCAGTCATTCATGATGTGCTTGATCACATATTGTGTGCTTTTATTAGGGATGCAACAATACAGTTAGTCCACGGTTCAATATGTACCTCGGTTTTTATCCATGGTTTTCGGTTCGGTTCGGTTCTGATATCTTGCCATTTTTTTGCGACAAATTAACAAAATACTCCCGTAAACCTATGCACTCTGGAAAAAGCGTGGTGTAGTATATGTCTGCTTATTTTTTTCTTTTGAGAGAGGTATTATATTTTCAAATTTTACGCAAAATAGAATAGGTTTCATTCATACTGGACGCCAAAGGGTGCCCTTGTGCGTAAAATCCACATCAAAGAAGTCAAAGAAGTAGCGCTGATGACGTTCCGTTCCAGCTTCTCTAATATGGATACAAGCATCGCTGTTGCTGAAACTGATTAAAACCAAGATATAACGTTAAATGTTTTGAATGATGAAATGTAAGGACAATAAACACTCGTCTGCATTAATATATGGTTTATCTGTATTCTTCAAGTCATTGTGTATTTTCATAAGCCAATGCTAATCGACATACAAAGAGTATAGAACTTATTGTCTGCCTCATTCTGTGATGAGAATCCACATCAGATCACATAAGAAAGTTATTTCAAACACTGGACAAATGTTGTGAATTAAAAACAAGGTATAATGATTTTTTTTATAACTTTTGTTTTTATAACTCTTTTGTTGGACAACAGGTTTAGAAAGGCTTATCGTTGAATGTCATTAGAATGGAAGATGCTCTGAGTGTGTTGCTTTTTCAAATACAAGCGGGGAAGCGTTTCCTCATCTCAGCACGTGAAATCGTGGGCAAACATACAACAAATTCCGAGAGAAATAAAACAAGGAAATTATTTAAATGCAAAACCGAAAAACCGCAATTCACAAGCGCGTATTGAACCGTGGATGTCGTACCGAACGGTTCGATATTATATTGAGTATTGTGACATCCCTAGCTTTTATGCTGTTAATTCATCTAGTATACAAAATTTAACCACTAAAAATGTGAATACACAATATATTCCTCGGCTACTAGTTACTACACTTTCACAGTAATTTTTTAGATTTACTGATTTTTAAATTTACTGTAATTATTATTTAGAATTAAAACTGCAAATGTCTGCTGTATACTGTGACTTCATGGTGAATAAGAACATGAAATGACTGACGTAACAGCATCATACTATAGAATATCAAGGATTATCTGCATCTGCATTACAGTATCAAATTATAAATATATAATAATATAGTATGTGTGTAGATAAATCCATTTTAAAAAAATTTATTTAAATAGCTGTGTTGGATTTCAGTGTTCCCCTCCTTCATTGAAAATCCTGTCACTCAGAAGTATTTAAAATCTTCAAGAATTGGCTAAAAACACTTATCTTCCATCTTTATTTGACCCTCTAACTCTAGCACTCTCTTTTCTAATTCTATTCTTATATAAAAATAAAAATAAAAAACTTCCCCTTTTAGACTTACTGCTTGTATTCTTAAATAAAAATAACACTAGCTTCTCTGTTTGTTTGTTTTTTTTTGTTTGTTTTTTTGTAAGGCCTCTAACACTAGCTTGCTTTTTTTCTATTCCTATTTTCTATTTTTTTTTTCTATTTTCTAAAAAAAAAAAAAACAAACAAAAAAACTTTGCTACATGTACTGCGTTAGGCTAACTGAGACTTCTCATAGCCCTTACATGTTATTACTCTTTTGTTGATTTTAATTGCTTCTATTGTCCTCTTTTGTAAGTTGCTTTGGATAAATGTGTCTGCTAAATGTCTATATATATATATATATATATATATATATATATATATATATATATATATATATATATATATATGAAGAGTTCTGATGCAAAACCAGATAAAAGCCATCTCGGTCAAAAATGAGATAATGATACTGAGTGAATGCTCTTGACACATATTATACGTCCATCAAATACTTTTTCTTCAAACTCGCTAAAATACCAGCCTCAGCCCAATCAGAAGTACTGGTACTTACATAGAAAACTATACATCTGAGCCTGATAAAAATGCATTTTTTAAAGAAAGACGTCAGATGGATTTATCTAGTTTTGCATCTGAACTCTTACTGTTTTCCAAATGGGGACCTTGTTCTCATTTGTGAGTCACTTTGGCCAAAAGCCTCTGCTAAATCAATAAATGAAAATAAATAAATGTAAAATAAGTAAAACTGCTAGGGCTGGGGAAACACCGCCAAAGTGTTGTCCAAGCAGTAAAAGATCAGCTACTAACAGACCTATAATGTCCCTACTAACCAAAATGTAGAGTTTATATTCTTCACTTCACATAGCATTGTAACATATAAAAGCAACTGTGCTGAATGAATACTTAAGTGAATCAAACATTATTAAAGGGATTTGTTCATAATTGGACAATCTTCAATTAATTTTGTCACCTTTTTTTTTTTTTTCAACTGAGGAACCAAAAATAGAATATGTAGCAGCATGTCCTGGCTGCATTTATTTTATTTTATTTTTTATTTTTTTTTGCAACTGAAGTAGAATGTTTTACTTAACCATTAAAGCTGAAGTACTGTATGGCTTGGAAAATAGCACACAGGTCATGGACTACTTTTATTGTAGCATGTTTTGTCTGTCTGGCAGATGCATTTCTTCCGAGGAGGCAAGGGAGGCAGTGCCTCCTCAAAATATTGGATGAGAAAAAAATATAAAAAATTGTAGTACAAAAATAAAACAACACCAATGTTATAAAATATAACAGTATAAAGTATAAATCACTTGTTTTTCTAAAGAAACACTGTCCAACAGCGGCACCAGTAGGTAAAGTTACAGTGGGAGTCCGTGTCTCTCTTGCCCTGAGCCCATTGAGTTTTAACACACCCCCTAAAGCGTGCTGTGAGTTCAGTGGGGGTTAATTGAGAATGAATGGGGAAAGTCACGTTTAGCCACGAAACTTGATAATTAGCACGTTATTAGGAAAGGTGATTGCAGAGATTCATAAGAAACCCCTTATACTCACTTCTGCTGTAGGTGAAGCTGGATCACGAATGATTTGCGTGAAAATAGATGCCTTTATGTAGATTGGGAGGTGCATTTCCTTCACAAACAAACATAATTCACTGCATCTTTAGAGGCTTAGATGTCGGGAGTAAATGACGACCATTATGTTTATTATTACATCCAGCAACACAACACCTCATTCGCTCAATCGGAGATATTCTTGTCTAACTTACATCCCTGCTCTGGCATTGAAACAATGGAGGTCGGAATGGCTCGATTTGAAAAAGGGGATATTATTTTTACAGATTAATTAAAAATCACGGCATGGATTTTTATCATTATTTATTTATTAATGTTCAAACAACATGTAAAAGTGAACTTTGCATCTGATGACCCGTTTAATGAAAGATGATCTGAAAACATCCAAAAGAGTTAAAAGTTAACTATTAAAAAAAAAAAAAATAGGTGAACATAAGTTCACAAATAAATCGTTTAAATTGTTACTGATTTGAGTTTCAGTTATTTTGGAATAAATGTAAATTGCTTAAAAAACTTGATGAGATTCATACTTGGCTTTAATAAATAGAATATTGATCACATTGTTAATGTTAAATTATAAAATAGATATAGTGTAAGTAATGTTAATTTAACCAAGAAAATGTGACTAGGGCATGAAATTAGATTTGATTTTAAAAAACAAACAAAAAAGACTTTGCTTCCTCATTTCAGAACATCACCGCACACCACTACTGTCTACAGTATATAAATAACACATACATCAAGCGTAAGCCAGTTACTGTAGCACGCCTCAATATACTTCTTCATTATTACAAGGATGAGCATCAGTTTTCATATTTGAAATTTTCATTTCATTCTCCAAACTTTCCCAAGATATCATTTTGTTAGCATGTAGTTTCTAAAATGGTCCTCTTCAGACAAGTCTAGTCTTCCCTGAGGAGGTCAGGTAAATTGGAGTTTTTCTCAGACTTACTTTATGATTTTAATCTCATCTGAATTGAACACATCCTCACACAATCTTCGTATAAATTATGGAGCAAATTACCAACTGTTCTTTGGATAACTTTGGGATCCTTTGAGAAATCTAATCCCATCCGGATATAATGTTTTGATTTTGGTATAATATTTATTCACGTCTTCTCCTCATTTATTTTGACCTTCAACAAATATTGTAACTAAAGCTTAACTCCTGCATGCAGCATCTTTATTATAGACTGAAATCTTTTTGCCAGCAGGGTAAAATAACACTTTAAAGTTCAAATTCTGCTGGCATCCTGTTTTACATCAATAAAGAGAGTCTGATCACAGAACGCTCAAAAAACGGGTGGTAGAATCCAGACAAAAAAGCACTGAAGGGATAGTAGACGGAAAACGCAAGTCTGAAAGTAAGTCATTCAGGTTTGGGGCAGATTTTAAATAATGTAAGAATTCATTTTTTATTGATTTCTGAGTGAACTCATGTCATTGATTCATATCCATGTGGGTCGGCAGGGGAGTCAGAGTTAGTTCTTGCCCTTGAGTTACTGATACTAATATTCTAGTCTCCCGTCTGACCACCCTATTTTGCCCTCAGATAAAACACTTAGCTCCAGTTTACTCCCGGGCCCTATGACATGTCACATCACTCCTCATACCTCTCATCGTACAAGCCTCCAGGCCACAGAATGACAATACAGGTTAGAAAAAACGTAATCAATCAAAGGAGCTGAATTTTCCTTCTCGATACAAAAAGTTATGTAAATTACCCGATTGAGGACACACTTCTAGCTGACAAAAGTGCGTCATTGATGGTGTAATCAATAACGATTGATTTTCTGCACAGAGTTGACCTTTAAATAAAGAATTGGCAGTGACATACCTCATAACAGATTCCGCCGCATCTCGTACAGTGAAAACGAGGGAAAACATACAGCAAACAAGAGTACAAAAACAACATACACTTTTATTTAGCAAATAGAAAGGGGCTGTTTTGTACAAACTGTAAACTAGGTACTGTAATAAATTTGTTGGGTATACCTTGAAGAACTGCAGCACACATATGAACCTGTACAGCGGCCGTGATTTTTCCAAGCAGGACGTGATTCTGGATCCACATCCTTAGTGGTACTGAAACAACATTCCCATCTACCAATCAAATATTTAAGCTAGGTTTGGGTAAGGAATAGGAATATTTCAGGTTCAGTACAAATCGACAACATTTGTGGCATAATGTTGATTACTACAAAAATGAATTTCCACTCATCCCTCCTTTTCTTTCAAAAAGAAAACTTTGGGTTGCAATGGAAATGAGTGAGCCAATCCATAAATATAGCCACAATATGCATGTTAGCATGATTTAAATGAAATACTGCAACATTTTTAGCTATTAGCTTCACATTGTTGCTTTCAATCCTTTAAAAAATGGCAAAATTTATGTTTATTAACAAATGCCTTACTGTAAAGAGAGACGAAAACATGAGATGAGGGTTTTTTGTGGTTATTTGAACTTGTACTGAACCCAGAATATTCCTTCAGAGCTGGGGTTGCGGCTTCAAAAACATTATCAACCAATCATTTCTGTCTGGTTTTGGGGGTAGTTCATGTTAAGAACAGGACAAGAATGTTGTTCCAGGACAAACAAAGCACGTTAATCCAGGAACACATCCTACTTGGAATCACAGAAACCAGCACAGTGCTTTAACTGCATGACAAACCCACATGAAAACAACACATACATTTGTTTTCTCTACTCACGATTAAGGACTTAAAGATAAAAAGCACTTGTGTTCACATCTCTATTTTAACATCTCACGACACAGTTTTTTTATTTTTTTTTTTTATTCCATTTATGTTACAATGCGCTATTTTCGTTGAGCAACTGAGGTTAAGGTTGTATCACCTTGGAATGAATGTCCATAAATAGTGGTACAATGCAGCTGATAAAGTTATGATCCAAGGGGGTTGTGCTGCCACTGTCACACAGTATCGTAAGCTTGTCAATGGTTGTCATTTTCAACCTCCTCCGAAAGGAACAGAAAACAACAGCTCTCAACCTGAAATCACTGGTTTGTGTAAGTACATAGAACAACACCTGCAAAATCAAAAGATAAACCTACAATCTTTGGTAAAAAAAGAAAACGAGAAACTTGGCTCACTGTTATTTTATTCACTTCTAATTAAAAGACCACCCGTGATTCCCAAGTGTTTCTGGGAATACCTTAGCATTTGCTGTAAAAGAAGCACCTGGGACTTTTCAGAATGTCACGGAGATTCATTTTAAATGCTAATCACCTCATTGGAGAGAATAAATCCGATGTCGCTTAACCGAATGCTGCTGAAGCCAACCATCTATTCCGACATTATCGTTTGGGCTAAAAAATTGTCTTTAAGACAATAAAACATATAGCTGAATATTTCCATAGCAGCATTGTGAAGAACGGGTCTTTGACAGGCAGATGAGTAAACAGAGTCTTTTGGAAAATTCCCTGGAGCAGATGTCCAATTTTAGACAAATATGTGTACTGAAGTCTGCTCATCTAGTCTCTCTGTCTCCCAGTTGCACATACATATTTACTCCACTCATATAGTTTGGAATCAAACATACAGAGCGGTTGTAGATCTTTCTGTCAAGCTTTTAGAGAGGAGGAGAATATTAGGGTAAGTGAGAAGGAAGCTGGCAAAGGCTGCTGATCATGATGTCCTCAGCATTTTGGCACAGGGTATTACTGAAGGCGAAATATGAGAGACTTTCTCTTGTGAGTTATGAGAGCCCACGTGAACTTAATTGGTTTATGCGATCAGCTAAAAAGGGGCAAACTGATCTAAAAGCTACCTTGATTGATTTGCAGTAATCATTTTGGTCTGGTTTGCATCTTGCATTATTTTTTTCCTAATGCACTCTGAGAACAAGCTCATGCGTATCAGTTCGGTCAAATCCCGATGTTCATGGGAAGCGCTCACTGGATGGTAGGCCCTGGAATTAACTTAGATCAAGGGCAGTTGCATAACCCAACAAAACAGCTCAACAAATTATTAAAACTAGGACGGCAGTTTATACACACAGATTCTATTTGGGCAGAATGGTTAAATTGTTTCGTGGCAAACTGAGAGACCTAAGGATGTGACATATGTTGGTAATCACACTCCCGCCCATCTGACAGCTGACATAACAGTTCAGGGGCTGGATTCTGCACAATAACTATATGCATGATGCAAAATGGTTTTCATTCTGGATATGCTTCGAAGCGCTAGAAAGACCTACAGAGTGCTTCTTACGATGTATTCGGAAAGGTCACAACAGCTTTCTGGCTAGCTGGACAGATGCGTTGCGTAAGTTACAGTAATTACATTTTTCCGTTATGCATTAGCGGTGGTTCACACTGTTCATCCACACAGTTGGCAAAAGAAACTGTTTAAAGGCAGCAGTGGTGCCTGGAACTACTTTTGTACGTTCAGAGTGGATGGAATCAAAGAGGAAAAGGAGAGCTAGGATCCACATGAGGCATCTTCTATCATTTAAATACACTGTGATGGATACAAGTACACCAGCAGGTCTCTTGTGCACAGGCTTTAAAATAAAACATTTTTCCCACTTAAAGCGAGAATAATGACAATCGGAGCGCAGGTAACGACCGATGAGATTACCACTGGGATCATATTTTCCCTGTGCTGTCCTGCGCTGTGACAAGTGAAGGGTTGGCGATGCGGAAGGGGGTTGGGTTCGGTAAAGAAGGGGTCTTTGACATCAATATATTCTAAAAATTACATCCAAATATTATGGCCACTTCCACAGCTGATAAATCACATAGCAGAAAAATCCACTGCTCCCCGACTTCTTTGACATCACACCAATGCACACAGAGAAGACTAGGATGAGAATGGCTACTGCTCTCAAGTTACATTACGGGGTGGTTTGCACATACAAATTCACAACTAGCAGCGTAAGGAGACGTTGACTTAGCCAACTCTGATAAATGGTGAAAAATATAAACAACACTATGTACATTTTATTGTCGACAGTGGACGCAACCGAATTTCTCTACTCGTGAGCCGTAAACTCACCTACAAGATATTTTACTAGTGACCTAACTCTTGTCCTTATATTAACAACAGCAGTTTTACCACAACCACACGGGCATGCGCATGTATACACATTTAAAATGCATAACATGTATACATATGCATACATGGTTTATTCACATTACTTTCCATTTATGTCTTGAGACGACTGACCTGTGAACATCAATAATAAACGCTGCCAACATTTTGCAGATAGTTATCCAGCATAAAGTGCCTTCGATTGGAACATTCTTTTGTTTTCCTCAAGTTTCATTTAGTCCAAGAAATGTTTTTAAGGTCCTCAGTGAAGCTTTTTTGGATTCCGTACTGTATAAGGGTTCGATTTCACCCAATACTCAGCAGGTTATGGATTTGTGCTGGCCGTTTTGCGTTATGGGGTTTATCTTTTCTAGCGAGACATCCGCATCGCTATCCAAATTGCCTGACATGGAAGGCGACAGTTTCTCAAAGGTCTTTATCCCAGAGTCGTCCTCCCTCTTCTGGTTCTCCTCCTCCTGGCAGAGGATACTGTGAGGGATCACATAGTTGCTGTTGTTGCCCTCCTTTGGGATGTGGCCCTTAGGCTGATACTGAGAAGTAGACGGAGGGCCACCGTTGTTGTTGATACTCACAATCTCTATAGCATTGCTGCCCGGGCAGAGTCGATGGCAGCCCAGCAGGATGGAGAACGCCTTTCGGAAGTCAGCATTGAAGGCATAGATGATGGGGTTGAGCGAGGAGTTGGCCCAACCGAACCAGACGAAGACATCGAAGGTCGTGGAGCTGATGCACAAGAAGTCAGAGCTCTCGTTCGGGTTACAGAAAGGAACCATGCAGTTCAAGACGAAGAAGGGCAGCCAGCAGCACACGAAAACACCCATGATGACCGAGAGGGTCTTGAGAACTTTGGTTTCACGCTTGAAGGACATCTTGAAGGAACTTTCGGACTCCATACTGGCATTGTTACCCATGCTGCTGTGGCGGTTCTTGGCGCTTTCGGCCGCTCTTTCGAGCGCCGAAATCCGGCGTATCTGCTTCTGGGCGATGCGGTAGATGCGGGTGTAGGTGACCAGCATGATGGCCACAGGTATGTAAAAACTGATCAGGGAAGAGGAGATAGCATACGTCCGATTAAGGCTGGAGTCGCAGTTGTCTGGGGGAAGCTCGCCATAGGTGCCGTTCAGCTCCGTGTAACTGGTCGTCTGGGCTTTGTGCCAGTTTAGCTGCACAGGGATGAAGGAGATAAGGATGGACAGCGTCCACGCCACACTTATCATGATGAACGCCACCTTGGGCGTCATCTTGCGCTCGTAGCGGAACGGGCTAGAAATGGCCCAGTAGCGGTCCACGCTGATGACGCACAGATTCAAGATGGAGGCGGTGGAGCACATGATGTCAAAGGCCACCCAGACATCGCAGAAAGCGCCAAACGGCCAAAAGCCTACAATCTCGGTGGCCGCTTTCCATGGCATCACCAAAATGGCCACCAGCAAGTCGGAAATGGCCAGCGATATCACAAAGAAGTTGGTGACTTTTGAGCGCAGGTGGCGAAACTTTGTGACGGCAGCGCAGACCAAAGTGTTGCCCAGTAGGGTGGTCAGGATGAGGAGCGAGAGGAAGCAACCAGTCAGAACTCGCTTCGACGAATCGCGCTGCGACACACTGCTGTCCAGGACCGTGGAGTAGTTCACATCCATGGCTTTTTCATCGAGTCAGATGAGCAGTCACCCCATAATTCCAAACCAAACCGAGAGTGCTTACACAGGAATCAGAGCAACTAGTTGATCTGGTTTGTCTGACGCTATGCTGACTGTAGCAGTCATCTTGCAAAACATATATCATCGTTTCAATGTAAAAATCTCTTGAGGAGCTCAAAAACAGATCCATGAACTCCCACAGATCTTCCCAATGAACATAATATGACTAAAAGAGGAAACAAAGACATACATTTAGTCTAAAAAAAGCACTTAATGTTGCTTATAAACAGAATAACGTCTAATTAAGACAGTTTTCAGTACCTCGTCAGCAGTTTGTTCATCGTCCCACAGCATACTCTCCTAAACAGGTTAAGCAAACATAGGCAGGCGTGATGATTAGCCTTATATATGAGCTTATCGATAGTCTATTGATCGGATTGCCGCTGCGTTGGTCTGATTTGTCCCCGTTAATGACAGCAGAAGCGCGTCCGTGTCATGTTGTTCCGAAAGCAGACTCTGTTCCAGAGAGAGAACGGGTGACAGTCCGTTTGAGAAACAGCTAGAAGTGCGCATTTCACATCCTTTTTGTCGAACACGATTTCTCCGCTCGTTTTCTTATGCGCTTTGCCAAAACGCTTCACTTAACCGACAACAAAACAACAAAAGTATTTCATTCCTCTTCGCGTTGCGTTCCTGTATACATCCTGTAATGTGTTGCTTTCAGCGCATCTCGATTCTACTGATCATAAACTGTAAACGCGCCAGACTCAACAGTAAAGTCATAGTCGCAATTTGGCGCACTTCTCACGTTTCAGACGTCCGATTTGTCCCCGTTCCATCTTGCCCGTGAAGAAAAACATCTTTCTTCCTTTAGTTTTCCTTAAAAGTGATTTTAAAGCGTTTGCATCGGTCCTATAAGGAAAGACTGTTGTCGTCCCATGCACATCATGTGGAATTACAGCTCATACTCTCTCGTCCTGTCGCGCAGCATCACATGTGCATTACCAGTGGAGCGTGCATTTTCGAGCAGTGTCAACTTTACAATGTGCATTAAAAAAAAAAAAGAAAAGAAAAAGAAAATATAGATTAGTTATGAGTATCTATTGCATTCAATTTCTGCGCCGTTAAAATTCCATGTCTGTCTCTGGGGACTAATGCAAATAGTCTTCATCAGGTTTGTTTTTGTCAGTGCAATAGTTTCCTTGAGTTTTTCAGAAGGCTTGCGGTCTTCTGTGCTGGGCTTGCTCTGAGAAGCTCTGACAGGTCTGAAGTTATGGCAAGCCGTTTTAACATGTATTCCTTTAAACTAATTTAGTTACTAGTAATTATTTTTTGAACACTAGTAAGAAATAAAAAGTGGCAAATATCTTTTAAAAATGTAATATCACTAGATAACATCACTAGATAAAATCACTTATTCGATAGTGATTAGTATCTAATAATTTAGTCAAGTTCTTTTTAATTACGTAATAATTTATATTCTCTTGCAACTGGTCACATCTAATTAATGACAATAACCTGTTCCACTGTCACTATTTTTTTAATTAACTAATTTTATTTATTTATTTATGTATTTATGTATTTATTTATCTATTTATTTATTTATTTTGATAAATTGCTTTTTTTTTGCCACTGAATTCTATGGTGATATTTTCAAATAACAGATATTCAGAATTGTTACTCATATTTTTCATGTTTTACATTTAACTAACATAGTGATAGTTTTTAGTTACTTTTAACTATAAGTAGTTTTACTCAAAAAGTAAACATTTTAATTAGCCGTTATACATAAGTTAACCCTTTAACTGTCACTCGCATTTTTGAACACAGACATAAAAATGCACTATCCAGACTTAAATTTTTATAATTCATGAAAACATTTTGATTTTGATGTACATTTTCTGTGATAATGCAATGTCTCATTTTAAAATGCCTTTCAAAGGATGAATTTTGAGATTTTAAGTTTTGAACTGATATATAATTTCTTATGATATCTAAACTGTGAAAGGGAAAAAGGAAACGAAGAAAGTCTTTTCTGACAAAGGTCAGAACTCATGTTATGATGTAGATTTTTTAAGTTGCACTCTTGACATATATTAATCTAGTTGCACTCTTGACATATATTAATCTATTACTTTTCCTACATAATTTGTAACAAAAATGTGGTAAAATATCTATTTAGGAGTCTTAGACCTTTCCAACGATGTATAGTTTGTCATGATTAGAATGAAAAGAATTAAATACAAATATTTAATAAATTTTGCTATTGAAATAATAAAGAGATGCTATTTAATAAGTGATTACTAACAAGTAATTAAAAAAATAAAGGGCAGCAGAACAATAATAGTCATTCTGAAGAAGTAAACGTTAAGTTGGCTTGCCATACAAGTACCCTTGGAGGAGGTGGCTGCATCAAAAACCTTTACAAATCGATTAGTAAAAAAAAAATCACCATGGACATTTTATTGCTACTATTGGCAAAATAATTACACATACACCATGCATTTTCATTTCATTTTATTTTTTTTATTTTTTAATGGTTATACATCAATACAGCTTAATGATCAATGCATTATATGCTTTTAGAACAAGGAATGCAAATCTAATGAAATAACCTTAAAACTAGAGCAGAAAAGGTTATTCTAAGAAAAACACAGGGCTTAGCAGGCTTTTGCATATGAAATGGCTCAATGAGGCCATCTGCTGGGATAGATTATTTAGGGATGTGAATGCATGTCAGTATGACAGCATAGAAATCTGGTTCCCTGCAATCACCCAGTCACTATACTTCAATGTGAAAATCTTTTAAAATATATACAGTAGTTTTAATTTTTAAAATACATATTTTAATTAAAAAAAAAAAAAATCAAAATGAACTTAATTTTATTTAAAAACCATGAAAACCATTATCAGATGGTAATAACATAGTACTTTGACATATACTGTACTGTGGTCTTGAATGATTAGCATTTTTAACCAGTGCTCATTATATAATATCACACATGGCACATGTCCAAAACAAAAACATGGTAGTTTAGGTACATTTTGTCAATGAAATTATTCTAAACACATTCTAACCACACAATTCTACATATTTAAATTGCTTATGCGTTTTAATATGGGGTAGCTTCAATATTCAATTCTTAGGCAAGTCAGATGTTGTGCTTTATCCAGCAGAACATTAGGTTAATGACAGTACCTTGGACAGTGCCCGCAAATGCATCGCCCGGGTTAATAACTCAAATCCTACAGCTTACCACAAGCCTTCTCATTGGACTTGCCCGACTCGTAGTACATGGGGGTCAAGCTTTCCATTGGTTTCAAACGAAAGATTTGATAGCCATTCAGTTAGAAGGATTTTCAAGTTCATTTAGCCCTAGCACAAAAGTCAGCAAGAATCAAGTGACAGTTTCAGGCCACAGCACAAATGAGCTTTTTGTGCCTTTGTCAGTGTTATCGGACCCTTGATAGAGTTGTAATATACCTTCTAAAGGTAAAGTTCCTTGATTCGTTTTGGCTTGGCAAGCACAGCAAGGTTGAAACTTTAACTTTATCAAACGTGTTTTCAAGTATTAGTCCGTAATCTTTAAAAACTCTTTAAAACTCTTTAAGGCTAACATAAACTGAGAACTAATGATACGAATTTCAGCTGATAAAGCTGGGTAAAAGATCTGCCTTCCTGTTTGATATCTTCACATGCTGTTTACAGCTGAGTGTTTTCCAAGAAACTCATTGAACTAACAAAGAGGTCCAGGGAGAGGACAGCCAAACACAAAGATTCCTCGAGTATATCAGAGGCGCAATTATTTTCAATGGGCAATCTTCACACTAGAATGAGATGGCTAGACGGATGGACTTTTCCTAGACTTAACCGTGTAAAATAGAGACTGATATTGTTTACTTGGCTGTACCCACTGTGAATTCAAAAACTAAATTTTGATTAATAGAAGAGCGGAATGTAACGATGTTAGATCTAGAAAACAGAGATTTTGGACATTGTCCAATAAGTAACAACCCAAACATTTTAGCATTATGGCATTGGGTATTTCATATACACTCTAAGAGGTTCCAAACAGGGATTTCTGCAGCAATGCCAGAAAAACAATTTTGGGTTCCACAACAGTGAAGATATCTTAAAAAAGAACCATTTTTAGATCTTCCTTTCTCCCCACACCTTTCCTAAAAACAGAAAGCAAGATAGACGAAATGGGCTGACATGGAGTACAGAGAACAGATTCATACCGTTTACAGGTGAAGAAAGACTTTGGTGCCTAAAATACCACACTAAACTCACCAATGTGAAAATATAATAAAAGTCATATTGTCCTTCCACCTCATGTCGTTCAAAACCTGTTCAACCATTTTTTTTTTTTTTTTCCTGTGGAACATAAAAGTGACATTTCTGAAGAATAGCATGGCTACTGTTCAGAAAGCAAATGGAAACTAAAGGTGTCAAGCTCTGAAAAGGTCAGAACAGGTCAGAAGTGGTCTATATGAATACAAGTTGCCTGAAGTCATATAATATCTGTGTGAGAGGAACAGACTGAAATTTATTCATTGATAATCTTCCCCTCCACCAGCTCTCAAATCATATTTATGTGTTTTGAATATGCACATATTCAAATATGGCAAGCCACACCATGAGAACCAATGACGTTTGCCATTATTTACATCAAACCTAGCAAGGCACTATATTTGAATTGACAGTATATGCAAAATCGATATCGAGTTGATTACATTCTGTTTAGCTTCTGATACACACAATATTATTCAAAGATTTGGAGTTGGTAAGATTTTTTTTTTTTTTTTTAGGCTCATCAGGTATGGATTTATTTGACCAAAAAAAAAAAAAAAAAAAAAAAAAACGGTAAGAACCCCAGCCTTCATTCTAATAATAATAATAATAATAATAATAATAGTAATAATTCAGTGTAAATACAATAGCAATAAATTACTATTAAAAATAATAATAATAATAATTCAGTGTAAATACAATAGCAATAAATTACTATTAAAAATAATAATAATAATAATAATAATAATAATAATAATAATAATAATAATAATAATAATAATATAAAATAAAATAAAATAAAATAAAATAAAATAAAATAAAATAATAATAATATTTAAGTGACTGGTTAAGTTGTAAATACCAAAATAAATGCCTAAACACAGTTAAATGCCTAAACAGTTAATTTTGTCAAAATGTACATCTATTTTTTTTCCACACACAAGAAAGAAAGAAAGAAAGAAAGAAAGAAAGAAAGAAAGAAAGAAAGAAAAAGAAAGAAAATTTGACTACCATTACAATTTAAGACATATTTAATAC
The DNA here is from genome assembly GCA_036247105.1 of Cirrhinus mrigala. NCBI lineage: Eukaryota > Metazoa > Chordata > Actinopteri > Cypriniformes > Cyprinidae > Cirrhinus > Cirrhinus mrigala. Next base: position 5,132,395 of record CM070027.1, on the reverse strand, counting down.
TATTGTTAAATTTCAATCAAAATATTTGCAAACGGAGAAATTATTCTGTTAAGTACTACAATTATTACTAATTTCATATCAATATTCTTGGCCATTAACAACAAAATCTGAGGGAAATCTGATCATCCCAGCATGCTTTGATATGGACTGTATAAGGAGAGTAAAAGTTGAAATCAGTTGTTATGTTGTGTGTCTTTGCACAAAATTAATATAAGAAGAGATCTGTTAGTGTTTAATGTTATGTTATGTTTTTAGACACTTTTTTTCATTTATTTATTTTATTTTATTTATTTTTTGTTTAATTCTTTGCTGAATAGAAAGTTTAAAAGAACAGCATTGATTTGAAAAAGAAATTAAAAATATTAATAATTAAATTAATCATTTAAGGTAGGCTATTTAATTGAGAAGCTAAATGCTGGGTTAAAAACAACCCAACTTGGGTCATTTGGCAACCTAGCACTGGGTAAATATTGGACAGAACACATGCTGGGTTAATTTGGTTGGGTTAAATGTTTTTACCAAACTTGCTGGGTTTTTTTATTTTATAAGTCAACTATTGTTTAAAAATAATTATATTGCTGGCTTAACATGGACTGGAACTTATTGAAAAAAAAAAAAAAAAAAAAAACACACACACACACACACACACACACACACACACACACACACACACACACACACACACACACACACACACGCTGCAATTACTAGAGGCAACAGCAATAATCAAAAGATGAACGTTTATTACAAGAACACATGGACAAAATTCAAGACAAATTGAATTTGTTTGGGTGAATACAGCATAGTTTACAATATTACATACATTTAAACTCGTTTAACAAACATTTTAGAAAAGCAGCATTTGAATTTTATTGTATTAAACCATTCTCTGTAATTGCTTTTTCCCGAAATAGCTGTAATTCTCGTGCTGGTGTGTCACCAAAATCTGAGCTGGAGAAGGGCTGCTGTTCACCGGGGTAACTGGGAACATTAGACCGTGGCCTTGCATTTCACTCATAGCTGAAAGATGCCGTGACTGACTCCAAAACCTGCCCATAAACAAACAGTGCTGACATTAAAGAACATATTTTAACAACACATTAAATTGAACTCAGTACTATGATTAAAATCCATTTATTTTATGCAAGGTGAAAGGCATTTCCATCATGCAAAGTGACGCAGCTGACTGACATCTCATCCTTATGTTGTGTTGCTTAAAATACAATTTACAGCACAGTAAAGACTTTATAAATCAAATAAAATGTATACAAACCCTTATTTTGCTGAAGAAGTGCACCAAATCGGCAGCGCTGAAAAAAACAGTCTCTCCTGTAGAGGACTTCTGCTCTGACTGTAATTCAGCAGCTGGGTTGTTTCATCGGAGACAGGCTCAACCAGGGTTGTCAGGTTTTCACACCAAAACACGCCCAATTGCTGCGCAAAACTATCCCAATCGCATTTTGAGGGGGGTCCCCTGTTAAAAATCGTATTCTGCGGGGTAAAATATACGTTTTTTGGCGCCGTTCTCCTGGTAAAATTTGCATCCCAGGGGATAAATATCACGTTACTGGGGTTTCTTCAACCCACAGACATGAAAAACAACCTGTGGTCAACAGTTTTAAAGTAGCCCAATTCTGCTGAAAAACCGCAGACTTGGCAACACTGGGCTCAACCCAGCGGTTGGGTAGAAAAAAAATAACCCAGCATTCAAAATGACCCAGCAACTTAGTAAAAGAAAAAATAAATAAATAAATAAATAATAATAATAAATAAAAATAAAAAATAACACAATAAAATGACCCAATGGGCTGAACCCAGCATTTGGGTTAAAAAAAAAATAACCCAGCACTAATGAAGCATCATGTTTGTTATTAATTTTATTAATCGAAAACAGGGCTAAACTGTTTTTGCATCTAAAAATGTATCTCAGGAATGTTTATATATTTTTAATGGGGGGAAAAAGGCAGAAATACTGCTGAGAGCATTATTTTTATGCAGTGTGGGATGAATTAAGATTTCCAGAGCTTTACATTTGCACAGCTGCAGCTCTGTAGTTAATTGCTCTCATTAAGTCTAAAAGCAGTAATTGGCACATTGGGGCACAGTTTTGTACCATTTAATTTCAACCTCTTTATTTGCACCCGCCGTACTGACAGAGTCAAAACACTTAAGCTTTTCTTGTCGGGGGATCGCTAATCATTTGGCTTGTCTAATGAAACTTTCCACCGCCAAGAAGAGCAAAGATCTCATTTAAACAGGTTAATGCGTGTCACCCAGATGTTTCCTCTCATCAAGATCTCTTCCAAGATGGCTAGAAGTCGTGCAGGGGATTTTTGTGATACAAAGAGTCCAATTTCATGTTACCACCCACTGCTAAGAGCAATGTCAAGCTTATGACTGGGAACATCAAGGACCACAAATCCTCTTTGACATCTCGGTGCATATCTGACTCTGGGTCTTCGGCGGGAATTAGACGAGAGCAGAGATTCAACATCGAATTCTAATCCTCCAATTGAGAGTTATCGTATTACAACGGCCTTTCGGTATGCGTCGCTCACTCTACACTACTATGGCGAGTTCCACATCCATTAATAGTTATGATTGGCGAGTGTGTTTTTATAGGGCACTTGGTTTGTGTGAAAGCTGAAAACCTTTGTATATGGTCTTTTGAAGATTTTCCCCAAAGGCTCACAATGGAGCTCTAATCGAAAAGGCAAGTAAATAGAAAACCCCATGAGGCACCTGATGCGCTTTTCTCTTGCAGTAATAATTCTCTTGAGCATATCGTTTTAAAGAGGATAGATTCCCTGGAGAGGGCTATTCATTCTCCTTTCAGTGCCTGCTAACGGATGTTTGCTTTAACCTTGGGAAGGCACTGTGTTCTCCTGCCAACATTTTAACAGATAATTTTGATCTCACGCAGCACTTTCCTTAGAAAAAAAAAAAAACAATAACATATTTTTATCTGTATTAAAAAAAGGCTGATTTATGCAGTATAAATGATGTTTATTATGAAAAATGGCTTTGTTGGCAAGACAAACTTGCCAATATATTCAGGAACATACTTAAACTGTTTTTATTTTTATTACTTTGAACATAATAACATAAATAAACATTATTTCCATTTAAATCTGCTATAATGTCATTCCACTGCCAGGTGGGTTGTAGCAGAAATACAAAATGTGATCTTTTACATTTTGTCCATAAATGAATATATATTATACACAAAATGCAGTTTAAATGCAGCTTCAAAGGGCTATAAACGATCCCAGCTGAGGAAGAGAGGTCTTATCTAGCAAAATGATCTGTTATCTTCTATAAAAAAAAAAAAAAAAAAAAAGACGATTTATATAGTTTTTAACCTCAATTGCTTGTCTTGTCTAGCTCTGTGATGCGCATGTATACTCTGTGCACGCCGGTTCAATACAGTTAGTGCATGTCGAAAAACTCCCATCTCATTTTCTCCTCCAACTTCAAAATCGTCCTACATCAGTGCAGAAGTGTTGACTCAGTGTTTACAAAGTGAACGTGCAAAGAAGGTCAAAAGCCCTTTACAAATAACTGCGTAAACAGCGATGTAGGACAATTTTGAAGTTGAAGGAGAAAATTTGATGTAAGTTTTTCAGCATAACCTAACTTTCTTGAACCGGAGTGCACAGAGTATGCATGTGCATCACAGAGCTACACAAGATGAGCATTTGTGATTAAAAAGTGTATCATTTTTTTTTTTTTTTTTTTTTTTTTTCAGTTAAAATAACTGATCGTTTCATTAGATAAGACCCTTCTTCCTCGGACTGGGTTTAGAGCCCTTTGAAGTTGCATTTAAACTGCATTTTGGAAGTTCAAACTCGCGGGCACCATAGAAGTCCACTAATTGGAGAAAATTCCTGAAATGTTTTCCTTAAAAAACTATTTCTGTACGACTGAAGAAAGAAAGACATGAACACCTTGGATGACAAGGGGGTGAGCAAATTATCTGTAAATATTTTGTTCTGGAAGTGAACGAATGCTTTAACTATTAACCATGACTTTTCCCTCAGTAAACTCCTAATTTGCTGCTTATTAACAGTTAGTAAGGTAGTTGTTGATCATGCAGAATATGTATTAAGACGTGCTTTATAAATACTATTAAAAAAAAAACAAAAAAAAAAAAAACGGCCAGTATGCTAGTAATATGAATACTAGTAAGCAACATCAGAATTGGTCCCTAAACTAAAGTGTTACCTATATGTAATAATATATGCAACTGTGAAATATTATTAGAATTTAAAATAACCTGTGATGTACAACTGTTTAATATTTTAATATATGTTAAAGTGTAATTTATTCCATTCTAATATGCTGATTTGGTGCATAATAAACTTTATTATTATCAATGTTAAAAACAGAGCTGCTTTAATATTTTTGTGAAAACTGTGATATTTTTTTTGATGAATAGAAAGTTCATTAGCAATAGAATTGCCAACACTACAACATAATTATTAATAATTATATTCATAATTTTAGGTACTCTATTTGAGAAACAAGATTAGCACTAGTGTAGCATAATAATGTTTGTTCTTAATATTATTAATTGAAAACTGGGTTAAAATTTGTTTGCATCTTAAATGCATCTCAGTGTTTTAAATATTTATACTGAAAATATCTAACTTTTTAATATTATAAATATTAATAGAAAGTTCAAATAAACAATTAATTTGGCGTAGTAATATTTTGTAACATTATGCATGTCTGTACTGTTAATTTAATGCATCCTTGCTAAATGAAAGTGTTATAAACAGATCAAGGATACTGAAGCATCTTATATTGTCAGATATAATCTACAAACATACAAACTTTTTTTTTTCTTATTAAATATATTGTGTGTGCAGATTATATTACATATCTCATTGCCAATACCTGAAATCTTGCTTCAGGATCCTTCATCTGACCTATGCTTTTCACACAGCATCAGATACTTACTTGCTCATGTTGCCACATATGCCAGGAAATAGATGAGACTGGTGTGTGTGTGAAAACATTCCTGTTCACACACGCTAATTTAAACTTTGCTGTCACTCCATTTCTATTCCTTTGTTGTCTGAATATGATGCTCAAGTCAAATATAGCTGAGATGCACAACTATAAAGTACATTGAAAAAAAAATAAAAGAGAGAGATAGGTTCCTCAAGAGGTATACTCAGTGTCACCTCAATACCTGGAAAGTGATGCTTTATTTAACCTTGAGAAGGTCTTTTTAAGCACTTCTATTGATTATATTTTTGACATCATTTCGATCCTGGGCCTTGGATGGATTTCAAGAGCATAATGTCAGGAATTGTCTGCATCCTGTCTGTTCAGGTTCCCTCATACACCGGTAAATGGATAGGACAGGTGTGTTGATTGCCTGTTCACACACAGAATGAAGTCACACAAAGTCATTTTACATTTGACTCTCTCGGCTGTTGGTCGAATCAGGCAATAGATGAGCAATGAGGAATGAATAGTTGGTCATTTAGTCTCAACACCTGGCAAATGACGTTTCGCTATTTTACATTTTTATAGCCATAGCACACTTCAGTTACACATCTATATATATAGCTATGTGATGTTGTTGGCTTTTTTATTGGCTACCAGGCAAAATTCTGACACAAATATACACACAAATATATATACTGTACATAGATACCTACAGATATTCTTAAAAATAATAGCACTATCATTTCTTCTCTTACACATAGCATTGGATGAAGTAATTAGATAAAATCTGAATACATAAATGTAAATATGAATATATTGTAATTCTGAACATAAAGAAGTACATCAGAATATTTATTTATTAATCAGAATATATAATGGAGTATAATATAGTACAATATCTCTGTTTGATACATGGATGTATAGGCATACTGTTTTCATAGAAAAGCAATAAGAACTTAATGTCTATTGACATGCCTAATAATAAAGATGTATTTATATTGGGATGTAGACTTTATATCTAGATTTGCATCTATATATTCAAGATTTATAAACATACATTCCAATTTAGAATGATGTAGTCTGAATAATAACTACATGTATATATTCACAATTGACATTTATATATTCAAATTTATAACTATTATTTTCTAATTTAAATCTATTTATCAAAATATATATAAATCGAGATTTACTTCTATACATATATTCATGATTTACATTTTTTACATAGTTTTGTATCCAAATATTCAGCTTTATATTGCAATTTACAATTATATGTTCAGACTTACAGTAGTCAACATTTGAAGTTCAAATTCTATCAAAGTTGTCCTAAAACCAAAACAATAACCACGCCTGTCTTAGGACAATTTTGATTAACTTTTTTTGATCCACTTCAAGTGTTGACTACTGTATATCTACATATTGAAATTCCTATATTTGGATTTTTAAATAAATATTGTGATTTACTTCTATATATTGACAATTTACATTTACATATTCAAATTTTATATAATTATTTTGTTTATACTTTAGTATAGGGACCAATTCTCACTATTAAATAGTTGCTTTTTAGCATGCCTATATTTAACATATTGGCTGTTTATTAGTACTTATAAAGCACATATTCTGCATGACCATATTCCAGATCCCTAATCCTACCCAATACCTAAACTTAACAACTACCTTACTGACTATTAATAAGCAGTAAATTAAGAATTTATTGAGGCAACAGGTTAACAGTTTGTTAATAGTGAGAATTAACATTAAAATATAGTGTGATCATTATTTCCTGTTTGGTAATAATGACATTAAATGGGTCATCGGATGCAAAGTTCACTTTTGCATGTTGTTTGAACATACATGTGTGTAAAATGGGCATCCAATGACCCCTTTAATGTTTTAAATATAATATTTTGAATACAAAAATAGTAAATACTGGGAAAATTTACACACATACACACACACACACACAGATATCAAATTTATAAATTGAACCACATACAGACAAGCACAACTCATACTGTCTTGTACAAATCCAGTTATAATTGTCTTTTTCAGTTTTTCATTGGCCTTAGTGACCTCAAGTCAAAATGATGGACAGTGGCCATATTCATATTCATGGTCATAGTCCAGTTTAACATGTGGCTGACACATGCGTGGCACACAAATGAGTATGTTCTAATAGAAAGAAGATTAGACATGGTATTTGCATTGAAGAGCAACTTCAAATGACTTTTCCTGTCTCGTCACACGGCCCTTGCTCTCTAATCAGTCTGGGAACCATGAGGAAGCAAAAGCAGACATTTGCCAAAGTAATGAGTGTCCCTAACGACACTAAGTTCACTTAATTTGTCCTCAGGATGGTAATAATTGGACTCCATTATGACCTCGGTGCCGTAATTAAACCGCTGCCTGGTGATATTCTACACGCTGGCATGTAGTTGTCAGTAGTGATTATCAGCAACGAGAGAAAGAGAGTGACAAGCTACGACTTTTCTGGCAACTCACAACAAGAAGTCTTTTCAAAGGCAGCTACTTTTTCCGAGCATGATATGTCATTAGAATAGCAAAGCGATGCAGACAGGTCCATTAGCAGGCCAAAGGCGCACGGGGTAGGAGAGCAAATTAATCAAACTCCTCTCTACCATTTCAATGTTTGCTAAATTGGATCGACGAAAGGGCCCGCATTTTAAACAGCAACTGGTCTGCCGTTTGACTTAAGGCTGTGCGGCAAATAAGTGACCTTGCCGTTTTAATCATCAGCCGTTTCAACTTTGATGTTTTGACTGACATTTCCGCCAATCCAATTTACACTAGTTCACACTTTTAACAGCTGGTCAATTGGTCCAATGTGGTCCAGACATATTTTATTTTGAAAACTTGGAAATATATTGATTTTATTTTTTTTTTTTTCACTTGTCCAGCTAATACGTCTCTGCCACCTAGCAAATCAATTTTGTCCTGAGATTGAGCATTATGTTTAATCTCTCGCTTCACCAAGCATTTCCAGATGATAATTGGCAAGTTTTTGCTTGAGAAGATTTCAAGGAAACCAAAAACTGGGGATTGAAAATTGAAAGCAAGCATTCTGATGATTGAGACAAATCATCATAATAAAAGAGTAAATCAATTGCTTTTTAAAAGACACAATAGATTGTCTATTGCAAATGCAACATGTATTTTCGTCCCTTAGGCTGGAGGTTGTTCTGGTTGCTCTATGTTCTCTACGTATTTGAACATGGTTAAAAATAGCCCTGAATCATGTGACAACAAATATCATGTGACGGCAAAGAGCATTTGGCAGCAATTCAAACAGAGAGTGCGCATTGAATATAGGGTCATATAGCCAATATAAATGTTATGAGACTTCTACTTTCACTACTGACCTCTTTCGTTCGTCCTTTCCTTCTTTCAGATTACAATTCATCCTGAATGATATTTTGTCAGTCTCTCTGGCTGCAGAATTTTGTTCAGTTTGTTGTGATATATATATCTTTAACCTGAATAAAAAAATAGATAGCAATCATTCTTATAACAAGTGAAGTGAAGTCACCTTGCTAGCCGCAGCTGGGTCTTACATCAAAAAGTTTCAAGATTAATTTCTCTTTGGTTAGCATGAACATGTGGCCTGCCTCTTTCAAGGAATCTTTAATTCAAGCTATAAAAGTGAAATATTGATTTAAAGAAAAGCTATTTTTTTTAAAGTAGCAGTAAACAGATAAACATGGAAATATATACCTCAGGTATACAATCTAATTAAGATGATATTGGAGATTTTAGGGAATCTGGGTTATTTTCAGACAACAGTCACAATTTATCTCGAAGAAAATATACAACCAGTGTCGTGATTAAACATTTAAAATGTGCAATCATCATTGTTTGGATGTTGTAAGACCTTCAAACTCAAGTTTTTAGACAAGGCTTTGCCAAGTCAACATCAAAGTTTATCTTCACAAACTTTATCTTGTTAACATCATGTTTTACACTTACAGCTCAAATAACACATCTTTACATTTTATAAGTATTCATGCATTAAGTGTTTATAAATAAAATAAAAAACAAACTGTAAATGTATACTACCTGCAAATGCATTTCCCATAGACTCACTGGGGCAAATGTGTGTTTCTAAATGTGTCTCAAAATGTACCCTGGACCACAAAACCTTCTTAAAGTCTTAACAGGTATATTTGTAGCAGTAGCCAAAAATACATTGCATGGGTCAAAATGATCAATTTTTATGCCAAAAATCATTAGGATCATGTTCCATGAAGATATTTTGTAACTTTCCTACCATAAATATATCAAAACATAATTTTTGATTAGTAATATGCATTACCAAGAACTTTATTTGGACAACTTTAAAAGGTGATTTTCTTAATATTTTGATTTCTTTGTAACCTCAGATTCCAGAATTTCAAATAGTTGTATCTTGGCCAAATATTGTTCAAATATTGCTTATCTATTCAGCTTTCAGATGTTTCAAAAAATGTACCCTTATGACTGGTTTTGTGGTCCAGGGTGGCAAATGTGCTGTCGCCCATTCACTACAGAGGATTCACTGGTGAGCAGGTGATGTAATACATAGTATCTCCAAATCTCTTCTGATGAAGAAACAAATTTGGATGGCCTGAGAGTGAGCATATTTTCAGTAAATCTTCATTTTTGGGTGAACTATTCCTTTGTAATCACATGCTTGTTTTAAAGACAACTGCAACAAAGCACAACAAAAAATAACATGAGTATGCCAACCACACAAGACTTACCTATGATTTTGAGAATTTGTTCATATTTCAGTCCAGTCCAATCCAGTCAATGTTGGGTATTTTATACCAACATAACAGTATTTGTAGGTTATTGTGTTATTTCTAACATTAATGTTAATGGCTAATAATTAATTTCTTATGAATTCAGTACTTTGTTAAACAGTGGATCATATCTCTACTTAACTTTAAAAGTCAGTCATTGCATAATTTTAAATCCAGTGCAATGGAATACAGACAAAACACAAAGAAAACATTACATTGTGGTACTAATTGGTTTTGTATGTGTAAGTTCATGTGCTTTGTGCTATTATAACTGTACTTATGAAAATAACATGATTTTAATTAAAAACTATTTTAAAAACCATTCTCAAGTTCTTTAAGATGCACTGTTTTAAGTAAAGAATTTGCTGTTTTAGAGTCTCTGTTTGGAAAGAATGCCAGCTGTACGGTACCTGTGTAGTATAAAATTACATATTGTAAATCGCAAATACAGTAACTTAGCAACAGTGTGAAATGAACATTAATGGCAGTAAACCAACTTTTAATCCTTTTCACACAAATTATGATTACTGATTAATAAGCACTTATTTCCATGCAGTTTCTTGCACAATACTAAGTTATGACCTCAAAACAGTTTACCACGGTGCATGATTTGTAAAGTAACACATCACATAACCAGCTCTATATGTATGGCTATTCTAAAAACTTCCTCAGTAGCTCACCTGGTACAGCATTGCACTATGGAGCAATGTGGAACACTCAGATACTATAAAGAGAGTCTTATGAAAGTCACGATCAATTAAAAGCGCTGTAAATCTGTTTTTATGCATTTTTCTGAATGGTGTAAGCATTTTAAGTGCCTGAAAACTTTTGAGAACAGGTTTCAAAGTACTAGTTTTAAAAACAATACCTTTATCATCTCTGTGTAAACTACAAAAATGCAAATTTCTAGCTGCAACAAAGTGTATGTTCAGTCTATAGTTATGTGCACAGATGCGTAATGTTTCTTTACAAAGTGATATTGCCAACTACTGGCCTGGCATGCATAATACAGGATTTTTAGTCATTTTCATGGAGCTGTGAACAGGGATCATTTTGACAAATGTACAGACAACAACACAAAACATTTCAAAAACTCATAGTACACTGTTGTTGTGTAAACGTACCCTTGTAGAGGCAAACTAAAATGGCATGGTTTTCTTTTGTTAAGTATTGAGTAGTTTTAGGGAAGGGCTTAGTGTAGGTGTTATTGCACATTTTGAACATTAAACTTTTAATGTCACTCACTGGATGTTTCATTTCATTTAATTGCTGCAATATGTAATATCAACATAAAACATTGACAGATTAACGTTTCTTTCAGATTAAACAAAGCTTGCTTTTATCACCACAAGTGTGGCAAAATGCAAGAAGCAATAAAGAAACGTCGCCACAGGATGAATCTGTGTGCCTGGATTAGGTATGGTTTCCAGGCTGTTCTTAGATGGTTGCTAACTGGCCCAAATCAAAGAGCCCTGGTCCTTCCTTCAATACAAGTCTTTTATTGCCTAAAATTTGTCCTCAACAGCCTGCATAATTTGTGAAAAGTTACATGATTATCTTTAATGCATTTGCAATACTATGAGCTATATTTTACCAGGCTTCATAATTGTTTGATATACTTTGAAACTATTTCTCAAATACTGAATAGCTAAATCCAACCATTACCTCAGAGGTGCAAACAGCAAAGAATAAAGGCCGACCAATCAAGACCAATCCTGCTTCAAATAACTTACAAGTCCAAGGTCATTCAGTCAAGGTTTTTTTCTCTATTAAGTACCATCAACAATATATCTGAGAGTCTAGGATGATGAAAAAAATAATTATTCAGGTGGACTTGCAGTGCTGGCAGAAGTTTCACCCAGGTCACTGACATCTCCTCTCATCTCCTGAACTCACCAAGGTTCTGCTCTTTGATCCCTAGCTAGTATGTAGCACCTCATGCAGAACGCTCCTGGCTACCGATGTGAGACATAAACAAGATATTCTGCTTTATGCAAAATGGTCTACTGGAATGGAATACTACTGCACTGTTAGAGCCCCTTTAGGGCAAATCAGTCTGCTCGGTGGCCATATTCATAACACCCCCAGGCAACTATTTCCAGCCTTGGAAGTACAGCTTGAAAGAGCAAAGACCAAACGCTTCAAAACTGTTGATCAAGTTTACATTCTATGCAAATATTTCAAATAAAGAATAAATTGTATAAATTGCGCTTCCTTGGCTCAAATCATGCAAATGAATAGTGAAAGAGATGATTGGTTTATTAACTGAGTAACTTTAGACAGGACTTCCATTAATTTGACATTAAGTGTTGTGATGCCTCTTTCAAACCATCAATGGTTTTAAACTGCAAGGTGGGACGACAGACGTCATATTTACTATTTTAATTCATATATGTATATTTAGACTCCCTGCATGATCTATCTGATACTGCACTGTAAATGCATTATTCATGCAGTGTGCACAATATATGCACATACATACAGCATATTTCAGGAGCTGTATGACAGGCATGGATGTATACCATTCTGAATATAACTTGAGTGATACATGAAATAAAAGATGGGAGCGGAATTGTGAGAGAATTTTTAAAGGGTTACTCCACACACAAATTAAAATTCTGTCATTAATTACTCATCCTCATGTCGTTCCAAACCCGTAAGACCTTCATTTATCTTTGGAACACATATTAAGATATTTTTGATGAAATCCAAGAGTTTTCTGACCCTGCATAGACAGCAATGCAACTTGTTCAAGGCCCAGAAAGGTAGTAAGGATATTATTCCATAAATATTACATGCAACATCAGTGGTTCAACTATAATTTTATGAAGCTATGGGATCACTTTTTTGTGTGTGAAAGCAAGTAATGACTTTATTCACCAATTACTTCTCGACACATTTTTTTATTAGGGCCCGAGCACAGGATTCTATTGCTTCTCCAAAATGAATCGCATTTTTGAGGGCCTAAACATGCTTGAAAACTCATCAGACTTTGCACACACACCAAAAGTGGTGAAAATTTAAATCTGATATGGGTTTCAGAAGTGGGTGTGGTAAAATGACTCAATAGTGCCACCTATGAAATTTCAACTAAGTGCCCCTCGAGCTATGCTTCACATACATGTACGAAAATCGGTAGACATGTAACACACCAATACCTACAAATAAGTCAGAAACCCAACAGGAAATCATTCTGAATTTTCTCTGCAAGTTTTGTGCCTTTTTTGCCATTTTCATGCGTTGCATTTAAACAAACTCCTTCTAGAGATTTAAACAGATCAACACCAAATTTGGCCAGTGTAATCTAAAGCCCTTTGTTAGGTTAAATTGCAAAGATCGTGAGTTTTCGTTGAAGGGCATGTCTGCAGCGGCCTAAAAAACTTCAAAGTTTTGCAATTAAAAAGGAATTTGTTATAATTCAGGTATACAATGTCCGATCTGCACCAAAATTTGCATGTTTGATAAGAGTCCTGTCCGTAACACATGCCCATATTCACTTATAGCCATAGCGGCATCTGCTGGCAACAGGAAATGGCATGTTAACGCTGTAACAAACTCCTCCTACAGATTTAATGACATCAACATTATATTTGGTCAGTCTACTCTAAAGGCCTTTGTGATGTTAAATTGCGAAGATCTTGAGTTTTCGTTGAAGGACGTGTCCGTGGCGGCCTGACAAAGATTGATGTTTCGCCATCGGAATAGAAGATGTTGTAGCTCAGTCATACCATGTCCGATCTGCCCCAAACTTCACATGTTCGATAAGAGTCCTGGCCTGAATACATCTAAAGGCCAATATTTTGTTATAATCATAGCGCCACCTGCTGGCAACAGGAAATTACCTGTTTTACACTAACTCAAACATGCAAAGTCCGATCTGCCCCAAACTTTACCCATTCAATACGAGTCCTGGCCTGAAGACATCTGAAGGCCAATATCCAGTTATAGTCATAGCGCCATCACCTGGTAGCAGGAAGTTTGGCACATCCAGTATAAATGACATATTCTTCTATTTTTACCACTTTAAATGCATGCCCGTTTGCGGTTTTCCTAAAGCCACTGGGTGGTGGTGAGCCCAGGTGCGAGGGCCCTTTCAATGCTGCTTGCAGCTTTAATTCAGACTTGTTGACTCATGACTATAATGCTTGTTTTTCAGTATATTGACTCTTACTGCAGTGTTAATTTCATTGAAGAATAATTTGTCAAAATTTTCATCAACAACATTTTTTCACAGACAATAACAAAACAAAAACTTGTTTTAAATGACAAAAACTATAACGAAAATATATTGACATTTTTGTCAACAAATAAAAACAAGACGAAAATGTTATGGAGGGACGATTTGGTAAGAGAGTCATTCAGAACAAACCTGCTGTGGTTAGGAGGTTAACGTTAGATGCGTACATATGAACTGTAATATAGCCTATTGATCTATCCAACGGGATATAAGCTAGCATACATTTGCTGCATGTCTCATACAACATTTAAAAATGTCAATATCTGGGAGAGAGAACTCAATTCAGTCCGGTTTTCTAACCGCAGACACCGAAGCAGTGCCTCTCACACAGCACACAAGTAGTCTTTCACATCTTCTAAACGGAGAAATACGCATGAAATGATGTTGAATTGTCAGTTTTGACGAGTATTCATGTAAACACACTCGGTTACATCTTAAGTGAATGTAAACATTTGGGAGAATATCAGACGCGTATCAGTACATTGCATCCGTGCATACGGTTTTAAAGGGACAGCAGCCTAATATAGTCGCTACTGTCTGTGGCATTGATGTTAATCAAGCAACAAAAGAAATACAGAAAATCACTCACTGCTCTTGACTGAATCACTTCAGTAGCCCTAATACAGATTTATCTAAATGTATTTATATAAATAAATATGTCTGCTTAAAAGAGTAAAGAATGTGGTAAACAAGTTGTTATAAAGACTGCATAAATAGCCTATATAACCACTGGCATTTCATTGAAAAGAAGACCATGTTCTTGTTCTTTACAAGAAGTGGTTTCATTTCATTTTTAATATAGAAGCATGTTGCGTGTCACAGCAGTTAAATCTTGTCTGTCATGATAAAACCTTAATATCAAACCTATACAATGAGTTTGGCAATTTTAGAGAAATGCTTAATAAATGCATTACAGTGTAACTATACCCATTAGATTTTAGCCGAATAAATCTACTGTAGATGTAGTCAACTAAAATCTTATTATATTAAGCTACTTAATGCCATTTTAGTCAAAAGACTATGACTAAGACTAAATCAAAATTTGCTGTCAAAATGAACACCGCCGCATGCCCTGCTGCCGTTTTTTTTGGATTTCAGACACAGCCAATGTCTCCGCATGTAGAGTCAGGGCAGGGAAAGATAACATCTGTCTTAGCTGAAGCTTGTTAAATCAGTGTTAGTGAGCTGCCTCCTCTCTCGCTGTCTCTCTTTTGTGTAACAGAGCTGTATAGTGCCTGCTAGAAACCATCCGATTCCCCACGGATTCAGCTGATTTGCTTCCCAACCCATCTCAAAATAACTTCCTGCCCACGTACCGCACTTCACCTGCCTGCACTTTTGTTTCAGGATCCTGAAAAGGAACTGTGTATGTGTTAGCTGCAGGGCTACAGGTACTGTGTGCCTTAATATGTTTTGTACATTGCATATGCTTGCACTATATGCAGTGGCACCCTGCTGTTTTTAATGATTACCAAACGGAAGACTTACGAGACATCATGCTGACACACAGATGAATGCTGAGTGAAACTCTTACCTTGCTTTCATGATGTACTATGTCTGGATGTATTTATTTTCGTGATGTCTGACAGTATCTCACACAAGCAAAATGGCCAAAGAGGACTTTTTTTTACCAGCTTACAGAGTAATCTGAGCCAGACAGGAAACAGAAACTAATAAATGTTCATCTGTCCTGCTTTTGCGATATAATCATGTAACTGCTTCATAGTCTAATCTTGTCTAACCTCATTTCATTCATAACTATTTGTTCTCTCACAGTGTGTTAAAATAAAGTGGCAGCCCATGGAAGTTTGACACTGCCCTCTACTGCTAACTTTACTGCCAGTAAGTAATCCAAATAAATAAAGTGCATTGAAAGCAGGACAAAGAGAATGCTTTCCAAGTCATGGTCACATTAGTGTTTATTGCAATTTTATGAAACAAATCACGTAGTAATGTGGCTGAACGCTTTTAGCAGTGTTTTAGATTAGATTTTAACTTTTAGGTTGTCCTGTTAAGCTATTTATTAAAGTAATAGATATTTAAACAGTTATTTAATGTAATCAACTCAACAGAAGTCAAAGTGAATGACTTCAAAAGTCACTGCTGGTTGTGCATTTGGACATCCAATCTTGGAAAAAAGCGAAGCACCGACGAATGAACATCAACTCTTGATTAATCCTCAGATTAATCTTGCGAACCATGACTTTGTCTTTTATACAGTGTTCCCCAATCTTGCAAAATGACATAAAGAGAAGAAAAATTCCATAATAAATCTACACTTATGAGTACATAAATAGACCAACTTCCAAGACACATAGAAGTGAGAGAAATCACTTACCGAATTCTGAAGGAGAAATCTGATATTGTGCTGTAACAGTCTAAGGGCAGTGCGTGGCTGAACAGCAGCGTCTTGATCAGTGATTTCTGCTGAAACTAATGTCTTCAGAAGTTCTTGAGCAATGAACTCTTTACAGCTGCACATCTGAAGAAAACAGTTCCAGTCTAGCTCATATGACATCTCAAAATTTCATATTTCCTTCTAGGCCTATTAAAGTATCCAAAACTTACCTCCCTGCTTTCAATATGCAAATTTGGTATGTATATCACGTTCACGTCCTTAAAAAAATGCAGAAAATAATGATTATTTATAGTGTAAATGCAGATAAGATGTCCTGTTTTTGTTCATAAAGTATGGTACTTACAAATGTGAAAAGATGTGCATAATCCATGAGGTCTCGAAGATGATAAAGTGCCTCACGTATAGCGTCATCCCCCTTACTGTGCTGCAATGCTATTAAGAAAAACAGCACATTTATACAGCTGGAACAATTTCTTGGGAGCTGGTAATATATATATAGACAGACACACACACACACACACACACACACACACACACACACACACACACACACACACACACAAAAAACATCAATAAAGTAAGTGCAATGTTTTGGAAATGTTGAACGGAATCTCTTATGCTCATCGAGGCTGCATTTATTTGATTGAAAGTACAGTAATAAAAACAGTAATATTGTAAAATATAATTACAGTAAAAAAAAAAGTAAATATGCTAATGGCTGCTGAAAATTTGGCTTTGTAATAAATAAATGCAACAAACAAATGGGTCATACCTTGTCAAATTAACCAAATTTTAAAAACTTCCCCAGCTCAGTTTTTTTGATTTTGCTAATATTTTTTTCTGAGGAAGGATAGACATGCATAGTGATGAAAGCCAAAATATTAAATGTCATGGATGAATATTTACTGAGTAATCCACTATTTTGTAGAGGGAGGTCAAAATGGCAATGACTTCAGAAAGATGGCAGCATCATAATGTTATTTTTACACAGAGATTAGTATGTCTGTTAGTAAAATCTGCTGACTTTAGTTATCTTTGTTGCATTTTGTGCCAATGGTGTCCATTCAAAAATGGAGAAACAGCACTTTCCAAGTTTTTCTCCAAAGTTTGCATGCCTGTAACTCAAGAAGCATTAAAGATATCTTAATGCCCTTTTAGATATTGGGTCTTAACAAACCTTCCTTTTGGCATCTTTATTTTTAAGGCCCTATATGATTTGGTTCCAGAGATATTGGAATTTCAATATGGCTCCTGGAGTAAATTGTTAAAATGTACACAATTTTAGTGGTCAAAAATCAAATGTGGGTCATTTTGAAAAAAAAAAATAAATAAATAAAAATAAAATAATAATAATAATAATAATAATAATAATAATAATAATAATAATAATAATAATAATTATATAACCAGCTAAAAGCCATCTAGGTCAAAAATGAGATAATGATACTGAGTGAATGATCCTGACACATATTATACATCCAATAAATACTTTTACTACAAACTCGCTAAATTCCAGCCTCAGCCCAATCAGAAGTACCAGTACTTACATAGAAACCTATACAAAGTAGCCAGAATGAAATGCTAATTTTAAAGAAACACGTCAGATGGATTTAGAGGCTTTTGCATCTGAACTCTTCATAAATATACAAAAAATGTATTTTCTTTTAAAGAGGAATGTCTAAAGAACAAATAATGTTAAAACTAGAGATGTATCTTGTTTCCTTCTGTCAGGACGACTGCATTGAACATACCTGCCTGAGTGTCATACATATTCTTTTTCCAAAGTTTGGGTGCTTATAACTAAAAAATTATTAAATATATCGCAATATGATTTTAGATTCTAGCTGTTAATAAACTTTTCTATTGGAATCTTCATGTTCAAGGCCCTACATTGTTCAGCCTCAGAGATATGGGGATCTCAATGAGGCTCCACGTCCAGGTTGTTGAATATCACCCATTTTCAGTGGTCGAAAACCAAATGTTGGTCACTTTGTATACAGCTGATACAGTTCTGAAATTAGAACTGTATCTTGTTTCCCTCTATCATTTAGGCATTAAGATATCTTTAATACGAGTTACAGGCAGGCAAACTTTGGAGAAAAACTTCAAAAGTGCCATTTCCCCATTTTTGAATGGTCACCATTGGCACATAATGAAACAAAGATTGCTAAAGTCAACAGGTTTTACTAACAGACCTACCAATCTCTGTGTAAAAATAACATTACGATGCTGCCATCTCCTTAAGTCATTTTTACCCCATTTTACTTGACTCCGAATCTCAGGTGAAAATTGCCATTTTGACCTCCCCCTACAAAATATTGGATTACTCAGTAGATATTCATCCATGACATTTAATATTTTGGCTTTCATCACTATACATGCTTATCTTTCTTCAGAATAAATGTTAGCAAAATCAAAAATTTAAGCCGAGGACCTCTGGTTGAGTTAACACAGAATGACCCAAATGTAAAATACATAATGAATATTAAGCATAGCAGTATCTCTGAGAATTTCATGCTTTCACTATTTCTTAATTTCTTAATTTACAGTTCTATAAAGCAACTCACAAAACTGCAACCTACGTAGTCTGTAAACTGGACATCCTCACACAAATCAAACAGCACCACCAAGTGGACGGATGTGGTATAACAACGACAATACACTTTAAACGGTAACATTTGCAAGACAAATGTTAATATATATATATATAAAAAAAAAAAAAAAAAACAGAATATGCCAAAAATCAATGTGATTTTAAAGAAGAAAAAAAAAGAAGAAAATATAAATGAAAATTTAATACATGAGTATTTTGTCGTTTTGCCAAGCCACCGTGATATCAAATGTGACTCCACAGACCAACAAAAAACATGCGTCAAACTTTTCTATTGCTCCACATTGTCAGGACTTATTTTTAAAAAATGCTGATTGATTTGGAGTACTTACAGACAAGAAACAGCATGAGAAGGAAGGCTGTGCAGATCTGAGCGATTGTTGGTGGAGGTTCGCTGCCTTTGAAACCCTTGAAGAGTGAAACAGTCCGACCATTTCACACATGCTTAATGTTTTTCAGGGCCATATTCAGAAACCACACTTTGGTGGTATTAATGTTTATTATTATTAAATTGACAGGGCGGTTTCCTCAGGAAATTTTCGTCTCATGACACTGAGCATTTGCTGTGTTTTTATAAGCTGAACAACCATTTTATTTCTGAGAGCACCCACAGTTCACAACTACTAAGCTGATTTTGGCCATGCTACGTCAACAAATCAAAGTACCCTTTTTGATTATTCAGTACTTCATGGAAGTCAAGATTAGTGAATTAAATTAAATAGATAGGGCTTCGGGTGAAATAAAGATAGTAAATATCGTTTATTTTGCAATATTATTCAGTTATAAATATAATCACTTGTATTTAAAGTATTCGTTTTTTAATGAAAATGATCACTTTGCGTGCTGGGATTTGTAGTTTCTTGATGTTTCATGTGACGGTGAGTTGAATGCGGAAGCACGTCATTGCGCCGACGCGGGAAACACACGATTGAGTGCATGCAGTCAAAACAATCCACAACTTCTGTTTACGTGGAGCGAACTGTCTTATCCTGAGTGAGTTATTCTAATAAAATGCTACGCTATTTTATAATGTTTTTACATATTTGCTAGCCCAACTGCATTCTAGAATGACGGCATGTCATTACATGAAGGTGTTATGAAACTACATATGCCACTTGCTCAAGTAGTTTTTTGCACTACTTAACTGACTTAACTGGGTTTCATTAGCATGTAAAGAGATAGACAATATCATTTTCTTGTTCCTGTTATTAAAAATGTGCACTGATTGTCACTACATTTAATTTTATCAAGGCTGCGAGTCAAAGCACTGGTCCAAAATGTCTAAGATTGAAAAGATGAGTATCCTGGGAGTAAGGAGTTTTGGAGTTGAGGATAAAGACAAACAAGTGATCACCTTCTTCAGCCCCCTGACTGTCCTTGTGGGACCTAATGGGGCTGGAAAAACGGTTTGTATATTACTGTCATGATACTGATGAAATGCATACAAATGCTTTTGTGTTTAAGTTTCACAGCCAATATGAAACATTATGATGATTATATATTTATATGAAATGTATTTTTCAATATTTTATTTATATTTAATTTCTACCTATCAATAATTTTATATTTAAACTCTAAATGAATAATTATGAACTATAAATAAACTATTCATTTTTTATGATTTTACAGACCATCATTGAGTGTCTCAAGTACATCACTTCAGGAGACTTTCCACCAGGAAGTAAAGGAAACACATTTGTCCATGATCCCAAAGTAGGTCTTTGACATGTCTACATTCAAATGTCAGCATCCACACCAATGCGCGATAAAGTTCTGTTTATTATAAACAACCACTTTAAAGGCTCAAGCTCTTTATAGCAGGATGGATTCTGATTGGCTGTTAATGCTAGTGTTGGTCTGTTGTAGGACGCTCATGAGACGGATGTACGGGCACAGATCAGGCTCCAGTTTAGAGATGTGAATGGCGATCCTGTGGCAGTCCAGAGGTCTATGCAAAGCACACAGAAGGGCAAGAAAACTGAGTTCAAAACCCTTGAGGGTGTCATTACAAGAATCAAGTAGGTTGAACACGTGTCATACACTACACAAAAAAAGTTTGGGGTGTGTAAGATTTTTATAATATTTTTAAAAGGTTTCTTATGCTCAGGAAGGCTTTATTTACTTGATCGAAAATACAGTCAGAACAGTAATACTGTAAGATATTATTACAACTATGTTTTCTATGTTAGTATATTTTAAAATATAATTATTCATGTGATGGAAAAGCTGAATTTGCTGCAGCCATTAATTCAGTCCTCAGTGTGACAAGAAATGTGGGTAGCACATTTTAGGGTGTCCTTCTTACACATCTTGCATGTACTTACTCTTATAATAACAATAAATTATGCATAATTACATGCAAGTCAAACCCTAATCCTAACCCTAACAATATAGTAAATACATGTAGTTAATATTACTCAGTACTTAAATGGATAATTACGCTGTAACAAGGACACCTTAAAATAAAGTGTAACCAAAATGTGTTAATTTTATCAATGATGAAAACAGTTGAACTGCTTAATATTTCATTGGAAACAATTAGGTTTTTTTTCAGGATTCATTAATGAATGCAAAGAAAATAACAGTAAAAATAAAAGTAATCTTTCAAAATAGGTTGCATGTAATGTAACCTAATATGTAATTAATTTTTACTCCCACTTGGCCCTTGAAATGTGTACATTATGGTCCCTGTTTGAAGGACTACATTTGATTGTTGTGAGATTAATATGTCTTGACCTTTCTTCCTGTCAGGCATGGAGAAAAAGTGAGCCTGAGCTCTAAGTGTGCTGAAATTGACCGTGAGATGATCTCAGCATTGGGCGTCTCCAAGGCTGTTATCAATCATGTCATCTTCTGCCACCAAGAGGAGTCCAACTGGCCTCTCAGTGAAGGAAAGGCCCTCAAGCAGAAGTTTGATGAGATTTTCTCAGCCACAAGGTATTTTTGTCTGGACAACAGATTTCTCAGTGAAGCTTCTGTCATTCAGTCATGTCATATTGCTATTATTTTTTTTTCTAAGGTCTACAATTTGCATGTGCATTATATTTTAGTTTTTCAGTTTATATCATCTCTTGACTGCTTACATCCTCTGCTTTCTTATTTTTGTCTTATTGTTTATAATGTGTGTGTTTTCTTTTGTTTTTTTTTTTTTTGTAAAGTTACTATATGTAATTATCAAGCCATTTTATCTCAAAATATCCAGGAAAATTGGTTCTTGCTATAATATCTAAACAATGCACAGTATATTTTGTAAATGCCCCAGTAGGTGGCGATAAGTGTTTATTTATGTGTCATTGGAGAGATATTAAATATTTGCTAGCTGATTTGTTTAAAAAAAAAAACACACACACACAAAATTGTTTACAACTGAAATAGTGGACATGAAACAATTCTTTCTTTAATTAATTTGTGAAACCCCACTAATTATATCTTTTTAGTTATTCATACATGTATTGATGACCAGTCTAACTGAAATTAATTAATAATTAATAATAATAATAATAATTAATTAATTAATATGTCAAAACCCTATTAAACTATATTTGTTATTATTCTATTAGTTTTTTTTGTTTTGTTTTGTTTTTTTTTCAAACATTGGCTTGTCCGTTGTTGTCTTTCATGCATATTAACGTAGCCTCACAAATGAATGGCTGAAAATAACCAAAACCTTTACTTGAAGGTACATTAAGGTATTGGAGACTTTGCGGGCGCTGAGGATGAAGCAGACCAACACTGTTAAAAGCTGCCAGATGGAGCTCAAGTACCTGAAACAAAACAAAGATAAAGCCCAAGAGATTAGAGAACTGCTGTCCACTAAAGAGACTCAGCTGTCTTCCTCTAAAGAAAGTGTCCAACGCATTGAGAGTCAGATTGACCCACTGGAGGTGAGACACAAAGAATTTGTGACACAATTTTTTAGGCTGACTTGAAAGATTAAATGCCATGGATTTTTTATTTTATTTTTATTTATTTATTTATTTTTTGAGGTCTATGGGAGTTTATTGTTTTGAATAATGAGTATTTTAAAATGTATTTAATATAAGTGATTGTAACACAAATCAGTGTACCAGTTACAGAATGTAACTGTATAGTTATCTTTGGCTGTACATTCATCCTAGATATTTGTATTTTTTTAATTAATGTATTTATAAAACCACACAATAATGTCTATTTTTTTAATAATCTGGTCAGTTAATTCTTTACAAATAGAGTTTCTGGAAAATTTCCAGAAAAATTCCAGAAATTTTGGAACCTTTAAAAATTCTAGAATTTTTTGTTTCCAGAAATTTGCCCCATTGCAACCCTATTTACAAATGAAAGGCAAGTGTGAGGTCATTTATTTTTAAAATGTAACATTATTTTTATTATTATTATTATTATTATTATTATTATTATTATTATATTATTATTATTATTATTATTATTATTATTATTATTATTATTATTATTGATTTGCATCAATGCAAAAACAGAAGCTTCACATTATGGAACAATTGAGTTATAAACAATAGATATGTGCGCCATGATCAGAGCTGTTGTGAAATGGGCAAAATTCACATCTCTGACTGCACATCAGTTGCATTTTAGCCCATAGACTTATGTATTCATGTATATTCAGCAAACACATCTTCCGCATATTTTCAGAATCGAATGTATGACATAGACAACAGCCTCAGCAAAGTGATGAAGTTGGATAATGACATCAAAGCTCTGGACAGCAGGAAGAAACAGATGGAGGATGATAACCGGGAACTAGAGGAAAAGATGGAGCAGGTAACCATAGTTTATAAAAAAAACAAAAAAAAAAAAACGTCATTGGTTATGAAAGTTTCACTACTATCAGTATTAGTCACACATGCCAGATAATGATCACCTGAAAGCAGAGGAAGTGTTTTGCACTTGTTTGCTTTTGTAAGCTTATCTTTCTATTCAAGTTGAGTCTCTTTCTCTCCTGAATTTTTTTTTCTGTATCTTCAACTTGTACTAAAACAGAGAGACACTAATCTATTATTAATTAATATTAATAACTTCTATTGGGGGGCAGCTATGACTAATGGTTAGTGAGTCAGCTCTCTTCCACCTTCATTACCCACGACTGAGGTGCCTATGAGCAAGGCACCAAACCACCAATTGCTCCGGATTTGGGTTCATGGTGTGTGTGTGTGTGTGTGTGTGTGTGTGTGTTCACTCACTGCTGTGTGTGCATTTGAATGGGTTATATGCAGAGCATAAATTCAGAGTATGGGACACCACACTTCACGTCACTTTAAACTTTAAATTATTATTAATACCTTCTGTTCTGGAGAAATTTTTTGATGTCTGCATAACAGTCAAAACTAATACCTTTTACTAAAAATATCACCTATAGGGAGTAGAGCCCTGCGCAGGACTGTTTTCTTACCCGCACCTGCCCGCTGACTTTCTCTCAGAGCTTTTGAAAAATGCACGCAAATACTCAGACTAAATATTTGTTTGAATATGATTGAGATGAAAACATGATTGAGTTTAAATAAGATTAAGTAATGCTAAACCAAAGCACCACAAGAGACAAAAACATCGGATATTTTAGCGTTATAAAACATTAACCGTTAAAACAAAACCACAGCTAGCGGCAACTCAGTTTTTAAACATAGGCTAGCCTACTGCATGATACACAGCCACCAAACAATTAACTAAACAAACAGTTTATCTTTAACAAACAGTTTATTAAAGAACAATATGAAAAAAACTTTAATGTATTAAATAAATAAACACATAGAACTTAAACAGGCTACATATAATTTAAAGAAATTAAATACAAAACGAAAAAAAAAAAAAAAAAAAATAGAATGTCTTAAAAAATCTCAAGATTTCACATTCACAATAGCTTGCTTAACAGGCTGTTGCAAAAATTAAAATAAATAATACTAACTTACTAACTAACTAACTAACTAACTAACTAAATAAATAAATAAATAAAGTAGCCTAATTAACAAATAAATCCCAGACCAGTGCATCTTTTCTCCAAGATCCAAACACACTGAATATCCTCTCCGGAGAATTAAAGTGAAAGTTATGAAAACGAGTAAATAAATGAAGGTGGCAAAAACAGAATACTCTAATGTTACAAGATCTTACCCAAGCATTCCATTATGCGAATATTATCATAACAACATGAGTGCTTACAATTAAGAAAGTGATCAACATAACTGATATTCAAAATGGTAAGCAAGCGCTGGTTTGTTTACATTTCAGATATCTGCGTTTATCTAGTATTTCTTTGTTTCTGTTTCTTATTTTGAATGACGATTACATACTATTAAAAGTTGCTGATATAGACAGGTAAATCTTTTCACGTAGGCGTAGAACACACATGTTAGTTTGCAGTCGGCTGTAGTCTGTGCGGTGTGTTCATTCACAGCTTTTTGTGCAGACGCTGCCGACGCGAGACGACAACACCGTCGGCTTTCGTAGCCTAGTTATTTGAAGCCGGCTTGGTGTTTCCCGGCCTATACACACCAAATACCACCATTCCCCGCGGGTCTCCTACGAAACTTTCTGACCGCCCACTCCCACCCGCCACAAAGGTTAAAACCGCCTGCTCCTGCGAGATTTGCATTGGGTCCCATGGGAGCCCAAACCCAATGCAGCCCTCTAATAGGGAGTGTATATCCAGAAAAACAAGGGGCCTAATACAGAGCCTTGTGCCACACCATTTGTTCATACGTTGAGAAACCCTGATTTTGTGTTGTGCTGTTTTAGGTATTTCAGGGCTCAGATGATCAGCTGCAGGACATGTATCAGAACCACCAGAGGACCGTGAAGGAAAAGGAACGTAGACTTACAGAGTGCCAGCGTGAGCTTGAACGTGCCGGCCGAGAGTGCCAGAGGATAAACCGGATCAAATCTGACCTACTAGTTGAGCAAGGTAGTCAGATTTCCCTTTATATATGGAATATCTGTCCATTACTACTTTGAAACACATAATTCCTTGCAGCAGCACATATGAAGAGCTATTTGTCATAATTTTTTGTTCGTTTGAAGGCCGTCTGCAGTTGGAGGCAGATAGGCACACACAAAACATTAAAAAGAGGGACACCCAGGTCAAGAGTTTAGCGTCTTTCCTGGAGTTGGAGGGTTATGACCGGACCCCTCTTAATGAGCGACAGCTTCAGAGTTTCCACAGACAAGTCAAAGAGAGACTGGACCAGGACACAGAGGCCCTCAACCAAACTATGGTATGGTTTTAATAACACTTTGTAACAACTTTAACTATATTATATTATTTGGTATTAATTATTGTGGTATTTAATGCTTAACAAAAAGTTAATATAGAATAGAATTCATTCTATTAGCCTTGAAACTTTTGATTTATCTGTTATAAACTCAGTATTGTAATGTGTTGTCATTTTTACTAAAACAATCTTAATTTGTTTTCAGCATGATATGCAGGAGAAAGAGGCACAGAAGCAGCAAAGCATCGATGATCTCCGAGATAAGAAGACAGGTCTAGAGAGAACCATTGAGCTGAAGAGAGACATACAGGCCAAGAAACAGCAGGAACTGAAAAACATCAAGTCTGACCTCCAAAGACTGGAGGGCTCCTCAAGCAGACTACAGGAGCTGGACACTGAGCTGCAAAAAGCGGTAAGGCCTGCACTACTGCACTACACCATGCATGACTTGCTTTGAGCATGCAGATGTGTTTGAATCAATGCTCTGTTGGTTTCCTTAACTAAAATGGCTTAATTTAAAAAATAAATTAGTATACATGAGAGAAAATAATAATAATAATAACATCACTTGCACCTGTATCGCTTTTGAAAATGCCTTAATGTGCATGTGTTCACAGGAGCGTGAGCTTGATAATGCCATGCAGGCCTGTACGGTGGACAGTCTAAAAGCAGAGGTAATTGAACTACAGAAGGAGAAAACTGAACTGGATCAGGCCCAGCGCAAGCTAGATCAGGAGATGGAATTGCTCAACACACACACCGCGGCACGCACACAGATGGACATGCTCAAGAAGACCAAGGTGAGCTCACACACCATCGCTCGTTTGTCCGTTAGTGGCCAATCCCAGCACATTTAAACAGCAATCTCCACAGCACAACGTTTGCAACAATGGAAACAAGCCTATTTCTAACTATAAGTATAAATAG
Source organism: Cirrhinus mrigala (assembly GCA_036247105.1). Lineage (NCBI taxonomy): Eukaryota > Metazoa > Chordata > Actinopteri > Cypriniformes > Cyprinidae > Cirrhinus > Cirrhinus mrigala. The sequence continues at coordinate 5,105,283 of CM070027.1, read as the reverse complement.
TGTCTAACTACTTTTTACACTTATTGGAAATAAAATACTGCTACTTTTACATAGTGTATATCGAATCTATCTCTATTTTCACTTAGTGTAAACAGCATTTCACTAAGAAAATTCTTCTGTTGTCAATTAGTGTAAACAGCATCTTGTTTAAAACCAACATGCAAGCTTTATACTAGTGGTAATGGGCTAACAAAACCCTAATTTTGAACATTATTCCAAACCATGCGAGTGTTTTTTTTGGACTCTTGAAATTGAACTTGCACATATTAATACTGTTGCTGCTGTTTCTCTGTGGCTTTATTCCTCATTATTGTTAACTTGTATTTTTTTTTTTTTTTTTATTATTATTATTATTTTTGTTTTCATTGTGTTGTACACTCATTGGATGCGCCTTTAGAGAGAAATGCATCTCTACGGATTTTATAATGAAAAGTTTTTGAGAGTCTTTGTTTTCAATTTGAATTTTGAAGTTTAAAGTAGTAAAGTAATAATTTAAAGCTTTCTATAGATATATTTATCCTGACTGTAAGGCAAGTATTCGCTGAGTTTCGTTTAATTGAGTGCACGCAAATAAAACTAGACCCTTTACAGTTCCGGATGATATATTACGCTTACCTTTATGAGCGAAGATTATGGCGTATTTTAATTTTTTTGCAAGTGATTGTGCTGGCGCCGCATGTCCTGGAAAGCGCATTTAGCTTCCACTTTCCAACAAAGGATTGTATGCGCAAAATAGCGTGCATTTATCTAACTTAAACATTTAAAATAACATTGTGATATGCTTGAAGATTTTATTTTATGCAAGTTGTGATGATTTGAGAAGGCAAAATTGATCAAACATAGCCTGTGATCAACTCACTGCCTGCCTCTGGCCGCTTGCTCGTTACATTAAAAAAGCAAAGACCTTAATTTAACAAACAAAAAATGTTCCAAACATATTTCTAAATTAACTTTATAAAGAAACGAAAAGAAATATAACCACGTTCTTATTAAAAACAAAACTGAGCTATTTTAATGGTTTTAACAGTGTAATGGGAAAGAGAGAGAAAAAACTCGGGCTCCAGTCGGACTTGGGACGGTAATTTTGATGAGCCGTCGGACAAGGGTTGGGCGAGGTTGTTACGAATTTATGCAAGAAATGTTTGTTTAATATTTACCGTTCTTATTTTGGCTACTTTCTTATTTAACTGTATAATTTCTTTGATATTTACTTTAGTGTTTTGTAGGCTGAAATAAACACGCACGTTTGTTAATTTTTGAGCCTCATTTTTTATGTTTCAAATATATATGTATATGTTTCAACACCGCACCACCGACGGTAGTTGGTCCATTACCACTGCGGTGGAAAAAATCTGCCACCGTCACAGCCCTAATTGCTATGTCAGTACATTGCTTGCAGTATGTAACTGTAACACCTAGATGTCAGTACATGTCTTTATATCAGTGCCAACGTCGATCCTGGAAAGCCACAGTCTTGCAGAGTTTCACTTTCTATGAAGCCTGTATTTAAAATACATTATAAGAGCATTTTTAAGGCATTATAATGAATGCATAACGCATTATAAAAATATAATATGCTATATAATCTCGTGAATAATCATAACCACAATTATAATACATTATAATTTGTAGTTATAACTTTTAAGAGTATAGTTATAGCACACAATGAACACCATATTAAATTTACATCTTGTGAGTGGTTAGGGGTGTGTGTGTGTGTGTGTATATGCATTTATATATATATATATATATATATATATATTATTTTAATGGTCCCCTTAGTCTATTAACTATAAGCAACACTCCTTAGAGTATTAGGAGACTTGGGTTAAGGTTAGGGTAAGTAAAAGGTTCACATACTTGTAAAGTTACTTGTAATCAGTTTGTCTGTTGGGGAACCATCAAAATAAAGTGTTAGCATAAATTTAGCAAGCATACTACTAATAATAATTACTGCTAGCTGACATGTAGTTGCAGAGTTACTTATCAACAGCTGTCTAAAGGTTACCATCAACATAATCAAACTGATATTGCAATAAAAACGAAAGTAAATGTGTCATATTACACATTCATCTGATCTTATGGCTGTTTGAGAAAAAAATATATATATTATTATTATTACTTATAAGTGTTCTTTGTCTGCTTTAAGTAAAGTAACATGACAAAATATGAGACTTATAATACGTTATAGCTATGAAAAGTATAATGGATGCAAGTGGATGCAACGTGTTCATTGTGTGTTATAAATCATACTCTTAAAAGCTATAACCACAAATAAGTAACTATTATAATACATTAAAACTGTTCTTATGAATACTCATGAGATGATACAACATATTATAAGGTTTTTTATAATGCATTATGCATTCATTATAATGCCTTAGGAATACCCTTATAATGTATTATAAATACAGGCTTCATAGTAAGTGTTGCAGAATTTTGCTCCTACCTGGATAAAAACTTGCCTTCCTGTTGCTATTTGATTAGGGTTGGAGTGAAGCTCTGCAAGACTGTGGCTCTCCAGGACCCATGTTGACCACCCCTGCTTTCTATGATTTGCTTGAGGCATCAAAATTATTTATTTATTTTGATATAATTTATGATACATTTTATGTGATTTATAAATTGAAATCAATTTCTTTAAAATTATTTTATGCTTTTCTGTTGGCTATGTGCAATCTGTTAAATCAGGGGTGCCCAACCCTGTTCCTGAAGATCTATCTTCCTGCAGAGTTTAGTTCCAGCCCTGATCAAACACACCTGTCTGTAATTATCAAGTGCTCCTTCAGATCCTAATTAGTTGGTTCAGGTGTCTTTGATCAGGGTTGGAGCTGAACTCTGCAGGAAGGTAGATCTCCAGGAACAGGGTTGAGCACCCCTGTGTTAAATAATTCTTTCAGAAAATGTTTATACTAGTGTGTATACTACTTTAAAGCAAGAGTTTTTACATTTTTCAGTCCTATTTTGTTCATATTTTTTGTACATTGAAACTGAATGTAATATAAACTATGTAATATAGCTATGTTCAGAATGGAGTACCTCAATAATTCTACTAATTTAGCAATATGTATACTTTACTCAGTATACAGATATTCTAAATATAAGGAATACCCAAATTATGTACTACTATTGTCAGAACACACTGTGATAACAGTCTGGCATGCCACTATTTCAAATGTTTATTTAAAAATACTAGGCATATGCTTACATATATAGGCCATTCTACAGAATTGGTCCAATGTCAGAGTTGTGTCTTTTTCCAAAAACGTAGTATGTATGCCAATTATATAATATCCAAGGTACGCATTTCTAGTAATTGCGTAGTTAATTCTCATATGGTGTTTTCAGAAAGTTTTGTCCTTTTCCCAAAATTGTCACTACCAAAACAGTAGTGATAATTTAATTAGAAGGGTTATATTGACCTATTAAGATGTTGCTTACATCTACATTGTAAATATATATTTTTTGCTATTTTATTATTTTTTTTATGTCTTTCTTCAGTCGAAAAAAAATTATGTTTCTTGGGGAAAACATTTCAGGAATAATCTCCATATAATGGACTTCAACGGTGCCCCCAAGTTTGAACTTCCAAAATGCAGTTTAAATGCAGCTTCAAATGACTCTAAACGATCCCAGCCGAGGAAGAAGGATCTTATCTAGCGAAACGATCAGTCATTTTCTAAACAAATTGACAATTTCTTGGAAGTTCAAACTTGGGGGCACCAGGGAGTGTTTTGGTAGTAACTATTTTAGATACTTTTAAACCTACCTAATCAGCACATAGTTAGCTAGCACAGTTCTGAACAGTTATACACATATAAAAACTGAATGTTAAGGAATAACTCCAAAAAAAAGTGTGATTAATTGCGGAAAAAAAGGTGTTCGATAGTGATGTTCCTTAAAGTTATACAGATTCAAGAATCAAAAAGATACTTATTTAAATGAATACAAAAAAAATAATTCAATATAATTTTCATAAGTTGAAATATAGGGGTTACGGTTCAGGACAGCCACCTCCCAATTGAAAGTACCCAATAAATGATGGTTTTATATATATTAAGCTTAATAATATTTTAAATATTATTGTGTGTTTTCAGTAGATAATAGAAGGACCTTAGTAAACATTTAAGATTTAAATACTTAAATGCTTTTTAAATGTGTTTTTTGGTTGTGGGCCAGCAGTTTGCACCAATTCTGTAGAATTACTTATCAGTGCTTACGAAGTGACAGTTTTATTCGACATGAAAATAAATAGTTTATATCTGCTTTGGATTCCAGATGGAAAAAGACGAGCAAGTGAGGAAGATCAAGTCAAGACATAATGAAGAGCTGGTGTCTCTGCTGGGACTCTTCCCAAGCAAGAAAGAGCTAGAAGACTGGATCTACTCCAAATCCAAAGAGATCAACTCCACCAGAGAGCGGCTCAGCAAAATGAAGTCTGTCACACTTCTTAGCAATTTGTTTTCTACAAACATTTGTGTAATAGTAGGTGTTTCTTAGAAAAAGCTAGAGAATGTCATGAACAATGATTTTTAGTGTGAGGATAAAATGTGATGTGATCTAGGAAAACCCAACACATGAAATTTGACCATTTTTAGGTTTGATACCATATGAAAGCTGGGTTCAAGCCCTTTCCAAAACGCTTTTTATTTTGTCCATTGAACGTAACAAAAGTTATGGCATAGTCTCCGAACTTTTGATCACCCCTTGTATGTTTAGATAGCACGGATAACGCAGCCTACCTTGTAGTTTACATTTAGAAAAGCGAGCGCAGCGCAACTGTTCGTTCACTATGCATAAAACAGATTGTCATCGGACTGCTTCTCTTTAGTAACTTCGTTATCCGATCCTCCATTTCTGGATGTGAAGTAGTCCATTGGTGACGTCACCAAGATTGAGCAGGTTGAGACGACTAAGATCAATTAAGCGAGCAGTTACAGTACTTCAGACTGTGTTGTTGCACTCCACCATCTCATAATATTAATAAGTAAATAAATAACTTTGTGTGCCTTAGTTTACACAGGACTGGCGGAGAATGTGCATTGATACACCTTTATTAAATATGTTACATGGTTTATTTTGAAAGGTTAACTAGGGAAAGCGCCTCCGCAGCAAGTTCTTAACGTTAGAGAAAGACAGTCATTTCAGTTTGCTGAAATAAATCACTATTTTTCTGCACAAAACAAGTGAATTTCGCCAAGATATTTTCAGAGATGATAGACAAGATGTTATAGAATGCTAATTTAATTCAAATCTAATTTTGACCAAAAATTGCCATTTGACCTATTTTTCGAATTTTCTGAAAATGTCTCAGCGCGACATCCGACGGGTTTTCCCAGATTGCATCACAAATATGTTTTGTTTAGGTGACAGGATATAAATGTCTACGTGATAAACAACACATGCACTGACCTTGATATAACAGAAAATATGACATATGCACAACCACCCACGTCTAAATAATATCTTCTCAAGATATATGCAGTTTCGATTCCGGGCTGCTGAGGAATAGGTCATTTTCAGGGCAGCGGAACACACAATGTAGTTTTCAAATGGTGATGTTTAGCTTACACAGACAGGCATAATAGGGTTGTGTAAAAAAGCATCACTAAAAAGTCACATTGAAGAGTTGCACTTGTAGTAGTGTACATAAACTGTTTATATTAAAAATAATAATAATAATTTTAGTAAAATACATGCTTATATGTAAATTAATGTCCCAAAATAAAAACAATATATTTAATTTTTCTCCAGCTTACATTAACTATAATAGTGGTGAATTAATTCACAGTAATATTATCACATCTTTTTTAGGATAATGTTGCCCTGTGATTGTAATGCACTGTGTTTCAGGCTTGAAAAATATGTGAACTAGCATTGCTGGACAGCAAGACTCTTGTGCAAAAATGTATTTTTGTTTCATAGTAAGGAGCTTGCATCTGGAGAACAGAAGAAGACTCACTTTACTGCAGAAATCAAACGTAAGGAAGAGCAGCTGGCCAGTTATGAAGAACAACTGTTTAACGTGTGCGGCAGTCAGGACTTTGTGTCTGACTTGAACAAACTGGAGGATGAGTTGGAGAAGTGTTCCAAACAGAGAGGTACAGAAGTGTGTTAAGCACTTACAAAACATTTTAGAGCTACACAAAATACACATGTACATTTTCTGTGCTAATTTTAAAGGAAAATCATCTGAATGACACAAAATCAATATATGTTTCGTACTAAACCGTACAAAAAAACCCACAATAGATGGAGGACGCATTACATGAATGATGGCCTTTGAATTCTGCTTAAGTTTGCAAATTGAGGTTGTGTGGGCTTGGTTTATGGTAAATTACTGTTTACTGCCGAACAGGATATAGACAGTTTTTTGCCAAGTAACGGGATATGAAGTAGCAAGCTGGTGACTCTAATGTGGTAGGTGGTAATGTTGCCCACAAAGATGAGGTTAAGTAGGATGCAGCAGTTGCATTACCCTGTACGTGTGCTAATTCAGAACATCCCTAGTTTTCTCAGACGTCCATGTTCTTAATGTGGTTATCAGTGTCTTATTTATCTTCTCTATCCTGGATCTTTTTCTGAGCAGCCATGCTGGCAGGTGCCACAGCCGTGTACAGTCAGTTCATCAGTCAGCTGACGGAGGAGGGAGAGCCCTGCTGTCCCGTATGTCAGCATGTGTTCCCGTCAGAGGCAGAGCTCCAGGATGTCATTAATGACATGCAGTCCAAACTGCGGCTCGTCCCAGACAAACTAAAGAACACTGAGCATGACCTGAAGAGGAAGGAGCGTAGGCGTGATGAAATGATGGCACTGAAGCCCATCAGGCAATTATTAATTTGTCTTTCTTTCTGTCCATTCATTCATTTCTATATTTATCTGTCCTCCATTCATTCATCCTTCCATCTTTTTCCATCCATCCTTTACCTGTTTATCACTTTATCTATCCATCCGTCTGTCCTACTCCTTTTTGCCCATTCATTCGTCTGTCCACCTGTTAACCCCTTCAACCAGCCATCTGTCCATTTGCCTAGTTACACTTTCATCCATCCATCTTTTACTGCACATATTTATCCATACTTCACTGGTTCATCACTTCATCCACCCATTATCCGCCTTTTTGTCCATCCATTCGTCTGTCCACCTCTTAACCACTTCAACCAGCCATCTGTCTGTCGTCCTAATTATCCTTTCATCTATCCATACATGTATCTATCCATCCGTATGTCTACCTGTTTACTCAATCATGTATCCATACATTTGTCTCTCCACCTATTAACCCCTTCATCCGGCCATTTGTCCATTCTTGTTTTTACCCCTTCAGCTATCCATCCATTCATCCATCCATCCATCCATCCATCTGTCCACCTGTCTACCTCCTTATCTATTCCTTCACCTATCCATTCATCCATCCATCTGTCCACCTGTTAGCCCCTTCATTCAGCTCTGTCCTTCCTCATATTCACTCCTTCAACTATCCATTTATCCATTTATCTGTCTATTTACCTCTTCATCTATCCATCCATTCATCCACCTATTTACCCTTCATGCATCTATCCACTCATCCATTCACCCTACATCCATCTGACCACCTATTTACTACTTCATCCATGCATTCACCTATTTACCTCCATCCATCCACTCAATTATTTACCTCTTCATCCATCTGTTCGACTAATTAACCCTTCATCCATCCACCCACCTACACTTCCCTGCATCTATTTATCTAGTTACCCCTCATCCATCCACTTATTTACCTTTTCATCAGTACTTTCATCCATCAGATTCATATTAATATATTGATGAATGAATTTCTAACATGTCAATCACCTGTACTGATAGGCAGTCCATAGCAGAGCTGCAGGAGAAAGAGCTGCCAGAGCTCAGAAATAAACTCCAGCGTGCAAATCGAGACATTGAGAAGCTGAAAGGAGACACTGAGGAGCAGGAGACACTGCTGTGCACACTGATGTCTGAGGAAGACACTGCCAAAGCCTGTCTACAGGACATATCACTCATGGATCGCTATCTGGTCTGAACTTATTTGCAGTCATTCTAAACAGAAAATACAGTCTGTCAAATATAGCACATCAATACAACACAACATACACTTTAAAGACTTATTTAAGACTTGATTGCAGTGTTTTTAGCCACCTGTGCATTATCAGAATGTTTTTGTTATCTGTAGCTTGACCTGAAGGATGTAGAGAGGAAGATTGCTCAACATGCAGCCAAGTTGCAGGGAGTTGACCTCAGCCGCACCATGCAGCAGGTCAGCCAGGAGAAACAAGAAACCCAACACCGCCTGGACACCAGTAAGTTCTGCAGTTTATGTAGCATAAAAACTTGTGCGGACCTCATGTGAATGTATTCTACCATTCAAACATTTAGACTCTGTAAGTTTTTAAATCTCTTATGCTCACCAAGGCTGCATTTATTTGATCAAAATACAGCAAAAACAGTAATATTATTATTATTATTATTATTTATTTATTTATTTATTTTTTAATATTTTTTTTTTTCATGAAGTGTAATTTCTTCCTGTGATAGCGGAGCAGAATTTTCAGTAGTCATTAAAAAAAAGAAGAAAAAATATTTTGTACATCATAAATGTTTTTACTGTCATTTTTTTAAAATCAATTTAATGCACATTTTGCTTAACAAAAATATTAATTTCTTTTAAAAATCAGTAACACTTTACAATAAGGTACTATTTGTTAACATTAGTTAATGAATTAATTAACATGAACGAACAATGAACAATACATTAATTACACTATTTATTAATCTTTGTTAATGGTAGTTAATAAAATAAAGTTGTTAGTTGTTTGTTCATGTTAGTTCCCAGTGCATTAAGTAATGTTAACAAACACAACTTGTGATTTTAATAATGCATTAGTAAATGCTAAAATTAACATTAACTAAGATTAATAAATGCTGTAGAAGTATTGTTCATTCTTAGTTCATTTTACCTAATGTAGTTAAATTATGTTAACTAATGAACCTCATTGTAAAGTGTTACCAAAAAATCTTATTGACCCCAAATATTTGAACTGTCATGTACATTATTTTAAAGATTAGTCATGTCGTTATTTTCTGTTTATATTAATGTTTAAAGTATTTTTTTTTAGTCACCTTAACCTTAAATAGTTCTTTGCTGTGAATGTCATGATGAACGAAGAAATGATAATCCCTCAGTAAGTCATAAAAACTGCATCCATTGTTAAAATAAATACGTATTAGTAAAACGGTACTGAAAATAAATTTAGATACAGCCTATCACACCACAGGAATGGTCAACTTCCCGAAGTATTTCATGTCAAATACCCAGACACTGGTACTGTTTAAAGCTGTGTGTCCATTTATTGCTCCTTTTGTGTAGCCTGCAGTAAGATTGAGCTGAAGAGGAAACTGATCCAGGACCAGCAGGACCAGATCCAGGCTTTGAGGAGCAGCATAAATGAGATTCGTGGAGAGAAGCTCCAGATCTCCAGCAATATGCAGAAACGTCAGCAGCTGGAGGAGCAGTGTGTGGAGTTCACCACTGAGATCCAAACACTCCACAGAGACATTCGAGTAAGGAGCGCTCGGTCTGCTTCAATGTGCTTTTTATTCATAAAGAGAAACGTTTCATTAGGTTCACTCAACACTGCATTAGTAGCTGAATTGAACACCCTCCAGGTGTGACGATTACGAGTGGGTAGTCAGTCTTTTATGTTTGTCAGTCTGAGTCTATGCTTCACAGAATGATACACCAGCAGTTACCTGGTTATATGCGGTATACTGACTGTTCCCAGTGTCAGCTACTGATGCAGCTTTGAGTAACCTGTTATGTCTGTAACCTAGGGTTGGGTATCGTTCAAAAATTTTCGATACTGATACCTTGACTTCGATACCGGTTCCTGAATGATACTTTTTTCAATACCGATTTTATGTAATTAATTTTAACAAGATTACATTATCTCAAAATATTTTTTCTTCAGCTTAATGACATTTATACAGATTCAAAGACTCCTGAGCCACTGCACAAAGGAACTAAATATATCCAACACAATAAATCAGTGAAAATAATTTTAATAAAGCTCAAAAAGTTTTCAGTTTACACATCTGTTAGGCTACATTTACACTAGTGCATGTTCGTTTTAAAATGCATACCTCAGAATCATAATTTCTATTCATTTTCCACTAATTTACTGAAAAGCACTAGTACCTTCCAGCGCTGTCTGCCTGTATGTATAGCATTATATGCCTTTCTTTCTTCTGCAGTCGGGGGACATAACATATTTCAACAGCATTACATGGCAAAAACACACATTAGACGGCAAACGGAAGTTATTACAAACACTCGCCAGTGGTTTAAAATGAGTTTTAAGTAAAAGCGGAATATAAATCTTATTTATTGTCTTATGTAGCATCATGCTACAGTGTTCATGAATGATCACCAGTGTAACCGGTGTAAACTAGCAGGTGTGTTGAACTTTTTCGCGGCTCTGCGCAGGACCAAGAGAGCTATAGAGAGCAGACTGCTTTGTATGCTTTTTGGATCGTTCTCGCGGATGCGCCATGTGAGGACGGTTTGTTGCTGCGTCGACCACAGCACACTCCCAGCGCACCACTGGCGCGCAAGCCACACTCGAAGTTCAAATTAGTTGAACTCAGCGGCCAGCACAACGCATTCCGCGTTCGGTGTGAAAGCCGCTAGATCTGCGCGGCACCGCTTCTTGTTGAACACACCTAGTGACGCAGGCTTATTGGCACACTGACGTCGACGAGATCAACCCCTTAGGTATCGCAGTTTGGTACTGAACGACAAGAGGTTTTTCGATACTCCATGGTATCGAGGCATTTCGGTCGGTGCCTAAAAAGTATCAAACTCAATACCCAGCCCTACTGTAACCTTGGTATCTGAGGATCAAGTACTAGGTGATGCATAGCTTGCTATACTCCTAAGATATGCTGATGGCTTCCTTCGAAGAGAAATCTGAGGAGTGATGTTGTGCATATGTCCTTCTGAGGCACAAGCCCTATTTACACATAAATGCTGGTAAATTGCCCTGAAATTGCCAGCATATCTTTTCCTGGTAAATGCACAAATGTGCTTTGCACACAAGCAGCAACACCTTGTCTTTTTACCGATAAAACACCCTTCACATCAGTACCACCCTAGAGGTATATATAATCAAGACTGTTTCTTTCTTCTTCGTTGAACAACATGAGTGTTGATCAGTAGTTTCTTAGAAACAAGTTGGTTCTGTAAAATATAGATGCACTAAAACTGTAAATACACTGCTTAATTTGTACAAAGTAAAACCTCAATTTACAAAAGTAACGGAAATTGTCATATTTACGACCATTCAGTAGTTTTTAGTCAGCAGGATTTTTTTAAGAAATTAGGACTTTAATCAGCAAAATGCATTAAACTGATCAAAAAGGGAGAGTAAAGACTTTTATGTTGTTACAAAAAAAAAATCTATTTAGAATAAATTCTGTTGTTTTCATCTTTTTATTCATCAAAGAAAAAAAAATTACTCTCTACACAAAAAACATTAAGCAACACAGCTGTTTTCAACATGGCTAATAAGAATTGTTTCTTGAGATAAGCATATTAGAATAAATTATGTTTAAATACTTGAAAATGTTTTAAAAACATGTGTACTGTGTTGTAATAATATTCCACAGCAGTTGTATTTTTGCTGTATTTTGACCAAGTAAATGCAGCCTTGATGACCATAAAATAATTTTTTTAAAAGCAAAAAAACATTACAGACCCCAGAATTGAATGGTAGTGTAACAGTATTGTTTCTGTTGTTTGATTTGTTTGCTTATTAGGATGCAAAGGAGCAGGTGTCTCCTCTAGCTGCCACTTTGGAGAAGCTCCAGCAGGAGAAACAGGACCTTGTTGAGCGCAGGAGGCAGAAACAGGAGGAAGGACAGCAAAAGGTCCAACTTATGTTTTCTTTTTACTCTGAAATTATTTATTGTAATGTACTACATGAAAGGTTGTGAACATTAATTTTAATTCAAGATGATGTCATTGCATATTATCGGAGTTGACTAAAACTTAGGTTTATCTTTTAGATAAATGAAATCAAAGAAAAACTAAAAAACGTGACCCTCCTTGAAAGAGAGATTACCAAGTACATAGAAGAGGGCAAAGACAGCTACAAAGAGGTACAACAAAATTATGTGTTTTTTTTTTTTAGCTTATGTTTTCTATATGCAAGGGTTTTTTTTATGCATTTCTTTTTTTTTTACCTTTTTACTTTAGCAAAAAGAAACTGAGCTGCAAGAGGTGGACAAACAACTACACGAGGCTGAAAAACAGCGAGAGAAGACTAACGAAGACATGGGCAACATACGACAAGATATTGACACTCAGAAGGTGCCAAGCAAAGCTTTTTGCTTTTGTTTACATTTGTTCAACACTTGTAACATGAGAATTCTGGAATTTTGAAAATCTTCTTAATTAATTGGATTCAGTTGTCGGCTGCTAATTTGAAAATATACAATTAGAGCTGATTAATCATCTGAGGCCATTTATCTGAATGCATATTTTATCACAATATGCTTATTTTTTCCCTAAAATGAAGCATATGGTTTTCTGTTTCGTTTGTTGTAATATGATTGTTTTTTAACAGGTTCAAGAGCGCTGGCTACAGGACAACTTGACCTTACGGAAGCGTGTGGAGGAGCTGAAAGAGGTGTCCCGGAAACGTGAAGACTTGATTAAGGAGATGGGCAACATGCAAGTTATGCAGCTACGCAAGTATGAGATCACTTATATTATCTACCAAGTAAGATTTAGGAAATCCTGATATTGTCTGACATACTTTCAGAAGCTTTGAAGACTGAAAGTGCTGAGCATGCTCTTTAGTTACCATAACTCTAAATCAGGGGTGCCTAACTCGGTCCTGGAGGGCCGGTGTCCTGCAAAGTTTAGCTCCAACTTGTCTCAACACACCTGCCAGGAAGTTTCTAATATGCCTAGTAAGAGCTTTATTAGCTGGTTCAGGTGTGTTTAATTGGGGTTGAAGGTAAACTCTGCAGGACACTGGCCCTCCGGGACCGAGTTTCCATTTCACTAACTTCTAATTACTTGGTTGTTAACCACTTTGCAAAGATCTTTACTAAGTGTGCGAGGGGACATCAGAGTAATGTTTATCTTAAAAATCTTCTATTGTCAAGTGAGCGGCGAGAAGTGGAGCGAAAGTTGGAGGACCTGAAAAAGAACCGCAGTGTGGCTCTTGGTCGTCAGAAAGGCTACGAGGATGAGATCCTCCGTTTTCGTAAAGAGCTCAGTGAGGACCATTATTGCCGGGCGGAGGATCTCTACAGAGACAAAATGATTGTGATGAGAACGACAGAGTTGGCCAATAAGGACCTGGACATCTACTATAAAGCCCTAGACCAGTAAGTGAGATTTGTTATCAGGGGTTTTCTCAAGGGTAGTTTCAGGTGGTGGTTTGTCAGAGTGTGTAGGTTTGGTTTAAATGTGGTTCAGCAGACTGTAAGCAGCAGTAATCAGCAACAGGCCATGTGCACTTTTATCTAGACTTTAGGAAGTCTGACTCAGACTTTTTAGCCCTAATGATGCAGATGAATCATCACTAACCGGTGGGCTTCATCACAGGGACTCCCCAAAAACATGATAAAATGTTTATTGTTGTAGTCATAGCAGCAGTCAATTTGCCATTTTTAGGTATTGAAAAAAAAAAAGTAATATATGCAAATTAGATTCAGAAACTACTGGAAAATCGTTTACCAGATGCTTTTAATACAAAGTGATTTACATATGAAAAACATAGAAAGCAACATTTTCACACAAGCGCAAACAATACTCACAGTACTGACATACTTAATAAAGCTATTGTAAGCTGGACCAGAAATTAAGATGCAAAAAGTAAAAGAAAGAAAATGCCACGTTCAGATTCTTGTAGCAAATTCTTTTCATTGGTAATTTAAATGCTCATTGAAGTAATGGGTCTTCAGCCGTTTCTGAACTCTTTTCCCACCAGTGTTTTTTAAAGAAAAGTTGCTAGCCATCTGCATTTTTTTTTATAATTTTCACAAAATTTTAATGGCACCCAGAATATTTAGTTGTATGAATATATAAACAAACAAAACACAAAGGTCAGAGCCTTTGCTTTTAAACAAACAAGCAAACAAATAATGTTTTGTTCTAGCTTCATGCAACCTGTTGAAAAAGTTGAAACTGTTGAAAAAAAGCAACATTTTGAACAAAAAGTTTTTTAGCCGATGTCTGGATCAGATTCAGAATAATGATGAAAACCATAGATGGAATGGATTACTTCCATCAACACTTCCATCACTGCTTGCATGGTCCTACCACTTCTGGATCGTCATTTTATCAGATAACGTTAGGATCATTTAGAGCCCTTTGAAGCTGCATTGAAACTGAATTTTGGAAGTTCAAACTCGTGGGCACAATAGAAGTCCACTATATGGAAAGAAATCCTGAAGTGTTTTCCTCAAAAAACGATTTCTTTACAACTGAAGAAAGAAAGACATGAACATCTTGGATGACAAGGGAGTGAGTAAATTATCTGTACATTTTTATTGTGGAAGTGAACTTCTCCTTTAAGAACTTTTGAGACGTCAGTCTCTATTGACATTTTTACATGCAGTTGTGAACCTAGTACTAGACCTGTACTGGTACTGATCAAATGCCATCTTTTAAATTAAATTTAAATTTACAAAAAATGTACATTTATTAAAACTGCTTTATCATTCAACTTCTATCCAAGTTATGTTTTCAGTTTCAGTTGTGAATGGGTTTAAGAAGTGATGTACACCAGACTCTGAAGTCACCTCACCCCACATGAACACCCTGGTTTCTGCAAAAATGCACAGATTCATCAATATTGGCAAAGCAGTAGGCACTGATATTAAAAAAGGCAGTCATAATGTTGTTGGTTTCCCATGGGGGAACATACAGAGGAAGTCTTAAGTCATCATCATTGGTTTAGATCGATATCGTCCCGTGCATGCGCGGAAGTTACGTCAGCAGGTCTGTGGGTGTCTGAATCACTGCCGTCATTTACAGTGCAAAGGTGTTATCCTTACTTTTTCGGCAGTGTCGTTAATCTTCAGTTTCTTATGTTTAAATTGTGTGAATGATTTTTCTTTACTCAGTAATACATCGCAGTTGTCAGAGTAAAGATCAGTCATTTCACTCCAGGAATTTAATTAATGACTCAGTATTGCACCATTCTAATTGCATTATTATTAAATCAAAAGCATTTATTGCATAATGACTATTTTGGACTTTTTTTCAGTTCGCACAGAAATAGGCCAAATTGCGCAGCTCTCTTAAAAACCACAATATATGTTTCAGGGTTTGTCATATGCCTTTCTAGCAAACCCTGGGATGTGGTATATCATTGGATAAATATCAATTTCTGATTTTAGATTATTTTTAGGAAATTTTCAATAAATGTTACATA
This sequence comes from Cirrhinus mrigala, assembly GCA_036247105.1. Classification (NCBI taxonomy): domain Eukaryota; kingdom Metazoa; phylum Chordata; class Actinopteri; order Cypriniformes; family Cyprinidae; genus Cirrhinus; species Cirrhinus mrigala. Next base: position 5,089,819 of record CM070027.1, on the reverse strand, counting down.
GAATAAGTGATTTTATCCTCATTTTGGTTGACCATCCACTACATTTAATGTGGCTTTTAATTAGCACAACCAAGCAAGATAAATTCATTGTATTGTACAATGTACTTTCAGCCACTTGATGATCTTAGACAATTGACTGAAGGTTTAGTTAGCCTTTCCCTTTTTTATTTTATTTATTTATAATTAATTTATATTTCATGAACCCACAAATCAACCTATGTATGCAAACATGAACAGAATTACACAATGCATGTCTCTATTGAGCATCATTGCTGTGTAGCATAAGCCAGGAGCAGAACTTAAACATAGAACTACGTTGCACATTGGCACTTCAAATAATTATTCAGAGTAGTTACTTTATCAACAATGCATAGCTAGCAGCAAGCCATAGAAGACAACATGGGGAAAAAAGGAGCAGGTTTGAGCATGCTGACAGGTTTAACAACAGTAATGTTGTGCAGTCACACAGTCACTAATGAATAACGTTATGTAACGTTAGATGAAATACAATACTAAGCCTACTAAAATAAGCTTGAAAACAAAATAACCCAGTCATGTGCTGTCATGTGATGTGATATAGTTTAAATTTTGCATTGCTAAATCAAAGAGAAGAAAATCTTTATATCTTCAGAAATTATACTATTAGTGGGGGGATCTGGTCCCCACAGGCCCTCTTGAGCCTGGCAGACACAGAAAACATTCTTTCCTTTTGAAGTAGATAGTTGGATTTTCTATTTTGAATATTCAAGCATTCCAAAATATCTTCTAGTCATCTTCTCCGACCATTTGAAAACTATGTTGGTTGACCAAAGCCAAACTTAGCTGCTGCACTCTTAAAAATAAAGGTGCTTTAAAAGGTTCTTCACAGCGATGCCATAGAAGAACCATTTTTGCTTCCACAAAGAACCATTCAGTCAAAGGTTCTTTAAAGAACCATCTCTTTTTTACCTTTTTATAATCTGAAGAACCTTCTTTCGCCACTTTCGTAAAACAGAAAGGTTCTTCAGATGTTAAAGGTTCGTTATGGAACCATTTAGACAAAAAAATGTTCTTCTATGGCATCGTGAAGCACCTTTATTTTTAAGAGTGTATAGCCTCTATAAACTGCTTGCCAGGTATCGGCACTTCAGAGATTGAATATACATTTGCCAAGGATGAGAATCAGGATTAATGCGTGTGACGTCACTTATCAAGTTCTCTGTTTGCTTCAGATGGACACTGTACATGGACAGTAGGCTTTTGATTGAGTGCAGCCTGCTGGTAAAGCAGTTTTCTTCTGAAGAAGTATTGCGCCTGACATTAAACCCGCTGACCCGTTCTTCTCACCGTGATACCATCACTGCTGTTTGTGCAGAGCAGTAGCGGAAGTGTGGCAAATCTGATAGGACAGACCATGCTTAGATGCAAGATTTCGTCTAGTATCAGTTCTAATAAATTGGTTTTTGAAAAAAGCCTTACGGTCAAAATAGCGTTTTATAAGGTGTTAGCGTTTTATGCTTTATTAGCGTTTTATATATATATATATATATATATATATATATATATATAATAATTATTTATTTATTTATTTAACATTTGTTGCTACTGTATTATTTTTAAAACTTTAACGTGTATATGCACAAGAAAATAAACTTGCATATGGAAAAACTGCAATAGGTGAACAGAAATGTTTTTGTTTCATACACATGGCAGTCTTTTTTTCTTTGCTAACATGTTTGATAGACATGGGTGGTTCATATGTTCAGCTTTGTATTTTGCTGTATAGTTTTATTAATGTATTACATGTGGGCTGAAATTAAAATTCCACTGATACCAATAAGATGTTTATAATGTATTAGTATACATGGAAATTAACATCAGGTAAGATTAATAAAGGTATATGTTATTTCGTAATGCTTAATGCTTTAATATTAACAAACTAAAGTAAAAAGTCTTACCAAAGTTCAATAATACCTTTGTATAAATAATAATAATTTGTATTAATTATTAATAATAATTCTTAATACTAATAATAAATACTAGAAACTCTGATCGGTAAGATTAAATGACAGAATCATTTTAAGTAATTTTAGACATTATAGCATTATAATTCACAGTTTAAAATAATCCCATGTTGAAGATTACAGTTTTAAGATTTATTGGGAGTGTTAGATAATGGTAATGTAAATGCAAAAATGTATTAAATGAGAATGGCAGAATTGACCAGTACCAGTTAACAGGGATCTAGACTAACTTTTTGCACTGGTTGCACTGGTGCACCTAACTTTTTTTTCTTAGGTGCACCAGCACAAAAGTTAGGTGCACCCAAATTTTTGACCGCATTGCATTTAATCGTCTTTTTTTTTTTTTTTGCATGATGATATGATGAATGGATGGTTCATTTTTAACAGCAGATTCAGCTGATCTGCACACTTATATAAGCTTATAATCACGCGTGCTTTAAAGCCAAATCCACGCTAAAAAGAATAACGTTAACTGACATCTGGACGTGACTCTCCGCAATCTGATGAAATCGGTTGGGTGTTTGAACGCCTACAGGGGTTCACCCAGTTTACGAAATTTCTGATCGTAAAAATCCAGTTATTTACATTTTTAATGTGTTGTTTTCGTTATAATGTACTGATTCAAATTAGTAATCAATAATAATTTTTATTTTAATACTCGGCGTGCCTCCCTTGACATGCTCTCGCATTTGAACAGGCAGTAAATCTGGTGCTGGAGCTGGCGCGGGCGCATCAAGCGCAATCATCAAACATATCTCAAAGGGAGCCGTCGCCACGGTCCTTACCGTCTTTACTGGGTGATTTGAGTGAATATTTGCATTTATTCACATACGATTTAATTAGAAATGGTGGCGAACAGACACACACAAACCACACGCACACACACACACAAATGAAATTGTTTGCCTGATAAAAAAAAATATTTAAAACAGGTTCACATTTTAGAAAATGTAGTTAATATTTTCGTCATTATTGATTTATCTCATCCACCCGCGATCCACCCGCAAATAATCAGAATGCATTTTTTTATTACCCGACCCACCCAACCTGCGGATTATCTGCAGCGCCCACGGATAAAACCGCCATTCGCGCATCACTAATTGCCGGCCATGGTCTTCCCACACTCTTTACAGTAAATGCAGTGCATTATATTATCGGCTTTACTGCATCTTAGCCAGGGAAACTGGTCAAGCCACTCTCTTCGAAATGTATACACTTTCCCCCTTTTTAATTTAAGTGGGCTCGGACTCGGACTCGATCGTATGTGGCTCATTATCTAATGCCGTCTCCGGACCAGGGCTTGACATAACCTGGGAGGTTGATGGCTGCGTGTCAGAGCATTGGTTATGATTTTCGGACGGATCAGGCCTTAACTTGACATTCTTAACAAAAAAGTTGTCAATCGTTCTTTTTATCTTCTCTCATCATCCGCGGCTACATCCACCCTGTTTATCTGACGGGCCTAGCCTACTCACCTCTCTCTGTCTGACTGCAGCACACAGGAGACTTTTTTTTTTTTTTGGCCTCGACCAGCTGGTCGCACCGGTGCAACCTCAGATTTTTTTAAGACTCACTCTAGAGCCCTGGTTAATTGAGGGGGGAAAAATCTGTCTGTAAACAATATGGAACAATATATTGTGCATCCCAATATATTGTGCATTGTGTACTGTAGATGCATATGAATATTCATGATACTAGGCTTTTTATTATATTTATATTTATATTTATTTTTAATTACAGAACAATAATGAAGTTTCACAGCATGAAGATGGAGGAGATTAATAAAATCATCAGAGATTTATGGCGGAGCACGTACAGAGGACAAGGTCTGCAATGATTGGCTTGATATACCCCATGCTGATTCTTTCTTTAAACACAAATATTTGTAAAATGGCATTGCTTACATCTTCTGATCTCTCACAGACATTGAGTACGTGGAGATACGCTCTGATGTGGATGAGAACGCCTCTGCTGGTCTGAAAAGAAGGACCTATAACTACAGAGTGGTGATGGTCAAAGGAGACGCTGCTTTGGACATGCGTGGACGTTGCAGTGCCGGACAAAAGGTCAAAAAGCTCCTACATGCATCTTGGGTTTTCTGTGTAAAAATGAATAGTACATTTGTGTGCACTTACCACTCCATTGGAAAGTTATTTTCGGTCACTCTTAGAGTTGCCCCTAGTTCCCCATTAAATGTAGAGTATATAAAATATTTGAGGCATATTTAACGAAAATATTATCTATTGACAAAGCTTTCAGTAGATTTTGGAGCTGAGAAGAGAATGTTGACACTTCTGTTAGTCAAAGCACACCTAACCAATGATTTTATTGGTCGATATATCAGACTTTTACTAGATCGGAATGAAAAATAAAAGCAAAGCAGTCTAGTTTTATAAATTCCAAAAAAATATTTGTAATTCTTTGGCTTTACTGCATGTTTGTCTGCAGGTTCTTGCTTCTCTCATAATTCGGTTGGCTCTGGCTGAGACGTTCTGTCTGAACTGTGGGATTCTAGCACTGGATGAGCCCACCACCAACCTAGACAGAGAGAATATAGAGTCTTTGGCACACGCACTGGTGGAGTAAGTCTTTATTTAAAAAAAATATATATATACATCCTATTTAAGCTGGAGGAACATGACAAAGCAACAACTTTTATTTGCTATTGAGCTAACAGATCCACCTATGGTTTCTTTGCAGGATAATCAAGAGTCGTTCTCGTCAGCGCAACTTCCAGCTCCTTGTTATCACCCACGACGAGGATTTTGTTGAGCTCCTGGGACGATCCAACTATGTGGAGCATTTCTACAGGATCAGGAAGAACCAGGACCAGTGTTCAGAGATCACGAGATGTAACATCAACACTCTCAACTCCTACCTGCACTGATGCATCAGATCAGATGAGAGAAGAAAGACTGTTAGTCTACAGAGGTGACGGAATAAAAGTTCAGTTTTTGGACAGTTGTTAAGCATCATCCAAGCATAAGGCTTATCAGCCTCTCTGTATCTACCCACCAAAAGTGAATGTTGGCCTTCTAAATGTGAAGTTGACTTCTTTCAGAAATGTATATATATTAAAAAAAAAAAAAAAATTCTAATTCCAGTCTCTGAATTATAATTCTAATTATTTGTGGCTTTATTCCATGTGCTGTTGATCAATTTAAAAGAATAACTAATTCATCATAATTAATAAAACGAATTAATCATTTTTAATTGAAGTTAACTTAAAACAATATTCACATGAATCCTAACCATATTTAACCCTTTAACTGTCACTCCCATTTTTGAACCCAGACATAAAAATGCACTATCCAGACTTAAATTTGTATAATTCATGAATAAAAACATTTTGTAATATGATTTTGATGTACATTGATGTACGTGGTAATGCAATGCCTTTCAAAGGAAAGAGTTTAAGTTTTGAACTGATATATAATTTCTTAGGATTTCTAAAGTGTGATAGGGGAAAAAGGCAACAAAGAAAGTCTTTTGTGGCAAAGGTCAGAACTCATGTTATGATATAGATTTTTTTTAAGTTGCACTCTTGACATATATTAATCTATTACTTTTCCTACATAATTTGTAACACAAAAATATGGTAAAATATCTGTTTAGACCTTAGACCAACGATGTATAGTTTGCCATGATTAGATCAGGATTTATTTGTAATATGGTGACGTAAACTTGGGCATCCCACAGGGTGGACAGTGACAGTTAAAGGGTTAAATCTGCTCAGCCTGGCATCAAACATATTATATGTTTATATAATTATATAATTTGGGCAAAACCTATAGCTACTTTAGAAAGTGCAAGTGTTAAAGATGCTGTGTTAATTGCATTATTTTTTTTTATGCAATTAACAGCCAATATTAATCATAGAAATTACAATTATATTTCCCAACCCTGATTTGAATGCTTAAAAATTGTGCAGTGGGGAAAAAAAGTATTTGATCCCCTGCTGTTTTTGTACATTTGCCCACTGACAAAGAAATTATCAGTCTATAGTTTTAATGGTAGGTTTATCTGAACAGTGAGAGACAAAATAACAACAACAACAACAAAATCCAGAAAAACGCATTCCAAAAAGTTATAAATTGATTTGAATTTTAATGAGTGAACTATCTGACTCCTTCGCAAAACACGACTTAGTACTTGGTGGCAAAACCTTTGTTGGCAATCACAGAGGTCAGACATTTTTTGTAGTTGGCCACCAGGTTTGCACACATCTCAGGAGGAATTTTGTCCCACTCCCTTTAGGTCTGGAGACTGGGTAGGCCACTCCAGGACCTTAATGTGCTGCTTCTTAAGCCACAGCTTTGTTGCCTTGGCCATGTATTTTGGGTCATCGTCATGCTGGAATACCTATCCACAACCCATTTTCAATGCCCTGGCCCTGACTGCATGGCCCCGTCCACCGTCCCTTTGATGCAGTGCAGTTGTGCAGTTCTGCCTTGGCAGAAAAACACCCCCAAAACGTTTCCACCTCCATGTTTGACAGTGGGGATGGTGTTCTTGGGGTCATAGGCAGTATTCCTCCTCTGCCAAACATGGCAAGTTGAGGTCAAAGAGCTTGATTTTGGTCTCATCTGACCACAACATTTTCAATCATTCAGATGTTTGCTGGTGAACTTCAGAGAGGCCTGTACATGTGCTTTCTTGAGCAAGGGGACCTTGCGGGCACTGCAGGATTTCAGCCCTTCACGGCATGGTGTGTTACCAATTGTTTTCTTGTTGACTATGGTCCCAGCTGCCTTGAGATCACTGACAAGATCCTCCCATGTAATTTCGGGCTGATTCCTCACCGTTCTCATGATCATTGAAACTCCACGAGGTGAGATCTTGCAATGAGCCCCAGAACGAGGGAGAATGACAGTTATTTTGTGTTTCTTCCATTTGCGAATAATCACACCAACTGTTGTCACCTTCTCACCAAGCTGCTTGGCGATGGTCTTGTAGCCCATTTCAGCCTTGTGAAGGTCTACAATCTTGTTCCTGACATCCTTGGAAAGCTCTTTGGTCTTGGCCATGATGAAGAGTTTGGAATCTGATTGATTGCTTCTGTGGACAGGTGTCTTTTATACAGATAACAAACTGAGATTAATCTGTTAATCTTTTCATCTTAAAAAAAAAAAAAATAATAATAATAATAATGTGTTGTGTAAGATGTTTGTAGAACATACAGTCAGGTCTAAATATATTTAGACACAGGCACATTTATTTATTATTTTAGCTGCTGACCAAAACATATTCAACAGTTATATAATGTGGGCTCAAAGAGCACACTCTGAACTTTAATTTGAGGGTATTTTTCAAAATTGGAGGAAAGGTTAAGAAATTACAGCTCTTTAATATGCACCTCCTTCCTTTTTCAAGGGACCATAAGTAATGGACAGTAATGACTCAGAAGCTGTTTCATGGACAGGCGTGGGCTATTCTTTCATTATTTCTACGTCAGTGAAGCAGGTACACGAGAATCATGTGGTCGAAGGATATATCCATACAAGTGAAACAGACAATTGTTAGACTTCAAAAACAAAACAAATTCATTAGAGAGATAGAGGGAACATTAGGAGTGGCCAAATCAACAGTTTGGTACATTCTGAGAAAAAACACACTGGTGAGCTCAGCAACTTAAAAAGGCCTTGACATTCATGGAAGACAACAGTGGTGGATGATTGGATGATTTTCTCCATGGTAAAGAAAAACACATTCACAACATTCAGTCAAGGGAAGAACACTCTTCAGGAGGTAGCCGTGTCACTGTCAAAGTCTACAATCAAAAGAAGCAAATCAAGCTACAATCTTGATGCAAGCAAATACAGAGGGTTCACCACAAGATGCAAACACGGTCAGATTAGACTTTGCCAAAAAAAAAAAAAAAAAAAAACACATCTAAAAAAGCATTTGCTGGTGTTTATTGATGAAGTGACAGAAGGCAGAATCAGTCGGAAGAATTCTGAAGTGTACAGGGATGTGCTGTCTGCCCAGATTCAGTCAAATGGTGTAAAGTTGATTGGGTGGCTCTTCATAGTACAAATGGACGATGACCCAAAATATACAGCAAAAGCAACCCAAGAGTTTTTGAAGGTGTAAAAGTGGAATATTCTGCAATGGCCAAGTCAATCTCCTGATCTCAACCTGACTTATCATGCATTCCACTTGCTAGAGAGAAAACTAAAGGCAGAAAGACCCACAAACAAACAACTGGATTCAGCTGCAGTAAAGCCCTGGCAAAGCATCACAAAGGAGGAAACGCAGTCTTTGGTGATGTCCATGAGTTCCAGACTTAAGGCAGTCATTGCCTGCAAAAGATTCTCAACAAAATATTAAAAATAAACATTTTGTTTGTGATTATATTTATTTGTCCAATTACATTTGAGCCAATGAAAATGTCACAGACTAATTATACCTACGCCTGGCATTTGTTTGATACCTGACACACTCTGAGGAAAATGCATCAGTGTGCAGAGTTCTATTTTTAATGTGTATTGAGATGGCCAGAATGTAAATAAAGGCTTTTTTTGTTTATTTATTTATTTTTTTATTTTGGACCAGAAGAAGTGCCTTGGATTCTTCTTTTTTGCAATAGCTGTTTCAAACCCAACCAAAGAGCACCTTCTGGGATTACTTCACAGGGTCCTTAATCAGCAAGCAGTGCTTTAAGATGTCTCCTATGATTTTAAGATGCAGATTTGCATGGCTTAAGGCCTCTTCCCAGCTATATGGGTCATTGTACAGAATTGGTGCAAAGTGCTGTCCCACAACCAAAAAACACATTTAAAAAGCATTTAAGTATTCAAATCTCAGATGTTTACTAAGATCCTTCTATTATCTATAAATACAAAAAAAAAAAATAAATAAATAATCAAGTATTATTCAAGTATCTGTACTTTACTGTAGTGGTTTTATTTTAAGTAACTTTTACTTCACTACATTCCAAAGCGTAAGATTGTACTTTTTTACTTCGCTACATTTCATAAGATGTCTGCTATGATCTCGAAACAAATAAATGTTAATTTGTCCTGCTTTTAAGATATAATCATATAGCTGCTTATGATATAATCATGTCCATCCTCATTTCATAACTATCATAACTTCATAACTATTTGTTATGAATAAGTGGCAGGCCTTGGAAGTTTGACACTGCCCTCTACTGCCAACTTTACTGCCAGTAAGTAATCTAAATAAGTGCATCAAAAGCAGGACAAAGAGAAAGCTTTCCAAGTCATGGTCACATTATTATTTATTGCAATATTATGAAACAACACAGTAATGTGGCTGAAAGCTTTTAGCAGTACTTTTAGGTTGTCCTGTTAAGCCATTTATAAAAGTAATAGATATTTAAACAGTTATTTAATATAATCAACTCACCAGAAGTCAAAAACTTCAAAAGTCACTGCTGGTTATACATCCAATCTTGGAAAAATGTGAAACATTGACGAATGAACATCAACTTTTGATTCATCTTCAAATTTATCTTGTGAACCATGGCTTTGTCTTTCAGACAGTGTTCTCTGATCTTGCAAAATAACATAAAGAGAACAAAAAATCCATAATAAATCCACACACTTGAGTATATCATTGGGCCAACTTCCAAGACACATAAAAGTGAGAAAAATCACTTAGCAAATTCTGAAGTAGGAATCTGATATTGTGCTGAAACAGTCTAAGGGCAGTGCGTGGCTGAACAGCAGCATCTTGATCAGTGAAGAGATGTGCATAATCCATGGTGTCTTGAAGATGATAAAGTGCCTCACTTATCCCCCTTGCCCATGTGCTGAAATGCTATAAAGAAAAACAGCACATTTATACAGTTGGAACAATTTCTTGGGAGCTACGAATTAATTATAAAAATATATATATATATATATATATATATATATATATATATATATATATATATATATATATATATTATGGAAATTAATAAAATAAATAAATATATGCAGTTGCAAGTGAAATTATTCAACCCCCCAGAGACTACAGTAATTTACAAATACAAGCTTTTCTAAAGATCCAGGTGGGCCAGTCCTGTTATGGGGTTGTTTTACTGTAGCAGGAAGTGGAAAACATGACTATATGAAGGACATCATGGATTCTTTGAAGTATCAGGCCATTTTGGCAAGAATTATGATGCCTTTGGTGCATAGATTGACGCTAATGATCGTGGATGGACTTTACTTGACTTTGAAGAAAGCAGTGGCAATGTGAAAATTTAAGATTATCAGTGATCTGGAAGCTTTTTTTTTTTAGGAAAGGAATGGGCCAAGATAGCACTAGAGAGGTGAAAGAAACTTCTAAGCACTTCCAAGCAGCGTTTATTGGTGGTTTTAAAAAAATAAAAGATTCTGCACCAAATTTTACTTTTAGGGGTTGAATAATTTTGAACATGAATGTTTAAAGACATTTTTTTTTTCTTCATTATTCATCAACTTACATTCTCAAAATGACTCAAATGTGTATTAATAAACTTTCTCCAATAGTGTACTGTTGCATTTGTTGAATTGTTTTCAAAAAATGTGGTTCTCTGCAGCAAAATGTCATTAGGTCAAGGGGGTTGAATAAATTTGATTGCAACTGTGAAATGTTGAAGGAAATATCTTATGCTCACCAAGGCTGCATTTATTTGCTTTAAAAATACAGTAAAAAACAGTAATATTGTGAAATATTATTACAATTTAAAATTATTATTTGCTAATGGCTGCTGAAAATTCTGCTTTGTCAAAAATAAATGCAATAAATAAATGTAACCATTTGTTTTAATTGTATTTTTTGTAAATGTAATGTTAATTTCAGTAAATGAAGAGTTCAGATGCAAAAGCCCCAAAATCCATCTGACGTATTTCTTTAAAATGAGCATTTCTTTCTGGCTACTTAGTATAGGTTTCTATGTAAGTACTGGTACTTCCGATTGGGCTGAGGCTGGAATTTAGCGAGTCTGAAGTGAAAGTATTTGATGGATGTATACTATGTGTCAGGAGCATTCACTCAGTATCAATATCTAATTTTTGACCGAGATGGCTTTTAGCTGGTTTTGCATCTGAACTCTTCAAATATTAAATATACTTTAAGCATAACAGTGTTTGAGAATTCCATGCTCTCAGTGTTTCTTAAATACAGTTTTCATCTATCTACTTTGATATTTCTATTCACTGACATTCATTAGACAATGTAGATTCTGATTTTGAGATTCTCTCACCATCATGACTACTCACTCTCTTCAAAAAAATCTCATTAGCGACTGGGTAGTAGGTTTGTTTATTTATTTATTTATTTATTTATTTATTTATTTATTTGTTGGTTGGTTGGTTGGTTGGTTGGTTTTGTTTTGTTTTGTTTTGTTTTTGTTTTTTGTGCTTTGATGATCACCGTGCATTTTGGGATTTGTAGTTTCCTGGTGGTTTCTTGTTCTTTGGTGACGGTGAGTTGAATGCAGAAGCACGTCACTGCGCCGATGCGTGAAGCACACGTGCTGCTGCGTGCTGTCAAAACAAACCGGAACTGCTGTTTACGTTTTCTGCCTTATTAATCCTGTGTAAGTTATTCGACTAAAATGCTATGCTATTTTATATTCATGTTAATGTTTTTACATCTTTGCTAGCCCAGCATTCTAGAACGACTGCATGGTCATTATTTGTTATGAAACTACAAATACGTAGCCTATTATGTAGTTTATATACATACATATACGTCATTATTTGTTATGAAACTATATATGCCGCTTGTCCAAGCAGCTGAATTATCTAACTTAACAGGATTTCATTAGTATGGCAAGAGATAGCGGTATCATTTTCTAGTTCCTGTTATTTAAAATGTGAAGTTTTAATAAAATGCACTGAATTGTTTGCATTTAATTTTATATAATTTCAAGGCTACAAGTCAAAGCACTGGTCCAGAATGTCTAAGATTGAAAAGATGAGTATCCTGGGAGTAAGGAGTTTTGGAGTTGAGGAGAAAGACACACAAGAGATCACCTTCTTCAGCCCTCTGACTGTCCTTGTGGGACCTAACGGAGCTGGGAAAACGGTTTGTAAATTTTTGTTAGTCATGATACTGATAAAATGCATAAAAATGCGTTTTATGTTTAAATTTCAAAAAAGTAATGTAAAACATTATGATGATTAAATATATATAATATTAAATTGTAAAAGTATTTTTAGTTTTCTACCTTCCAACAACTACATAATATAATAATAACCTCTAAATAAATAAATAATAATTCATCTTTTTATGATTTGTAGACCATCATTGAGTGTCTCAAGTACATCACTTCAGGAGACTTTCCACCAGGAAGTAAAGGAAGCCCATTTGTCCATGATCCCAAAGTAGGTCTTTGACAGGAGTAATTTAAGTAAACAAACTGCAAATTTGCAAGTCTTAAGACCCCTTCCCAACGATATGGGTCATTGTACAGAATTGATGCAGACTGCTGTCCCACAACCAAGAAACGCATTTAAATATACTTATAATATACTTATACTCAGTGTCTTATTTATGAACAAACTGATTCTTTTCAATGAACCTGTTAAATTGGTTCGCAAAGCGCACCAGACAATTAATTCATGAATTGGAATGATCCAATTGCACCTGTTCTCGAGTCAGTGAACTGAATTCCTCAAGTAAGAACCTTTTTTCTTAATGGTGAAAATTAGATGGTCAAATCTGTTTTGTCTCGTGTACATCACAGTGTAAGCTTCACAGTGAACATTACTACATCACTCTCGTCAATGTAGTCCATATCAACAACAAAAATATATCTTATCTGCATATGCTGATTGTTTTGGGAAATTTTCAGGCATTTTGAACAGCAGGAAGTAAGTACACCCCTCACATTTCAGCAATCATTTTAGTATATCTTCTCAAGGGGCAATACTGTAGAAATGAAACTTGGATATATTTTACAGTAGTCAGTGTGTCCGAAAGTGTCAATATTTTGTGTTAGCACCATTGTTATCTAGCACTGCCTTAATCATTCTGGGCATGGAATTCACCAGAGCTGCACAGGTTGTTGCTGGGATCCTCTTCAAATCCTCTATAATGACATAATGGAGCTGCTGGATGTTAGACACATGGTGCTTCTCCACCTTCCGCTTGAGAATGCCCCATAGGTACTCAGTAGGGTACCTGTGGCACCTGCACCTTCCTCAGCAAGGCAATTGTCATCTTGGTGGTGTGTTTGGGGTCATTATCATGTTGGAAAACTGCCGTCCGGCCCAGTTTCTGAAGGGAAGGCATCATGTTCTGCTTCAGAAATGTACAGTACATAATGGAATCCATGTTTCCCTCAATGAACCGCAGCTCCCCACTACCAGCAGCACTTATGCAGCCCCTGATCATGATGCTACTACCACCATGCATGACTGTAGGAGAGACACAATTTTCTTGGTAATCCTCACCAGGGCATCACCACACATGCTGGACACCATCTGAACCAAACAAGTTTATCTTAGTCTCATCAGACCATAGGCCATGGTTCTAGTAATTCATACTCTTGGACAGGTTGACTTCAGCAAACTGTTTGCAGGCTTTCTTGTTAACCAGCTTCAGAAGAGGCTACCTTCTCGGATGACGCCAATGCAAACCAACTTGACGAGCGGACCTTCTACTTCTGCAGCCTCTAAAGCAATGCTGGCAGCACTCATGCATCTGTTTTTTGAAGCCAGGTTCTGCACCTGACACACAGAACGAGTACTCAACTTTGTTGATCGACCCTTGCGAGGCCTATTCCGAACGGAACCCGTCTTGGAAAGCCTCTGTATTACCCTGGCCACAGTACTCAGTTTCAGGTTGTTACTGAACCTCTTATAGCCTTGGCCATCTTTGTGGAGAAATCTTCAGAGAGTTCTTTGCCATGAGGTGCCTTGTTGAACATCCAGTGGTCAGTATGAGAGAATTGTACTCAAAGCACCAAAATGTAACTGCTCTAATACAAGATACACAACTTTGTATGGTCCTGTCAAGCAGACAAAAACATGAACATGATGAATAGGACATGTGGCTTTGCATGGTTAAATGACATAGTGCTGTTATCACTTAGGGTGTACTCCCTTTTGTTGCCAGCTGTTTTGACAAAAATAGCTGTATGTTTAGTTGTTTTTAGGGGACAGTAAATATACACTGCTATACAAGCTGCACATTGACAACTTTAAAATATATCCAAGTTTCTTTTCTATAGTATTGTTCCTTAAGAAGATATACTAAAAACGTTGCTGAAATGTGAGGGGTGTACTCACTTTTGTGAGATACTGTATATATAAATAACATCTATAGCTATATATGTTTTATTGACTGAGACTGATTGCTACTATACCCCTACATTTATGATCAAAAAACTCTGAAAATCTGTGTGTAACTTTAAGGAACTTCACTACCAAACACCAAATACCAAACAAAATACCAGTTGCATGCTATTTAAGTTAATATATATATATATTTTTTTTACACTAAGTGCAGATAGCAATGGATTCTGTTTACACTAAGTACAAATAGCGATGGATGCTATTTACACTAAGTGAAAATAGCAGTATTTTTAGCGATATGCTATTTACACTAAGTGCAAATAGCTATGGATGTTATTTACACTATGTTACAATAGCAGGATTTTCCACTATTAATATTACTTATTGCAAATAGTGGCAATTATCTGCACCTCAGTTTTGTAGTACATTATAAAACAACATACAATATAAACATATTGAGTGCAAATTATCTTTTTAATTCAAATAAATGGATGCCACCTAATAGACACTCCGTAAACAAAATATTAGTTCATTTAGTTCACAAAACATTACTGTACCGAAAATGTGCAGTCACAACTAAAACATGGGATGTTCTGTTAGAAATAAAGTTTATTGAATTGTAAGATTTTATGATAGTGTTTGGTTCAATTTGTAGTCAAACTAATGAACCCCTAACTTTGAAATCTGTATGATCAACATGTTGTCTTTTACAAAGAAAAATACAACAAATCTCATAAATCAAACTTTAAATATTGTTAAAATTGTAATTTTGATTGATTTACCTCTGAAAATCTTTTAATAAAATAGCAAAAAAATATATTTAAAAGCAAAATATTCCAAAACTTTCTGAAAATACAATACGAGAATGAACAATGCACAATTACTAGAAATGTGTTCCTTGGATATTATACAATTTGCATACATACAACATTTATGGAAAAGAAAAGGTGTTTCCAACTTGACCTTGCACCAATACTGTAGAATGGCCCATTAGCATTCACACCAATGCACAATAAAGATCTGTTTTTTCTAACGATATCATTCCTTAATGCCATTATTGTTATAGTTGTTGTGTGTAATCTTTTAATGGAACAATTTTGTATAACTTAGTTATACAACAGGCCTTGTTAAACTTTCAACTTACAAACATTGACTTGTGTTGTACATGCTAGAGCTGGCCAGGGTGACACTGTTTTGTTTTAATGCCAACACACTGACTATTAAAGCTAATTTTGGTCTATTGTAGGATGTTCATGAGACAGAAGTACTGGCACAGATCAATCTCTGGTTTAGAGACATGAATGGCGATCAAATGGAAGTCCAGAGGTCTATGCAAAGCACACAAAAGGGCAAGAAACTTGAGTTCAAAACCCTTGAAAATGTCATTTCTAGAATCAAGTAGGTTGTACATGTGTCAAACACTACTGTTAAAAAGTTAAGGACTTGTACGATTTCTTAAATATTTTTGAATGGTGACATATTATTACAACTGTTTTCCAGTGGTGGCTGGTGGAAAATCTTCTAGGTCTTCTAGGTAGGGCGCCATGTCCAGGGGCGTCGTTAGGGCTAATCATTCGGGGCTCGAGCCCCGAAAGTTTTTACTCCAGCCCCGAATGTTTTTTTGTATGGCCCTATGATTTCCACGGAATTTGTCAAAGTTTGAATCAATTAATCAAAAGTTGGTCATTAAACTTAAATCAAGTCGTGATATGGACTAGTATCTGTAAATATTATGCCTCAAAAGACTATTTAAATATGAATCCTGCATGTTCTGCGTGTCTTCTTATGAATGAACAGCGCGGATGCGCGGTTTCGTTTTCTACACATGTAATACTGACGCGTGCAGTGATTTTAGCGGTTAAAATAGAGGGCATAAAAGTCACTTCATAAGCATTTCACTGTTTCATTTGAGTAAAACAAGTGTCAAATATATGCACAGAAATTTAAAGGTATTCACGGCAAGTCGGCAACTCGTCAAAATAAAAGTTCGGTTTAACTTCATTAATTATTCAGTATGTGCCTAGTACTACTACTATTAATTAATAAAAATTTATACTTTTTTTTTTTTTCACACAATATTTCTTCCATGTTTTACATTTTCCAGTCCCCTTTATTTGACAAAAATAAAATATAATTTTCATTAAAAGATCAATTAAATCAATATTTTATACCTTCATCAGATAACCAGAAAAATACACAACACGGAATTCCGTAAGGCTATTGTAAAAATAAATAAAAGCTGTGTTTATGCATTCAAATAAACAGACATGCTAAAACATATTTGGTAACAAAAAAACATTTCATAGGGTCCCAAACATGTAAATTTTTGGGACCCTAAAATGTGAGCTCCCACCCACTACCACTAGCCCCTGATGTTTTGGCACCAGCCCCGGATGTTTTAAAATCCTAGAAACGCCCCTGGCCACGTCCAACAATTTTAGCATTCATCCCACTATGATTTATCCCAGTATAACAAAAGGAAAAATACTAAGACTTTAAATAAAGCTAACTGTTTTACCAACTGTTTCAACAAGACTTTTTTAAGATAAATTAAAAAACTTTTAAACTTTTAAACTTTTTTTTTTTTTTTTTTTTTTTTAATTTCATAATTCACAATTTATGTATACAGCGCAACAGCAAAACCTGTAAGGAAAAAATAAATGTCACATTAGAGCATTTTCTATAAAGTTTGCTGTGGAGGATTTTTCGTACCGCGTTATGCCGCCCTGCACCGCATCCGGGGTAGGCAGCATCACTGATTATATTCAGTTCTATAGTATTTTGTCGCATCGTGCTACTCGTGCCCAGTGTAGACATGGTTGCAGAGTAAGTGTTGATGCCCATATAAACACTAAACATTACTTTTTTCAAGTAACTAGTAAAGTAATGCATTACTTTTGAATTTCTAAGAAAATATCTGAGTTGCTTTTTCAAATAAGTAACGCCAGTTACTTTTTTCCATATTTATTGATTGAAATTGGGGAATTGGGAGTAAACATGATGTTACTGTATTCTAGACTAAATGTGAACATACATTAATTCATCTCACCCACAAAAAAAACAGATTCAGTATCCCTCAAAATGAATAAAAACAGTGAAATGCAAACTCAGAATATGACGCAACCCTGCAATAATTAAATATGTTAAACAAATATCCGTTATGTATTTAATCCCATTTTATTAACCAGTGTCTTTGCTGCTGACCTTCGATGATGCAATTCAACCATACTAATAAGCAAAAATTACTTTAGATAAACTAACATTTGTGCTGCATTTTTATAGCTAAAGATTGATCTCCTGCATAAATTTACTTTTCTTTCAGCCTGAGGTGAATTCATTTCACTTTTGGTGTAAAAGGGCTTTTACATTAGAATTGTTTTATATTAAAAACAAAGAAGCAAGCCCTGCCCAGATTTAAAAAGTAATGCAAAAGTAATGTAATGCATTATTTTCCATAAAAAGTAACTAAGTAATTAGTTACTTTTTTTAGGGAGTAACACAAAATTGTAATGCATTAGTTTTTAAAGTAACTTTCCCCAACACTGCTATTGATCATTGCAAACTCTTATAAAAACATGTTTTTCAGTGGGTGTTTATTATAAAACACTTGCAAGACGTGCGACCATACTGAAATGTGCTCATGCAAAAAGTTATCAGAGAGCGCACATACACAGTTTCTTTATTTGCCCGCTAATAATAACACGCTCATCTAATAATGTGCAATTCCTGTACGTCAGTGTAACCGTCTTTACCTACATTACAGTTGTCATCCATCAAAACTTTACTGGTAAGATACTGGTTTGCTTTATTCAAGCCATACAGACTAGTCCTGATTTCAGCTTGAAGATAATTAATAGAGGTATGTTTGTTCCCACCACAAGTTAAGTTGTTCACTGCACAAGTTAAGGTTATGGAACTCAATAGAAATCATAGAGATTGCATTGCAGTCCCTGCAGTTTGCAAAAAAAGGGGAAAAAAAAAAAAAAACTTTATATATTTATATATTTATATATAAAAACTTTTGTATATTTATGTGTATGAAAGTCTGTGAGTGAAATCACCCAAAAGGGGGTGGTACTTCACATAATGTGACTGATTAGACTGTATATCCAGAGAAAACAGATAGTCTTGGATTGTTGAATGTGAGCGTCGCCCTATTGCCCTATGAAGAATCCAGCCCTGCTGTGATTGAAAAGCTGAATTTGCAGCAGCTATTATTTCAGTCTTCAGTGTCACATGATTGGCACTCAAGAAACATTTTTTTTTTTATTTTTTATTTCTTTTTTTTTTTTTATTAATGTTGAAAACAGTTGTGCTGCTTAATATTTTAATGGAAACTGTGATACTTTTTTTCAGGATTCTTTAATGAATGCAAAGGGGGAAAACGGCATTATTTGAAATATAATTATTTTGTAACGTTAAACATGTTTTACTGTTACTTTTGATACATTTATTGTGTCCACGCTGAATGAAATAATTCTTGAAAAAAAATTATAATAATAAATAAAATTCTGTTTGTAACTAGGGTTGGATAACATTTGGGTCTTTTACTGTACCGGTGCCAAATCTTTAGTTTTAAATCAGTACTGGTGCCTAAACTGTGCCTAAACCAATACTTAAAAAAAAAAAAAAAAAAAAAGTGGTAGGCGCAGTAACGCTACTACAAAGATGTTTTGGATTTGTATTAACAGAACTTTCTGACTTTTCTGACTTGTTTCTGATTTTCTCAGTCGTTAAATAATTTTTCTGATCATTCTGACACCACATGAATGCAGTATATTTTATGTGGTGATAATCCTTTATACGTCTGTTTCAGGGCACCTGAGGGCAAATATTTCAGTCGACAACTCAGACATTGAAATGGCACTGAAATGAGGCACCAAAATCTGATTCGGCCCGGTACATCCCGGTCATAAAATATGGCACCGGGTTTTGGTACCCACCCTATTTATATATTTTTTCTACTACAAATTTTTACTCCTACTTGGACCCTTGAATTGAGTACAATGTGGTCCCTGTTTGAAGGCCTATATTTGATTGTTTGACCTTGTCTTGACCTCTCTTGTTGTCAGGAACAGACAGACAGAGAGCTCGAGCTCTAAATGTGCTGAAATAGACCGTGAGATGATCTCAGCACTGGGTGTCTCCAAGTCTGTTATCAACTATGTCATCTTCTGTCACCAAGAGGATTCCAACTGGCCTCTCAGTGAAGGAAAAGCCCTCAAGCAGAAGTTTGATGAGCTTTTCTCAGCCACTAGGTATTTTTATCTGGACAACAGGTTTTAAACTGAAGCTTCTGTCACTTTGTCTTACAGCTTACATCCTCTGCTTTTCATAAAATTGGCTTGTCCTCTGTTGTCTTTTATGCATGTTAAGGTAGCATTGCAGATAAATGGACAAAAATAACCAAAACCTTTGCTTGAAGGTACATTAAGGTGTTGGACACTTTGCGGAGACTGAAGAAGAAGCAGGTTGATAATGTTAAACTCTGCCAGACGGCGCTCCAGTACCTGAAACAAAACAAAGATAAAGCCCAAGAGATTAGAGAGTGCCTGTCAACTAAAGAGGCTCAGCTGTATTCCTGTAAAGAAAGTGTCCAACGCATCGACAGTCAGATTGACCCACTGAAGGTCAGACACAAAGAATTTGTGACACCAATTTTTAGACTAACTCAAAAAATTAAATGCCATGGATTTTTTTATTCTTTTTTTTTAATTATATTTATTTGTATTATTATTTGTTTATATATATATATATATATATATATATATATATATATATACAAAACCATATAATAATGTCTAATATTTTTAATATAATAATAATTTTTGCAAATTTTTAATTATAATAATAATAACTTAATAATAAACTTTAGAGGATTTTTGTAAACTTGTTAAAAACTTTGGAAATTTATGTAAGGTCAGTGAGAGCTCATTTATTGATTTTTTTATTTTTTTATTTTTTTATTTATTTTTTATTATTATTTATTTGAAACTTTGGGACCAAACTTAAAAAAAAGATGGTAACTCTTTACAATAAGGTGTAATTTGTTAACATCAGTTTATGCATTAACAAACATGAACGAATAATGAACAATACATTTTTACACTATTTATTAATCTTTTTTATGTTAATTAAAATACAGTTGTTCATGGTTTGTTTGTTAGTTCACAGTACATAAACTAATGTGAACAAACACAACTTGTGTTTTTAATAATGCATTAGTAAATGATGAAATTAAAATGAACTAAGATTAATAAATGCTGTAAAAGTATTGCTCATTCTTAGTTCATGTTAACTAATGTAGTTAGCTAATAAAACTTATTGTAAAGTATTACCAACAAGATTAATCCTAAATGAATAGGCATGACATCAGTGCACAATATGGAACAATTGCGTTCAAAGCAATAGATGAGAGAGACATGTTCAGAGCTGTTGTGAATTTGTGAAAATGCACATCTGTGATTACTCATCAGTTAAATTTTCAGTCATAGACTTACACAGTAATGTTATGTACATTCACCTAACACACCTTCCCCATATTTTCAGAATCGACTGAATGAGATTGACAGCAGCCTCAGCAAAGTGAATGAGTTGGGTAATGACATCAAAACTCAGGAAAGCAGAAAGAAACAGATGGAGGATGATAACCGGGACCTAGAGGAAAAGATTGAACAGGTAACTAAAGTTTATTTAAAAAAACAATAAACAAAAAAAACAGTTGTGAAAGTTTCACAACTATCAGTATTAGTCATAAATGCCAGATAATGATCATCTGAAAGCAGAGGAAGTGTTTTGCATACAAAACATGTACAGGATGTTCAGTAATGAATGTTTTAGTATACTTCTGACATTTTTCATTTGATGATTGAATAAAGGGTTTGCTTTCAAGTTCAATCTAAGTCACTTTCTCCCCCCAAAACTTTATTCTCTATCTTTAAACTGTACAAAAACAGACAACTTACCTATTATTAGTTAATATTAATAATATACATTATTGATTTCTTTTGGTCTGGTCTGGTCTTTTTTGTGCATAACATCTGCATAACAATGAGAACTAATACCATGTTCAAAAATATCACCTAAAAAGAGCGTGTATATCTAGAAAAACAAGGGCCCCAATACAAAACCTTTTGCCAAACCATTTGTTCATTCATTGAGGATCCCTGATTCTATGTTGTGCTGTTTCAGGTGTTTCAGGGCTCAGATGATCAGCTGCAGGACATGTATCAGAACCACAGGAGGACGGTGAAGGAGAAGGAGCAGAGACTTACGGAGTGTCAGCGTGAGTTTGAGTGGGCCAGTCAAGAATGCCAGAGGATGAACCGTGACAAATCTGACCTGCTAGTTGAGCAAGGTATTCAGTCTTTCCTTATGTATCAGCGATTGTGGACATCACTGATACTCAAATGGTTGTTTAGTGGATTCTAATATTTAAAAGAGTTACTAGAAGTAAAATTGTATCCTGTTAGCTTATAACACAGCCTGGCGAATTTATAATTTGCCGCTTCTTGCAAGCCAGAAGAAGGTGTCACGGTGTCATAGTTGCAGGGAGAAGGCAGGAGTCAGGAAATAGTTTAAACAGTTTTTAATGATGAAACACAAGGGGTTTATCCAACATGGAACTTAGAAAACTCACGACACCAACTAGTGAACATGTACAAAGCAAGAAGACCAGACCCTGGAGGCTGGTACATGGCGGAGACACAGAAGGCCTCCAGGGCGGATCATGGAGCTCAGGGGGCCATGGCAGAGCAGGCAGTTCAGGGTGCAATGGCTGAGCAGACAGGTCAGGGTGCCATGGTGGAGCAGTCAGTTCTGGGCGCCATGGCGGAACATGCAGTTCAGTTCAAAGAGCCATGGCGAAGCATACAGATCAGAGAGCCATGGCGGCGTAGGGAGCTCAGGGAGCCATGGTAAAGCAGGGAGTTCAGAAAGCCATGGCAGAGCAGGTAGCACAGGGAGCCAAAATACCGGACAAAATGGTCGGGGACTCTGGCATGGCAGCCATCTGCCAACACATTAAGCTGATGGCAAGCAGGCCTGAGAGAGCAGTGAGCTTGGTAGGGCAGAGGCCGGTATGCTGGACTTCTAGGTGGCCGGTGTGCTTGCCTGTTGGGCAGCCGGCGTGCTTGAGGGACAAGTGGCCAGTGGGCTTGAGGGAGCTGCGGCCGGCGGGATTAACTCGGGAGCAGCCAGACAGAGACAGCTGGGCTGAGGACAAGAGACAGTGCTGGGAGGATATGAGTGGTCGGAACTAAAGGTCGACCGATGTATCAGTTTTGCAGATTAATCGGCACCGATAGCTGATTGCTGGAACTATTGGTTATCGGCAAAAATCCATACCGATAGTTTTTCCGGGTTAGGTCCGTTGCTGGAGCGGCTGATAAATAGATTTTTTAAATAGTAGAGCATTATTTATTTTCCGCTCAGTAGCCATTTTAAAAACTATTGGTCGATTAATCGGTATCGGCCATTGTGGTCCAACCTAGTTATTGGTAAAATCCAATATTGGTCGACCTCTATTCGGAACATTTGTAGATGTGGTATGCGGAGGCTCCAGGCGAGGGGTGAGCTGGAGAGTCCCGGTGGTTTTCGGACTGGACAATGATAATTTTGTACCTCTTCTACTTCGAAATTTGAACCATTTATAAAAAGGACATGATTAACCAACTTGATCAGGGTGAAATTGTACATGGGGAGATCACAGCTGATCATGTTTTTCCAACATGGAACTTTGAAAATTCACGACAGCGACTAGTGAACACGTACAATGCAAGTAGACCAGATGATGGACAAAGGAACAAACAGGAACTAATATACACAGGATAATTAACAAAACAGATGCGTAGAATAATCAATCAACTAAACAAAAACAGGAAAATGACCATATATGGAAAACTAGGAACTGATACAGGGACAAAACAGGACCAAAGCACTGACAGAAGGTTTTTTTTTTTTTTTTTGGAAGTTTTGATCTCTTCATTAATTCTTTGATTAGGTGGCCAAAAACATTTTAATCACATAAATACACTTGAATGTGGTGAATCTTTTAAGAACAACCAAAGTAATTTTGCTCATACTGCCTTTTAGCAGAAAAGGCCCAACAAAGTTTTCTTCTTTCTCAGAGTTGTTCATTGCAATTTTTTGTTCATTTGAAGGCCGTCTTCAGACACAGGCAGATAGGCACACAGAAAACATTAAAAAAAGGGACACTCAAGTCAAGACTTTAGCATGTTACCTGGAGTTGGGGGGTTATGACCAAACCCCTCTTAGTGAGCAACAGCTCCAGAGCTTCCACAAGCAAGTCAAAGAGCGACTTGACCAGGACTCAGAGGCCCTCAACCAAACTATGGTAAGGTTTGAGTAATGTAATATGTTATTTTTATTTATTCTGTAATCTTCCATGATTGTTTTTTACTGTCAAGGTGAAATTCCTGGCTGGTGCCCTGAAAAATAGTATGACCAAAATGAAATATTACTATTTAAGCCAAAAGACATTACACTGGTGGTGCTATATGTGTATATATATATATAGAGAGAGAGAGAGAGAGAATATAATTAATTTAGATTAATTTGGTTGAAAGATAGATGAAATATTAGTATTGTAACATGTAAATTAATTTGTTTTAATTCATTTGTTTTACATTAGACTGGTATTTTACTTTGTTTTCAGCATGATATGCAGGAGAAAGTGGCACAGAAGCAACAAAGCATTGATGACCTCCGAGATAAGAAGACAAGTCTAGAAAAAACTATTGATATCAAGAGAGACATACAGGCCAAGAAACAACGGAAACTGAACAACATCAAGTCTGACCTCCAGAGACTGGAGGGCTCCTCAAGCAGTCTACAGGAGCTGGACACTGAACTTCAGAAAGTGGTTAGGCCTGCACTACTGTACTACACCACACATGACTTGCTTTGAGATGTATTTGTAAAAAAAGGAAAAAAGGGGAAAAAATAATAACAATAACATCAGTGGCAGCTGTATTGCTTTTGAAAATGTCTTAACGTGTGTGTCCATAGGAGTGTGAGCTTGATAATGCCATGCAGGTCTCTACGGTGGACAGTCTAAAGGCAGAAGAAATTGAACTACAGAAGGAGAAAAATGAATTGGATCAAGCCCAGCGCAGACTAGACAAGGAGATGGAATTGCTGAACAGACACACCGCAGAACGCACACAGATGGACATGCTCAAGAACACCAAGGTAACTGCACAAGGCATCACTCTTTTGTCCATTAGTGGCCAATCCTCATTTTTACACCAAATACAACAAACATAAACTAAATAAATCTCTTTGGGCAATAGCACATCTGAATAATAAGACTTGAACAGAAAACAATCAGGATACATCTAACATTATCTAGATTCCATAATATATGCTAGGGGTGGGCGATATACCGGTAGACAAGATTAACTGGTAGAAATTTGGTAACCGGTAGAGATTGTGGACTATCGTCACTGTCCTGTTTACATGTTCACATGATATTGCTATGCAACGTGCTCATGAAAACGTATTGTTTGCAAAAGCATCAAGCATTGCGGTTTGAAAACGTGATTTTAAGATGTTGAAATGCAATCAGCAGCTTAAGAAAACTCATTTCACTGTATGCATTCACTTCATGAGAGACTATTTTCTTTCATAATTTCGTGTTCAAGATCCACCTATGCGAATGTCATCCATGCCTGACCTCTGCAGAAGCATCCAGTTGCACAAAGTCTGACAGACAGAAGCGTGTAGCTAGTGGCAATTAAGGAACCAAAATCTAATCCGGCCACCCCCG
Source organism: Cirrhinus mrigala (assembly GCA_036247105.1). NCBI lineage: Eukaryota > Metazoa > Chordata > Actinopteri > Cypriniformes > Cyprinidae > Cirrhinus > Cirrhinus mrigala. The sequence continues at coordinate 5,064,788 of CM070027.1, read as the reverse complement.
TGGACAACCAGTTGCGAGCCTACCTCAGGATAATGCTGTCCTGCCCCAATTGGTCTTCCTAGAGTTTTGGGCGCGAGCTCACCTCAGTATCGAATGGCAGACACTTCAGAATGCATTGAACCAATGGAAATGGAATGGAATCTCAAACACAGTCTTGTGGGTGTTAAGGTTATGGATATGGTGAATCTCAGTATGGGTGACTCCCCTGCCAATGAGCCCTCTATCGCCAGATACCAAAGAGATACCTTACATCGATCTCTTTGCCTTGCACAAAAACGGCCATTGCTCTATGTTCTTCTCGCTACAAGATGAGGATTCCCCTTTGGTGTGGATGCATTGGTCCACCCATGGCCCAGTGTGCTGCTCTACGGATTGCCTCCACTGCCTGATAATTCCTACTCTGGTCAGGGCGAAAGAACAGAGCCTAAATCTGATTTTGATAGCTCCCAAATGGCCCAAATCTCCATGACTGGCAGAGATAATCCCTCTTCTGTATGCCCAGCCATGACCCCTCCCATAACACACAGACCTCCTTTCCCAAGTGAACAGGGGAATCTACCATCCTCACCCAGACAGGGTGGCCCTCTGGACTTGGCCAGTGAGAGGACAAACTTGAACACATTGGGGCTCGCCCCACGTGTTTTTGCAAGTATTCAGAATGCTAGAGCCTCTTCTACATGTTCTTTTTATGACTGCAAGTGGTGTGTGTTTGAGGAGTGGTGTGAGGGGTGCCAGCTGATATCATATCAGTGCTTTTTGCAGGACCTTATCAATGGTGGGAAATATTTTTGCACAATTAATTTCTATTTAGTGGCTATTGCTGTGTCTTGTTGGGTTTGATGGCACTACAGTGGGGCAATACCCCCTTGTTTGCAGATTTATGAAGGGTGTCCGCCATTCCCTTCCAGTCACTAGAAGAGTAGTTCCACAGCGGGACCTCTCCATGGTGCTGGAGGCCTAGTCTCCTGTCTTTCAAGACAGCTCTGCTCCTGGCCTTGGTGTCAGTCAGATGTGTCAGTGATTTGCACACACTCTCTGTTCATCCCTCATGCACTAAATTCTCCCTCAGTGGAGACAAGGTTTTTCTCAGGCCTAACCGGCCTTAATGCCAAAATGCTTCCCAGTTTTCACTTGTGACGTGCTTGAAGTTTCTGCTTTTCTAAGCAGTGCCTCTTTTATTGGCTTATAAATAGGCTCATACTTCAAATGAAATTGAAGAATTAACTGATTTAACATCATTTTGAACAAAATCAGGCCAAAACGAAGTTAGTTTTGAGTTTGTTTTGGCAGTTCGAAACAGCTCACCAAAGCAGACTCTGAGATAGTTCGTTTTGGCGCCTAAACACCTTTGAGCTACCATTGGTCACAGTAGGTGGGTGTGTTCTGGAACTCCACCTTCTTTGACGGGAGATTTTTTGGATGGTTTTATTATTCATGTGATGAAACAATGATCCGCACTCACATATTAAAGCCTTATTTTTTTGTTTTATTGAACATAAATCACCAATGGGACACAGACACAAACATTTCGGCTCAAAGGCCTTCTTCAATGTGCTAAACACATGCTAAACTTTTTTTTTATAATTATCCAATATTGAAACGGAATATGTAAGCCTGAGTGAATGAACACTGGTGAATGAATGATGACTTCTGAACTGATCATTTAAGAAGTGGGTGGAGGATTCCTATTGTTTAGCACACTGAAGAAGGCATTTTAGCCAAAATGTTTGTGTCTTTGTCCCATTGGTGATTTATGTTCAATAAAACGAAAAGAGAAGGCTTTCATATGTAAGTGCAGATCATGGTTTTGTATATCAGGTGATTTAATGGATTAACGCACAAAACTAATGATTAAAAGACTTTGTGGTTTTATTATTCATTGTATGGAGGTCAGATGGGAGAACAACATCCAAAACAACAACAACACCAAGTTACTAGCAATATGAATACACTGGAGAGTCAAATAGCTGTTACAAACAGTATCTGCACCTGTAAGATCACTCATCGAGAGATTTTAAAGATTCGGAGAAGGCATTTAAATCCTAGAAAGAAATTGCAACAAAGCACGAGTTATGCTAAGAGACGTGGAGAAACATCCGAGACAAGTTTTCCAAAACCATTAAAAGAATTAAAGGAAAGAGTGGAGATAAAGTGGTGAGTAGCAAATACATTTGTTTCAATTAAATGTTGTTACACCATCCTGCAGCTGCTGTTGTTTTTTCAGTAAGCAAATTTAAAAGGTATACAGTAAATGAAATGCCAAAAGAACATACCTTTGCTTTAATCAATATTAAATCATGACACCACATAAAATATAAAATGGGGCAATAATTTACCCAGTTTAATAAAATAAATTAACAATAATAAAATAAAGTAATAGGTTTGTGTTATTGAGATGACTCCACACTTCACATTAAGGACTGATCATGGAAATGGAATGGTACTTTTATATTGCAAACATGATACTTCGAAACTGCTGCTAATCATTTTTCTTTTGTCTGTAATGTACTGACAATTGGTACCTGCCTCACACCTAGCTTACCTACCTTTATTATCAATTCGTTGTTGTGTTTAGGGCATATGCACGAGCAGTGCGACACATATTCACATTAATCTACACCTGCCTCCAGCACTGCGGGGGTGTCTGAATGTTCAAATACAGTATACTGTTGCTCAGCCTTTTCGAACTTCTTTTTGCCCGCAAAAACAAAAATATTAGTATATTGGGGCCTTAAGGGAGTGCAGCCTCCAGAAGGCCTCAGCTGGGGCATGGTAGCCTCATGGGCTCTGTTTAAAGGGGTTACTTGCAGGACATTTGTGCTAGTGAAAGCTGGGCCTCTCCACATACATTTGTCAGATACTACCGGCTTGATGTTACTCAGACCCTGGTAGCTCATTCTCTTTTAGGTCTGGGCTCTTGTAGCCTTGTGCCCTTAGGCCCTCTACACCCTGTAAGCCTAGGTTGTCAACCTTGGCTTATTTATGTCATGCATTTATGTTATGTCTAGTACAGGTTTACAGGGCCTCACTGCGAGTGTACTGATCTACTGGGAAGCTGTCCATATCTCCGATACGATTTCGAACACAGGATGATTAAAGAGAATGCTGTTTGTAACCAGACTTGCCAGACTTGGTGCAACTGGATGCTTCTGCAGTGGTCATGCATGGATGCCCTTCCCATAAGTGGATCTCTCCACTCAATGTTTCAGATAACCAGGGTTACGAACAGTATCCTATTGTTTCTGAGCAGTTTTTTTTGTTATTTATAGGCCTTTAATGGTTTAATACTCACACTTGTACAGATGCATCTTAATAAACTGTTGTGGAAAAGTTCATTTATTTCAGTAATTCAACTCAACTCGTCTATTAAATAAATTCAGTCCACACAGACTGAAGTAGTTTAAGTCTTTGGTTCTTTTAATTGTGATGATTTTGGCTCACATTTAACAAAAACCCACCAATTCACTATCTTAACAATTTAGAATATGGTGACATGCCAATCAGCTAATCAACTCAAAACACCTGCAAAGGTTTCCTGAGCCTTAAAAATGGTCTCTCAGTTTGGTTCACTAGGCTACATAATCATGGGGAAGACTGCTGATCTGACAGTTGTCCAGAAGACAATCATTGAGACCCTTCACAAGGAGGGTAAGCCACAAACATTCATTGCCAAAGAAGCTGGCTGTTCACAGAGTGCTGTATCCAAGCATGTTAACAGAAAGTTGAGTGAAAGGAAAAAGTGTGGAAAAAAAAAGATGCACAACCAACCGAGAGAACTGCAGCCTTGAGAGGCTTGTCAAGCAAAATCAATTCAAGAATTTGGGTGAACTTCACAAGGAATGGACTGAGGCTGGGGTCAAGGCATTAAGAGCCACCACACACAGACGTGTCAAGGAATTTGGCTACAGTTGTCGTATTCCTCTTGTTAAGCCACTCCTGAACCACAGACAATGTTAGAGGCGTCTTACCTCGGCTAAGGAGAAGAAGAAATGGACTGTTGCCCAGTGGTCCAAAGTCCTCTTTTCAGAAGAGAGCAAGTTTTGTATTTTATTTGGAAACCAAAGTCCTAGAGTCTGGAGGAAGGGTGTAGAAGCTTATAGTCCTAGTTGCTTGAAGTCCAGTGTTAAGTTTCCACAGTCTGTGATGATTTGGGGTGCAATGTCATCTGCTGGTGTTGGTCCACTGTGTTTTTTTTAAAAAAAACAAAGTTACTGCACCCGTTTACCAAGAAATTTTAGAGCACTTCATGCTTCCTTCTGCTGACCAGCTTTTTAAAGATGCTGATTTCATTTTCCAGCAGGATCTGGCACATGCCCACACTGCCAAAAGCACCAAAAGTTGGCTAAATGACGATGGTGTCGGTGTGCTTGACTGACCAGCAAACTCACCAGACCTGAACCCCATAGAGAATCTATGGGGTATTGTCAGGAGGAAAATGAAAAACAAGAGACCAAACAATGCAGATGAGCTTAAGGCCACTGTCAAAGAAACCTGGGCTTCCACACCACCTCAGCAGTGCCACAGACTGATCACCTCCATGCCATGCCGAATTGAGGCAGTAATTAAAGCAAAAGGAGCCCCTACCAAGTATTGAGTACATATACAGTAAATTAACATTCACTAAAAATGTTTTTTTTTTTATTATTATTATTGGTCTTATGAAGTATTCTAATTTGTTGAGATTGGTGGGTTTTTGTTAAATGTGAGCCAAAATCATCACAATTAAAAGAGCCAAAGACTTAAACTACTTCAGTCTGTGTGCACTGAATTTAATATGCAAGTTTCACAGTTTGAGTTGAATTACTGAAATAAAGGAACTTTTCCATGACATTCTAATTTATTGAGATGCACCTGTATCAGTACATTGCTTGCAGTTTAGAACTGTAACACCTAGATGTCAGTGCATGTATTTGTATGTTTTGTAATATAATTTACTTAAGTGCTTTAAAATAATAATGTAATGATTTTCTGTAGGTTATGTGCAATCTATAATATATATATATATATATATATTTTTTTTTTTTTTTCACAGTTTTTAAAGTGAAACATTCTAAAAATACATTAACACTTAATATGAATCTAGTATAAAGGCGAAGAGATTATAGTTATGTTAAGAATGGAATGCCTACTAATTTTACAATATGTATATTTTACTCAGTGTGCAGATTTTCTATATATAAGTAATATCCAAATTATCTACTATTTTTGTCAATTGTTCAGAATTCTGAAAACAGTCAAGCATACCATTATTTTAAATGTTCACTGAAAAATACTAGGCGTATACTTAAAGATACAGTTTTATTATCAGTGCTAATGCCAGACAGGGGCTGGTGATGCGACTGTTTTATCCAACAAGAAAAGAAATAGTTTATCTCTGTTTCGGATTCCAGATGGAGAAAAAAGAGCAAGTGAGTAAGATCAAGTCGAGACATAATGAAAAGCTGGTGTTTCTGCTGGGACACTTTCCAAACAAGAAAGATCTAGAAGACTGGATCTACTCCAAATCCAAAGAGATCGACTCCACCAGAGAGCGGCTCAGCGAAATGAAGTCTGTCACACTTTTTAATGATTTGTTTTTCTACAAACATTTGTATAATAGTAGGTGTTTTTTAGAATAAGCTAGAGAATGTCATAAACAGTGATTTTTAGTGTGAGGAAATATGTTATGTGCAGGTAACAGAGAATCTAAATGTCTACATGATAAGTTACACATGCACATACACTGATATACTGTAACAGAAAATACTGACATTTGCACAACCACCCACAAACCTAAGTAATATCTTCTCAAGGCATATGCAGTTTGGATTCCAAGTTCCTGTGGAATAGGTCATCTTCAGGGCAGTGGAGCATGCAATGTAGTATTCAAATGGTGATGCTTAGCTTACACAAAATAGGATAATAGGGCTGTCTAGACAAATATCACTAAAAAAAATTATTATTATTATTATTATTATTTTTTTATTTTTTTATTTTTTTATTTTTTAATTTGTGTTGCACTTGTTGTAGTGTACAATATATAAATATACTGTACAGTACTGTGCTAAAGTCTTAGGCCACTAGTATTTTCACCACCAAAAAAAAATGGTTCAAAGTCAGTTATTTCTATGTTTTGCTGTAGTGTGTGAGTAGGAAATATCAGTTTACATTTCCAAACATTCATTTTGCCTTTAATTGTAATAATAATTCATTCAGATTTTTGTTTGCACAAGAAGTCTGACAAGGCTCCACACAGAGATCTGATCTCATCATCATCCAGTCTGTCTGGAATGACATGAAGAAACGGAATAAACTGAGACTAAATCCAGAAACCGTGGCAACGTCTCCAGGATGCTTCAAGAAACCTACCTGCAAAACCTACCTGTTAAATGTTTTAGGCACTTGTGGTAAAATGCTGTAAAATGAGGATCCTGTCAAAAATAATGCCATAAATTGATTTTATTTATCAATTAACTTCTATTAAATTAAATCAACATTGGTAAACCATATTTGCGTTTAAAACAGCGTTTTGCCCAAGGTACATTTGTGCATAAGTTCTTCTGGATTTAGTCTGTCTCAGTTTGTTCTGTTTCCTCATGTCATTCCAGACAGACTGGAAGATGGTCAGATCAGATCTCTGTGTGGAGCACTGGCTGTTGTCAGACTCCTTGTGCAAACAAAAATCTCACTGGATTATTACAATTAATGGGAAAATGAATGTTTAGAAATGTAAACTGATATTTCCTACAGCAAAAGATGGAAATAACAGACTTAAAACCATTTTTTTGTTGGTAAAAATACTAGTGGCCTAAGACTTTTGCACAGTACTGTATCTTCAACAGTTCATATATATCTTTTTTAGTATTTAAACATGTTGCCTTATGATTGTAATGTGCTATGTTCAGGCCTGAAATGGATCAATAATGAGATGTGAACTAACTTTGCTAGACAACAAGACACTTGTGCAAAAACTTTCTTTCTTTTTTTTTCTCATAGCAAGGAGCTTGCATCCGGAGAACAGAAGAAGACTTACTTAACTGCAGAAATTAAACAAAAGGAAGAGCAGCTGGCCAGTTATGAAGAGAGAATTTTTAATGTGTGCGGCAGTCAGGACTTTGAGTCGGACTTAAACAAACTGGAGGATGAGTGGAAGAAGTGTTCCAAACAGAAAGGTACAGAAGTGTGTTTGGCTTTTACATTTTTGAGATACACAAAATATACATGTACTTTTTCTGTGCTAATTTTGGTGGAAAATCATCATAATGACGCAAGGGCCGTGGGATGCATTACGTGAATGGCGGTCTTTGAATTCTGCTTAAGTTTGTTGATTTTGCAGATAAAGATTCCGTGTGGGCCTGATTCATGGTAAATTACTGTTAATTGCCAAACAGGGTATAGACAGTTTTTTTTTTTTGCCAAATATAGCAATGACTGGATTTGAAGTTGTAAGCTGGTGACTCTAATGTTGCCCACACAGATGAGGTTAAGTGCTTAGTAGCAGTTGCATTACCTTGTATGTGTGCTAATTCAGAACATTCCCAATTTTCAGTCTTCCATTTTCTTAATGTGATTCTTAGTGTCTTTTCTCTTCTCTGTCCTGGATCTTTTTCTGAGCAGACATGCTGACTGGTGCCACAGCCGTGTACAGTCAGTTCATCAGTCAGCTGACGGAGGAGGGCGAGCCCTGCTGTCCCGTATGTCAGCGTGCGTTCCCGTCAAAGGCAGAGCTCCAGGACGTCATTAATGACATGCAGTCCAAGCTGCGGCTTGTCCCAGACGAACTAAAGAGCACTGAGAATGACCTGAAAAGGATGGAGAGCAAGCGTGATAAAATGATGGAACTGAAGCCCATCAGGCAATAATTAATTTGTATTTCTTTCTGTCCATTCTTTCATCTCTCTATTCATCTATCCTCTATTCATCCATCTTTCCATCTTTTATTTTTCATATATATGCATCCATATTGAACCTTTTTATCACTTAATCTATCCATTCATCCTACTCCTTTTTGTCCATCCATTCGTCCGTCCACCTATTAAGCCCTTCATCCATCCATTCATCCAGCCATCTGTCTGTCCACCTATTTACCCCTTTATCCATCAATCTTTTACTTCACATATTTATCCATCCCTCACCTGTTTATCACTTCATCCATCCATCCATCCAATACTTTTTGTCCATCCACTCATCTGTCCTATTTACCCCTTCAATCAGCCATCTGTCCATCCTTATCTTCACCCTTCACCTGTCCATCTATTCATTCATCCATCCACCTGTTTACCCCTTCATCCATCCATCTGTTCGCCCATTTATCCATCCGTTCACCTATTTCCCTCTCATCTATCATTTATCCATTCATCCATCCATCCACTCATCCATTCATCCTACATCCATCCGACCACCTATTTGCCACTTTATCCATCCATCTATCTCTCCACCCATCCATCCATTCATCTACTTACCTCTTGATCCATCCATCCACTCATTCATTCAGTTATTTACCCTGTCATTCATCCGTACCCCTTCATACATTTGTCCATCCATACATCTTTTTCCCCCTACATCCACCGTGTACCTGTTTTACCCCTTTGTTCATCCATTCATTAACCTGTTTACCCCTTAATATGTCCATCTGGTTACCTATTCATCCATCATCCATCTGTCCATTCACCCTTCCTTTTATCTATTTATCCATCCATCCCTTGACCTATTCATTTCTTCATCAATGATCATCCATCCATCTGTTCTCCTCTTTACCTCCTCATCCATCCATTCACCTATTTATCCTTTCGTCCTTCCATCCACCCATCCAGCCATCAGACTCATATTAAGACAGCTTAATATATTGATGAATCATTTTCTAACATGTCCATCTCCTTTACTGGCAGGCAGTCCATAGCGGAGCTCCAGGAGAAAGAGCTGCCAGAGCTCAGAAATAAACTCCAGAGTGTGAATCGAGACATTGAGAAGCTGAAGGGAAACATTGAGGAGCAGAAGACACTGCTGTCCACACTGAGGTCTGAGGAAATCACAGCCAAGGACTGTTTGCAGGACATATTACTCATGGATCGCTATGAGGTCTGAGCTCATTTCCAGTCAGTCCAAAATCAGAATATACAATCCAGTCGAATACAGCACATCAGTACAACACAACATATACTTAAAAGACATTTATCACCTAGAACACACAGCATTGTGCAGTATTGTTATTCTTATTTAATATAGACAGCTCTGCAAGTTTAAAGAGACTTACATCTGGAAACTGTATTTAATGCAGTAATTTAACTTAACAAGCAGTATTTTTATCCATGTGTGTATAATCAGAATGTCCCCTGTTATCTGTAGCTTGAACTGAAGGATGTAGAAACGAAGATTGCTCAACATGCAGCAAAGTTGGAGGGAGTTGACCTCAGCCGCACCATGCAGCAGGTCAGCCAGGAGAAACAAGAAACCCAACACTGCCTGGACACCAGTAAGTTCAGCAGTTTATGTAGATTAAAAACTTATGTGAAAGTACTCTACTGATCAAATGTTTAGGGTCTGTTCTCTTTTGCCTACCAAGGCTGCATTTATTTGATTAAAAATACAGTAAAAACCGTAATGTTATGAAATGTGATTACAATTAAAAAATATAGCTGCAAGCAGCAATTGCGGGGCCAAGCACAAAAGAGGCAGAATGAGGTTGGACTCAGCATGATGCACCGAATCTGAAGAGACCAGTTTTGTGATTTTTGGCCAAACCATTCAGAAGGTATAAGCAAAAATAGCCATTTTCCATATCTCCTGACCACTAGGTGGCACTGCGCCGAAACACTGCAGGTAGCCACAGGTCATGCTTGTTATGGCACACAACAAGTTTGGTCTCAATACGCCAAACCGTTGTGGAGATATAGCCTCACATCCATTTTTGCACACTTTTCGTAGAATTCATTTGTTATTCGAGAACGATTTGACTAATCAACTTGAATTCCATAACTTTTTGCCAGCATGGTCTGAAGATGATCTGAGCCAGTGTTGGTGAAAATCACACAAACTGTCTAGGACGAGTTCGAAAAAGTAGGTTTTACGAACAAAAAATTATAGAAAAAAAAAAAACTAAATCTTACGATTTTTTAATTTTGGACTTTATTCAACTCGGCATGAGCCAAGGATTCAGAGGAAAAAAAGATTTTTCCTTCTGTGCCTTACAGTTCAAAAGTTATTTGCAAGTGGTGGCGCTATAGAGTTTGAGTTAGAGACTCCAAATTTGCTTTATGATGAGACTGTCCTCTATTAGTGTGCCAAATTGCACAACTTTCCCGCAAGTGGTTCTGAGGGCTGCCATAGACTTCCAGAGCGAAAGAAAAAGAACGCTAACGGATACACTTTCAGTGCTTGGCCCCTAATAAATGTTTTCTATTTTAATACAAAGCAGGGATGCAACAATACCCTTGAATACATACCTCAATATGCCCTGTCCCAAATCGCACCCTAAACCCTTGAGGTCTACCTCTGGAAAATATATCATAATCGTTTATTTGCTTTCATGTTTCATATATCCACAAGTTTCCTACGCCCCATGAGGCCTTGCGTCAAAAGTGGGAGCATCTTCCGGTTCAGAGTAAACAAGCAGGACGTGACACTCGTTCATTCAACAGTTGACAGGAGTGACAGGCAAATGAAGCCTCGTGAAGCACCGAGACTTTCCTCTAACTGTTTCGGGAAAAGATTCAAAGCTTTGAGAGTGTCGAAAACAGTGCGATCTGGTGGTTAGTAAAAAATAAAGCAGCCAAAAGACTAAAGCTTCGTCGGAAGAAGCAAAAAAAAAAAAAATTGGTCATTAATTACTTACCCTCATGTCGTTCCAAACCTGTAAGACCTACGTTCATCTTCAGAACGTTTTGGCTCTAACCTTGGCTCATAAAAGCTATAAAAAATTATCACTAAAACTTGACACAGACACATCTTGTAAAAAGGGGCATAACAGGTCACTTTTAATAAAGTGACCTGTTATGTCCCTTTTTACAAGATGTCACTTTTAAGGTATGAGCCAAAACGTGCCGTTTTTGTATTTGTCCCTTTAAATGCAAATGAGATGGTGCTTCCGGCCCCCTTTTCAGAAGAGGGCGGAGCTTCAAGAGCTCATGCTCCGGCATACTGGCAACAACATAACAGTACAATCTCGTGCACTGAAAATGTCAGAAACACTCAGTAGCGGTGTTCCACTATTAGTACAAGCCTGTCACCTTTACAGAAAACGTACTCTGTTTAAAAGTCAGCCATCTGATTGTATGGTGCATAATAAATGCAGAGATTAGAATAGGGCAGAGATTATCACAAATGGGTGGGAATTCTGGAATCAGAGAAATCTGGTAATGCGTGTTCAGTTTATGATTTACTGGGATTATAAAAAAAAAAAAAAAAATGAGTAGCTGTCTAAGAAGGGTCAGAAAGCTCTCAGATTTCATCAAAAATATCTTAATATCATCAACATGAGGGTGAGTAATCAGTGACAGAAATTTCATTTTTGGGTCAACTATATTTTTAATATATAAGGGAATTTGTACAGCTTAGCAACTGTAAATGGCAACCTTTTAAAATATTTTTAATCACCTTTGCCTTCACTACTAATTTTTTTTTTTTTTTTTTTTTTAATAGTTCTTTGCCTTAAATGTCATGGAAAATAATAAAATGATAGGCCCTCGATTCATAAAAGTCATAAAAACGGCATGCATTATTAATATAAATAAGTATTATAAAAAATGTTATTGAAAATAATTTTAGATATAGCCCGCCACACCACCGGACTTTGTCAAATACCCAGATACTAGTAAAATCAGTTCTAACATTTATATGACCCTCTTTAAAACTGTGTCTCCATTTGATGCCTCTTTTGTGTAGTCTGCAATAAGATCGAGCTGAAGAAGAAACAGATCCAGGACCAGCAGGAACAGATCCAGGCATTGAGGAGCAGCATAAATGAGATTCGTGAAGAAAAATTGCAGATCTCCAGCAATATGCAGAAATGTCAGCAACTGGAGGAGCAGTGTGTGGAGTTCACCACTGAGATTCAAACACTCGACAGAGACATTCGAGTAAGGAGTGCCAACTCCACTTTAATGTGCCTTTGTTTCATAAAGTTTCATTTCATAGGTCCACTCAACACTGCATCAGTAGCTGAAATGAACACCCTCCAGGTGTAGTCAGTTTCCGGTGTTTGTCAGTCTGAGAAGTCTGTGTTTCACAGAACGATGTACCAGCAGTTACTTGATTGTATTGCATTGCGGTATACTGCACAGTGTCAGCTACTGACACAGGGTTGAGTAACTTATTACGTTTGTATCCTTGGTTCCATGAGCATCAAGGACAAGGTAATGCATAGCTTGCCATACTCCTCAGTTCTGCTGATGGCTTCCTCGAAGAGAAATCTGAGGAGTGATGGTGCACACATGTCCTTTTGAGGCACAAGTCCCATTCACAGGGAATTGGTTCAGTAACCTATAAATGCCCTAAAACTGCCTACTTTTTACAGGGCAAAACTTTAATTCACAAAAGTAATGAAAATTGTGATATATACTACAAAAGTTTACAGTCAGCAAGATTTTTTTTTTTAATTAATATTTTATTCAGCAATAATGTATTGAACTGATTAAAAAGGGACAGTAAAGACTTTTACATTGTTACAAAAAAAAATCTGTTCAAAATAAATCTTTTTCCATTACAGGAATAAACTATGTTTTAAAATATTTATAATAAATATTTAATGTTTGACCAAATAAATTGGTGAGCATAAAATAATAAGCGTGCACTAACTATTAATATTAGTACACTAATTATTAATAATACACTAGTGTAATTATATTGCTACTGTTGTTTAATCATAATTTGTATATTTATTAGGATGCAGAGGAGCAGGTGTCTCCTCTAGCAGCCACTCTAGAGAAGCTCCAGCAGGAGAAACAGGACCTTGCTGAGCAAAGGAAGCATAAACAGGAAGACGGACAGGAAAAGGTGTTGGTTAATTTGTTTTTGTGTTAGTGCTTAAGGTTTCATCCAACTTACATTTTCTGTTTACTGTGAAATTATTTGCCTACATGAATGTGCTATGTGAAAGGTTCTGGATTTACTTTGATGCAAGATTAAGTCATTGCTTGTCATCAGAGTTGACTAAGGGCCAGATTTACTAAATCGGGGAAATTAGCGTTAGAGCACAATTCTGTAAAAGTGCCAAAAGGAGGGAAAGATTCTGCCTGTGATTTACTGACAGTGCACACATTAAAGAACAGAGACGCAGCCAGATCATTTCCATAAAGACTAGTACAATCTACCAAGTGCAGCGCAAATTAACACCTGCTTTAAGACATGCTTTTTTTGGCGTTAAATAATGGCACAAATATGAGTAATTTGACAAGCGCAAACATTAGTCAATTGCGTTGTGAGATTCATTTTAATATCTCCTCCCATAAATTTTGCATCTGAAAGGAAAACTCCTACAAAGTAGTAAATTCTGAGAGTACTATTTTAATGCCAAAAGAAGGTGCGCGCTAGTGCAAACTATTAGTAAATCTGGCCCTAAAGCTTTATTCTTTTTTTTAGATAAATTCAATCAAGGAAAAGGTTAAAAATGTGACCCTTCTTGAAAAAGAGATCACTGAGTACATAAAAGAGGGCAAAGACAGCTACAAAGAGGTACAACAAAATTTTGTGTTTTTTTTTTAGTTCTCATATACGCAATTGGTTTTTCCATTTACTTTCTTTTTTACTTTTTGACTTCTTTAGCAAAATGAAACTAAGCTACATGAGGTGGACAAACAACTACATGAGGCTGAAAAACAGCGAGAGAAGATCAATAAAGACATGGGCGACATTAGACAAGATATTGACACTCAGAAGGTGCCAAGCAAAGCTTCCTGTGTTTTTGCTTTTGTTGTTGCATATGCTTGTGTTTTGGTTTGTATACTTCTAATAAGACTTCTGTCCTCCGGTACAAAAATGCTGAAAAACGAATCACCAAAAACTAATACCATGCAGCTAACAACACTCCAGGAGATCCAAATGTTTGTGACATAAATTTCTAATAATATTCACAGAGCTGCAGGTGCACATTGAGCAAGAAATTACAGAAAAAGCATTTAATGATTAATTTTAATGATTTTTTTTTTTTAGAAAAGATTAACCTTTAGAAAAGATTAAAAGAAATATTTGATGTAAAATTAAGAAACATTTAATATTCTGTATTTTTTCTAGGTCACTCATCAAGTGAGCACATTGAACACTTGTAACATCAGAATCATAAAATTCTGAAAATCTTCTGACTTCTTAACTACTTGGATGCAGTTGGCGCCTGCTAAATTGAAATTATACAATTACAGCTTATTAATCATCTGAGACCACTTATCTAAATGCATGTTTTATCGCAATATGCTTACTTTTTTTTTTTTTTTACTAAAATGATGCGTATGGTTTTCTATTTCGTTTGTGGTTTTGTGAATGTTTTTAAAAGGTTCAAGAGCGCTGGCTACAGGACAACTTGACTTTACGGAAGCATATGGAGGAGCTGAAAGAGGTCTCCAGAAAACATGAAGACTTGCTTAAGGAGATAGGCAACATGCAAGTTCAGCAACTGCGCAAGTATGAGATTGCTTATAATATCTACCAAGTACCATTTAGGATTTCCTGACAATGTTTGACGCACTTTCGACTTCAAGTGCTGAGCATGCGCTTTAGTTACCGTAACTCTAAATGAATCTATCTCACTAACTCCTAATTACTTTAATGTTGACTAGTTTCCATAGATCTTTAGTGCGAGCGGACATCAAATTCGAGTGTCTTTCTTCTGTTGACAAGTGAGAAGCAAGAAGTGGAGCAAAAGTTGGAGGACCTAAAGAAGAGCCACAGTGTGGCTCTCGGTCGACAAAAAGGCAACGAGGAGGAGATCCTCCGTTTTAATAATGAGCTCAGTGAGGACCAGTATTGCCAGGCCGAGGATCACTACAGAGACAAAATGATTGAGATGAGAGCAAGAGCATTGGCCAATAAGGACCTGGACATCTACTATAAAGCCCTAGACCAGTAAGTAGATTTTGTTATCAGGGGTTCCCCTTCAGTCGGTCTCGTTCAGCGGTCTCATTCCCTCCTTCAGGGAACGAGGGTTACATACGTAACCGAGTGGTAGATTCAGGTGGCGGTTAGTCAGAGTGTGTAGGTTTGGTTTTGATGTGGTTCAGCAGACAGTAAGCTGCAGTAATCAGCAGCAGGCCATGTGCACTTTTATCTAGATTTTAGGAAGTCTGACTCAGACTTCTTAGCCCTAATGATGCAGTCGAATCATCACTAACCGGTGGGCTTCATCACAGGGACTCCCCAAAAACATGATAAAATGCTTACCATAGCAACTGTTGTAATCATAGCAGCAGTTATCTTGCCATCTTTAGGTACTGACAGTATAAATTAAAAAATTATTGTAAATACCAGATGTTTTAATTTACATATGAGAAACATTTTCATACAACATTTCAAAGCAACATTTTCATAAAAGCACGAACAATACTCAAAAGTACAGAAATAAAGATGCAAAAAAGTATTTAGTAAAAAGTTATGTATACATGCTTTAATAATGCATCTCAGTGCCATTGCCCACCAAAGGTCTGTGCATCAGAGAAGGCAAAATGGCTGGTAGCTATTTTTTTTTTTTTTTGCTTAAAAGCACTGATTCAAGTATTATTATTAAAATGCTTCCTTCCGAAGGCAGCATTTTAGAGCTTTTGGACGCAGCCAAAGAAAATGTTTTGCCATGTTTTTTTGTAGCAAATTCTTTTGATTGGTAGTTTAAATGCATTGAAATAGTGCTCTTTTCCCTCCAGCGTTTTTTAGAAAAAAAAAAAAAAACCTTGCTAGTCACCACCAGCACTTGCGATCATTTTCACAAAATTTTAATGGCACCCAAAATATTTTGCTGTATGAATATTTGAACATGCAATGTCAAAACAAAGAACAGAGCCTCAGCTTTAAAACATTCTAGCTTTTTTATTATTAACACTTGAAATTGGGTAAGTTTCATGAAAAAAGCAACATTTTCAACAAAAACTTGAGAATATTGTTTGCATGATTTCACCAGATCCTGGATCGTCATTTTATTCTCTAACGCTAGGCAGTTTTGATTTATATGCTTTTCAATGCTTGACTACATTATTTTTTATATGCATCTGCTCCTTCTTCGCTGTGTTTTGATCCAGACATCCAGACAAAATCCCATCAGTGGCGGGGAAAAAGAGTTAAAGGTCTCAGAGAAAACGGGAAGAGTTAAGATTCTGGAATGTGGCTTTTTAGCCACTTTATTATGGAACCTTTAGGTACCACGCATTTACTGACTTTAGTGCACTAGAGGGAACATAGACCTGTACAAGTGTTATAAAGTAGGTGGGTGCCGTTCCAGTCACAGTCTTGAAGACTTGAATTTAATGTAGGCGGCTCTAGGCAACCAGTGAAGTGAGACAAAAGTGTTGATCAACAAAGATCCAGGAATCACTGGTAGTATATACCTGAAAGGCATGTAGACATACCAGCTTAGATTGTGGGGTTGTCAAATTAGAATGACGGATAGAGCTATGCAGGGAGTTTTTGTGTACTGAGAATAGTAGAGGACCAAATACCAAACCCTGAAGAACCCCAGTGGTTAGCTGATGGACTTGTATACCTTTCCTCCAAGGAAACTTAAAAAAAAAAGTAAAAAGTAAAAGCTATGTTCCACAGGAAAGCACATGAGAAACAAGTTTTGAAAGTTGTAAGTCAATAAAATGTAAACGGCAGGTGGTAGAACAGCTATATATATTAAAAAAAAAAAAAAAAAAAAACACTTTTGAGACGTCAGCCTTTATTGACACTTATACACACAATGAAACTCCTTTTGAAACTATGCTGGTTATAGTAAAATTCTAATTCTAATTAGGACATAGAGAAGCAAGAAATGTATTCACATTTAAATGTACTAAAAATGTACATTTATTTGAACTACTTTATCATGCAGCTACTATTCAAGTTACGGTTTCAGTTGTGTGAATGGGTTCCAGAAGTGATGGACACCAGACTCAAAGTCACCTCACCACACATGAACATCCTGGCTTCTGCAAAAATGCACAATTTAATCAATATTGGTAAAGCAGTAAGCATTAATACTAAAAAAGGCAGTCAAAATGATGTTGGTTTCCCATAGAAGAATATACAGAGGAAGTCCTAAGTCATCATCATTGGTTTAGATCAGTATCATCCCATGCATTCACGGAAGTTTACATCAGCAGGTCTGTGAGTGTCTAAATCACTTTGCTGTCATCTACAGTGCAGAGGCGTTATCCTTACTTTTTCAGCTGTCGTTAATCTTCAGTTTCTTATGTTTAAATTGTGTGAATGATTTTTCTTTACTCAGTAATACATTGCAATTGTCATAGTAAAGAGCAGTCATTTCACTTGAAATATTTATCAAAAAGTATTGGAGACAGAGTAGCTGTAGTTGTATATTAATGGCTCATTGTTTATTATAAACATATTAATAATAAATCAACAACATTTACTGCATAATGACTGTTTTGGACTTTATTCAGTTTGCACCAGAAATAGGCCAAATTGCACACTGTTTTGTCCCACTTTCGGTGTGTTTGGCTTCTCATATGTACGGCTGAACACTGGTTTTCTCACTCTTAGTCATGTTGCTTCCACCGACTGTTCATTTGCATATTGTAGGTATTCAAAGCAGCGATGTATATGTAACGCCCTCTTCATTTGCATTTAAAGTGATGCACATCAAAACAGCTCTTTTTTTAGACACGCCCCAAAAATGAAGCCTGTCATAACCTGTCATTGATGTGGCTCAATGGAACGAGCCACGCAACCAACTTGACAGCACAAGAAGGACATGTTTGCTAACACCACTGAACGGACAGTGTGGTACGAATTAATCTCGCCAGTGCAGCGCTGAACAATTAAAATACTTTGATAACGTACACACATAAATATGCCTAAAACGTTAGCGAAGTACTATAACCACATGATTTCCACAGACATAAAAGTATTTAGGTAGATTTTGAGATGAATTACCTTCAAAAATAATAATAATTCACAGCTTCCTCAGTAGCTCTGACGTTAGGAGAAAATGACGAGACGTAGTTGACATTACAGCTGTTGGAGCATGGAGAAAATGGAGGACAGTGTACAACCAAATACAGCTCTATGAGGGCGGAAACTATGGCAATACAGGACTGTCAGTCAACGGCCGTGGGCGGGGCCTAAACAATGTGACATCGCACTGCTTTGAGAATCAAAACTGCATGCCTTTTTGTAGATGGATTTTTATCATTGAAGTGGTTGTGTTTACACACTGCCAACAAACATTAATGTCCAAACACCATGTAAAAGAGGATTTTGCATTTTAGGTGCCCTTTAAATGAGGATTCAGGAGGGAGGGCAAATTAGTCTGACGGGGGTTTCTGGGGCCGGATTCACGAAACATTCTTAAGAAGAAATTTCTTCTTAACTGCCATTTTCATTTTATTTTCTTACTCCAAAGTTAAGAATATTGTGTATTCCCAAAAATTCTTTTTAAAGGGGTCATTGGATGCAAAGTTTACTTTTACATGTTGTTTGAACATTAATGTGTGTTGGCAGTGTATGTACAAATCTACCCTATAATGATAAAAATCCATGCAGTGGTTTTTAATTTATCTGTAAAAATTAATTAAAGTCCGGTCTCACAATAGTTTATTGACATGAGTGTCTTACCTCAGACCTGCCCTAAATCAGCTGTAACAGTTCGACCTCCATTATTTTGATGCCGGAGCAGGGATGTAAGTTAGACAAGAATATCTCAGAACGAGCGATTAAGGTGTTGTGTTGCTGGATGTAATAATGAACATAGTGGTCATCATTTACTCTCGACATCTGAGCCACTGAAGATGCAGTGGATTATGTTTGTTTGTGAAGGGAATGCGCCTCCAGATCTACATAAATGCATGTATGATCGTGCAAATCATTTGTGATCCAGCTTTACTTACAGCAGAAGTGAGTATAAGGGGTTCCCTATCTGTCGTACACTCCGAGTTGTGTCGAGTAGTGTACGACACTAGGGGTCGCCCTTGAGAGCCCAAACACCTCTGACAGTTTAGAAAAGGCCAATGAAAATTGGGTGTGCAGATTTGCATAGCTGGCCACGCCCCGGACATCCGGGTATAAATAGGGCAGTGTGTGCATCTGCTCACTCGTTCTGTTCTTCGGAGCCGAATGCAGCGTCTCTGTGTGAGAAGCGGCAACATTCACCTCTCTCGTCGTTGGATCTACGGCACAGACAGCGGTCTCTCCCTCTCTGACACGGCTCATGCCTTTCCGTCCGTGTCCAACTGGTTGCGGATTCTACCTTTCCCCTAACGATCGGCATGATCGCTGTGTTCAGTGCTTGGGGCGTGAGCATGCTGAAGCAGCGTTCGCTGAGGGAGGTTGTCAGAACTGCGATGACATGCCCTTGGGCATGCTCCGCTCACGAGCCGCGTTCTTTTCGAAGAAGCCGCGGCGCCATTCAACTGCTTCCCGCTCTGGTCCTTCTACTTCCGGGTACGAGGCCGCAGCGATGTGCGTTGAAGAAGAGCGGCAGGATTTGAACGACGCTTTGCCGGGTACGTCCTTGCAAACCGTTCACCCTGTGTGTCCACCGATGGAGTCTCAGGACGATTTTGAAAGCTCGTCTCAGTATGGGCTGGATCTTTTGTTCGGGGCTCGTGCTGAGGAAAAGGCAGGGTCTGTAGCATCGGAGGGAGAGCCGTCAGAGGCTGACGTCATGGCTGAACTTACCGCTCCGGCAGGAGAGTCTCAGTCTGTGGCGGATGCCGAAATGGCCGCCGCATTAAAACGGGCAGCCAAGGAGATTGGGGTTGTGTGGGTTCCCCCACCCAGCCCTGAGCCTTCAAGGCTGGATGACTGGTTCCTGGGCAGTGGACGTGACTCGAGGCCACGTTCCTCCCCGGTCCCGTTTTTCCCGGAAGTGCATGAGGAGTTAACGAAATCGTGGAAAGCCCCTCTGTCGGCTCGTTCACGGCACGTTATCTCCCCGTCCCTCACCACCCTCGATGGCGGTCCAGCGAGGGAGTATACGGAGGTCCCCCAGGTGGAGAGAGCGATTGCGATGCACTTGTGCCCGCAAAACGCCGCCTCCTGGAGGGGCCGCCCGAGACTCCCGTCCAGGGCTTGTAAGTTTTCGTCTGCGCTTGTAGCGAAGGCTTATGTGGCCTCTGGGCAAGCTGCGTCCGCCTTACACGCTATGGCGATTTTGCAGGTCTATCAGGCTAAGGTTCTCAAAGACCTGCACGAGGGTGTTCCTGACCCAGAGCTGTTACACGAGCTGCGCTCTGCGACCGACTATGCTCTTCGAGCTACGAAGGTTACGGCGCAGGCTCTGGGGAGGGCGATGTTCACTATGGTGGTCCAGGAGCGCCACCTATGGCTAAACCTGGCCGAGATGCGAGACGCCGAGAAAGCTCGCTTTCTTGACGCTCCCATTTCCCAGACTGGTCTCTTCGGCGAAACCGTGGAAGAATTTGCCCAGCAGTTCTCCACGGTGAAGCAGCAGACGGAGGCCATTAAACACATCCTGCCTCGGCGTGCAGCGAGCGCTGGCCCAGCTCAGCCGACGCAGCAACCTCCGCCTGTCCCCCGCCGAGGAAGACCCCCTACGAGGATGGCTCAGGCCCCGCAACCTGCCGGTCCTGCAGCCAGACCCACCCAACGTTCCAGCACTCGTAGGAAGGTGGCACCGCCAGCCCGTCCTCAGGCCACTAAGAACCCACGTCAGGCTTCGAAGCGTTCCTGAGACGGGCAGCCCAGGGAAGGAGGATCATCTGACCTGTCCGGATCCACACTCGACGAGGGGACGAGCGCTGGATTCGGCTTCTACCCGGCTGTCTGCCACACGGCAGACGGCCACCACATGGTCAATGAAAGAGCAATTTCCTTCTTCTCTGGGCACAATATACAGCACCTCCGACCCTCTACTCGACGGTCGAATGCTGTTTCCATTATCAGAAACATACGGTCGCACAACACCTGTGCCCCCGTATGCTCTGAAACAACAAGCTCGTTCAGACGATCTCCCCTCTCGGGTGGATCATCTGCACAGCTCTCACGGATCGGACTCCCTGGGCAGAGCAGCCAGTGTGGTTCGGGGCTTCTCACCTCCGGCCACACACTGTTTTCCCAGCGACGGTACCCCCACCCTTGGTACACCGAATGTAACTCCTCTGAGACCCTTAGCGGAGAACTTTTCGGATTGGTTAAATCTCCCCAATCCTTCCCGCTGGCTCCTCAGGACCATTCGGCTCGGCTATGCCATCCAGTTTGCACGGCGTCCACCCAAGTTCCGTGGTGTTCTCACTACGTCGGTTCAGGGCCCCAACACCGCGGTTCTTCGGGCGGAAATCGCAGTCCTTCTGGCGAAGGACGCGATAGAAACTGTCCCCTCAGCCGAAATGAAGAAAGGGTTCTACAGCCCCTACTTCATTGTACCCAAGAAGGGTGGCGGTCTCAGACCAATCTTGGATCTGAGGGTCTTGAATCGGGCCCTGCTCAAGCTCCCGTTCAAGATGTTAACCCTCAAGCACATTCTCACGTGTGTCAGAGTTCAAGATTGGTTTGTGGCCATAGACCTGAAGGACGCGTACTTTCATGTCTCAATCCTCCCAAGACACAGGCCGTTCTTGCGGTTTGCCTTCGAGGGATGGGCATATCAGTACAAGGTTCTCCCCTTTGGCCTCTCCCTGTCGCCCCGGGTCTTTACGAAGGTAGCGGAGGCCGCCCTTTCCCCCCTCAGGGAAAGGGGCATACGCATTCTCAATTATCTCGACGACTGGCTGATCCTAGCTCACTCGTGGGATTTGGTTTGCGCACACAGGGACATGGTTCTCAACCATTTGGCTCAGTTGGGGCTTCGGGTCAACTGGGAAAAGAGCAAACTCTCCCCGGCACAGAGGATCTCTTTTCTCGGTGTAGAGCTGGACTCGGTCAGTATGTCTGCGCGTCTCTCCCCGGAGCGTGCACAGTCAGTTCTGAGGTGTGTGGCAACACTCAGATGCGGGTCAGCGGTCCCCCTAAAACAGGTTCAGAGGCTCCTAGGGCACATGGCATCCTCAGCCGCAGTCACGCCACTGGGTTTGATGCACATGAGACCGCTGCAGCACTGGCTTCATACTCGAGTCCCCAGGTGGGCGTGGCATCGAGGCACATTTCGAGTGAACATCACACCATCGTGTCGCCAGACACTCAGCCCTTGGACAGACATTATGTTCCTACGGTCAGGAGTTCCCCTGGAACAGTTGTCCAGACGCACCATTGTCACCACAGATGCTTCCAAGACAGGCTGGGGTGCCACCTGCAACGGGCAGGCAGCTTCCGGGGTCTGGACAGGCCCCCGACTGTTTTGGCACATAAATTGTCTGGAGTTGTTGGCAGTGCTCCTGGCCCTGAGGAGGTTCCGACCTATGATTCAGGGCAAGCACGTGTTGGTCAGGTCCGACAACACTGCGACTGTGGCCTACATCAACCACCAGGGCGGTGTACGCTCCTTTCGCATGTCACAACTAGCCCGCCACCTGCTGCTCTGGAGTCAACACAGACTCAAGTCTTTACGAGCCACTCACATTCCGGGCGAAGCCAATCGTATGGCCGATTCCCTGTCACGACAGGTTTCGCTCGGAGGCGAGTGGAGACTCCACCCCCAGTCGGTCCAACTGATTTGGGATCGATTCGGCACAGGTAGACCTCTTTGCCTCACCGGAATCCACCCACTGCCAGCTGTGGTACGGTCTAACCGAGGCCCCCCTCGGTATAGACGCACTGGCACACAGTTGGCCGAGGGGCCGGCTCAAGTATGCGTTTCCCCCAGTGAGCCTCATCGCACAAACCTTGTGCAAAGTCAGGGAGGACAAGGAACAGATTCTCTTGGTGGCCCCCTTCTGGCCCAACAGAACCTGGTTCTCGGACCTGGTGCTCCTGGCATCAGCCCCTCCCTGGCGCATTCCTCTGAGGAAGGACCTCCTTTCTCAGGGGAAGGGCACAATTTGGCACCCGCGCCCCGATCTTTGGAACCTCCACCTTTGGTCCCTGGACGCGACCAGGAGGACTTCAGAGACCTTTCACCTTCAGTGGTAAACACACTTCTACAGGAAAGAGCCCCCTCTACCAGACGGCTGTATGACCTAAAATGGCGCATCTTTGTGAACTGGTGTTCTTCTCACGGGAAGGACCCACGGAATTGTGGCATCAAATCAGTGTTATCCTTCCTTCAAGAAGGCCTGGACAGGCACCTGTCTGCCTCAACACTCAAGGTTCATGTCGCAGCTATATCAGCTAACCATGACTTGGTGGGGGGCAGATCGGTGGGGAAACACCATTTGATAATCAGGTTTCTTAGAGGAGCCCGGAGGCTGAACCCTCCTCGGCCGCATCTCATCCCCTCTTGGGATCTTGCTATGGTTCTCCGAGGTCTACAACAAGATCCATTCGAGCCCCTTCAGTCAGTCGAACTTGATGCTCTCTCCTTCAAGACAGCTCTTTTGACTGCGCTCACTTCCATCAAAAGAGTGGGAGACCTCCAAGCCCTCTCCGTGAACAGTTCGTGCCTGGAATTCGGACCAGCGGATTCTCACGTTGTCTTGAGACCCCGGCCTGGATATGTGCCCAAGGTCCCCACCACTCCTTTCAGAGATCAGGTAGTGACCTTGCAAGCTCTCTCTTCCCAGGAAGATGACCCCAACCTGACCTTGTTATGCCCAGTCCGTGCCCTGCGCATCTACATGGAACGAACGCAGCCCTTCAGACGTTCGGAACAGCTCTTTGTTTGTTACGGAGGACAGCAGAAGGGGAAAGCTGTCTCCAAACAGAGGATCTCCCATTGGCTGGTAAACGCGATCCGTATGGCCTACCTGGCCAGAGGCCTACCCTGCCCTCTGGAGGTAAGAGCCCACTCAACCAGGGGCATCGCTGCCTCAGCAGCCCTGGCGAATGGGGCCTCATTAACAGACATCTGTAGAGCTGCGGGTTGGGCTACACCTAACACATTTGCCAGATTTTATAATTTGCGCACAGAACCAGTGTCAGCTAGAGTCTTGATTGCTAACTCTTGACTCGGCACACTGGTTGGTGTAGAGCTTGCATAAAGCGCTTCCCCTAATGGTGATTACGCTTCTGAGTTTCAGTAGGTTTCCTGATGCGAACCCTGGACACCATCTCCATCTTTGGCACTTCTGCACATGGCGGAGTTTAGCGGAGAAACTCGCTATGGAATCCCTTCACAAGGTATGAATACCCTTATTTTGATTGGATTGTGCCCCATATGTAGTGTCCCCTTATGTGGCCCCATATGTGTATTTCCACCTATAACTCTTGTGGTGCGGTGTTTTCCCCTGAAAACAGGTTCTCTAGGATCTGAGTCTGGCTGTCTTCCCGGGTGTGAGACCCACCTCAGGTCCCATGTCTAACTATGTCACTCTAACCCCCCCTGTCGGGCAGGTCGTGAACTCCGTAATGTCTTTCCTTCGGGAGCAGGCATTTTTTTCCCAACGATCTCAAGACACTCAGCCGCCCTTGAGGGAGGCCCGGCTGCAGGACCCCGCTGTACAGGTCAGTCCTTGGACGTTGGATGGTCACAGAGGAGGTGAGCTGCACTTACGTTAACACGTTGCCCTGTTACTTCTGCACTTGTCTCTCGTGACGCGGCCAGACATGTGGCGTGTTTTTACGGGGACCCCTAGTGTCGTACACTACTCGACACAACTCGGAGTGTACGACAGATAGGGAACGTCTCGGTTACGTATGGTAACCCTCGTTCCCTGATGGAGGGAACGGAGACGTGCAATCACCTTTCCTAATAACGTGCTAGTCAGCAAGTTTCATGGCTAAAAATGCGCTAAATGTGGCTAAAGTTACAGGCTCGTCACTCCACAGAGAGAAGAGAGGGGCGGGGTAAGCAGAGCTCATTTGCATTTAAAGGAACAATCCATCAGATTGGGTTGATTTTGGCAGAGCTCAATTTGACAAGGTAAAAAAGGGTGTTGTTTTACACTACCATTGAGAATTTTTAACCAAAGTATATTATAGACTTTTCATTAAGACCTTAAGAATCATATCAACTTGTGGAAAATGGGCAATGAAGAATATTCTTATCTTTTTTCTTAGATTGTTCTTAAGACAAAGCTTAAGAATTTACATTTTTAAAAAGAATTTTCTTAAAAATCATCGTAAATAACTTAAAGTTAATCTGACCTCAGACTTGTCTTAAATCCCAAATGGTAAGAATGATTTAATGAATTTATTGGGTTGTTTCAAATTAATTGTTATATTTAAGCATTATAACAACACTAGCTAAATGAGTATTAATAGTGATGTGCACAAATTTTCCAAGGTGACACACCAGTGACTGATAATGTAAACAATGATCTGTCATGACTATGTGTGACACGACTTTTTGCTGAATTAAAAATTCAACAACACTACAAAAACAAACACACATATGGGACTCGCTTACTTTATGGAGAGCACAAAAAGACGCTGCACAAGTGAATGAAATAGATTACTTCATCTTGAGATAGGCTCTTTAAAAATAACTGCTCTAAAACACAACGTATTAAAAATGTGAAGCTGAGTCAGCACCGATAGCCCAGTGGTTAGTGTGCCGACACATAGTGCAACTGTGCTGCCGGCGACCCGAGTTCGATTCTAGTCTCAAGGTCCTTTGCTGATCCGACCCTCCCTCTCTTCACCCAATGCTTTCCTGTCTGCTCTCAACTGTCCTATTAAACAAAGACAAAAACCCTATAAATATAACTTAAATAAAAATGTGACGCTGAGCGACCATAATATGGTCGACCACTGGTACCAAACCTAACTGCTATCATCTCTATAGCTGCCTGCTAGGTATTACCACTTCAAAGATTGATTGCACATGTGCCAAGGCTGATAATTGTGATTCATGCATGTGACATCACTTATCAAATTCTCTACAGCTGTGTGCTTGAAACGGACACTGTACATGGACAGCTGTCCAAAGTATTCTGCTTTCTAGGCTTTTGATTGAGTGCAGCCTGCTGGTAAAGCATTTTTCTTGTTATGAAGTATTACGCCCAACATTAAACCAACTGACCCGTTCTTCTCACCGTGATACCATCATTGCTGTTTGTGCAGAGCAGTAGCGGAAGTGTGGCAATCTGATAGGACAGACCATGCTTAGATGCAAGATTTTGTCTAATATCAGTTCTAATAAATTGTTTTTTGTTTTTTTAAAAAAAAAAAGTCTTTCAGTCAAGATGTGCTTTACAAGTTTTTCCGATTTAGTATTTAGCTCAGATTTAGCTTTTATTGCCACTGTATTGTTTTTAAGGTTGTAACGTATATGCACTAGATAAATTACTTGTATATCGGCAGTCTTTTTTCTTTGCTTGTATGTTTGCTAGACACAAGTAATTCATATGTTCAGCTTTGCATTTTGCTGTTGTATTGCTTTATTATTCTATGTAATACATATGCACTGAAATTAAAATCCTACTGATACCAATAAGATGTTTAAAATGTATTACTATACATGGGAAATAACATCCAGTAAGTGTATTAGTATAATAGTATGCTATAAATGTATCTTTTAGTTCATGATGTTTAATGCATTAATATTAACCAACTAAAGTATAAACCAAAAAAAAAAAGTTCAATACTATTTTCTAATTAATAATAATTAACAATTTGTATTAATTATTAATAATAATTATTAATAGTAATTCTTATTAAAATAATAAAATACTAGAAACTCTAATCAGTCAGATTAAATGACAGAATCACTTTGAGTTAATTTACAGTAATTCAGTATAATTTTCAGTTTGAAAAAATAATCCCATTTTCTGAAGATTGCAGTTTTTGCAGATTTACTTGGAGTGTTAGATAATGCCAAAGGTAATCTAAATGCAAAAATATTTACACAATATACTGTGCTAGTGTATATGTATGAACATCCACTAGTCTTTTAAAAAAAATATATATATATTTATTTTATTTTGTTGTTTTTATGTTATTTATTACAGAGCAATAATGAAGTTTCACAGGATGAAGATGGAGGAGATTAATAAAATCATCAGAGATTTATGGCGGAGCACGTACAGAGGACAAGGTCTGCCTTTATTGGTGCTTGACTTACATCCCATGCTGATTCTTTCTGTAAACACAAATATTTCTAAATGTGGCATTGTTCACATGTCTTCTGATCTCTCACAGACATTGAGTATGTGGAGATACGCTCTGATGTGGATAAGAGCGCCTCTGCTGATCAGAAAAGAAGGACCTATAACTACAGAGTGGTGATGGTCAAAGGAGATGCTGCTTTGGACATGCGTGGACGTTGCAGTGCTGGACAAAAGGTCAAAAAGCTGCTACGTGCATCTTGAGTTTTCTGTAAAAAAAATGCATAGTATATTTGTGTGCTGTCGATAGATCAGACTATCACTAGATCAGAATGTGTAACTAAAATAAAAAAATTAAAATTAAAATAAATCCAAAACAGTCCAGTTTTATTAAATCCAGTCAAATGTAATCTTTGGCTTTACTGCATGTTTGTCTGCAGGTTCTCGCCTCTCTCATAATTCGGTTGGCTCTGGCTGAGACGTTCTGTCTGAACTGTGGGATTCTGGC
This sequence comes from Cirrhinus mrigala, assembly GCA_036247105.1. Lineage (NCBI taxonomy): Eukaryota > Metazoa > Chordata > Actinopteri > Cypriniformes > Cyprinidae > Cirrhinus > Cirrhinus mrigala. The sequence goes on along the minus strand of CM070027.1, from coordinate 5,037,128 downwards.
ACTGGATGAGCCCACCACCAACCTAGACAGAGAGAATGTCGAGTCTTTGGCATATGCACTGGTGGAGTACGTCTTTATTAAAAAAAAATAAAAAATACAGCGAGACTTTAAACAGGAAACTCAGTCTATTTGCTGCTGGAGAAACATGACAAAACAACTTTTATTTGCCGTTTAATTGAAAGATCTACTTTTGATTTCTTTGCAGGATAATCAAGAGTCGTTCTCACCAGCGCAACTTCCAGCTCCTTATTATCACTCACGATGAGGATTTTGTGGAGCTCCTGGGACGATCCAACTATGTGGAATATTTTTACAGGATCAGGAAGAACCAGGACCAGTGTTCAGAGATCACAATGTGTAACATCAACACTCTCAACTCCTACCTGCACTGATGCATCAAATCAGATGAGAGAGGAAAGACTGTTAGTCACAGAGGTTACAGAATCAGAGTTCAGTTTTTGGACAGTTGTTAAGCACATCCAAACATAAGGCTTATCAGCCACCCTGCACCTGCCTACCAAAAGTGAATGTTGGCCCTCTTGTAAATTTACCTGACTTCTTTCAGATGACAAAATTGAAATGCATTACATTTTCTTAATAAGAAGAGAAAAATATATGCCATTAATATCTGTAAAATAAGTAACTTAGCCAATTTTGTTTAACCCTTTAACTGTCACCGTCCGCTCTGTGGGACGCCTAAGTTTGCTTCACCATATTACAAATAAATTCTAATCTAATCATGACAAACTATATATCGTTGGGAAGGTCTAAGACTCCTAAATAGATATTTTACCACCTTTTTGTTACAAATTATGTAGGAAAAATAATAGATTAATTTATGACAAGAGTTCTGACCTTTGTCACAAAATAACTTTCTTCGTTGCCGTTTTCCCTATCACACAATAGAAATCTTAAGAAATTATAAATCAACTGAAAACTTAAAATCTCAAAATTCATCCTTTGAAAACCATTTTAAAATCAGACATTGCATTATCATGGAAATTGTACATCAAAATCTTATTACAAAATGTTTTCGTTCATGAATTATAAAAATTTAACTTTGAATAGTGCATTTTCATATCTATGTTCAAGACAGGGAGTGACAGTTAAAGGGTTAAATGAGGGATTGCAGAGGTGAATACACCCTAGATTAAATTCAACAATGTGTAATATTCTAATACTTAATGTGTCCTCCATAACTCTAAGTGTACTGCTCTAAACCTTCTTGGCACTGTGTACAAGTTCATGACAAATTGTCACATCTGTCCTAATTAAGGCCCCAATCACACCGAACGCACTGAAAACTGCCTTTTTTGATGACTTTTTCAAAAAAAGAGCAGTGCGTTGCGGTTTTTTATGTTGCTAGGCAACCATCAAATCAGCCGTCCTATTAATCTAATCAAAGGATTATAGTGCGAGCACTCTAAAATCTTTGGTTTTTAGCTGTTAAGTAAACTGTCATATCAGCAAAAACCTTAAAAAATACAGCTCCGGTTAATCCGCGATAGACACCAAAAGTTTCTCCTCCATCACTGCAGTCTCCGGACTTTTTAAGCAATGGTAAAAGTTTCGTCACCACAACGGAAGGCCCGCCTCTCCGTTCATTTGATTGGACAATGGAAAAAAAACGCGATGACGTTGGGTGCTTTTCTGCTCAGAGTTGCTTTTTTTTTCAACTTCAGGCGCTCAGAGCGCTCCGGTAAAAACGCGAGGCGCAGCAGGCGGTTAAAATGTGAGGCGCCCAGGGGCATAAACAGTGCGCATAACGCTCACTGCCCATAAAAAACAATTTAAAAAAAACACCTCTCACTGCAAAAACGCGTTCAGTGTGATCGGGGCCTAGCTCCTGGAGGATGACCTCCTTAAATGCCCTGGTCTTTAATGGGAAGTGTTGCTCAGCTTGTCTCTACTGAATCCCCCATAGGTGCTCAAGAATGTTAAGATTGGGTAAAATATATGTCCACTGAAGGATTTTCACCTTGGGAGAATGAATATCCTCATTTTCATGTTGAAAAAATGCCCAACAATGCAGGGAATGAGGGGCGGGTAGCATCCTCTTTTTCTGGTTTTTGTATTCCATCACACAGTGGTGTGTGAATTAATGACAGCGTTAGTATAGCACAACTCCCTCACACCTTCAGCACTCATACATTCCTATATGAGCTTTACTACCGTTGAACATCACTGTGGGAACCAGCCACTTCTCACTGTACTCCTCCTCTAGCAACACCAGAACATTTTGGATGCTGTTAGATCTGAAATGATTCACTTGGTCTCATGAGACTGTAGGGCCATTCCCAGAAGTCTATATTTTGAAAAAGCTAAATAAGTTTCTTGTGCTTAGGTAGTTCTGGTGTGGATAAACAACCATACATGTCTGCAGGCTGTCATACTCTGTGAGATAAAGTGTCAATCTTTTCATAGCTTTTGCCGGCTCTGAGACAATTTCTTTGTGTTTCTCCTGCTCTTTTTTTAGCAAAAACTCATCACTAAATAAAAGTTAAACTGAAGACCTCATTACTTCAAGGTCCTTGCCACAAGTCCATTATTTTTTAATTTCAGTGTTACTTTTGCTGTATTTTCACATTTAAAACAATAATTTGGTATTCCTCTTGCACCACTGTTATTTTTTATACTAAGAAATAAATCCCTTGACAGTTCTCTCTCAAGTGTTTTCATTGTTGTCATCATCAAGTCTGAGTATGATTCAGTGGGCTATATAACACTTTTAATTGTGAAGAAATTACTTTAACAGTTTTGCTTCAACATACTTACCTGTTGATCAAAACTTGTCTTAACCTTAAACCAGAATTATTTATTTATTTTTTTTAGTATTAGTATTAGTAACTTTCAGGAGGGTATACTCATGTTTGCAACACATCATTTTATCACATTTTAAGAAAACTGTATTTTCCTGAATAATTTTAACATTCTTCTTTGGTAACTGATCAAGCAGACTTGCTGGAATATTATGTCTCTAAAGAACCCTAACATGTCATCATAAGTAATTAATCAAACTAATTCATCACTTTTAATTTAAGTGAACATAAAACAGTATTTACATAAATCCTAACCAATATTCAAATCTGCTCGCTCTGGCACCAAACATATTATATGATTTTAATATAATTTGGGGAAAACACATAGGTACTTTAGAAAGAGCAAAAACAGATGCTGCATTATTCAAAAGCAAATATTTTTTTCACAGAAATAAAATTCTTTTTCCCTAATCTAAATTGTATGCTTAAAAAATGTACGATGTCATTCCATTACATATAAGATCAAACCAAGTTGCATTTATTTTTAAGAGAATGCACATGCAAATCTGGTTCTTTACAGTATGTTTTGGGTAATACAATGATGCATAAAATGTGAAAAAATTATTTACCTATTGTATTTTTTTTTATTAATATTTTTAATAATAACTTTAAATTAATGTCTAGTGTCAGATGTTTGTGTAACATGTCCATAGTTAAAGTGATGAAATGCATCTGTGGTTATTCTGCAAGGACATACAGAGAAAAATAAATTCAATTACAGAAAAAAAAGGTAATAAAATGCCTCAGAAATTAATTTTGAGAAAAGGTGTTATTTGGTTTGATCATTTTTAATAAATGAAATCCACACATTTTAAGTGTGAATTGGCTGTCCATTTTTTATGAGACTCACTAATGTGTCATTATAGGAATTACTTGTCAAATTATATGTTTCTAAAATTAGCTTTAACATTCGGCCAGCCAACATCTTAAAATTAGATTTCAAACATTGTTAATCATCTGACATTTGCTGCCGTCATCTGCATGACTAATGCATCTCCAGTGTATCCATGCAACTGCAAGTATGAACACATGCAGATTTGCTGCAAAAGCTATCAGTATTGATCGTGTGATTTTGCAGTATTGAAACTTGCACAAGCAAACTTAGTCAAGATGTGGCCTTCAACACCCCATCTAGAGGCCTCAAAATCATTAAGATCTTTCTTGGCAGTTTGTCAGTGTCAGTTCCAGGAAATCAGGACAATATGACAAGTTATCAACCTCATCTTAATCAAGATATTCAGTGAGCGCACTGTTATCAGCCAATATGCGTCGCTTAGCTTACGATGCAAAACGGAAGCTTTGTAGGCTTGAGAGTATATAAACACAGCATTCAGCAGTGGTGGAATCAGGTACCTCTGGCCTTCAAACCAGCAAAGTCTTGAGAAACCCAAGCAGACAGACAAAATGATGAAGACTGTACTACTGCTCAGTTTCGCCGTATTCGTCTCCTGCGCTACTACGACTAAACACCTTAATACTGTATTGGGAGAGCTTATTGATGAGCTGAACGCAGCAATGAAAGATTTCCCAAAGGAGAATGTGGTAAGATTTAACTAAAGAATAGTAACTAGTAAAGCAACTATAGTAAGCCAAAACTATCTATATTTTAATATACAGAGCAGAACATGATTGCAATATTTATTTTATCTGTTATTTCTAGGTAAAAGAAATCTTTCTGAAAGATCTGGGTGTGAACTGCCACAGCCAAGAGGTGAGAAGATACACATGAAATTTTATTGCCTCACACCACTAATACATTAACACAACTACACAGCATATTAAGCTTATAAGCGTGACTATTTTCAGCTTTTTTTTTTTTTTTTCTTTCCTGGTAACTGTTTTTAATGCTAACAGTCAAATTCAAATGTATCACGGCCTGGTCTTACCTGTGATCTAAATTTTTTAGGAGCGTGAGGTTTATTTCTGCCAGGCTGAGCAAGAACTGATAAAGAAGGTTTCTGGGCTGTCTGGTGCCAAATTTGATCATTTCCGTACTGACAAGAAATTAATGAGGAATTTAAACAAGTATAACAAGTGTCATGGGGTAAGTTGAAATCTGGAACTTGGTGTCTTCTCTATGCAATACCTCCATCCTATTTGAGTACAATAACCATTGTACATTTACTTTATTTCAGAAAACCTGCGAACCTGATTCTGAAGTTCAAGTTGCAATCCCTCTGCATGCTTTCTTGAAAAATCTCTTGACATGTGCTAAGAATGCATATAGCAAAGTCAAGTAATATTAATTTATGAAGGATCACATTTATTTGTTGTCTTTTTGAGAGTATTATTTTATTTACATTGTCTGTAGCAGTATGTTATTTTGTACTTGAAATAAATTTGCATTAAGATAATTTTTCAATCTTAAATATGGTCTGATGTGTTACAGTACAGATTTTGTGCAGTATTTCTGTGAAGTGACTGAAAAGAGATTTTCAATGAAGCGGTAAGTGCGCAAAAATATACTATGCATTTTTATAGAGAAATGATGCATGTAGCGCACGTTTGTCAAACTTAGGTTTTGGAGAGCCACTGTCCTGCAGAGTATATCTTCAGCCAGCTCCAAAACACCTGCCTGGAAGTTTGTAGTAATCCTGAAGACCTTGATTAGCTGGTTCAGGTGTGTCTAATTGAAGCTAAACTCTGCAGGACAGTGGCTCTCCAGAACCTGAATCTGACATCTCTGATGTACTGGCTTTTTGACCTTTTGTCCAGCACTGCAACGTCCAGTGTCTCCTTTGACCATTACCGCTCTATAGTCATAGGTTATTCTTTTCTTTTACCTCAGGTAGCGAAAAAACAAATGTTATATTAATGACATTATTTATTTTAATGCATTAATCAGCAAATGTCAATCAAGGATATTAACATTATTTTTCACATCCCAATTTGAATGTTTAAAAAATTATTATGGTTTTACATAATATATCTAAAGATCAAATCTAGTTGCATTTTTTTAAAGTTCATTTTAAATATTAGTTTATAATAATTAGTTTTAAGAAAAGAGATGTCTGGTTTGATCATTTTTATGCAAAGAATTCCATACCCACATTGTGTGACTTGAGTGTCTAAACATTTTCAAGCCACTGTGTGAGACTCATCAATGTGTCATTAAAGGGATTACTTGCAATACTATTTATGTTTCTAAAATTGTCTTTAACATTGAGTTCAGCCAGCCAACATCTTAAAATTAGATTTCAGACATTGCTAATAATCAGTGGGCATTTGCTGCCATCATCTGTATGACTAATGCATCTCCATGCAACTGCAAGTATGAGCAAAAGCAAATTTGCTGCAAAAGCTTTCAGTATTGACTGTTTGATTTTGCAGTAATGAAATTTATTTACACAAGCAAACATGGTCAGGATGTGGCCCTCAACACCCCACCTAGATGCCTGTTACCCAAAATTATTATAATCTATCTTGGTATTTTGTCAGTATAAGGGCAATATAACAAATTAGGGCTGGGCGATATGGTGAAAAAAATATATATATATAATAAAATAAATAAAAAATGATCATGACAAATTTTTTCATATCAGTGTTTTTGCTCCTAAGTGAAAGTTGTAGAAACGAAACTCTTGTGGTTTTCAACTACTCTTTATGATCAGAACTTCACGTTTTTGAATTCTTCATGCTTTTCTGGTCATTTTTCCAAATATCTTTTCCAAATAATATAAAAATTAGTTTCTTAGTTTCTGCATGTTCTAATGAGTGATATTGTTTCAAATCAAGAAACAGTTTTGTGTTGCCTGACTTTGATGATGCGTAGCTTCAGCACAGTTTGCAGTGCAGGCTGCAATATTAATAATATTTTACATATTTTTGTCTCTGCACATTAAACAAAAGCTTAAGTTGACAGTAGTAGTAGCTTGAGTTTGGATGCAAATGAATTAATGGTTATTATCACAAACAATGACATCTGTAAAAATTGTAACAACCTCATTTTTATGTGGTGAAATTCAAATTATTCTGTTTGATTAAAATTAACCATTGGTCTTCTATAGTAGCATACATTTAGATCATGATATAACAGTTAACCCTTCTATTATCCTTGGGGTCAATTTGACCCCATGCAATGTTTAACGTCTGTAAATATATGATTAACATAATTTTTTTTTGCTTCAGATTTAATGACTTTTCCTAATTTAATGGGGACAACCCAGTAAACATAAAATTAACATGATGATATTTTTTCAATGTCGTCTACCCATTTTGTCACATCGGTTTTCCTTGAAATGTGACCCCAGGCTCTTTTATCTGTGCAAAACATGAGAAATTTGTCACAATTTGACACTTCTTTGACACCAGTTCTCTTTGTGTTATGCTCTCTCTCTGTATTGAAAATAGCCTCTAAGCAAAGGTTTTCTGTCAAAGAGATTTAGTCACAGTTTTTTGACAGTGAAAGTGACAGAAGAGAATGTCTCTGAGACAGACGATAATGATGAGGAAGACCCTGATTATGAGGCATCCTCCTCAGGTGAGAATGACATTCCTAGTGTTGACCCTCCTGTTGTCTCTCAACCACCAGCAGGCACATTACCTTACAAATATAGAAAGGTATTATAGTCCTGCTCCCCATTTGAATGAGTGGGACGACTTAGTACTGCTAATGTTATTAAAATGGTTCCAGGGCCCACCAGATATGTTGTCAGCCATGTCCAAGATATAAAATCAGCATTTGAGCTTTTCATTACACCATCAATTGAAAAGGACATACTTGAAATGACAAACTCAGAGGGAAAGAAGGTGTATGGCAGGGGTTTTCCCAGTCCTGCACATTTTGTATGTCTCCCTCATCTAACACACCAGATTCAACTCATCAGTATTAGTAGAGACTGCCTTAGTACAGAAGACCTAAACTAGGTGTGTCTCATGAGGGAGACATACAAAACATGCAGTGTTGGGGGCCTCTAGGACAAGTTTGAAAAGCCTTGCTGTATGGGGACAGTTGGAAAGACTTTGATGTGACTGACTTGCAAGCATACATGGGTTGCTCATTTTGGCAGGAGTGTACAAGCCAAAAGGAGTAGCAACAGCAAGCCTTTGGAATACTGACACTGGAAGGTCAATATTTCCAGCCACCATGTCTCCAAAGACATTCCATGTTTTCTTCTTAGTCATACGCGATACTTTGATGTCATACAACGACTCCTAGTCATTTTAGGCAATTTAGAAATTCTGTGCTGAACATGTGGCACAAAGAAGTGGCACGTCTGGTCACCTAACTTTACAATCCACTCCCCCATGACTGTGGATATTTGTCTTATTCCATTTCATGGTCGTTGTCCTTTCAGACAATCCATGCAAGCAAACTAGCTAAATATGGCATACGAACATGGGTCGCATGTGAAGCACATTCCATCTATGCCTGGAATATGAAGGTGTACACTGGTAAATCCCCTGGTGAAGCACCTAAAAAATCAGGGCATGAGTATTGTACTATGGTTGAGGGAGTGAATGGCCATCATATAATCTTTTTTTTTTCTTCACATCATATACCCTGCGAAGCAGTGCAGATAAAGGGCTGGAATGTACCTTCTGATGGGCTGTAAGAAAAAAAAAATGTTGTTCATATTCTGTCTATGCTGTTTGTATTCTGTCAAACTAATAAATTTGCATAAAAAGCACTTACAGTTGCATAAAACAAGTCCAGACACAGTGCTCACATTTACTTTTCATAGGTGTCTTTAGTTGAATTCCTTTTACTATCCTTGATAAATGAAATTGCTATTCTTTCCAAATGTTATAAATTACAAAAATGTATACTTATAAATAGTATGCAACAAATAAAACACCAAAAATGTATATACTTTTCCAATTTTAGGTCAATCAGTGACTTAATATGGAGATTTTCGAATTTGTCTATAGTAATGCAATAGGTATTCTGGATGTATAAGGGACAGGGAGTGGAGGGTGGGGGTTGGGTTGTTTATTTAAAAGGCCTATGTAGTCAACAAAGGCATAAATGACCTGGAGGTTCCACTTGCTGGGGTCAAATTGACCCCAGTGGGGAAAAGGTGTTAACAGATTTAAGGGTAACAGGAGGGTTAAAACCACACATATAACACCTCAGTACCATAGTAAAAATGTAGCCTAATTATTCGTATGAAAAGCAGTTGTCTAAATGCATTTAGTATAATTGCTATAGCTTAAATACAAAAAATGCTGTAATTATATACTATTACTCCTTTAAGATAGTCATTGAGCGCATCGTTATCAGCCAATGAACGATGCTTTGCTTACGATGCAAAAAAGAAGCTTAGTAGCCAAGTCTTGTCTTTTTGACAGTAGGCCTATAAGTATACATAGCATTCAGCATGGGTGGAATCAGGTACCTCTGGCCTTCAAACAACCAAAGTCTTGAGAAACTTATGCAGACAGACAAAATAATCAGAACTATACTACTGTTTTCGCCCTCAGCATTCTTGTGAACCACAGTGAAATGATTTTACTGGGAGATGATGAGCTGGACACGTCAACGAAAAATGAGACCGAGGTAAGATTTAACTAAAAGGATAGTAATTATATAGTAAATATAGTAACTTTAATATACAAAATATAAGGTGATTGCAAAATCCATTTAACTTTTATTAATAGGGAAAAGAAAATTTACCGAAAGATGCAACAAACGATAAGACTCCTGCGAAAGACAATGATAAGACTTTGTTGGGAGAGTGTAATGATGAGCAGGACAAAGCAGTGAAAAATATGACTGTGGAGACCGATGTAAGATTTAACTAAAGTTTAATAACAAGTACAGTAACTATAGTAAGCCAAAACTGTGTATAGTGTAATATACAGAGCAAAATGTGATTACAATATTTATTATATTTATTATTTCTAGGAAGCAAAAATCTTAGCGAAAGATGAAATAAGTGATGGGACTTTAAAGGGAAAACCTGATGATAAGCTGGTCACAGCAATGAAAAATGTCCCAAAGGAGACTGAGGTAAGATTTAGCTAAAGTTTAGTAACCAGTAGGTTACCCACTTTTTTTTTTTAAAGCGGAAGCCATTCTCTGTGAATGTATGAGACTTCTGGTTAATTAGCCACTGTAGGGAAATAATGAGAAAAATAACAACGTGCAGTTATCAGTAAAACTGTTTGCACTACAAACCAGTGTGTTCATAATTAGATAAATAGTAAGACGCACCAATCTGCAATGTGAAACAGCAAAACGAGCTGTTTTTTTACAGCTAACAATAGCTGAAAGCGCATGACACCGGAAGCCAGAAACATACAATTTACAAATACTACTTTAATATACGGAATATGATTGCAGTATTCATTTTGCCTGTTATTGAAAAATGTACCATGAGACTGAGGTATGATTTAGATAAAGGTAAGTAGCTAGTAGGCTATAATAACTATAGTAAGCCACAACTGTCTACTTTAATATGTAGAATATTACAATATTTGTTTTACCTGTTATCTTACTGAAAGATACAATAAACATTAAGACTCCTGCGAAACACAATGATAAGACTTTATAGGGAGAGCTTGATAATGAGCTAGACAAAGCAGTTAAAAATATACCAACGAAGACTGAGGTAGGATTTAACTTTTAAGTTTAATAACTAGTATACTATATGCTATTATACTATACTATAGTAAGACAAAACTGTCTATAGTGTAATATACAGAGCAGAATATGATTGCAATATTCATTTTACCTGTTATTTCTAGGAAACAAAAATTTTACCGAAAGATGAAATAAGAGATGAGACCTTAAAAGGAAAACCTGATGGCGAGCTGGACACGACAACAAAAAATGTCCTAAAGAAAACCGAGGTAAGATTTAACTTGTTGTTAGTAACTAATATAGTAACTATAGTAAGCCAAAACTTTCCATGCTTTAATATACAGAGCAGGAAATGACTGCAATATTCATTTTACCTGTTATTTCTAGGGGGAAAAAGTCTTACCAAAAGCTGCAATAAGCGATAAGACTTTACCAGAAAAGCTTGATGATAAGCAAGACAAAGCAACGAAAAATGTCCCAAAGGAGGTAAGATTTAACTAAAATGTAGTAACTAGTAGGCTATAGTTATTATAGTGAGCCATCTACAATAATATGCAGAATGTGACTGCAATATTCATTTTACCTGTTATTTCTAGGGGGAAGAAATCGCACTGAAAGATGCAAAAAGCGATTGTACTCCTGTAAAACACACCCATAATACTGTATTGGGAGAGCTTATTTATGATCTGAACACAGCAATGAAAGATTTCCCAAAGGAGAATGTGGTAAGATTTAACTAAAGATAGTAACTAGTATAGCAACTATAGTAAGCCAAAACTATCTATATTTTAATATACAGAGCAGAACATGATTGCAATATTTATTTTATCTGTTATTTCTAGGTAAAAGAAATCTTTCTGAAAGATCTGGGTGTGAACTGTCACAGCCAAGAGGTGAGAAGATACACATGAAATTTTGTTGCCTCACACCACATTAACCACATTACATTAACACAACTACAGCATATTAAGCTTATAAGCTTGATTTTTTTCAGATCTTTTTTTTTTTTTTTCTTTTCTGGTAACTGTTTTTAATGCTAACAGTCAAATTCAAATGTATCAAGGCCTGGTCTTACCTGTGATCTAAATTTTTTTGGAGCGTGAGGTTTATTGCAGTATTCATTTTGCCTGTTATTGAAAAATGTACCATTAAACTGAGGTATGATTTAGCTAAAGGAAAGTAGCTAGTAGGCTATAGTAACTATAGTAAGCCACAACTGTCTACTTTAATATGTAGAATATTACAATATTTGTTTTACCTGTTATCTTACTAAAAGATACAATAAACATTAAGACTCCTGAGAAACACAATGATAAGACTTAATTGGGAGAGCTTGATGATGAGCAGGACAAAGCAGTTAAAAATATACCAACGAAGACTGAGGTAGAATTTAACTTTTAAGTTTAATAACTAGTATACTATACTATACTACTATACTATACTATAGTAAGACAAAACTGTCTATAGTGTAATATACAGAGCAGAATATGATTGCAATATTCATTTTACCTGTTATTTCTAGGAAACAAAAATCTTAACGAAAGATACAGGACACCACTAATACATTAACACAACTACACAGCATATTAAGCTTATAAGCTTGACTTTTTCAGCTTTTTTTTTTTTTTTTTTCTTTCCTGGTAACTGTTTTTAATGCTAGCAGTCAAATTCAAATGTATCAAGGCCTGGTCTTACCTGTGATCTAAATTTTTTAGGAGCGTGAGGTTTATTTCTGCCAGGCTGAGCAAGAACTGATAAAGAAGGTTTCTGGGCTGTCTGGTGGCAAATTTGATCATTTCCATATTGACAAGAAATTAATGAGGAATTTAAACAAGTATAACAAGCTCTATGGGGTAAGTTGAACTCTGGAACTTGGTGTCTTCTCTATACAATACCTCCATCCTATCTGAGTACAATAACCATTGTACATTTACTTTATTTCAGAAAACCTGCGAACCTGATTCTGAAATTCAAGATGCAATCCCTCTGCATGCTTTCTTGAAAAATCTCTTGACATGTGCTAAGAATGCATTTTGAAAGTCAAGTAATATTAATTTATGAAGGATCACATTTATTTTTTGTCTTTTTGAGAGTATTATTTTATTTACATTGTCTGTAGCAGTATGTTATTTTGTACTTGAAATAAATTTGCATTAAGATCATTTTTCAATCTTAAATATGGTCTGATGTGTTACAGTACAGATTTTGTGCAGTATTTCTGTGAAGTGACTGAAAAGAGCTTTTCAATGAAGCGGTGAGTGCGCACAAATATACTATGCATTTTTAGAGAGAAACCCATGATGCATGTAACGCACGTTTTTTTAAACTTAGGTTCTGTAGAGCCACTGTCCTGCAGAGTATATCTTCAGCCAGCTCCAAAACACCTGCATGGAAGTTTCTAGTAATCCTGAAGACCTTGATTAGCTGGTTCAAGTGTGTCTAATTGAAGCTAAACTCTGCAGGACAGTGGCTCTCCAGAACCTGAATCTGACATCTCTGATGTACTGGCTTTTTGACCTTTTGTCCAGCACTGCAACGTCCAGTGTCTCCTTTGACCATTACCGCTCTATAGTCATAGGTTATTCTTTTCTTTTACCTCAGGAATTGAACAACAGATGTTGTGTTAATGGCACTATGTATTTTAATGCATTAATCAACAAATGTCAATCACAGATAACATTATTTTTCACATCCCAATTTGAATGTTTTAAAAATAATGGCTTTACATAATATATCTAAAGATCAAATCTAGTTGCATTTTTTTAAAAGTTCATTTTAAATATTAGTTTATAATAATTAGCTTTGAGAAAAGAAATGTTATTTGGTTTGATCATTTTTATGCAATGAATTTAATATCTACATTGTGTGACTTGAGTGTATAAAAATTTTCAAGCCACTGTGTGAGACTCATAATTAAAGGGATTACTTGCCAAACTATATATGTTTCTAAAATTGTGAAAAAGTTCAGCCAGCCAACATCTTAAAATTGCATTTGCTGCCATCATCTGTATGACTAATGCATCTCAATGCAACCGAAAGTATGAGCACATGCAAATTTCCTGTAAAAGCTTTCAGTATTGACTGTTTGATTTTGCAGTAATGAAATTTATTTGCACAAGCAAACATGGTCAGGATGTGGCCCTCAACACCCCACCTAGAGGCCTGTTACCCAAAATTATTATGATCTATCTTGGTATTTTGTCAGTATTAGGGCAATATAGCAAATTAGGGCTGGGCAATATGGTAAAAAAAATAATAATAATAAAAATAATAAAAAATTATCATTTTTCATATCAGTCAGTGTTTTAGCTCCTAAGTGAAAGTTGTAGAAACCAAACTGTTGTGGTTTTGAACTACTCTTTATGATCAGAACTTCACGTTTTTGAATTCGTCACATTTTTCTGGTCATTTTTCCAAATATCTTAATAAAAAAATTAGTTTCTTAGTTTCTGCATGTTCTAATGAGTGATATTGTTTCAAATCGAGAAACAGGTTTGTGTTACCTGACTTTGATGATGCGTAGCTTCAGCACATTTTGCAGTGCAGGCTGCAATATTAATAATATTTTACATATATTTTTATATTTTTGTCTCTGCACATTAAACAAAAGCTTGAGTTGAGGGTAGTAGTAACCTAAGTTTGGATGCAAATAAATTCATGGTTATTATCACAAACAATGACATCTGTAAAATTGTAACAACCTCATTTTTATGTGGTGAAATTCAAATTATTCTGTAAAATTAACCATTGGTCTTCTATAGTAGCATACATTTAGATCATGATATGACAGTTAACCCTTCTATTATCCTTGGGGTCAATTTGACCCCATGCAATGTTTAATGTTTGTAAATATATGATTAACATATTAAAAAAAAAAAAAAAAAAAATATATAAATATATATATATATATATATATATATATTTTTTTTTTTTTTTTTTTTTTTTTTGCTTCAGATTTAAAAACTGTTCCTAATTTAATGGGGACAACCCAGTAAACATAAAATTAACATTATCATATTTTTTTCCTCTACCCATTTTGTCACATCAGTTTTCCTTAAAATTTGACCCAGGCTCTTTTATCTGTATAAAACATAAGAAATATCACAATTTGACACTTTTTTTGGTTGTTTTTGGTGATATTGAGGTCACTATAAAATGCTATAATTTTATAATATTTACTATAATTTTATATTGTTCAGTATAATTCTCGTGCTTTACAGGGGAGGAGTAAACATATAAAAGCTTACACAGAAGCCTTCTGAACCATTTCTCTTTGTGTTTTGTGGGCTCTCCCTTTCTGCTCTCTCTCTCTCTGTTGAAAATGGCCTTTAAGCAAAGGTTTTCTGTCAGTGAGATTTTGTCACAGTTTTTTGAGTGTTTATTTAAAAGGCCTATTTAAGTAGTCAACAAAGGCATAAATGACCCAACACAAACCTTTTAGGAAAAAAGATTTTACTTGCTGGGGTCAAATTGACCCCAGTGGGAAAAAGGTGTAAGTGGATTTTAGGGTAACAGGGGGTTAAAACGACACACATAGCACCTCAATACCATTGTAAAAATATAGCCTAACTATTCGTATGAAAAGCAGTAGTCTAAATGCATTTAGTATTAATGCTACAAGCTTAAATACATAAAATGCTGTAATTATATACTATTACTCCTTTAATACATTTAATACATGTTTACTTTAATCATATAATTCAATGTGATTATGCCACATTTCCGCCAGAATACCACGGTGCTGTTAGTGTTACTATCATGGTAAATGATGCCTTATGACTGTGCACAGTGTTTCTCCTGTTCATCAGCGCTGATTTATTTGGCTTTAAACTAGTTTAAATCACAAAGTCGTTAGTGTTCGTCACTGAATTCAAGAGCTTCTCACTGGATGTGTTTAATGCTCTCGTAAGTGAATGTGCTTGCACTGCGCTGCTGTTTGAACTTTGACCCGAGCGGATGAACAGTATGTGTGGCACAGTTGAATTGAGTAGCGCTGTTTCTTTCTGTTTTTAGCGCATAAACATATCGAACTCATGTTATTGCTTTTTCGAGGAAAATGATATCACGATAAGTATTGTTATCAATTTATCACCCAGTCATGTGACAAATTATCAAACACATCTCAATGGACCTTTATCGCACTGGAATTGAACACCAGAAGCGATTGTCGAAGCAGTGTATGGATTCTTCCGGTTATATATATTTCAATGTGCTGTAATCACCTAGTTAAATAAAAGCCTGTTAAAATTTGCATCTGCAGGTTGATTTCAAAATCCGGACATTTTCAGAGACAGGCAAAGACATATTCTGATGATTACTGTGCACAGAATTTTCCAAACTCAACGGAACTTGTTGTTTTAATCCAAGGTACCGATCTGAGAAACCCATGGCTCGTAAACATGTGTGATTTCACCACACTGTGTCAGTGCTGCAGTGTGTGTGAGACCTGATGAATAAGATCAAAATCAACATATTTATTCATTTGTATTATATTTTAGTCTTTATTCTGTCATTTTTCATTCACAGTCATTTCACTGTAATTCACATGTTTATGCCAAAAGCCTTAATTAATATTCAAAGTCACGATGTCAACGCGTTACACTGTGTAAGTTAAATTAGCTAATATGTTCAACACTGTTACATTTCTTTAAGACAGCGCCCGCGCATTCATTCATCCATTTTAATGCCACTCTTAACCATGGTATGTGTAGTAAAACTGTGGCAATACAAATGAAAATCAGTCCGTGGAAAAAAAAAAAAAAGATATATACATATATATATATAAAAGATGGTTGCCACATATTTACTATAGCAAATCCATTGTTAATTTTTGTAAGGGTGTTTATCAGTCAAAATGTATTTACAAATATATAAACAGGTATAAAATATGATGAGAAAAATATTGTTAATAAGAAGACGAAACTGACTGCAGCACGTTAAATTTATGTATTATTCAGAACGCACATTTGGAAGGGAAATATATTAATAGGAAAATTTCAGCAGGTGATATGAGATGTAGGCCTAAACATCCTCAGTTTCGAAATGCATACTCCACACGAACGTAATATTTTAGAAGGACTTTAATTCATCCCACGCATCTCATCCGTGTTGTGTCCGAAAATCGTGAAAACTAGGGCAGTGTGTCGTTGTTTAGAACAAAAGCAGTTGCAGTACACTGCAGTAACACCGGCAAAATAAAGGAAAGAGAGGATTCTCCCATTGGTTTTCATTACGTTGCGATGGGACCGGAAGTGGCGATACACTGCTTCGCTTACCGGATATAGGAAGTGAGATAAAGGTCCATTAAGATATTCACTGAGTGCACTGTTATCAGCCAATGAACACTGCTTTGCTTACGATGCAAAAAGGAAGCTTAGTAGCCAAGTCTTGTCTTTTTGACAGAAGGCCTATAAGTATACATAGCATTCAGCATGGGTGGAATCAGGTACCTCTGGCCTTCAAACAACCAAAGTCTTGAGAAACTTATGCAGACAGACAAAATGATCAAAACTATACTACTGTTTTCACCCTCAGCATTCTGGTTAACTACAGTGAATTGATTTTACTGACACAGCAACGAAAAATGAGACAGAGGTAAGATTGAACTAAAAGGATAGTAATTATATAGTAAATATAGTAAGCCAGAACTTTTTATACTTTAATATACAAAATACAAGGTGATTGCGATATTCATTTTACCTGTTATTATTAGGGAAAACTAATCTTACCAAAGATAAGATAAGACTTAACTAAAGTGTAATAACTACCAACTATAATAAGCCAAAACTGTCTGTAGTGTAATATACAGAGCAGAATGTGATTGCAATATTAATTTTACCCGTTATTTCTAGGAAACAAAAATAAATGATAAGACTTTAAAGGGAAAGCCTGATGATGAGCTGAACATGGCAATGAAAATTGTCCCACAAGTGACTGAGGTAAGATTTTACTAAAGTGTAGTAACTAATAGGCTATCGTAACTATAGTAAGCCTAAACTGTCTACTTTTACATACAGAATATGATTGCCAAATTCATTTTGACTGTTATTTTTAGGAGGAAAACATCTTACGGAAAGATGAAATAAGAGATACGACTTTACCAGCAGAGCCTGATGATGAGCAGGACAAAGCAGTGAAAGATGTCCCAAAAGTGACCGAGGTGAGATTTAACTTAAGGATAGTAATTATATAGTAACTATAGGAACTTTAATATACAAAATACAAGGTGATTGCAAAATCCATTTAACTTTTATTATTAGGAAAAAGAACATTTACTGAAAGATGCAATAAACGAAAAGACTCCTGCGAAACACAACGATAGGACTTTATTGGGAGAGCTTAATGATGAGCTGGACAAAGCAGTAAAAAATATGACCGTGGAGACCGACATAAGATTTAACTAAAATGTAATAAAAAAAAAATAATAATAATAATAATTAACTGCAGTGAGCCAAAACTGTTTATATACAGAGCAAAATGTGATTACAGTATTTATTATATCTGTTATTTCTAGGAAGCAAAAATCTTAGCAAAAGATGAAATAAGTGATAAGGGAAAGCCTGATGATGAGCTGGTCACGGCAATGAAAAGTACTTTATTGGGAGAGTTTGATGATGAGCTGGACAAAGCAGTTCTGATAAGAACTGATAAAGGGCGTCCTGGTGCCAAATTCAATCATTTCAACAATCTAATGAAGATATTAAACAAGTGCCATGGGGTAAGTTGAACTCTGGAACTTGATGTCTTCTCTTTATAATGCCTCTATCCTATTTAAGTTTAGTAAACATGGCATTTACTTTATTTCAGAAAACCTGCAAACCTGTTAATGAAGACCATTTTGAAATCCTTCTGGGAGAATTTTTGTATAAGCTCTTTACATGCATCAAGACAGCATATTAGATTTATTTGTGAAGCATCGAATTTATTGGCTGTTGCCATATATAATTTTGTACCTGAAGGAATTTTGCATAAATGTATTTTTTATTCTTATTCTTATTCGGGGATAAAGAACCCGGATTAACTTCCAAACAAATTCAAGCTGATCTGCAAACACAGGGCTCACTATCCAGCTCACACTATCCATCGCTCACACTACCGATCACCATCTGAATGAAAAGGGACGCTATGGTAGGAGACCCAGGAGGACACCACTGCTGACACAAAGGCTTAAAAAAGAAAGACTTTGCAACATCCAGTGTCTCCTTTGACCATTACCACTCTATATTCATAGGTCATTCTTTTCTTTTACCTCAGGAAGTGAAAAAAAAAAAACAGATGTTGTGTTAATGACACTATTTATTTTAATGCATTAATCAACAAAGGTCAATCACAGATATCAACATTATTTTTCACATCCCAATTTGAATGTTTAAAAAATTCTGACGGCTTTACATAATATATCTAAAGATCAAATCTAGTTGCATTTATTTTAAAGTTCATTTTAAATATTAGTTTGGGTAATAAAAAATGCGCCAGAAATTAGTTTTGAGAAAAGTGATGTCTGGTTTGATCATTTTTATGCAATGAATTTCATACATACATTGTGTGACTTGAGTGTCCAACTTTTTCAAGTCTCTGTGTAAGTCTCCTCAATGTGTCATTAAACGGATTACTTGCCATACTATATGTGTTTCTAAAATTGTCTTTAACATTGAGTTCAGCCAGCCAACATCTTAAAATTACATTTCAATTCAATTCAATTTCAATTCAAATTTATTTGTATAGCACCTTTCACGATACATATCATTGCAAAGCAACTTTACAGCAAATTAAAGTTTTCACAATATATTTAGTAGTAGCTTACTATGTCAAGTTGATGTCCATATGGCAGACATGTATGGTAAAGATCAATTAATTGCGTAATCAAACAGACAAAGAACACTATAAATTAGTAGCAAAAATCGGTAGTGCTGTATTTCAGACGTTACTAATAATCATTGGACATTTGCTGCCATCATCTGTATGACTAATGCATCTCAATGCAACCGAAAGTATGAGCACATGCAAATTTCCTGTAAAAACTTTCAGTATTGACTCTGATTTTGCAGTAATGAAATTTATTTGTGGCCTTCAACACCCCACCTAGAGGCCTCTTACCCAAAATTATTATGATCTATCTTGGTATATTGTCAGTATTAGGGCAATATGACAAATTAGGGCTGGGCGATGTGGCGATTTTTTTTTATTGGTCAATATTTTTGCTCCTAAGCGAAAGTTGTAGAAACCAAACTGTTGTGGTTTTGAACTACTCTTTATGATCAGAACTTCACGTTTTTGAATTCTTCACACTTTTTCGACCATTTTTTCAAATATCCTAATATAAAAATTAATTTCTTAGTTTCTGCATGTTCTAATGAGTGATATTGTTTCAAATCAAGAAACAGTTTTGTGTTGCCTGACTTTGATGATGCATAGCTTCAGCACAGTTTGCAGTGCAGGCTGCAATATTAATAATATTTTACATATTTTTGTCTCTGCACATTTAACAAAAGCTTGAGTTGACAGCAGTAGTAGCTTGAGTTTGGATGCAAATGAATTAATGGTTATTATCACAAACAGTAACTGTAAAATCTGTAAAAATTGTAACAACCTAATTTTTATGTGGTGAAATTTCTAATTATTCTATTTGAGTAAAATTAACCATTGGTCTTCCATAGTAGCATACATTTAGATCATGATAACCACAGTTAAAACATACATATAGCTCAATATCATAGTAAAAATATAGCCTAACTATTCGTATGAAAAGCAGTAATCTAAATGCATTTAGTATAAATGCTATAGCTTAAATGTTTTAAAAAATGCTGTATATACTATTATATACTATTACTCCTTTAATGCATTTAATATATTATTCATATAATTCAGTGTGATTGTGCCACATTTCTGCCAGAATACCATGGTGCTGTTAGTGTTACTACAGTAAATCCATGGTAAATGATGGCAAGTTGAAGATTAAAAAGCCCTACGCCTGCGCACAGTGTTTCTCCTGTTTGTCAGCGCTGTTTTATCTGGCTTTAAACTAGTTTAAATGACAAAGTCACTAAATTCAAGAGCTTCACACTGGATGTCACAGTGCTGTTTAATACTCTCGCAAGTGAGTGTGATCGCACTGTGCTGCCGTTTGAACTTTGACCCGAGCGGATAAACGGTCTGTGTGGCGCAATTCAATTGAGTACCACTGTTTCTTTCTGTTTGTGTGTTTCTGGCTTCCGGTGTCATGCGCTTCCAACTATTATTAGCTGTAAAAAACAGCTTGTTTTGCTGCTTCACATTGCAGATTGGTGTGTCTTACTATATTATTTTATTTAATTATGAACACACTGGTTTGTAATGCGAACAGTTTTACCGATAACTGCATGTTGTTATTTTTCTCGTTATTTCCCTACAGTGGCTAATTAACCAGAAGTCTCATACATTCACAGAAAACGTCTTCCGCTTTGAAAAATAAGGTGGATAGCCTACTAGTTACTAACTTTAGTTGAATCTTACCTCAGTCTCCTATGGGACATTTTTCATTGCCGTGCCCAGCTCATCATCAAGCTTTCCATTTAAACTCTTATCACTTATTTCATCTTTCGCTAAGATTTTTGCTTCCTAGAAATAGCAGATATAATAAATATTGTAATCACGTTTTGCTCTGTATATTACACTATATACAGTTTTGGCTTACTATAGTTACTGTACTTGTTATTACATTTCAGTTAAATCTTATGTCTGTCTCCACAGTCATATTTTTCACTGCTTTGTCCTGCTCATCATTAAGCTCTCCCAATAAAGTCTTATCATTGTGTTTCGCAGGAGTCTTATCGTTTATTGCATCTTTCGGTAAATTTTCTTTTCCCTAATAATAACAGGTAAAATTAATTTTGCAATCACCTTATATTTTGTATATTAAAGTTCCTATAGTTACTATATAATTACTATCCTTTAGTTAAATCTTACCTCAGTCACTTTTGGGACATCTTTCACTGCTTTGTCCTGCTCATCACCAGGCTCTGCTGGTAAAGTCGTATCTCTTATTTCATCTTTCAGTAAGATGTTTTTCCCTTAGAAATAGCAGTCAGAATGAATATTGCAATCATATTCTGTATGTTAAAGTAGACAGTTTAGGCTTACTAGTTACGATAGCCTATTAGTTACTACACTTTAGTAAAATCTTACCTCAGTCACTTTTCAGACATCTTCCATTGCTGTGACCAGCTCATCATCAGGCTTTCCCTTTAAAGTCTTACCACTTATTTCATCCTTCGGTAAGATTTTTGTTTCCGACTTTGTGATCTGTTTTGTCCCAAAAGTGACCGAGGTAAGATTTAACGAAAGGATAATAATTATATAGTAACTAGTAAGCCTGAACTGTCAATGAAAGAAGTCACAAAGGAGACAGAGGTTAGATTTTACTGAAGTGTAGTAACTAGTAGGCTATAGTAACTATAGTAAGCCAAAACTGTCTATACTTTAATATACAAAATACAAGGTAATTGCAATATTCATTTTACCTGTTATTATTAGGGAAAAGAAAATTTACTGAAAGATGCAACAAACGATAAGACTCCTGCGAAACACAATGATTAGACTTTATTGGGACAGCTCAATGATGAGCAGGACAAAGCAGTGAAAAACATGACCGTGGAGATCAATGTAAGATTTGACTAAAGTGTAATGACAAGTACAGTAACTATAGTAAGCCAAAACTGTGTATAGTGTAATATACAGAGCAAAATGCAATTACAATATTCATTTTACCTGTTCTTTCTAGGAAACAAAAATCTTAGTGAAAGATGAAATAAGAGATAAGACTTTAAAGAGAGAGCTTGATGAGCAGGACAAAGCAATGAAATGAAAAATGTTCCAAAGGAGACTAAGGTAAGATTTAACTAAAATGTAGTAACTAGTAGGCTATAGTTATTATAGTGAGCCTAAACTGTCTACTTTAATATGCAGAATGTGACTGCAATATTCATTTTACCTGTTATTTCTCCGGGGGAAAAAATTGTACTAAAAGATGCAAAACATGATTGTACTCATGAGAGAAACAGTCGTAAAACTTTATTGGGGGAGCTTGTTGATGACCTGGACAAAGCAATAAAAAATTTCCCAGTGGAGGTAGAAGTAAGATTTAACTAAATGATTGTAACTAGAATAGTAACTGCAGAAAGCCAAAACACTTTAAAAAATAAATAAATAAATAAATAAATGCATAAATAACAACAACAACAACAACAACAACAATAATAATAATAATAAAATGAGTAGAACATGATTGCAATATTCATTTTACCTCTTATTTCTAGGGAAGACCACAGTATATTACGCTTAAGCTTGATTCTGTTAAGGTTTTTTTTTTTTCTGGTCTTACCTGTGAAGGATTGTAAACTGTGTGTGTTTTGCCTTGAGGGCAACCATACATTTGTGTTGTGTTTTGCTTATTCTTCATTCATTTATTCATTTACAATCATTAATCATTTCATCATTTTATTATTCCATTTAATCATATAATCATTTATAATAATCATTATAGTCATTTATATATTAATTTTATTGATTCATTAATTGATTAGTCATTTATATTATTTATAGTTGTTTTTTATATATTTTTTCCATTGTTGTTTAGTCTTATGACTGTGTAGCTTCCAGGGCTGTTTGTCTTCATGAATAAGAGATACAAGGGAATGTTTATAGAAACTTAAGGTTTATGGGATGTTGTTGTGAATCAGTTTGGTATAACAATACTTGTTGGGTTTGTGCTCTTTAGACGAAGTCTGAGCATTGAGACATACGCAACTAAGACTATTCAATAAACTCTGCTCCTTTTTATCATCATTACTTCGTCTCCTGCTTCTGCTCTTCATTTTCACTGGTTTTTCCTCAGTCAACTTCTTGGCTGATAGAAGATTGTTAATAGTGTGTTGGGTATTTTTGGGTACCAGACAAGACCTCCTGTTAACAGGGTTTGGGTATTAGACCTCTCTGCTGACGAGTCTGCTGACGAGTTTGTTCTGGACAAACTGATATTTTCTGATGGGATCTGGCGTCCAGGGCTGGATCTTAATTGTCTAGGCATGGAGACAGCGATCTAACACCTGTGATTTCAATATAACCTGAGCAAGGTTTCTGGGCTGCGTGGTGCCAAAGTTGACCATTTCTGTACTGACAAAAAACTGAGGAATTTAAACATGTATAACAAGTGTCATGGGGTAAGTTGAACTCTGAGACTTGATGTCTTTTCTATACAATATCTCCATCCTATTTGACTAGAATAACCATGACATTTGCTTTATTTCAGGAAACATTTTAATGAAGTCTAAGATGAAATCCTTCTGCATTAGTTCTTGAAATGTCTCTTGACGTGTTAAGACTGCATATAGCCAAGCCAAGTCAAATTAATTTATGAAGGATCACATTTATTAATTTGTCTTTAAAATTATTTTGTTTATGTTGTCTGTAGCAGTATGTAATTTTGATTATTTTGTACCTGAAATTCTTAAATACGGTCTGTTTTCTTTTTCTCTTCTTTTTTAAATTGTAAATTACAGATTTTGTTGAGTATTTCTGTGCAGTCAGTGGTTTTAAAATGTGAACTATATTGCACTAAAACAAATCAGTTTATTCAGCATTACACCCTTAATATATACACTTTCTATTATTTTTTGTGACTGTATGTTTTAAGATCCATACACAATCTTGACAGTGATGACTTCACAATGTAAATACTACAATGTAAAAGCAACTTTATTATATTTTTATTTATTATGCATCTAAATGAACTTATGCACAAAATATTGTACTTTTGTAATGTTTGGGCAAAACTGCAAAATTATTAAAACAAACTGTGAAAAGGAATCACTGTGACCACAGTTAAATCATCTTTATTGGGTAGTTAACAAACTGATTAATGACTGTGGATGAACCTATTAATCATTCATTTATTCATACAACATATAATTTATGCTTGTTTAATATTTCATGATGTGTTCACAGTTAATAAGGGATTAGTGTAATTTCTGTTGAAGGAGTTGTCTGTGTTCCAGAGGGCGTATATATTATGTAAAGTGGATCACAGAGACTTTGATATACCTTCTAAATTGTAGTGTTTTACAGCTCAGTGGTGCTGTTAATATTTTTATTTCCTTCTGCCTATCATTATCCATACTGATTTATAATATGCCTATAGGCTTCATGGAGCTCCTGTTTAAATGTACAGTTCATTCAGAGTAAACCTGTTATCATTTATTTGTTCCGTGGGAATCAAACTTATGATCTGGGTGTTACTAGTACTATGCTCTACCAGTTGCACTACTTTTAGGAAGAAGAAACTTCTTTTTTTAAGAAAAAAAAAAAAAAAAAAAAACCCTTTGATCTTAGTGGCCTCAGAACATTTGGCAACCACTTCAGCAACATTGCAGCACCAACTTTGGAAAGCACCTCACATTTTCTTCAGAAAATATCACATCTAGTGCAAACTGTCTTTCTGCTTCTATTTGCTTTCCCTTGTGCTTATAGCAGCGACATGAATACCAGTGCCCCATAGTGGGAGCTCATGAGAACATGTGGAGTGATATAACCACACTACGTGGGTGCATGTATTATTTAAAGGCAATTCAAGAGCCAAGTGTGCACACGTCCCACAATCCGGCACGCTTTTAAAGGGGCGCGAATGATCAGATACCCATGCCTATCAGCCACAGGGTTAACTCTATTACAGTTTTCTGGTGTCACGTAGCCTAGACTTACTCTTCTCTGATACCTGGGTTAAAAAACGAACGTCTTTGCACTTATGTGTATGATAATGCAGCTCCTCAGACTCCTCACCACAGTGTGATTCAGGATTGCATAACAATAAAGGTTACAACTGTACTTCAGCGGTACTTTAACTGTATTTCAGCCTTGGGTATTTTTATGTATTTTTGGTCTTCATTAGATATGTACTAGAAAATGAAAATAATTATATATATATATATATATATATATATATATATATATATATATATATATATATATATATATATATATATATGCATTTTTTTAAAGTAAAAAATAACTGTTATAATTTCCACTTTGAAATTAATCACAGATGAACACCAGACTGTTTTTAAAACAAATGTACTTTTCTCAGATTATGACCTTAAAATTCCCTCATACATAACTCAGTAGTACATAAATATTACAATATTAAATTTACAGAAAGTTCAGTAAAACAAACAAACAAACAAACAGTTTCACAACAGTCAAATTTGTATTTTATTATTATTATTTATTATTATTTTTATTTATTTATTTATTTTTTAACAAGCAGGTAAAATAGGCAAAGTCATAAATAATCAGTCTTAGAGAATATATATATATATATGAAGAGTTCAGATGCAAAACCAGCTAAATCCATCTGACGTCTTTCTTTAAAAAATGCATTTTTATCAGGCTCAGATGTATAGGTTTCTATGTAAGTACCGGTACTTCTGATTGGGCTGAGGCTGGCATTTTAGCGAGTTTGAAGAAAAAGTATTTGATGGACGTATAATATGTGTCGAGAGCATCCACTCAGTATCATTATCTCATTTTTGACCGAGATGGCTTTTAGCTGGTTTTGGATCTGAGCTCTTCATATATATATATATATATATATTTGGAGTTCAACAAGGTTACAGGCTCTGCTAAGTTATGTAATTTATAATAATTTTAAATGTCTGTGCTGACATTCACTATACCATGATACAGTATGTAAACCCTGGCAAACTATTTTAAAAGAATTTTATTTGCCATTTTAAATAATTCTACTCAATATACAACATCAGAAAAAAAATGGCTACCGATTTTTATTTGTAGCAGTTATAGCTAGTATCATTTATTTTACACTTTATTGTTATATATTTATCATAAGACATTTATGTAACTGTTATAACAAGTGTATAAATGCCTTATGATACATATAAACTTTTATTTGCACCAACAGCCCTGTTAAAGGAAAAAAAAAAAAAAAAGTTTATTTATTGTCGCAGCTGACAGAGACTGATCTTGCACGTTAAGGATAATAGACTTATCTGAAACTTTATTTTATTAAAAATTTATCTGAGACAAACTCGGTCTCGTGAAAAAACGTAAATATTTTACGATTTCTTAACGATTCAAACAAGCGGGAGAATAATTACAGGTCCACCACTAACCTAACCGACAGTGGGGCAAAAGTTGACCGTGATACGAAATAGCATAATACGAATTAGCCCCCAAGTCACCAAAACGTAAAATAGCCTAGTTACCAATTGTCATAAGAGTGTGTTAGACATTCGAGTAAGCAAAGACATCCAAACACAACGGAGTCCGTTTAAGACACGCCCAAAATTCACCTTTGAAGGACGGCCTCAAGTTTCCCGGTAACAGTATCCCCTTGGATAACCCCGTGAGTTATCGCTTTGAGACACCGCGGGCAAATGCCTAAGGTGGCTTGGCGTGTGATGATGATAGGAACGGACTAATAAAGCACACCGGGCTCGCTGTCTGCCTCCGCATTGGCTACATTCTCATGTGTTGCTGCTGGCGCTGTATGAATAATTGAAGCTTCGGTGTCTTAACTCTGCCGTTCTCGTACGCGGAGCCGGAGTGTCGGCGCAAGAACAACCGCTTGTCCCACAGAGGGAAAGGGGGAGCGCCACATCTTCCAAGAGAGAGTCGATGGTTGCATGGCCTCCACCCTCATTCTGTCAAATCTTCTTTGCTCTGAAATAAAAACATGAATTCACTTTTCTCTCAGACGCTCATGGCTCCGGCAGCCTCTTGTTCTCAACTTATAAAAATAAAGATAGTCCTTAAATAGCCATTTACTTGTGTTAGGGCTCGGTTATAAAGTGCTTTGAACTTGAACATTAAAATATAATTCATCCATACTCCGTTCTTTAGATCCACCTTGTTTAAATTAATTAATTTAAGTATATACGTTATTTGTCTAATTTAAAAAAGCATTCTGTTTAATCGCTTTTGCTTATTTTATTTATTTAATGTAAGTCAGATCACGTCCATAATCAGAAAAGACATTATTCCTTCCGAATTGTAGTTGTTTCGTACATAAAATGGCCCAAATAAAAAATTGTAGGACATAAAACAAGGAACTTAGTGGAAATCTTTCAGTATTATAGGAACTGTCCAGTAAAGCGTTATTAAAAATGGCTACACTTACACAGTTCTTATGAGGACTGAAATGTCCAATACGAAAGAAAGAAAGAAAGAAAGAAAGAAAGAAAGAAAGAAAGAAAGAAAGAAAGAAAGATACGTTTTCAGCTGGTTATTATGAGGATGAATATTTCATTGCTTCCAACTTATTTCATATTACACCTCTTTAGATTTTTTTGAGTGGGGAATGGGTGATTAAAACTCAAAATTAGCCTAAGCTGAGGCAACAGTCTATGCACATTACCTGACATATAGGATGTTCCTTATGGCACGTGAGTTACTGGCCTATAGGCCTCTACCTTTCAATAGATCATCAATAATTTAGTCGCCACCACTGGCCACATGCCCCTGCTCTGTGCTCAACTTAGATTGGTTTACACCATTGTTGCGGGGTTATGATATAAAAAAAGTTGTTCTTAATTATTAATGATCCGCTTTCTCCAACGAATTTAACCCTCCTTCATAATCCCATTAGTTTAACAACAGTTCAGAATGATGGTCCTTGGCAATTAGGAAAGATGATAATTTAGGCTGGTAAAAAAAAAATAATAATAAAAAGCCGTGCAATTAGGCCTATAATTAGTTGGTACTGGCTGCGTATTTTAAACTATTAAGTTGGCATCTCTTTCGCGTGTAATTAAAACTAAACTACGTACACTAATATTGAATATAGCTTTAGAACGGCTTCAGAACTTTATGCTTAAATCTATATGTAATACATGCTAAAACAAATTTGTGCAACAACATTGTCATGCAAATAAATAATAGTAAAAAAATAAATAAATAAATAACGGAACAGAATCTACATAAACTCAGTTACATATAGGCTATTGTTTAAACACTCGTGATATTCATAGAGGAAAAGGGAAAATTGGAAGAAGAGAATTGAAACGTTTAAGCATTAAAGCATATCAACCAAAACAGCAAACTATTTTACATTTTCTTTACTGTTACCAAAACAAAACAAAACGAAACAAACAAACAACAGCAACAACAAAAACAAACAAACAAACAAAAAAACATTGAAAACCGAACTGTTCAGCTCTAAAAATTAAAACACTCGAACATATGGCGAATTTAATTAACAGGAAACATGTTAGCGTTATATCACTTTTCAACCTTTTTACCTTTTTATCTAACTTTTTCAAAATAATATTACACGACATCGTCTTTAACAGAACTGCACATTTACTTCTTGAAACCTGACAGTGAAGTGAGGCACAAAACGACTCGGATGATCATCGTCTTACCTGAACAGCGTCTCTTCCTTCTTCCCTTGAGCCTGAACGAAGCGTTTCCTGACTAACAACTCTCCCTTCAGCTCTCTGCCTGTTTTATACCAATATACAATTAATATTGCATCGTCATTACTTAATAATTTCAAATCCCTCTGCACAAAGCCGTGACAGACATTTATTATTCAGCGGTGTCTGCTTAAACAAGTTGGCAACCCGAATTAGAAAAGAGGGGAAAAAACGCTTAAAGTTAACTTGGATTTTTCTTTTTGTTCTCTTCATAAATTTTCTTTAAATTAGGTGGTGATCAGTCTATATTATTTCATTAATGTTTAATCACAATTGAGCTCAAGAAGCTTATTAATAAAACAACACCAGTCTTAAAAATTAATGATATTACAATGATTTTTATGCGAGTAGCTTTCTGGATATAATTTATGTAAGATGAAAACGGTGTGCTCCATGTGCATGTAAATATATTTGTATACATATTTCATTTCTGATTTTTATTTATTTATTTTTTTAACTCCTATATATTGGAAATGGAAATCAGACACGTTGTTCCGTTTTTTTTTTTTTTTTTTTTTTTTTTTTTTTTTTTTTTTTTTGAATTATGTAATTAAAATAGTAAAACGAATAAATCAAACTCCCACAAAGGCTTTGAAAAAAAATCAACAATTTATTAAATAACATTCAAAGTCACACATTTTGTAAAGCGAAGTTTAAACGTGAGAGTGATTGCAGTGGCTACATTAATGCAAATCAAATAGCAGCATTCTTCATTACATCATCAGTTTTTGCATATTAGTATCACTTCAAACTGATGATCGTTCACGAAAAAAAATCGTGACAGTTTGTGAAAATATGTGATTTCCACCAAGATTGCATT
The DNA here is from genome assembly GCA_036247105.1 of Cirrhinus mrigala. NCBI lineage: Eukaryota > Metazoa > Chordata > Actinopteri > Cypriniformes > Cyprinidae > Cirrhinus > Cirrhinus mrigala. Next base: position 5,007,500 of record CM070027.1, on the reverse strand, counting down.
CACATCTGACGAGACATTCAAACGATTATTACAAACGCTAGTACACATATTTCAAATAACATGTCATGTGAGAAGTAACGTAAGGTATACATTGTGCGCAAATTGTATATAATATAAATTTTTAAATACCAAAACACACGTACACACTTCAAAATATAATTTCACGTGTGATAATACTGAAACAAAGTAGCAATCTCCTAGAAATGTATTCAAAATTTAAATGAAAGCTTTTTAAAGGTTTCAATAGTATTGCTTCGTAATGTAGTGCTAAATTAATATCTGTTTTATTAAAGAGTATGCTAAATAATAATTTACATTACGATGTCCATGTTACATTACCGTGCATGTTGCTGTAATTATTTTATAACCATAACAATGTGTAATCACAATCAGGGGCGTCGTAGTTGGGTGAAAAGTGGGACTAAATTACCAGGGCCCCAAGTGGGGGGAGGGCCCCTGAGGAGTGAAATTTTATTTTCCTTTAAATATAATTTTAAGATCACAATAAATGTTGTTAACTAATGTAAATGCTAATATTTTGGGTAAATGCATCAGTTGATTGATTCTGCAAATAAAACAGAAATTCACAGAAGTTGTGTAATAAGGCTTTTTTTGTTATACATATAAGAGTTCTTAGATTAGTAGTAAGGTTAGTTGTAGGTAGTTGTGAACCTCGAGCTTACGGGGGCCCATGGCCACTGCTTGTGCATAGGGCCCAGAATTTGGTGCTACACCCCTGATCACAATCAGCTAAAATAATCACACATTAAGTGCTACACGTTTTCTGTAGTGTTACTTGCTCGTACAAATACAAAGTAACATGAACACTGTAATGTAAAGTGTTACCAAAGATGAATCAATATCATTTTAAGTTGGTTTAAGATTGTAAGTTACAGTGTGCGAATTATTCGGCCTTCGGTGGATGGAGAAAATTCTGTCAGTAATTTTCAGAACGTAATTCATCTTGCGCCATTACCGCGGCAATCTGCCAGTCATATAAAAATGTTTCGTTACATAAATTCCGATATTAATGCTTACTGAAAGTGCTCAAGCAACTAGTGTTGCTATGGTTACCTCAGACACACACAGCCACGAACTTGCATTGTCACTTTTGTTGTTACTTAAGCGTTGGGAAACGCTGCTAAAATGTGCAAATCCATCTATTTTTTAACAACATTTGATTTCTTTATGAGGAAGGCCAAGCCTTTATTAGAGGTCCAGACCCTTTTGGAATAATTCGCACACTGGTTCCATCAACTGGAGGCGATATGAAATGTACTTGGAGTACATTAGTACACTTGGATGTACTTTAATAGGCTTCTAATGATTAAAAGAAAATATTTAGATCCCTGTGGTGTTCCTAAAATGTCTACTTTGCTCTAACAGCACTAGTGCACCGCTGAATATTTCATCCTTTTCTGTTTTTGCCGTTGATTACAGAACCAAACCCGAACCACGTTCTTCTTTAGATCCAACTTCTCGGCGATAGCCGCGATTTTCTCCGACGACGGTCGCGGCTGGATGGCGAAATACGCCTCGAGCGATCGCTTCTCCGGAGCCGCGATGGACGTGCGCTTTCGTTTCCTCTCGTTCCCGTTAAAAAGCTCTGGTTTCCCGTTTTTCTCCCGGTAAGCCGCTTCAGCCTCCTCCAGCCATGCTTGGAGGACGGGTTTGAGAGCGATCATGTTGTTGTGGGACAGGGTTAGGGACTCGAACCTGCAGATGGTGCTTTGGCTCAGCGAGCCGACCCCCGGGATCTTCAGGTTGGCCAGGGCAGAGCCCACATCCGCCTGGGTCACTCCGAGCTTTATCCTCCGCTGCTTGAACCTCTCCGCGAACGCCTCCAGCTCTCTGGGATCGGACTCCACGTCGTTGACGCACGCCATCCCGTTGTGGACCGACAGGGTGTGCGGGTGGCCCATGGCCATGGCTTGGTGTAAGTGACCCATTTGCAGGTGGTGCTGGTGGGCTTGGGTGGTCATCACCGACGGGTCCGGCGGCGCACCCATGCCGCTGACCGATAAACTCGAGGAAATGTGGTCGAGCAGGTCCCCCTCCAGGGTCTGGTGGCTGAGGTGGTGGTGATGGTGGTGTGAGGGCAGGTTGGATGAAGGGTGGGATATGGGCACTGTGGACGAAGAGGAGGTGCAGGGCACGCTGCTCATGGTATGGTAGGTGACGTCCGTCTTGAAAGGGTGACTCTTGCCGTGAGACACGATGTCAGCCGCCGCCAGAGCTTCAGCGCGGGCCAGCAGACTCTCATCAAAGCCGCTGAATATATTGCCCTGGAGCTGCAAGCAAGAACGCGCATATGGAAGTCAGTGGGGAATTGTGTCAACTCCGGATTAAAGAACATTCCCAAGCACCCTCCTCAAAGCACAGGTCATAAAAATTAATATGAAAGCAGCAGCTTTGCTTGGATAGGCATGTGGGGGAGAGAGAGAGATAGCGTGAGCTCAGAGGAAAGAAAGGAGAGGCTGGGGAGGGAGGGATGGGATGCTGGAGCAACTCAAAATACTTCAAAGTGACAGAACGAAGACAATACGAGGAGTTTAGCGAGAGACGTACCTGCGGGGCAGGTAGGCACACCCGCCGCATGCCCTCGGAGCTTGGGTGCAGCGCAGGGTGCATGGAGAAGTGCTGCTTGCCGTTCATGGCCATCATCTTCGTTGCGCACCTTGCAGGTGAGTGGACCTGACATGGAGGCGAAGCGGCGCTCTGGCTCGACGCTCCTCGTGTGTGCTGTTTCCATTGGCAGCGCCTCCCGGGCTCCCCCCCACCGCCCTCCCGCCTCCACCTGCTCCTGTATTCAACTTACAAGTGGTCTGACGCGCAAGCCTTCTGTACCACAGTAAAAAAAAAAAAAAATATTTCAATGTTTTACTCTTCATCAGTGAAGTGATTATTTTAAATGTAACACTTTCGATTAGAGAACACTATTTACTATTAATTATACTGTAAAAAAAACAAAAAAAAAAAACAAAAAAAAAAAAACGCAACAAAGTGCAAATACAGCTAAAACACATGAGAGAAAGAAAGAAAGAAAGAAAGAAAGAAAATTCCTTCATATCCAGTAGATTTTGCTCTATTTTTACTTTTTTTTTTTTTTTTTTTTAGAATGTAATTTCTCAATAGCATGCATATTACTAACATACTGTTTATTAGTACTTATAAAGCAGATATTAATGCCTTATTCTGCATGACCATATTTTAGATCCCTTAAACCTACCCAATAATTAAACATGACTACCTTACTCACTATAAATTAGTAGTAACTATAGGAGTTTATTGAGGGGAAACTTATAATTAATAGTGAACATGTTTTCCCTAATCTAAAGTGTTACCTTTAAATAAAAAGATGACACTTAATAACAGATAATAATATAATAAATAGTTATTATTATTATTATTATTATTATTATTATTATTATTTGAAATCGAATAATATTTTGACATTTTAATTTCACATCAATGCGGTAAATGTTAATGAAATTTATAATATACTGTTATTGCTAATTTTAGTTGAATAATAATGTATATTAATTTTCATTTAAAAAACATTTTTTATAATAATCAGTGATAATGTTAAATGTGTTATTAATAACAATACACAAACAGAATATACTGCTATTACATTTCTAAGGTTTATTTTTTATTTTTCTTCTTCTTTAAAAGATGTATATTTTTGAAGGAAATCTCCATAGCAATACTGACACCCATATTGCCTCACAGTGAATGGTACGAACTTTCACCTTGGCTGACCCCCAATCTTCAGTGACAGAGTTGCTCTCACCTGCCCTGCTAACAGCTTGAGCATTAAACGAAGACCTCAAAAACACTCAAAAAAACTTCTATTAAATTCATGAAGCTGTTGTCCTTTGGTTCCTAAGTCAAATGAATGATTTGTAATTCTATATTAGAAGAAATCATACACAAGCTTTGAACTAGCAAAATAAAGTCATAATATAATATACATAATATAAATGGATTTTAGACTGATTGAACATGTTACATGAACATCACTGAACTCAAGTGTGGTAAATGAATGAATGGCATTGCTGTTGGCCACTGGAAGTAAACACCTGTTTCCCCTCCATGGCTGGTTGACGTGGTGACCATGCTGGTGGCTGCAGAAAGAGAAGCCAGGCAGTGCAGTGACACAGATGCACCATCCGATCCCATCCACCTCTCCTGTTCCCCCAGACGCTCAATTATTTATCCGCTATGTGGCGGGCATCCATTACCTCTCTGGCATTTTCTCATACATTACGCAGATTAACAGTGTGTACTTTTTTTAAGTCTTGGCAAAATTGTAAACAGCCTTGTTGTGCCAACTGTGTCATGATATTCCCTAATCTTGCTTATGATCCCTTTTATGATAAAGTCATGTCCCTATCTTTCTCTGGATAAAGTTTCAACTCATGAATATTTTACAAGCATAACCTAAAAATGCCCCATTCATAGCTCATCAGTTCATCTTGATTTACACGAACACTTACTTTTCCGTACTGTGAGTGTAATCTTGAGTTGAGCTTCAAATAAATTGTATGTTTTGTTTATCAATCTAAGTAAGCTTCTTTAAGACTGAATTTAAAAACTGTAAATACATTTTAATTCTAAAAAAAAAAAAGTTACTTTTCCTTTTTAAAATATGGTGTAACAATGTAACATAAAAACAAGCATGATAAGAATAGGCCAATGACATGATGCATTCATTGGGACAACAAACTTTTTACTTCATAAAAGCTGGAGCTACTTTTCCGTGGGTACGGATGACATTTTCAAAAGATGAATGTGTTTGATTTTCCACCAAATCTAACCTTACAACTCCTAAATTTTAATTTTTATAGGTTTGTTTGCAGACTTGGGCAAAGACATGGTTCGGAAGTTTTCTTTGCACTCTTTCACTGATAACATTATTATTATTATTATTATTATTATTATTATTTCAATAAAAAGGGATACATATAGGTTACATAATTATAAGAGTGTGTTATGACTGTTAATATTAAGTAGCTAACATTTTAAAAATAATAGAAACATTTTCCCAACAAAAAAAAAAATTCTAAAGAAAGTCACAGCCTAATCATGTTTTTGAACAAATTGGTTGAGTAAATGATTCAGTGAATATAGACAGTAATTATGTTGTGAGCATGTTCTCTGTAGTATCTGTGTATAGTATGAATATAATCCAGACATTCTACATTCTTCATGTTGTCAATGTCATGTGACCTAAAAGAGTCAGTTGCATCTCTTCACTGTCATTCACAAATCCTCTCCTGTGGCATCATGGGATAATAAAGCATCCATCAGCTCTTCGAAATCACACTGAATGTAATAAGTCATCTGGGCACTATTGTTTATAAATACTGTGAATTTAGTCATTTATCTTTTCACATACTATTTTTTTTAATTTATTTTTTGCCTACTATATAGAAGGGAAGTATGCAATTTCATACACAGTCAATCACATTTAATTGTTGAATCAGCATTTGGAAATGAATCTGTTAGTGAATGATTCAAATTAATCATAAAAAAAATAACTTGCTGCCATCTACCGGCATACCAATGTAACCTGCAGTAAGCATCACTGAAAAATCTTCACCAGGTGTGTGAGCCAGCAACATTGCACATGCACAAGAGTGTTTTAGTGGAGGATGAGGGAATGGAAGGAAGCCCCACCCACACTCCCGCCACTGAGGGTAAGCTGCAAATGAGCTATAACTTCAGATGTTTTTGAAGAAGATAATTTCCTGTATGTTCCATCCAGTTCTGAATCTCCTGCATCTCCTGAGTTTTCAACCAGCCTCCCTCTACCACTTCCTCTCCAAAAGCCAGCAAGGTCCTCAGCCCAGTCTCTGCTAGTTCCTGCCACCCCCTCAGCTCACCTTCAGTTAAAGCCGTCCAGGCACCTTGTCTCGCCTTGGGCCTTCCAGTCTCCACCACCTGTCCCTGCCTCCAGCCCCCGAGTCCTGGACTCCATCTTGGTCCTTCGACCCATTAGCTTCGCCTTGGATTCTTGCTTACCCTTCTCCACCATGGCTGTGATCTCACTGGTTCCACCAGGCTTTCTCGCCCCTCCGGCTCAGCCTTGGTCTGCCATCAACCCTCCTCTGCTATGGATTCCACTCCTCCGGGTACGTCTCATCCCTCAATCCCTCTGGCATCCCTCCAACTTCATCTTGGTCCTTAGTCATTCTGGCTCTGCTGCTTTCTCCTGGGTCCCCAGCTCTGCCTCAGTTGAATGAGCCATCAACTCCTCCTTGGCCCTCCAGACCCACAGTGTCACCTTGGCTGTTTCATTCCTCGGTCTCCGCCTGGGGCTCCTCCTCCATTGGCTCTGTCTCCATTAGTCAGCCCCTTGATGTCATCAGCCTTACATTGGTCTCATCAGAGGAAGTAGCTTGAGTTCTAAACCTTCTGTGAATTACTGTGTGGATCTTTATTAAACTCTTTATTTTGGAATTAGCATTGTCTTTGTCGTGTATTCCTGCACTTTGCTGACAGAAGATCAGATTACAAATTGGAATGTGTTTGCTGCTTTGGCTCAAATGAGCCACAATTTACTGGACTATATATGGTGAACTTTTGCCATCTTGCCATCACCTGCTGCCACGACAACTAGACCCCGAAATCTTTGTTCTGGATTGGGGTGAACTATCACCATCCCGTCGACCACCACAGGACTTGGTTGGAGGGAGGCCATCATCAGGTGTTTGAAAAGAACATCTGTCCAGAACACAACCAAGCCAACCCAGCCAACCATCACCCCACTGTATGGAGCAATTTCCCGAGCCCACCACCGATGGAGAGCCAGAGCTGGCCGCAACAGCATGAAAAGATGTGACTGAGTCTACCGGAGCCTGAGCCTAGCAAAATGTCTGACCAGGTATGTGAGCCAGCAACATTGCACATGCCTAAAGGAGTTTTAGTGGAGGATGAGGGAATGGAAGAAAGTCCTACCCATTGAGTCCAAAATGGACTCTTTAATTTCAGATGTTTTTGAAGAAGATCATTTATTTTATGTCCAATCTTGAATCACCTGCATCTACCGAGTTCCCACCCAGCCTCCCTATCCCACTTCCTCTCCGAAAGACATCCAGTTCTCCTCTGGTTCCTGCCAGCTCCTCAGCTCCCTCAGTCAGCACCACCCAGGCACCTTGTCTCAGCTCAGGTCTTCCAGTCTCCATCTCCTTGCTTGGCATGAAGATCTCCTGGTGTTACGTGCCAGGACGTTTTTTTTTTTTTTTTCTTTCTCTTTCTCTCTCTCCATCCCTCTTTTTGTTCCTTCACTCTACTCGAAAGTAGAAAGTAATGGCCACCGCCTGACACCAATGACTGGCTGTTCCCACTGATTGGAGGATGAAAGAGAGCAGTTGGGATTTGAACAGCATTGCCAACACAGACCAGTGTGGTTGTGAGTGTGTGGAGGCCTTGTTGTGAGGATTCTCTCCCCTTGGTTTTCTAAGGATTCTGTTTTTTTTTTTTTTTTTTTTGAGGTGATATTGTGTTAATTCACCACTGTTGTGCTTCCAACCTTACAACTAGAAAATCCAGCATTTGTTTGTGTTTTGTTATGAGGTTTTTAACTTAAGTTTTTTTTTTATTGATAATTTGGAAAGGGGTTAAGTAGAGAGGGGGTGCCATTTTCTTTCTGGACTTGTTTTCTCCTGTTTATGTTAGTTAAGGAGTTAGGGTATTTTGATGTTTTTTGGTTTCGTTTCTTTTGGTAGGTAAGTTAGTTTCTGTTTACCAGTTAGATGTATTATGTTTGTTGTTTTGGCCTGAGCCCCCTCTTGAAGCCTTTGAACCCTCCTACCTCTTTATAATAAAAATGTTAATTTTTTCTTCATTTAAGTAGTAAAGTGGGTTTTCTCTTTTGTCAATTACTTTTTTTGAGGTTGTTGATTGATCCTCAGTGCTAACACACACACACAACACCAACTTTTATTCTGTTATGTACCTTCTCTCCCTAGACATAAAATTCTGAACGTAACTCCTGGTCTTCACCCCCAGTCTGCGAGTCCTGGACTCCACTTTGGTCCTCCAACCCATCAGCTCTGCCTTGGCTCCTTGCTCCCCTGTCTCCACTGTTGCTCATCATCTCACTGGCTCCACCGGGCTCCCTCATCCCTCCGCCTCCACCTTGGTCAGTCGTCGACCCTTCTCCTCTACGAGATTCCACTCCTCTGGCTTCAGCTCATCTCTCCATCTCTCTGGCTCTGTCTGGCTCCCTTTTCCCTCTTAGTCTACAGTCACTCTGGCTCTGGTGCGATCTTACGAGTCCCTATCTCTGCCTTAGTCACATGATGCATCAAATCCACCTTGGACCTCTGGACCCATGGTGTCACCCTGGCTCAAATGAGCCATAATTTACTGGACTATTTATGGTGAACTGGCTCCACCGGACTCCCTCACCCTCCGGCTCAGTGTTGGTCAGTGGTCAACCCTCCTCCACTACGGGATTCTACTCCTACACCTTCTCCTCATCCCTCCATCCCTCTGGCTTTGTCTGGCTCCCCCCGTTCTCTGGCTCCATCTTTGTCCTTAGTCGCTCCGGGTCCTCCACGGTCTAGTCAACATCTTTGCCCTATGGAACCACGGTGCCACCCTGGCTTTTTTTAGGTCTCCGTCTTTGCTTGGGGCTTCTCCTCCATCAGCTGTGTCTCAGTCATTCAGCCCCCTGGTGTCATCAGCCTTACATCTGCCATGGCTCCTCTCTTGGTCGACTCCGCTGTGGGCTCTCGTCCCGGGCATTCACCACCATTGCCACGAGGTTTCGTTGTCATCTACCTGTTGCCAAAACCCTCACATACCTCCAACATCTGTTTATTTGTTTTCATTATGGTGCGAGAACATGTACTTGTAAAAAGGGTGTTATGTCACAAATATTTTTAGTTAGTTTCTGTTTTCATGGACTTTTAGTTTGTTTTTGTTAATTTTGTGGTTTTCTATGTTCTTTTCCCACTTCTCTTTGTGTTGCCAAATTACAAAGGTTACAAATGTCAATAATTTTTGTTCAGCTGTTTTTCATTAATTACCTCATTTGTCCATGTATTTAAGTTCTACCTTTTCTTGTGTTTGGTTGTCCAGTCTCATCAGTGTTTTGGAATTACCATTGTCTTCATTGTTTATTCCTGCATTTTGCTGACAATAGGTATGTGTGCAGGCATATAGCGTTTCTTTGCAAAGTATCATCACCAACCTGGCATCCCTAATACAGCATTCTTTGTTGTTTTTAGCTGTCCATACCCTCAGACATCAACAGTTTTGTTATTATTGGTGAACGGTGCTGGGTAGATTACTTACAAACTGTAGCCCATTGCTGATTCCAAATTAAATGACAAAAACAGGTAGTATAATCAGACTACTTTTTGATTACCTTGTTTATCATATTGACTTCATTAGGATAACCTTGTACCAAATTTATATAAAAATACAAAGAGAAAGAAAATATATTTCATTTATGGTTATTAACAACATGAAGTGCATAAAACTAAAATTTCCTAAACTGTAGTTTGTGAAGGAACTGCAGGGGGTTTGTGAGTTTAATTAAAAGCTAATAATTAATTAAATCATAAAAAAGTAAAATTCAGATAAGTCTTTTAAAAATTACAACAATCAAAATAAGATATATATAATATAAAATAAGATGTAAAATGATAAAATGAAACATGTTGTTTCTTTACATTTTATTTGATGGTTAAATACAAATACTTAGTTCTTCATTCTTATTTAATAACCTTAATAGGTTTAGTTAGGTTATTATATTATACATTACAGTGCAAACTAATGTGAGTAAAAATAAGTAATTGTTTTTTTAAAAAAAAACAGAAACAAATCCTTTTGTATTAAAAGGAACAACCAAGTCATTATTGCGTGTAACGCAGATGAACTAAACAAACAAACAAACACATTATCAGACGTTAAATGGTGACCATGTGTCACTGGGCCTTGACAGCCAAACCACCTGACTGATGCTTCTGTAGCATCAGGTCTCACATTGCATGCATGGAAAGATCAACCTCACCATGACTTCACAAGTCTCTCACTCTGATAGCTGTGCATCTGCCCACATCATCTCAAAACCTCCCATTGTCATCTAAAAACAGATTCATTATTTAAGGGTTGCGATGGTATTTGTGGGCTTGTCATCAGCCAGCAACAACATGGCACTGATTTCAGGTGACATGTTTTATTGATTTGGTTTTGGTGAGATGTGACAGGAGTTTGCTCTTCTGCAGGCATTATAGCTCTGATCCGCAGAACGACCTCGGCATTGTCGTCGGTGTGTTTGCTCCATCCATTTCCATTCGCATCCAGGCTCCAAGCACGCTCTGAGTGCTTGTCGCTCCAGCAGCAAGGGATGAGAGAATGACGAGCGGGTAAAGCTGGTGGTTGACGTGCCGTCCCACGGGGCAATCAACACTGCTTGCATTAAATCAAATAGACTCTGAGTGTTTTTCACTTGGCTTCCCAAAGTAAGGGATGGCTGTGCATTATTCATAAGCATTTGAATATGTCAAAGCCACTGAAGCCAAATTAACTTTACACGAAAGTTTGGGTAAGATGGGTGGGATATGTTGCACAAATATAAGGCCACAAAACACAAGATTATGAGCAGCAGCAAGCTGGCAGCTAAAAAAAAATTCTAAATTAAAATGAAAAAGAAAAGTCTCTCAAATATTTAGAATGCTGAACATAATGACAAATCGGAATGTGACTGTGGTTTTGCAGTGTAGAATGTGAACAACATTTGATGTTAGGGGTTAGGGTTTTGGTTATTTGTTTGACATGCAAAAGTCCATAAAGACAGTAAAGTTATATAACAACAACAACATCAACAACAAATTTAAAGCTGATGTAAAAGATATAAAGGGGACCACACCAAATAGTGAAATGGGCTGGCATGGTTGTTGGTACCAGATGGCCTGATCTGATTATTTTAGAAACTGATGATTTACTGGGATTTTCACACACAACCATCTCTAGGGTTTATATAATTGGTCCAAACAGAGGAGATATCCAGGCAGTTCTGTGGGTGATAATGCCTTGTTGATGCAAGAGGCCAGATGAGAATAACCAGACTGGTTTGAGCTGACAGAAATGCAACAGTAATTCAAACAGCCACTCGTTACAACCAAGGTTTTCAGAAGAACATCTCTGACATACAACAAATCAAATCCTGAAGCAGATGGACTACAAGAGAAGAAGACCACACCAGTGCCACTCCTGTCAGCTAAAAACAGGAATCTGAGGCTATAATTTGCATATACTCACAAAAATTGGACAATAGAAGATTGTTAAAAGGTTGCCTGGTCAGATGAGTCTTGATTTCTGCTGAGATATTTGGATGGTCAGAATTTAGTATAATACTCATGAAAGCATGGATCCCTCCTTGTATCAAAGGTTCAGGCCACTGGTGGTGTAGGGGATATTTGCTTGGCACAATTTGGGCCCCTTGTACCAATTGAGAATCATTTAAATGCCACAACCTACCTCAGTATTGTTGTTGACCATGTCCCTCCCTTTATGACCACAGTGTACCCATCTTGTGATGGCTACTTCCAGCAGAATAATATGCCATGTCACAAAGCTCAAATCCTCTCAAACTGGTTTTTGATAGTGAGTTCACTAAATTAAAATGGCCTCCACAGTCACCAGATTTCAGTCCAATAGAGCACTTTTAGGATGTGGTGCAATGGGAGATTTGCATCATGGATGTGCAGCCGACAAATCTGCAGCAACTGAATGATGCTCTCATGTCAATATTGACCAAAATCTCTGAAAAAATGTTTTCAGCACATTGTTAAATGTCACAAAATTTAAAGCAGTTCTGAAGGCAAAAGGGGGTCCATTCCATTCCATTCCATTCTCTCCAGTTCTTTTTATCCTAGTGTTTCCGCTGCCAAAACAAAATCAGCAACACATCAGATACCCAGACACTAATTAGAACAGGAGTCACCAGACTTGATCTTGGAGGGCTGGCATCCTGCAGAGATTAGCTCCAACTTGCCTCAACACACCTGCCTGGAAGTGTCTAGTATGCCTAGTAAGACCTTGATTAGCTGGTTCATGTGTGTTTAATTAGGGTTGGATCTGAACTCTGCAGGACACCGGCCCTCCAGGACTGAGTCTGGTAACCCCTGATTTAGAACATTCTCCTCTCTGCTCTGTCTTGTCCTCCCTCTACCTCCTTCCACATTCAACATTCTATTATTCTCTCCCTTCTCTCCTTTTTACAAAGAATGAGGTCTCCAAACTTCTCTTTGCCAACCATGCTACAACCTGTCCCTTAGACCCTATCCCCTCCCACCTAGTTTAGGAGATCTCACCGGTATTGCTACCCACATCATCAACATCCCACACTACTGGAAAATTTCCCACACCCCACTCCTTAGAAAGACTTACCCTACAACAATTGAAAATCACAGACAAGTCTCTCTTCCGCAAAAATGCTTAAAGGAGAAGTCCGCTATCAGAACAAAAATGTACCGAAAATTTACTCACCCCCTTGTCATCCAAGATGTTCATGTCTTTCTTTCTTCAGTCGATAAGAAATTATGTTTCTTAAGGAAAACATTCTAGAATTTTCTTCCTCAGCTGGGATCGTTTAGAGCCATTTAAAGCTGCATTTAAACAGTATTTCGGAAGTTCAAACTTGGGAGCCTCATTAAAGTCCACTACATGGAGAAAAATTCAAGAATGTTTTCCTCAAGAAACATAATTTCTTATTGACTGAAGAAATAAAGACATGAACATCTTGGATGACAAGGGAGTGAGTAAATTATCTGTACATTTTTGTTCTGGAGGTGGACTTCTCCTTTAAAAGAGTTGTGTTCAATCAGCTCTCGGCCATTCTTTTACAGAACAACCTACTTGACAACAATCAGTCTGGCTTCAAAAGCAGATACACCTTGGAGACTGCCCTACTGACCATTGTTGAAAGTCATCGGCTAGCAAGAGTAAACTCCAGGTCATCTGTTCTTATTCTGCCGGACCGTTCTGCGGCCTTTGACACTGTTAACCACCAGATCATACCTTAGTGGCAGATCTTTCAAAGTCTCATGGAGAGGAAGGGTGTCTAAGTCACAGCAGCTAATCACTGGGGTGCCCCAAGGTTCAGTACTTGCTTCTATTGTTTTCTCCATTTGGTTACTCTTACCACTGCTATGCAGATGTACAGCTCTTTCATTTAAACCCTGTGATCCCACTGTCTCAGCTCATATCTCTGCCTGGAAGAAGAAGAGTCATCTGCAGCTCAGCCTTGCAAAGACAGCTCCATGTAATCGCTACGAACCCATTAGCTGACCACAACATCACTGTGGAACTGGGATTTACAACACAAACACCAACCAGGATAGCAAGGAACTTGGGGGTAATATTCGATGACTAACTGAGCTTTTCCACCCATAGCTTCCAGTTCTGTCAATACTGCACTGGCTCCCTACTAAACATTGTATACTTTTTAAAATCTTGCTAATTACTTACAAAGCCTTGAATGGTTTAGCACCTCAGTACCTGAGCGAGTTCTTATCGCATTATAATCCTTCACGTCCGTAGTGTTCTCAAAACTCTGGCCATTTGATAATATAAAAATCAACTGTGGGCGTTAGATCCTTTTCTTATTTAGTGCCTAAATTCTGGATCAATCTACCTAACACTGTTCGGGAGGCAGACACTCTGTCAATTTAAATCAAGATTAAGGACCTATCCCTTTAACCTGGCTTACACAAAACACACTTACACATTTCTAATATTCAAAACCATTAAAGGATTGTTAGGCTGCATTAATAAGGTCAACCGGAACCGGGAACGCTTTTCATAACACTTGTTACATCATAAGAATAGTATTATTAACACTAATATCAGTCTGTTTCATTCTTCTGAGGTCACCGTAGCCACCCAGATCCAGACCGTATCCAGTCCAGATGGTGGATCAGCAGCTAGAGACAACCTCTACAGCCCTGAATGTCAGTGGAGACCATGTCAACTAGATGAGCCCCAGAGACATGAGACCACGTCACCTAGACGGCCATCAGCACAAAACCACGGAACCAGACGATTCCTCTGCACAGAGGAATCTGGCCAGAGGAGAGCTGGCCCCCTGACTAAGCCTGGCTTCTCCCAAGGTTCCTTTTCCCCATTTCTGTTACTGATGGGGTTTTGGTTCCTTGCTACTGTCCCCTCTGGTTTGATTAGTTGGGGACACTTAATTTCCAGCTATATTGTCGACTTGTTTGCACAGATACTATTTGAACTGAACTGAGCTGGATAATGACATCACTGAATATAATGATGAACTGACTTTACTAGTGTTTACTATTGTCCTTTGGCATTATTGACATACTATTTTCCTATTTAATACTGTAAAGCTGCTTTGACACAATCTGTACTGCTAACAGCACTATTTAAATAAAGGTGACTTGACTCTTTTGTAAGTCACTTTGGATAAAAGCACCTACTAACTGCAAATGTAAATATTTGTGTGTTTTATGCATCTATGCATAAAATCAATATGATCATTAATAATGACTTTAACAAATAACAGATATTGTTAGAGGTCCAACATAGTTTCATCGAAACAAATTATTATTTTTTTTTTTAATGTAGCACAATTATTCACTCAGTGCACACTGAGGGAAAATAATAATAATAATAAAAAAAATAAAATAAAACACACACACAAGACAACTGTTTCGGAGGGGAATAATTCTTGGAATGGATCATGGAATTTTTCTCATTTTTTCCTCTCTCTTTTAGCTGAGATTTCTCTTTTTCTTTTCTCTTCTTTTTTGTTTGTTGCAAATCATTTTATTTTAGGCCAATTGGAACTTAATCTTTTTTTTTTTCTTTTTTATATTCCTCTTGCTCACCCCCATTCCAATATCTTTATTGATTAGCAAACATGCAGCTGTTAGAAATCCATTTTACAAACAAAGAACTGAAAAATACATCCATAGATTTTTCAATTTACAAACAGTAATAAAGTCCAAATCTATATACGCTAAATGTATGACATCGTACTAATGCGGTGTAGTAAAACTGTTGTACAAATGATCAAAATCCATTCTTTAAATTCACACACAGTCCCGAGTCCTCCTACTAGACTCGTGTACAAAACCAACATTAAGAACTGCCAGACCTTATATGAGTTACTGAGCAACTGAACCACTGTGGAGCTTGAGAACATATTGTACAATTGACCAGAAAAAGTGGGGCAAACAGGTATATCACAGAATGTTTGGATTCAAACGGCATAGTAACGTGCTATTAAATGTCACATCGACAGTATATATAATAAAGTTTCAATGTTTTACACTGGTCCTTCATTAAAAGGAACTATAAACTTATATCTTAATTGTTTTAGCAAAGTATGTAAATATGATTATTAAAAAAATATATATGCATACGTACATATATTTTCTTCTTTTCCAAATAAACACACGCATACAGATGCCAGCATGCTATCGCATAATATTTAAGGTTACAGAAACGGTACTTTTTAACCCATTTCTGGAGGACCAGGCTTTTGAGACAAGTGGAGTGTGAAAAATGAGAGAGAGAAAAAAAAAATCTTCAAAGTAGGGTGCAATTATACAAGACTGTTTAAAAACAAACAAACAAAAAAAAACATGATGTTCAGTTTGTCATACGGTCACTTAAATAAGCCTCTAAGAGTCATGAATGTGATTCGTTCAGCGATTCATTCATTCTAACGGCTAAAATAATGAAGAGAACAGTCATTACTACTGCAACCATTTACAAAATATACACAAAAGAAAAAAACAAAAAAAACAAATACAAATCTCATAAAACGTCAGCTGCACACTGACGATAAGGCGTAAATGAAGTGTAAATCAATTCTGAATACATTCACAACACCTCTGTTCATAGTTTACCTCAATTAACAATAAGAATTTTCTCTGAACCTCATCCAAAGCTCTTTTTGGTTTTGGAACCACTTAGATGTGAGAAATAAATATGAACAGTCGGACACACTGACCAAAATGAAGTATGCCACATATATCTCGCCACATATAGAGTCTATATTTACAGGAAGTGGCACATTAATCTTGAGAAGAAGGAAAGATAATCCACCTGGGGATACATATTGCCTAAACTTCAGAGAGCAGATACAAAAGTGTTTTGAAAGGGTTTGACATCATTAGGGCATATCGTTTCTTTACAAAGGAAAGAGATGCCTTTAATGGGAACGATGTCCAACTAGTGCGTCCATTGGGAGAATTTCTACCACAGGCCAAAGTGGCACAAAGTGCAGATGAAGTTTTATGCTAAATCATATGCTGAAATGGGAAAACGGGCGAAACAATTTAGGTATTTAAAAAAAAAAAAAAAAAAAAAAAAAAATTTTCACAGTAGTCACAAATGTTGTGAGTTACTGATATCTGGTCATGCACAGTGAAACAAAATGTTTCCTAGTTGAAACATTTTGCATTCACTCTCAGCAAAAGTGAGAGTTTGATATATAACGCAGAGATTTCAGAGTGACAGAAACACTGCAAGTCCCCACAGATGTCTCACATTTTCTTATATTCTCCTGTATGGAGAATGCCGTTAGCCTATTAGTTTTTTCCACCTCTCAAAATACTGAAAACCGTCTTAAAAAAAGACACTTTGTCTTATTCAATCAAATATACTTAAATTAGAATTCACAAACAAAAACTAAAAATGAGAGTCCTTGAACAAAAAGTGGTGCCGTTTCCCCCTTTCTCATCGCCTCCATGAGCGGCTCTCATATTCATCGTCTTCGTCATCATCTTCTTCCTCTTCCTCCGGAAGCAAAAAGGGGCTGACTGGCTCCTAGAAATATGAGTGAAGACATTTAAGAAACTCATAACCTATTTTATTTGCACATTCAACACTTAACACTGCTAATTATATATTCACAGTGCTGCTTTAGAGTTTGTGAACCCTTTAGAATTTTCTATATTTCTGCATAAATATAACGCAAAACATCAGATTTCCCTTAAAGTTGACAAAGAGAATCTAATCAAACAAACAAGACAAAAATATATACTTTGTCATTTAGTTATTGAGAAAAAAAGATACAGTGTTAAAAATTTGCGAGGTGCAAAAGTATGCGAGTCTTTGCTTTCAGTATCTGTTGTGACCCCTTTTTCAAGCAATAACTGCAGGTAACGATTTTTTTAACTGCTGATCAGTCCTGCACAACGACTTGTAGAAATTTTAGCCCATTCTTTAGTACAGAAACAGTTGAACCCTGTGATGTTGGTGGGTTTCCTCCGAAGAACTGCTTGCTTCAGGTCCTTCCACACCATTTTAATTGGATTAAGGTCTGGACTTTGACTCGGCCGTTCCAAAACATTACCTTTGGTCTTGTTTAACCATTTTTTGGTAGAATGACTTGTGCGCTTGGGGTCCTTGTCTTGCTGCATGAGCCACTTTCACTTTAGATGTTAGTTCATGGACAGATGTCCTGACATTTTCCTTTAGAATTTGTTCCATCAATGATGGGAAGTCGTCCTGGCCCAGATGCAGCAAAACAGGCCCAAACCATGATACTACCACCACCATGTTTCACACATGGGATAAGGCTCTTCTTAGGCTGAAATGCAGTGTTTTTCTTTCTCCGAACATAACACTTTTTATTTAAACCAAAAATTATATTTTGGTCTCATCCGTCCACAAAACATTTCTCCAATAGCCTTCTGACTTGTCCACATGATCTTAATCAAACTGCAGACAGGCAGCAGTGTTTTTTGGAGAGTTGTGGCTTTCTCCTTGCAACCCTGCCATGCACACCATGGTTGTTCACTGTTCTCCTGATGATGAATTCATGAACTTCAACATTAACCAATGTGAGAAAGGCCTTTAGTTGCTTAGAAGTTATCCTGGGGTTCTTTGTAACCTCGGAAACTATTATACATCTTGCTTTGGAGTGATCTTTGTTGGTCGACTACTTCTGGGGAGGGTAACTGTGGTCTAAAATTTCCTCCATTTGTACACAATCTGTCTAACTGTGGATTTGTGAAGTCCAAACTCTCTGGAGATGGTTTTGTAACCTTCTCCAGCCTGATGAGCAACAACAACTCTTTTTCTGAGGTCCTCAGAGATCTCCTTTGTTTGTGCCATGATTCACTTTCACAAACATGATCAGAATTTAATAGATCGCTGTTCTTTAAATAAAACAGGGCATAAATTGACACCTAATTGTCATCCTATTGGCTGAAAACACTTCTGAACAGATAAGACTCTAATTTCACCTTCAAATTACCTGCTAATCCTAGAGATTCACATACTTTTGCAACTCACAAATATTTAACACTGGATACATTTTCATAATAAATAAATGACAAAGTATATATTTTAATCTAATTTGTTTAATTGGGTTCTCTTTGTCAATTTTAAAAACTTGATGAACTTTTTGGTCATATTTATGCAGAAATATAGAAAATTCTAAAGGGTTCACAAACTTTCAAGCAGCACTATGTGTGTAATCCGGCTGTGTAATTACCGTCATTACATGAATTCCTGCAGCGCTGACCTCATCCTTTGACTCTTCCTCTTCTGGTTCAGTGGACACAGATGGAGTTTTAGGTTTGTACCATGAGATCTGCAGAATTCGACCTTTAAACTTCGCCCCTTGGTTTGCAGCCTGAAAAAAAAATTATGATTTAGTGTCGACAAATTTAACTAATATCATACAATAACGTTTAAATTTAAAACGAAAATAAGCCACAGTACGTTTTCCGCTTCACTTCGGGTTTTGAAGGTCATCACAACACTGGTAGCATCATGGTCACGAAGCTCCTCGATCTCGCCAAATTTCTATACAAGACATACAGAAAGGTTGATAGGTTGAACATAAATTTGGTGATATACAAATATATACAAGTGAAGATACAATCCCGCACTATTTAAACTCAAGTCTTACCACGAAATGCGGCATGAGCTCCTCCTTCTCTTCCTGTGTGAAGCCAATAATAGTGAGGGCTCGAGGTCGGTGGTCTACTACCATGTGATTGCCTCCTCCACGCCCCCTCAGGCTCCGCCCCCGGCCCCTCCCTCTACCACGACTTGGTGCCGTTGGTGGCTTGCCACGCCCAGCCGGGATTAGTCCCAACCGCGTTGCCTATGTAATTTTAATACAGAAGGAGAATATATTGACAAAGCTTATAAAAATGAATTCTAGTAACATATTAAAATAAATATTTTTATATTAAAACATTTTAAAAAAATTATAAAACAACTATATATGTATACACATATTAGGGTTTCAGCGGGTTTTGCGAAGGTAAGACTTTTAAACACTTTTTAAGACCAAGAAAACGGAAGCAACTGTTCTTTCTGGTCACATTTGGGGAAAAAAAAAAAAAAACAGTTCTTCTTCAGTACTTTAGTCTTGTTCTCCACTGTAAATGTCTAAAGATTTATAAATCTTTTAACTGAGAAGCAAAATTACATTAAATAATTTTGATTAGTTTCTCATAGAACAATTTAAGCAAGTTTAAATCCAGAACAAATATCTTCCAAAAAATTTCAACTTAATTCAGAAAAAAAAAAAAAAAAAAAAAAAAAAAAAGGTAAAACAGTTTTAATACCACATTGACAGGGATTTGTTCTTATTTTAGTCAAAAACTCACTTTATTTTGGTCAATATCTTGCAAAATACGACTTAATTTGTTCATTTTGCATCTCAAGTGATTGATTCTTGATTTAAGGATGCTCAGGTATTGGAAAACAAGACAAAAAATACTGAGGAGGATATTCATTTTTGCAGTGAATGCAATGTTTAAAGCCATCACTTTATGAATTTAAGACTTTCTGCTTTGAATTTTTATGCCTTAAAGGGACAGTTCACCCAAAAATGAAAGTTGCCTCATGAATTACTCGCCCTCAAGCCATAGGACTTTATAAACATTTTTGGATATTCTTCTTATACAAAAGCATTGATTCGCTTTTGAAGGTCTTTATTAACCCCCTGGAATTGTGTGAAGTACTTTTTATGATGGATGGATGCACTTTATTGGACTTTAAAATCTCAACAGCCATTCTAAAGCTTGGAAGAGCCAGGACATTTAAATATAACTCTGATTGTGTTCATCTGAAAGAAGAAATATACTTAGGATGGTTAGTGGGTAAACAAATTATGATGAACTACCCCTTTAAAACCCTCAGAAACCCTGTATATACACTAATTTTAAGTACATTTTATGTATGCATGTATGTATACAAACAGATACACATACATTAGCCTTTTGCATTTTGTCTGGTAATATACATTATTAATACATTATTACAATGCACAATGGTTTATATATACACTATCAGTCAAGAAGTTTATACAAATACCTACTCATTTTGTATAATTACTATTGCTCACATTTGAAAAAAAAAAAAAAACAAAACAAAACAAGAAAGTCATTAAAACTATTATTAAAAAAAAAAAAAAAAAAAAACACATTAGAAATAATAGAAGTGGGAATGGTGTAGTGAGAGCTTCTAAACTTCCAGAAAGTACTAGACTTTGAAACTTGCCTAACCTTTACCCTGACTGCTATTTAAAAAATGATAAGCCACGAAGTGACAAAAGCCACACCAAATGCTGGTCATTTCTCTTTCATGCCCTGACCGAACAGACTTTCAGCTAGTGTAGTTTCTTTCATTCGCTCTCTTCCATTAATTGTCTTCCCTCGATCTTTCTCTCATTTCTTACACGGGAGCCGATCAAACTTTAATGGAATGAGAAGCATCAGCGTGTGGAGAGGGATATGTGTTGTTTAGGGACTGCTCCTTGGGGTTTGGGGAAGTGCTCAGAGTTAAATGTGCAGGAGATGAAGTGTAATGACATGCATATTTCACACCAGCTAATTTAAGCCCAGTGCCAGCCGTGACGCTCTGTTGTCACTCTTGTTTTAGGAATGCTTACGTTAGGACTGAGAGTGAGACTGTGTTTGGGTGAAATGGATTATGCTGGTTCTGGGTGTGTCATCACTGTCTTTTGTTTAGGGAAAAGAAAGGAGAGTTTAAAAAAACAAAAAAAAACAAAAAAAACAAAAACAAAAAAGAGGTAGAAAATAAACATGTTACAAACTACAGGGCTACAGATGGTGGCACCTGATTTGGAATTGCACATTTTATGTTTATTTTAATTAACAACAAACAGTAACATCTGTTGAAATTGTAACAATCTAATTTTTATAGGGTAAAATGTAAATATTCTGACTAACTGAGTTAAGGCCCCATTGGTCTTCTATAGTATCATACATCTGTACATCATAACCACAGGTAAAGCCATACATGGTACCTCACTACCACGGTAAAAAGCAACTATATGGTTTCTATCGTTCTGTAAACTATATATGCACAAAACTTCCTATAGCTTAGCAAAACGTCTAACGTTAACGAAATGAAAGCCTTCTGACAGGATTGTTGTGGCAAAATGTTTCTCCTGTTTCTGGCGTTTATTTCTGTACTGATTCATCTGGCTTTAAGCTGGTTTTAATGACAGATATTCGTGGTTTGTGTTGGAGAACAACTTTTCATTGGATCTCAGAGCTATGGTTGAGTCATGGTTGCGTGATCAAGATCGGTCAGCAAGTGAATGCATTTGCTCTGAGCTCGGGCTGTGCTGTATTTTGGTCCAAGCTGATAACTGGTTTGTGTGGTCTGTTTTGTTGTTTTGTCAAATTGGTAGTGGAACCAGTGTGACCTCCAACAAAATGTAGACAAGGTTGTGTTTAAAAAAAAAAAAAAAAAAAAGTCCAGAGGCCTATAGATGGTCCATGTGTTATTAATTTGCTCCCTTGTCAACTAAAGAATAATATTATATATATAATCGTTTTTATTTTAATATACTTTAAATTATAATTTATTCCTGTGATGCAAACCTGAATTTTCATCACCTGTTACTCCAGTCTTAAGTGTCACATGATCCTTCAGAAATCATTCTAATATGATGATTTATTATTAGAATTAATGTTGGAAACAGTTGTGCTGCCATTTTTTTTTTTTTTTTGGGAACCTGTGATTCTTTTTTCAGGATTCTTTATGATAATAAATCAGCATATTTGAATGATTTTTAAAGGATCATATGAAACTGAAGATTGGAGCAATGATTCTGAAAATTCAACTTTAATTACAGATAAGATAGATTACATTTTAATGTATATTATTACCGAAAAGCATTGTTTTACATTGTAATAATATTACACAATATGACATTTTTTTTCTGTATTTTTGATCAAATGAACACAGCCTTGATGAGCATAAGATTATTTATTAAAAATAACGTCTTTAAAAACACTAAAAAAAAAAAAACCTTACTGATCCCAAACGTTTGTCCAATTTTTGACCAATTTTGAAGAAATGCATTCTACTTCATCAATTCATTCATTTTTTTTTTTTAATTTTTACTGAACTGTTCAATGGATTTGTCCTATGGTGTGAAAAAAAAAGAATAATAAAAAAAAATATATATATCTCAATCAGATGTCACAGTGACAGAGCTCCCCCTTACCTCCACCTGCAGCTGACCCAACCTCCTCTTCAGGTCTGTGGTGTCTTCTCCTGATGTCAGCTTCTTATGGAAGTCCAACTCTGCGTCAAGCAACTCCTTCTGTGCCTACAGAGGAAATAATAGTTACACTTAAATACAGTAAGATCTTATAAACCAAAGGTGGCAATCTATGCAACTAAGATTCTAAGTTACGACTATAATCAGTTCTCATAGACAATGATCTATGCTGTGCCACAACAATCACATTTTAGCAGTAACACCACATATGCAGGAATTGCCTTACATCTGTTTTTGACTTTGTTTGTGTCGTATTGGCAGCAGCTTGTGAGGTGGGGCTGATCTCATTCTTCAGCTGAGAGATCTTTTCTGTCAGTTCTTTGAGAGTCTTCATGATGTTGGCTCTCTCCTCTGGCTTCATCCCTCTGTTCTTTTCCAGCCGGTTTATCAGCACCTGCAGAGCACATTTCAGGTTTAGTGTTTCATTAAACTGCACATACAAAACATCTAGTACAACTGTTATACACTTCTAGTATATTACATTTATTCAACTACAACTGAGATATTAAATAAAGTAAAATAAATAAAAATAACATGATATTAAAATCACAGATGCATAACAGTTGCTGCAATAAACGTATAGATATTTTGTATAATGTTTAGTAAAACTACTAGAAATAAATGCTTTGAAAATGAATCAAATCTGAGAAAAAAAAAAAATAATAATAATAATAAAATAAAAGAATATATAAGAATATACATTTCAAATAAAGGGCGGATGATGCTAATTTTACATACAGTACACAGCAAAAATGACATGAATATGACAGACAGAACAACTGCCAAATATCTGCCTTATGACATACGATTTACAATTACTCTAAAATGTGGAAAACAGTAATTACAGTGATAATAATAAGTTAGAAAAAGTTAGAAAAAAAAACAAAGACATTTTTTTTAGGTGCGTCCAAGATTTTAGCTTCTTGTATCTAAATATATATTTTAGATATCCTTCATACCTTCTGACATTCAATCTGTTTTTCAACCATTTCTTGTTTCTTCTTCCTCATGTCTTGCTGGAGTTTCAGCGCCTCCTGAAGGCCAGAGGTCAGAGGTCATGTTAGCTCACTCATAAGTACATCCAGACTGTGCAATCTAAGCAGGTGGAACTGCGGCTATCGGCTTGCAGAGGTGAGAAGGAGAAAGGAAATACTTACCTGCTTCTTTTTCAAAACCTCCTGAGCTTCCAGCGCTTTGGCCGTTTTTCCCAATGATTTTGATGCGGTTTTCAACACAGTGCGCGAGAATGGACCCTTCGGTAAGCTTGCATGTGGCGTCAAACCCTTGTTTAACAGAGAAATTAAAACAAGTCTTGACTATAAACACATATTACTTGTGTAAATGACAATAATAAAAAGAAGGAGAGAAAAAAAATGTGTATATAAAATGTGAATATGAAGGTTTCTGAAAAATGTAATGTTTCGTATTTTAATAAATACGTTCCTCATTAATAATTAAGCACCAGTAACAACTGATAATACAGCAAATCAGCATATCAGAATGATTTCTAAAGGGTCATGTGACAGTGAAGACATTCATGTGCTTTCTTTACCACTGAAGGTTCCTGGCTTGGGCTGGTAGGTTCAGTGCTGCCTGTGGTGCACGTTGTGCTTGCGGCTCCTGTGGCAGTCTGTTGTTTAGGGAAGGTTTTATTCAGCACGTAAGATCCTGCGGTGTGCTGCTTATTAATGACCTGTGAACAAAACTAAATTCAGTCAAAGAAAGTAGACAAACGGAAAACAAAGCCTCACACATGGATGAACAGTCTTAAAACTGACAAATGTTTCAATGGGGCCTCGGATCTAACAAAAACAGGGCAGGCCAGTAAGTGTCTGTTTCCCGAGTATTAAAACACCGCCCCAATGAAATAGCGCAGGAATAAAATTTATTGCACATTCTGGGTTTTCAACAGAATCACACTTCTGACAGACCTTGTGTGTTGTGGGATGTTGCTGTCCGGGATTTGTGCTCTGACCGGGTCCCTGTTCCTGTGTGTTGGATGTGGCCTCTCTATGCCAGTAGACTCTGATGAAACGGTTATTCAGAACTGCTTCAGTGCTGGAGATGGCCCTCCGAGCCTCATCATTAGCTGTATATTGGATCAATGCTGCCTCTGGGTCGCCTCCAAACACCACCTGTGGAAATCACAATACAGGATGAAGTTTTACTTCAGAATCAACACAATTACTACAACTACATTAGACGATCTGTATAACAACAAGCATTCTATGACCACAATGACATACATAAAATTAAAAAGCAATCTTGTTGAGCAAGTGTGTTGAGCAGAAATGTACGCAGTTGAGAAGCAAATCTACACAGATTTGTTTACCTGGATGTTGACTATCGTTCCAAACTTGCTGAAGTGCTCATTAAGTTTGGTGATGTTGTTGAGCTCCCGGGGGATTTTGCGGACCTCTAGTTTGGTGTTGACGTAATGGTTCTTTTTCGGGAAGGTGGGTTTATGCTGGTTATTGAAATTTTGCCTGTAAAACAGAAAAGACCCCAATTACACCACAAAAGTGTTCAAGCTTCAGGATTTCATTAGAGATTTTGTATAACACACACTACAGTTCAAAGGTTTTAAATAATTTATTGGAAATAAATAAATAAATAAATAAATAGTCTCATATGCTCAAAAAAACAACAATAACAAAAACAACAGCAGTTAAATTGTGAACTATTATTACAATATTATTATTTTAATATATTTTAAAATGTACAGTAAAGACTTTTACAATGTTACTAAAGATTTAAATAAAAAAAAAATGCTGTTCTTTTGAACTTTGAATCTTTGTTTCCAAAAAAATATTAAACAGCAAAAACAATTTTTAAAATTGATAATGTAACTATATTAATTAGAACTTGATACTTGAGCACCAAAAATAATTGGTTACAATAAACAAGTGAGCATTAAATCAGGAAAATAGATTTTTTTTTTTTCAGAAGGATCTTGTGACACTAAAGACTAAAATAAAATTTAGCTTTGCCATCATAACTATGAATACATTTTAGAATGCAGTATTTTAAAATTGACAATAAATAAATTTTAAAATACATTAAAACAGAAAACATTTATCTTAAATTGCAACATCATTTCACAAGTTTACAGTTTTTACAGAATTTTTGATCAAATTAATGCAGCCTTGGTGAGCACAAAAGACTTCCTTTAAAAAAATAAAAACAAGTAATTATTCCATCCTATATATAGTTAATATGATCTAAAATGGTTGCTTTATAACAGAAAAATGTAGTTTTTTTTTTTTCTTTCTTTTTTTTTTTTTTTTAAACTGATCTCGGATCGTTCACCACTCACTTTTCCATCCAGGGTTTTTTGGCCTGTGGTCCATCTGTAGATGGCAGACATCTCTTTCTGTTCTCCTGCTCAGAATTGTACCTCACTTCGCTGCTCGGTACACTCGTGACGGATGGCTCTGTCTGGATTACTATGTTCGCTGCTAAAAAACACAAATAAACCAAAGTTCAGTTACATGTTGCCATTATGAATGTGTTTAAAACAGTCAAGCAATACACAAGCAAAAAATTAATTTGCGTAGAACTGATCTCTCACATCTGATACCTCGTGAGTTTTGTCCGTCGCCAGAAGTGAGGCCAATGAGATTGGGTCTCTGTGTCTGAATGCGAGGGATAAAATGGCGGTACTGAGCTCTGCCTGGCCCGGTCAGTCCCGGAGACTCTGGGTTATAGGCTTCAAGGTCATAGTTGTCTGTATGAGACAGAAAACAGACATGTTAAACCACATGCACTGTATGCAAAGAAGAAAAATTAATAATAATAGACATGGGCAAAATGACATGTAGGTTGATTCCCTCTGGATAATTAAAAATTTACCAAATGTCTTTGCAAGCACTGTCTTAATTTTATTTACTATTCAAAATGATTTTACATATTATAAGCTTATTAAACTAAAATGCAGCAACAGCACAACTACATGGTCAAAATCTGTTACTGCAGCCTTCAGGAAAAAAAAACAAAAAAAACAAACAAAAAAAAAATCCCTGATATTGTTCTCAAAGCGAATTAAAACAAAACCAGAACCACCACCAACAGAAATAGAAGAGGCTCATTCCCCCCCCTGCTTTCTTTAAAGGTCCACTTAAAATGTCAAGAGACATTGATCATTTAAAATGAAAATAAAAAACACAGACAGTAAACTCTAGAAGCACCACTGCTCAAACGGAGAACAGAAAAGTGCAGTGGCTTACATTCAGAGAGAGTGTACTGAGGGTGGAGAGAGGCAGAAGAGGAGGAAGAAGAGGAAGGAGGTGGTGGTGGTGGTGGAGGAGGAGGTGGTCCCACTCCAGGCAGGGCCAAAGGGGAAGAGGTGCTGGTTCTGGAGTGGGGTGGAGTGTCAATCCCAGTAGCTGGGATTAGAGGTGGCCCTAAAACAAGACAAGAGCAAACTGAACCACACTCTCTGCAGCTAACGTTATGGAAATCATTTCAAGTTCAGTGCTGTTAATATGGTCATACTCAAGATTTAGCATCTAATACTTGGCTACATTTTAACAAATTCATAAAAAAAATAACAATTAACAAATGCATTCACTGTACTTTTCAAATAGTAACATTTTTTTAATCATCTGAAACTATAGAAAATATATATAGTGCATTTCCCACATGTTGTACCATGCGGGAAAAAAAAACAGTGGACCATAATGTACTTAAAGTGCTCTATTTTCAAACACTAGTTTTGTACTTAATATACTAAAAATAATTATATAGTACTTAACATTAAGAACATCAAGTGTACTCAAACGTGCTATTTTGTAACACCATGGATTTGAACTAAAATGTGCTTTTAACATACCATCTCTGGATTTAAAAAAAAAAAAAAAAAAAAAAAAAAAGTGTTTAGTTACCACTTGTACACTTGAACCCACTAATGTATGAAAGAGTTCAAGTGTACTACAAGTGGTTACTAAATAACTTTTAGTAAAGTAAGTACAAAATTAGTGTGTGAAAATAGAGCACCAAGTAGGAATCAAACTAGTTTTTCACCTGGGGTAGTATCAGTTTTGCTTTGAATAAATTTGTTTAGGCTTGACGTTTATAATAAATGTTGCTTATAATGAAAGCTATTATAATTTGTTTATTTTATACTTTATACAAATTCAAAGGATTTGTCGTAGAGTGAGGGAAACTAAAACATGTAAATGTGTGCACATTTGTATTCAGATGCTTATTTTCTGGAAAATATTGTGATGCGTAGTGTAAGATTTCAATGTCAACTGATAAACAAAAAAAATAAATAAACATACACATACACACAATACGTTACATTTAAATGTTTAATCATTACTAATCATTAAAAATCTACCAAATGTGTTTGTAAGCAATTCTCATTCAAAAATATTTATCACAACATTCATCCCTTAAGCTCTAAGGGAAAAAGTATAAAATATGTCAGAATCTTACAAACTAAAAAAAAAAAAAATGATTGTGTTTTTAATGATTGTAAATGTCTCATTTTTACTTATTGGTATTTTAGATAATTTCTGACTAATAATAATAAAATGTGACTTACAGACTGATGCAACTGAAAAATTAAATTTTGATACATGATGTTATAAGATTTTAAATGTCAAGTGATAAGCATTAAAAAAAAAAGGAAAAAAAAAAATCAGGAAAAAGTGTCGATCAAGATTCTTACAATAAACACTGAATACTAAGTTTAACATTTAAAATGATTAAAAATGCCATTTAAAAATGTATTAATTAATAAATGATATAACAAATGAAAGTCAATCATATCATAAGCTTACAAGATTTTACATTTCTAATAAATAAATAATTTCTAATAACAAATAAGCCTAAAGATTATACAATTATATAGAACAGTTTTTTTTTTTTTTTTTTTTTTAACTTAAATGAGGAAAAAGCTAGTCTAGCATGCTGAAATCAAAACGACATTTACCTGGCATGGGGTAGATGCCTGGAGGCGGCGGTTGTCCGTGGGGAGGAGGCAGCGGCATGGGCATGCCAGGAGGAGGTTCTGTCATAGGTGGCATGGGCATCCGTGGCATGCCTGGTGGAGGTGGAAACGGGATCATGGTAGGAAGTGTGACGTCATCCACGATCAGAGGGTCATTACCGTGGTCAAAAGGACAGAGATCGCCTCGTATACAAAATCCTTTCTCTGTCAACAAAAAGAAACACATTAAAATCTGAATTTTTTTTTCCTTAAACACAGTGATTTATACAGGTCTTCCTTGAGTCAGCACTACTTGTCAAGGTGAATGAACGAACTTCTGGTCATTCTTCTGTAGAGATTGCTACATGTAAACAGTGCTGTATGGATTACCATGTCTCTTTCCTGTCAACATGCCAAATCACGGCTTCTTTAATAAGATCAGGATAATCAAGCTATCCTTCAGTAATCCCTGTGGATGTTCTCATGCCACTCCCAGCAGTGTGAAAAATATCTTCGCTCCAGAAAGACAGGGTAGTAAATATAAACACTACCGCTTTAACACCGCTCCCATAAGGCCATGCAGTGAGACTGCTATGCCACAGTCATTAGTGATGCTTTAGAAACAGACACCCCAAAGAGTAAAATGTGTCCTTGGAGAATATCAAGACACATCAGTGTTTCTGATTAGACATTATTGGACTTCCAGTGGCTGCAAAATGTATATGGACTTTAAGTACTAAAACATCCAACTAACCCCCAACCCTAATTTCCATTTATTTAAGAAAGAAAGCAAGCAAATTGTCACATTTAACATGTTTTAAATAGCTTTTTGCCTTCATTTTGAACAGTGAATCTATCATTTTATTTCAAACCAAGCAAACATGTTTTTGTATACTTTAATGTTTATTTTATTTGATGAACTATAAGTATCAAGTGTCTATTAGTTTAGTGTCTAAACTTTCTGAAAAACATTTTTTTGTTGTTGTAGAAAATTTAAACAATATACACTGCATTAGAAAGAGTTTTATTTAATATAATTTAAATGCTATTTTATATAAAAATAAATTATCTAAAAAAAAAAACAAAAAAAAAAAAACACCTATTTAACTTTATTTATATTTCAGTTTTTGTTCCAGTAAATTTAGTACTTAAACTTACTTCAGTTACTTCCCCAAGGCATTTTCATTTTAGCTTTTTCTTCAGTTACCAAAAACAAATCTTAAAAGTTTGATTAGGAAAGTCAAAAAAAGACAAAGTCAATAGAAGCACCATAATCACACCAAACATGTGACAAAAGTAAATTCCGTCTTACCGTCGTAGTCTCTGCAGCGATGTTTAAGCGTGTTGCTCTTGTTGAACGTCTTGTTGTCTGTGTGGTTGGTGAAGTATGTGGACCAGCTCTCTGTAGTGCTGTCAGGCAGGTGAGCCGGCGCTACCACGGTTACGGCGTTGGGGACAGCAGGGCTCCCTGAGGAGGGGAACTGGTGCTGAGGAAGGGGCAGAGGGAGCAGGGGGGGTGGATGGGTCTGCTGGTGGTGTGGGTTACCCATGTGGGCAGAGGATGGGTTGTAAGGCTCTGCGTCCTTCCGCTCCTGCTCAAATTTGGATCTGTGCTCTGCTGAAATAAAGCACATTTAAAACGAAAATTATTTGTTAAATACTTGTTTGCAAAGAAATGAATCTTGACAGCTGTTTGATTAATATTGCAGTCAATGACAAATAGGAATAACACATTAAAAAAAAAAAAAAATCTACTTAAAAATAGAGGTTCCAATTCTGTTTCAAATTCCAAGTATTTATGTTGTTTTTTTGTATTTTTGTTGGTTTCAAACAGAAAAACTGTTTTGAATACCTTTTCTACTACCTTTTAATAAAAACAAGTTTAATAAGTCACCATAACAATCAAGTATTTTAGGAGTATACATGGAGTATTCTATTGATGTCCTTACTACCTGTCTGGGCCTTGAATGTGTCAGCTGCATTGCTGTATATTCAGGGTCAGAAAGCTCTAAGATTTCATCAACAATATCTTAATTTGTATTCTGCACATAAACAAAGGTCTTATGGGTTTGGAATGAAATGAGGGTGAGTAATGAATGACAGAATTTTCTTTTTTTTTCCCCATTTTGAACTAACTCTTTAAGTATAGGTAAAAGTAATGTGAGAGTAAAAGTGATTTGGGATGGTCCTCACCTCTCCTCTGATTGTGCTCCCTTTCTCGGCTCTTTCCACGGCTGCTACTGCGGCTACGACTCCTGCTTCGACTGTAGCTTCTACCCCGTGAGCTTCCTCCCCGCCGCTCGTGTCGTTCTCGGTATGATTCTCCACCCTTTCCGTGACGGTCCAGTTCCCGGCGCTTACGGTCATCTCTCCTGCGGTCATCTCTAGCCCTGAGTTCAGACATATAGATACTGTGCATTACTCATGAGTGAATTTGATATATAATGGAGAGCTCTGACTGCCTCATGTTCGATGTGAAACGTTTTTTACGTGTATCACGAAAGTTTCATGGAATAATTTGAGGTACCATGTTTGGACTTGATAAGAGTTTTTAAAAAAAGAAACGAATACCTTCAAGGATGCATTACACTGATTAAACTGAAATGTGACAGTAAAGACTAATACACTGTTACAAATTATTTCTTTTTTTAAATGCTGCTCTTTTGAGCTTCTTATTCAAAGAATCCTGAAAAAATAGATCATGGTTTCCAGAACAATATTAAGCAGCACAACATTTTCAACATTTACGACAAAAGGAAATGTTTCTTGAGCAGCATATCAGCACATTACAATGATTTCTGAAGGATCATGTGTCACTGAGTAATGATGCTGAAAAATCAGCTTAGATCACGGGAATATGTTACATTATGAAGTAAAAACAACTGTAAGCTTATATGCACAAAAAAAAAACTTTTGAAGACCAACCTTGATTCATTGAAGTCTGAACGATTCCTTAATGGGCTTCTTCTTCTTCTGTTATCCCTATCATCTTCAACATGACTAGTCTGAAAACACACCAATGTGTTAATATTAATGCAATTTATTTACACTAGGAATCTGTCATGACCATTAAGAAGTATAGTGCACTTTACAAATCAAATAAATTTTATTTTATACACTTTTAACAATACACATTGTTTTGCAGAACATCATGATGCTAAAGTTTATAATGTCATAACATTTTCATGCCTTATAGTTACATCTAGCAGATTAGAGCTAGAAAATAAATAGAGTTCACATTTTTCAGTGCTATAGGCTATAGTTTATATCGCTTTATGCGATTATACTGTAAGAATGCATATCAATTTGGATACACTTATGCACCCAATTTTATATATGGAGCTGTGTCATAATACTGTTTACATTTTGCAACATGACAAACTATGAAAAAAACATATATTACACTTATTTTAGTGACTATTTACCTCTTCCTTCTCCTCGAGCTTCTGCACTGGGATTTTAGTCTCTTCTTTAGCAGCTGGATTTCCCAAATAATTTTTGGTGGTTAGACATTCAAACAGTTTATCGACAAACCCTGTAGTCTCTGTGAAATGAACAGAATGATGAATCGATTCAGTAAATACACAAAGGCAAAGCACATAATAATCTTTTTACATCATTCATGCTTGACAAGAGATTAAACACAAAGGGCCTGAATTCCTTACAAGTTGCATACTTATGTGCACAGTATT
Organism: Cirrhinus mrigala; assembly: GCA_036247105.1. NCBI lineage: Eukaryota > Metazoa > Chordata > Actinopteri > Cypriniformes > Cyprinidae > Cirrhinus > Cirrhinus mrigala. Next base: position 4,975,312 of record CM070027.1, on the reverse strand, counting down.
CACAACAATTTCTAAATTTTTGAACAGCTATGTAAAGACTGATTATCGATACCTTTCTGAAGGAAAACATCCAACTGATCCGCGCACAACGCTCTGAGTTCTTTCTCAGGTTTATCCTTCTTTACTAACGCCACAACGTAGTTTGCCAATGCAGATGGGTCAGCATCACATCTGTAAAAGATCTCAAGTTAATTTCATGTAAATCCACACATGCAAAGCACAAGAAGTCTTCTATCTGATCCAAAAGTCAAGTTTACCCAAGCAGGTCTTCTAAAACAAGGATACAAAGCACAAGTTTTGTTTACTAGCAGCTTTACTAGTATGCACTGAAATCAAACACATGACAAGTTGTCAGCTAGTGCAACAACCACCAAACACACTACTGACTTCTAAAATAAACTGTGTCTGCCTGCTGATCACTCATGCCAAGGCTTTAAAACTAAAATAACTTGTGCCCTGATCCTGTTTTGGCCCAGTCTATGAAAACTATCAGGCTGTTTTGAAGACCACCCCACTCTGCCAGCAGACCCTCTTAGCTTAGCCTCCAACTACATTGTTTCTAACAGGGAGGCGTGGTAGATTTTTGAACAATATGACCTTATATAAGAACACAACATAACTGAACTGTCATTTAAACAACAAATGAAATGAAACGATATCTGTTCGCTGCGCGGTTAAGTGGTTTGAAACCCAGCTAAGCTGTTAGCATGTTAGCAGCGCCAGTTAGCTCCACTGTTTCAAATGTCACTGTTCATCACTTACATGGGTTCAAGAAGTTTAGCCAGCCAAGATTTCAGAGCTTCAACATTGTCTATAATCATCCTGACGCGCAAGTGATTAATACTGATAAAAGGCTGGGTGTTTATACGCAACTCCTACTAGCATCGTCTAAAAACACACACTGGGCCTTCTGTAGTCACTAGCACGTCGGGTGAGCTGCTGGAGGTTCTCGGCAACGTCATACCGCAACGTCACGACGCAACGACGGCAGCCAATCACAGAGCTGCTTTAACGTGCTATTATGCATACCATGGTTACCACAAGTTCCCTACTTTTTTTTTTTATTTTTATAATTGCCAGCAATGATTCTAAAACACTTCTCAGACAAAACTCTAAACGCAAAAAAAAAAAAAACAAACAAAACAAAACAAACAAACAAAAAAAACAGTAAGTACGATGTTTCATTTATTCTACAAATATTCAAAATACCCCCTTCAGCTGTTATATTATTATATTTCATTTATTTTATTTGATCTTTTTTTTGTTGTAGCACTCCTTTATTAATATATACTTTAAGTAATTTATTTATTTATTTTACATTGGAGTTAGTCTATTTAACGCTGAATTGTTTATGTCATGTTTGGTATTCGTAAAATAAAAAAATAAAAATAAAAATAAAAATAAAAATAAAAATAAAAATAAAAATGCACACCCCAACAGCAACAACAACAATAATTATACGGTAAATTAAAATTAAAAATGATAAAATCGCAAAATGATGGTGATGATGATTATTATTATTATTGTTATTGCGGCTACATTTGGCTTGGAGAGTTGTGCTCTGACTTGTACAAGTGAGCTAACCGCACACCGCGGTTCTTTTAACCGGGGGAAAGAGTACTGAGGCCCTAAAAACTACATTACCCATAACACAAAGCGTCTTCCGGCGGCGACGTTTCCGCACGGTGTCATCAGCCAAGTGCAGCGTGGGTTTTACTCTTCAACAAATCCTGCTGAAGTTACAGCGAATAGATCAGAATGACGGTAAATTTAATTTATATTAAGCCAGTTTAATCGTTCACATTCTTTACTTCATGCGGTTTAGAGTACTGTCTACTTCTTCATCTCAAACACCAAAAAAATTAAATAAACCGGTCCATTGAGGAGCATGGCTTTTCTTTACCAGCTAGCATCGTGCAAATGTGTCTCTTGTTCAGTTGCCCTTGTTCATTTAAGTTCTTTGAGTCCTAAACGAAAATTAGGAACAAATGTCAGTGCGATCTCAGTAAAGTTGTTACTTTTTTGCAAGTTGGATTATGTTGTTGGCAGAGTAATATGAATAGAATTGACAGCTGTCAATCAGAGGTGCTGATGTGCATCACCGCTGTTCTGATCTAGATACGAGTTCCAGTTATAGATTAGCAAATGCATCGTTTTGGTAGCTGGACGTTTTAATAATAAACATAATCTATGACACTGAAACGACCACTAAATAATGTGTATTAAAATACGAATTAAAGTTTAAAAGTAATTTAATGTACAAATATCTAATGTACCCAAAATGCAATATAAGTTAAGATATTAATTATGCTCTGCTGAAGATGTATAGATAAATATGTTTATTTAAATACTTTTTATATGTAAGTTTAATGAACTGATCTTAATATTTTCTTCTGATGTCCAGGAACGCAAAGGAACAGCAAAACTTGACTTCTTGAGGAAGATTGAGAAGGAGGTTCAACAGAAATGGGAGCAGGACAAGGTTTTTGAGATTGATGCTCCTACCACCACTGGGGAGGATTCGAAGTGAGTCCGTTTTTATGCATTTTCTCAAGCTGTACATATTATATTCATGACTAATTATTTATTTTTGTCTGTTGACTCAGTAAGAACAAGTACTTGGTTACGTTTCCTTACCCATACATGAATGGGAGACTTCACCTTGGACATACGTTCTGTCTGTCGAAGTGTGAGGTAAGTCAGAAACTTAATTAAATAATATATCTTGTCATGTAATTTATGATTAAATTATAATCTCCAATGTTCTGTAGTTTGCAGTGGGATACCAGCGGCTGAAAGGAAAGCATTGTCTTTTCCCATTTGGTCTTCACTGCACTGGGATGCCCATCAAAGTGAGTAGATTAAACTCCCAAAGCTTTACACCTCAGACCTGTATACACTTATAATCAACATAAATGCTTTATGTCTGTGTGTAACAGGCATGTGCAGACAAGCTGAAGAGAGAAATGGAGTTGTATGGAAACCCACCACAATTCCCTGAGGAAGATGAAGAGGAGGAAGAGCAGAAGAAGACCACCGATGAGGTCATCATCAAGGACAAGGCAAAGGGCAAGAAGGTAAATGTGAGCTATGAGGAAATTGTAACTGTTGCAAAATTTGTAAGCTAATTGTTGTGTCATTGGATGTCATTTGCAGAGCAAAGCTGTAGCAAAGTCTGGCGGCTCCAAGTTCCAGTGGGACATCATGAAGTCTCTGGGGCTGCGGGACGATGAAATCGTGAAGTTTGCTGAAGCTGAACATTGGCTGGATTATTTCCCTCCTCTTGCTGTAGAAGATCTGAAGAAAATGGGTCTAAAGGTAGTGAGAGTTCACCTAAACATTTGTAATCCTACCTGTTACTTTGTATTTTGCCCTTTAAAACAACATGATTTGACGTTTGTGTTTGTAAATGAAGTTTTTCTCTTCAATGTTGTAGGCTGACTGGCGTCGTTCCTTCATCACGACCGATGTAAACCCGTTCTACGACTCTTTTGTGAGGTGGCAGTTCGTCACTCTGAAAGAGAGAAAAAAGATCAAGTTTGGGAAGAGGTATGGTAAAAATAGTGAAATACTTTTTTACCTATAAATCAATACCAATAGGTATGACACTGAAGTTTACTAATCTTTGGAGAAATGTAAAATTTTGGGAGAGAAAATCAAAGTTTGTACACAGTGCAAACACGTTATTATCAAAAATTACACCTAAAAATAACTGGTCTGTGTAAGTTATTTTTAGGTTGTAAAAGTAAAACCTTAAAGTAATTATGAGGAAAATGTTATTTTAGGTTTGTAAAATAAAAAAAAAAAAAAAAGAGAAAAGAATGTTCCTAGAGCATTATTATTTGGTTCCAAAACATAAAAAAAATACTACTGTTAGGTAAACATTCTCTGTTAGTTGTGCTACAATTTAATTATTATTTAGTATTTATTTATTTTAACTTATTGCAAGAATTTACTAACTATTGAGTTTTTGTTTTTGCTAATCTAACTGTTTTTAAGAAAACTATTGGTCAATTAATTCATTATCAGCCAGAGCTTCCACCTCAGTTATTGGTGTCTACACAGTTCCAGTCAACCTGTAATTATTGAATGACAGTATTATAGAGGGTATGCATTGACGTCACTTTCCCACCGGAACACGCCCCTTCAGACAGACTGAATGGCAAAAGAGGCACCTGTGTGAATGGATTTAATAGGGCAGCTGTGAAAACGTGAGTAAAACAAATCGATAATCAGTTAGACTCAAGGTTGTTGGACTCGATACAGTGTTGCTTACAACTTACCAAGTATCCAGTGGTCCGTGGATATTGATATGCAGCCAGGAATAATTTTTTTCAGACATTTATATTTGCCTGATTTTAACACTAGGGAAATAAATTAAGCAAATTTGCCTGTTAACGCATTTTGTATACTAAACAGGTTGGTCTAAATCTGGGTGATCAACTATATCAATGTTATATTTATTGTCATATTGTCCAGCCCAAAAAGGTATATAGTAAACCGTGAAACTTATGTAGTGTTTGTTTTAAAACATCCAGATATGCAGAATTTAAGATGGTAAATATTTAATTGATGAGTTGTCAATACGAAACATTATGATACAATATGTAGGGTAAGATTTTACTGCAAAATTCAACATATAAACATGAAATGATAACTGCATATCTGTGTTTCGCTGCCTTAAGTCCTTTTGTTTCTGTGAACTGCAGGGATTCATTTGCTTCTCTTTTCTGTAGATTCTTGTCAAATCTCTTTGTACAGTCAATCGCAAAGCTATTTCTCGTTTTAGATGTGTTTTGTCGTTCTGTTGCAGCATTCACGTTAAAAACCAATGCTGCCACTCAGTCTTTTGACATCACATGCATACCGTCTATTAGAAAGACCACTTAAAACCTTAAATTACAATTTTTTTTTTTTATAAAGTTTGCACTTCTTATCTAATTCAATTTAATTTAACTTTATTTATGAAATTAGTTTTATCATTGTTTTATTTTTAAATTCTAAAATGTTTTTTTTTTTATTAAATTATTCTTGCTCTTACAGATACACCATTTACTCTCCCAAAGATGGTCAGCCCTGCATGGACCATGACAGACAGACAGGCGAGGTAGGCACTATTTTTTATTTTTTTTTTAATGCTATAAAATAAGATGGTTGTGTGTATTGCTATTAATGTTCTGTATCGCAGGGAGTTGGTCCTCAAGAGTACACCCTGATTAAGATGAAGATTGTGGAACCTTTCCCAGCAAAACTGAGGTACAATCATGTAACATGGTACTATAAGGATGTCATGCTATGTCCACAGTACCAAAAACATGGTATTTGTAAGCCATTTTGTTTGAACTCTGTTTAATGAGTTTTGTTTTGTTTTGTTTTCTAAATGTTTTCAGTGGCCTTAAAGGCAAGAACATTTTTCTGGTGGCTGCGACTCTGAGGCCTGAAACCATGTTTGGTCAGACGAATTGCTGGATTCGGCCAGATATGAAGTACATTGTATTTGAGACGGCCAGTGGTGACCTGTTCATCAGCACACAGCGGTCAGCCAGGAACATGTCCTACCAGGGCTTCACCAAGGAGAATGGAGTGGTTCCTGTGATCACGAACATCATGGGCCAGGTATGTGTTAGTGTTTGTTAGCTGTCATATGAAAGCTGGGTTCAAGTCCTTTCCAAAACTGTTTTTATTTTGTCCATAGCTTGAACGTAACCAAAGTTAGTTATCTTGAGTTGGCTGATAGCAAAGATTTTCAGGAATGGAATTTTGAGGAAAAACGGGTTTAAAGTGAGACGGCTTTCACTTTCACTTAGTGGATTTAAAGAGAGCTCTCTGTCAAGTCAGGAGCGCTATACTGCATCATTACACAAACAGACTAACGTCTGAACTTTTGACCACCCCTTTTATGTTTAGATAGCACGAATAGTGCAGCCTACCTTGTAGTAAAAGCACTGTGCATGCCTCCTGTTTAGTAACTTCATCATCCGATCCTTCATCTCTGGATATGAAATAGTCCATAATAACATCGTTTTGGGCACTGACATCACCAAGATTGAGCAGGTGAGAAAAATCGGTTAAATGAGCAGCTACAGTACTTACGATGTAAAAAAAAAAAATAAATAAAATAAACTGTGCGTTTACACAGGACTGGTGGAGAATGTGAAATGATACACCTTTATTAAATATGTTACGTGGTTTATTTTGATAAATTAACTGTGTTTGTGGTGTTAAGGGAAAGCATCTCCGCAGCGCGTTCTTAACATAAGAGAAAGACCCAGACCCATTTCTGCTTGCTGCAATAAATCGCAATTTTTCTGCACTAAACAAGTGAAAGCTTTGATTTGGTCTAAATAATTAATGATTATTTTTGTTTGAAGACTAAAATAGCTACCAAAATAAATGTTGGTAACTGCAGTTTGACTAGAAGTTGACAAAAATGCAACGACTTTTCGTCGACTAAAACTATGAAAGACTCAAATAACTAAAATGTGACTAAGGCTATTAAGCCTTTTAGTCTCAAGTGCTCATGTGCTCCGTTGTATTGTTAACAATACCATCAATATTGCTTTATCATTTTGAGCCCAAATCAGACCAAAAGCTTCATACACGCCCAAAATATCCTTGTTTTTTTATATAATCGTTCTAACAAATGATTCATATACTCCTTAAAGGAATTATTTGATTACAGGCTGCAAATCTACAGTGATTGCTACTGACTGTATATTACCGTGAGTTTTGTCTTTATAGAACGAGAGTAGCCAAACATCTGTCACCAGAACTACAAGCCCATTATGAAGACTAACCATGGCTTTATTACAGTGGCCAAATCAAATACAGAACTATATTTAGTGTGCCCATAGCTAAACAAGCATAGTTTACACTCTAATCAAAGAATAGTTTACACTGATCACATAAACGCCAACAAACACCAACATTCAAAGTTCGCTGGTGGGAACTTTGTAGGCATTTGACAGATAAGTATGAATTGGTATTTAGCTAACTGGCTAGTGGAACCAAACAGCATTGCCCTTTGTTTACGTCCTTGCTACAACATACAATTAACAGGTAATATTAATGGAAAACACATAAACAAAGAATAAAACATGTTTACACGTTGTGGCCCATAAACAACAGCTTCTGGGTGGGAACTGCTCCATCTTTCAGGACAAGCTTTTGGGAGAATCCAGTGTTGACGACAAATAATGCTACCTACCAGATCATGCTACCATGCACTATATTTTTTAATATTGTAAGGTTATGTTTAGGGTAGAGGTAAGTGTAGGTGTTAATGCTGTTTAAATAGCAACATTACACACTAGCTAAAATTAAAAAGGTAAAAACCATAATCAGTGACCTCTGAATATAATGAATTGTTGTTGTTATGTGCATAATTGTCCTGAAAATAATGTCACAGTGTAAAACATTTTTGATTTAAATATTGGCAATGTCTGATTTATTTTTTAAAATGTTTATTTATTTTTGGGGAGAGGTGAAATGTGACATTTTTATAAAATTCACTCAGTGACAATGTGATTTGATTCATATACATTATCATTATATTCTATTTCTATTATTCTAATATATTATAAAATGATAGTAGTTTTAATTTTAGCTTGTATAATTATAAACAATAATTATTATATTTTTGTTATATTACATAATTATTTCAATTTATTGACAATTTTCTGTTAAATTACACAATTTAATTCAAGTCAATCAAGTTTATGCACACTTACTGCTCCTTCACAGTCTCACTCCCTCTCCCATTTTTCCAGGACATTCTCGGCTGTGCATTGAGTGCCCCCCTCACCTCATACAAGACCATTTATGCCCTGCCAATGCTCACCATTAAAGAAGACAAAGGTACCTGATGCCAGCCCATATTATCGTCGCATCACATTACCCCTGCACAGACAAGATGCATCTCTGAATGGGCTGCAGGGCAATACCGTATGGTTTTAATAGCCAAAGTGAAAGCGGTGTTAGTCATTGCAGAGCACGGTGAAGCTAGGAGAAATGGAATATGGAAATACCCATAATGGATGTTTCCTGAGGCTGCGCAAACTACATTACTCCAAACACAAACTGCTCCTCACCTAATGTGATTCGTCACTTATTCTTTGTCTTATACCCCGGGCCCCTGTTTTCACCCTGAAAGGGCCATCCCCAAATTGATTTGTCAGAAATGTTAATATCAATCCCTTGTTGTTTGACTGTGAGGTGGGGCGTTTAAAGTAAGATACCTTTTTATGGGAGTTTGTTGAAATCTCATTTGTCATCACAGGAACTGGAGTTGTCACCAGTGTTCCGTCAGATGCGCCTGACGATATCGCAGCTCTGAGGGACATTAAAAAGAAACAGGTGTTGTATTTGTTTTATGGCATTTCATTTTCTTTTCTTGATTCGATTTTCTTTGGGCTCCTTCAGTGTGTGAAATTCCCAGAAAGATAACTGTATTTCAGATAAGAGTAATGTATGTAATACAAAAATGCCTGAAAGTGTTTTTTTTTTTTTTTTCTTTTAGGCTTTGAGAGAGAAGTATGGAATTCAAGATTATATGGTTCTACCATTTGAGCCGGTAAGGACGATTTATAAAGACCCCATTTAAGACTCAAAAATGAGAAAAGCTGGTGTCCCAGTGGCGGTTTCCACGGCTGCATTTAATAATAAATAATATTAAATGTAATATTAATATAAGTATTACCAATACATGTACAAAATGTACTCCTTCAAAATATATAGTTAAATGTATAGATCAAGGCTAGTAAAAATCTGAACTTCCTTACTTTTGAGTAGGGCTGCACAATTTAAGAAAAAAAAATAATTGTAAATATAATGTTGTGATTTTTTTTTTTTTTTCTGACTAATAAATAAAAACATGGCATGCTTTAAAAACAGCAGCATAATATTAACAGTAGGCAAAAAAAAAAAAAAAAGTCTGATGTTTTTAATTGGAGAACGTAAATCACAAGGGAGTCTATTAACTTTTGTATACATGTAGTCTTTCATTTTATTAAAAAAATAATAATCAGCAATTAATTCATTATTTAAAATTTCGTTTTTAAAAGTTACTTTTTTTTATTATATGTTGTCGGTAAAGTAACAAATCAGTCAAGTCGTTATATTAGAGTTCATTTTGAATCACGTTAGAATTATTAATGGTTATTTTTTTTTTTTTTTGTGGTCTAGAATGGATTATACAACACTGGTTTCCATGCTATTTCCAGAAAGTGGCTGTAATTTATTTGTCTTTCTAACTGTGAAGTCTGGGTTTACAATGTGAACTACATTGACAACTTTATAAAAAAGGCCATTTGCCTTGCTGAGGCTGTCAGGTTACTGTTATCATTAAGTTCTTTTTCAAAACATTTTAGATTCTGTTTGTCTAAAGTGGCTTGTGGTTTTCTGTTCTACCAGGTACCCATCATTGAGATTCCAGGATATGGGAACCTGTCAGCTCCTCTGGTCTGTGATGAGCTAAAGATCCAAAGCCAGAATGACAGGGATAAACTGGCTGAGGCCAAAGAGAAGGTCTACCTCAAGGGCTTTTATGAGGGGGTAAGACTGTAGATTCATTATAAATTCATAATTTTCATCCCTAATATACAGTACTACCATAGATGAATACATATAAGGACATGTGAACAACTTTACTAAATGTTGTTTTGCTAGATCATGTTAGTGGAGGGTTTCAAGGGACAGAAGGTCCAGGATGTTAAGAAGCCCATACAGAAGATGATGGTGGAGAAGGTTGGTGGACCATACTGTATGTTAACCCTGTAAAGCCTGACATATGAAATGATATTCAGTTTTTTTTGAATATTCAGATCAAACGGTTTAGACAAAGTATAAAAAAAAAAGTTCAAAAAACACTTTTTTTTTTGATTGGTCAGGTTTTTATGGCCCATAATAGTACAATACAGACCTAATTTTCAAGGAGAAAAAAACACTAATATTATTCAGAGGTCCATTGAGCAGAAATATGCGATTTGGTGTAGTTGCAGATTATGTATATGGCCAAAAAAATAGATGAAATTCTGAGTGCTTGTAATGTAAAGCATTGAAATCTTTATAACAGTATAGCAGACAGTTTTGAATAAAAAATGTATATAAATATCACTAGAGATCAATATAATATTGATTGATTGATTGATTGCTGATAATTTGTTTATTTTTCTCTCTGATAACTGATGAATCTGATTTTTATGTAATGTATTATTTCTGTTTTTGTTAAATTTAGTTAAATCTTCATACTTTTTTTTTTACAGTAGTAAAAACAACAACAGCAACAACAGTATTAAAAATAGGCTAAATATATTGACAAAGTTTAGTGTTTTCAGTTGGAGGACATAAATGAAAAAAGGAATTCTTTCAACTTTTTTAAAAAAAGAATAATAATAATGATTAAGCATTGTCAGAAAAGTAACAAACAAATCATTCAAGACATTACGAGTTAATTTTGAATTGCATGTTATCAGAATTATTAAAGGAGAAATCCACTTCCAGAACAACAATTTATAGATAATGTACTCACCCCCAGTTTTTTTTCTCCATATAATGGACTGATATGGTGCCCCGAGTTTGAACTTCCAAAATGCAGTTTAAATGCGGCTTCAAAAGATGTGGTTGTAAACGGTCCTAGCTGAGCAAGAACAGTCTTATCTAGCAAAATGATCGGTTATTTTCATAAAAATAATACAATTTATATACTTTTTAATGTCAAATGCTTGTCTTGTCTTGCTCTTCCCGACTTCTGTTTTTTTCTGGTTTATGACAGTTAGGGTATGTCGAAAAACTCCCATCTCATGTTCTCCCTCAACTTCAAAATCATCCTATATCGCTGTTTTCCCTTTTTTGTTAAGGGTGTTTGATCTTCTTTTGCATGTTCACTTTGCAAAGGCTGGGTCGGAACTTCTGCAGTGATGTACGATGATTTTAAAATGATTTTTGAAGTTGAGGGAGAAAATACGATTGGAGTCTTTCGACATACCCTAACTGTCTTGAACCAGAATAGACAGAGTTCAGGCAGAGCAAGACAAGACGAGTGTTTGAGATTGAAAAGTACTTAAATTGTATTTTTTTTTTAATGAAAATAATAGATTGTTTCGCTAGATAAGACCCTTCTTCCTCAGCTGGGATTGTACAACCACATTTGGGATCTGCATTTAACCTCATTTAAACTGCATTTTGGAAGTTCAGAATCAGGGCACCATAGCAGTCCATTATATGGAGAAAAATCCTGAAATGGTTTCCTCAAAAAACATAATTTCTTTACGACTGAAGAAAGAAAGACATCAACATCTTGGATGACAAAGGGGTGAGTACATTATATGTGAATTGTTGTTCTATAAGTGGACTTCTCCTTTAATGTTTTTGTTGTGATCTAGAATAGATTATACAACACTGGTTCCACACTATTTTTACCACATTACGCTGAGAAGTATGTAAATGATGTTTAATACTGAAATAAATACTAAATGTTAATATAATAACAATTACAGTTCAGTCTTACAAAACCGACATCCAGTTAACTAAAAATGATCAAATATAGGAACAAAAATATTGGTAAAACCATTTTCTGGTAAATTTTTAGTTGTCGCTCTCAATAATATCTTAGTGAGAGGGTATTTAAACGCGAAGTTTTTTTTTTTCCTCAGGGCTCTGCAAATTTTATTGTGGGCAGCAAAACATATAGTTCAATGCAATACAATGATGATTAAAAAAAAATATATATACTAATTAGCATTCCTGTAAAGTCTGATCTATCATATTTGATGCAAATATTGTAACAGTTTTTCTGAACTCTTTTGTTTAGTATAATCAGGTAAACCTAAATTGCTTCAGTCCAAGTGTTCATCTTAAAGGAACACTCCACTTTTTTTGCTAATAGCTTAGCATAGATCATTGTATCAGATTAGTGAGATGCTAACGGTCTAATCTGATTCAATGATCTATGCTAAGCTATTAGCAAAAAAAGTGGAGTGTTCCTTTAAAATATTACTACAACAATAAAAAGTTTTTCTACATTTACTGTATGCAAATCATTAAAGATTTCAAAAAGCTGAAGGTAGATGTTTTTAGAATGATACTAAAAGGCCTTTTACTTACTAAAAAAAAGTATGAACAATCAATCAGATGACAAAAGGCATGTAGTAGTTTGTGTACAACAGGTTTTTCATCATGAGCTCTTAGAACTTTGTATATCATATATGATACAGATATATGATTGAACATAATAAAAAAAAGCTCAAGATTTCTATATATATTTTTAAAATGAAGTATGAAAACAGTGTAACCCTATAACCCTATTTTGATACTTTGTTTTTTTTTTTTAGGGTGAGGCGATGATCTACATGGAGCCGGAGAAGCAGGTGTTATCTCGGTCTGCAGACGAGTGCGTTGTGGCCTTGTGTGATCAATGGTCAGTGCAGAAAACGCTCTCAGATAGATTCAACATACTATTTTATCTCTGAACGCATGATAACATCCACTACTGTCTTGTAGTATATTCGCTTCCTCTTCAATCAAATCATGCCCTATCCTTGTGATCTTTGGGGGTTTTAGTCCTTTTTTGTCACAGTGACTTACCTTGTGGCGTCCCTGGTCGATTTGATTTGTCAGGCAGTGACTGGGCTTTTTATCTGTCAGGTATCTGGATTATGGCAATGAGGAATGGAAAAAGCAAGCCATGGGCGTCCTGGAGGCTCTGGAGACGTAAGTCTCACACTTTGTGGCATTGGGAGATTGTAGCGGTAATTGTCAAGTTGCTGTGTGGCACTGTTATTGCTGGAGAGGCTGTGTGAATGTGTGAATATTTGCTCTTCAGGTTCTGTGACGAAACCAGGAAGAACTTTGAAGCAACATTGGATTGGCTTCAGGAGCATGCTTGTTCCAGAACCTATGGGTTGGGTAAGACCGGCTTATCTGTGTCACTAGCATTAACAAGCTTTGATGCAACTTTTTTCTGCAACACATAAATAACAGTTTGTAATAGTTAGGGAAACAGCGCAAAGTTTTCTTTGCGCACATCCTTTTGAAATCACCTCAAATGCCCTCCTTTGTGTGAAGCTTATCTTAATCAAAGTCTTTTTGTAAGGACAAGGCTCATCTCTATTTCTTTTGTAATACTCTTTTTCCTCGCTCCTCCCTTGCCCCCAAACCACTCAGCGATACCATCAGCAATTTTCGTTCTATTCCCTGGAGGGAACCTTTGATTTTAGAGTTCTTTTATGTGTTTGGTTCCCATAGGAACTCGGTTGCCATGGGATGAACAATGGCTCATTGAGTCCCTGTCGGACTCCACCATCTATATGGCTTACTACACCGTGGCACATCTTCTCCAGGGAGGGGTCCTCAATGGACAAGGACCCTCGCCACTGGGAATCAGGTATTTTTTGCTTTTCCAGAAAAAGTTGGACGGTTAAAAAATGCAAACGATGTGAATTATAGAATAAACAAGACAATTCTATATACCACATTTACATAATGCAAGGTTTTGAAGGCTAAACATGAGTTAAACAGGAAAACGAGGAAAGGTGGTTTATGGAAAAAAACACAAGAATGTAAATGTAAAAGATTTTAAAATGATCATTTGGAATTCGGAGTGCTTTTCATATTTTATGCAGATCGTTCCCATTTTCCCCAGTTATTCAGCTGAACCCTTGACATTTTGCCACTAGCATCAGGCAGGTAGTCACTGAATCACTTTAAAGATTAAATAAAGTGCTGCAGGGATGACAGTTTTTGTAGGCCAAAACCAGAAATGAGCATTTTAGCACTTCTGGATCCATTATCCTGAAATCAATGTTTTTTTTGAATGGTTTTTTGATTAAATGTCTGAAATAACGTGTATATATAGTCCATTCTGAATTTGAATAAAAGTTTCATTTTTCGTGCTGCCAACGGCCATATACCTTGTACAAGCAGCCAAGCTTTGGGAGTGACATTTATATCCCTCATCTTTCACATAAATGCGGGATTCATTTTGGAATGAGGGAAAAATATAATTTCTCAAAATAGATGTTCATTAAGCAAATGCAGATTAATAGATTAAAGGTGCACTAAGCGATTTTTGCCAAAGATGTTGACATTTGAAAGCACCAAAACAAACATGCCCATACCCCAACAGGACCTCGCCCCTATTTTGATATCTCCGTACCACATGTACGTACATAAATCTGGCATAGCGATGATCGCGGAAACAAGCGAAGATGACACAAGCATATTGAAACAAAAGCCAACACAGATAAGTCGTGTGAAACGATGCAAAATCAACATTACTCACCTATCGAAAAGAAACAACGCTCCTTGAGTTTTTACCACCTCTGGAAAGCCCCAAAAAATAGGACTATAAGATCGACCTCCGTTAACCTTGTTTTATAGGTGCTGAAACTTCATCAGGCAGTGGCAGCCAAGTTTTTTTTGAGATACATAAATGTCCCTATAGACACTTGTGGCACTTTGGACAAAGACCGTGCAGTTATTTTCATGTTGAAAGGACAAATGGTTGCATAGTTGTAGCCATTTTTATGGTTTTTCCCTTTTATGGCCAAGCTCCACGATTTTTTTTTTGTCCTGTGGCCTCAGATTGAGCTCTTACATAAGCGTTCTGAGTTTGGCGATATCATCTCATTCCGTTCCCTACTCTACAACTTAGGGTTTGCTCTGCACGATCAGTTTTACATGGAGATCACAGATTCTCGGCCATTCTAACAATTACAATAGAGTTTCAGCACTACGCGTTTGAAACCCTAAAAAGTAAACTTTACATGTATCAAAATATCTGCAACAATCCCAAAGTGTTCAGGTGATGAATTCAGCAAAATATAATGGAATATATGATATTAAGTGAAGTAAAAAGGTAAAAAATTTAAATTAAAAGGGAAACTTCACATAAAATTGGTCAAACTCACTGTGAATCAAATTGAGAGCAAAAAAATGACAGGATATTCCTGGCCATCTCAATATACTGCCACACATTCGTAGTTACTTGAGTAAAAATAGTAATCCACAAAAATTGATACAGAAAAACACATTTCCTCTCTTTAGACCAGAGCAAATGACGAGGGAGGTGTGGGATTACATCTTCTTCAAAACAGCACCTCTCCCAAAGACGGACATCCCGAAGGAAAACCTGCAGAAACTCAGGAGGGAGTTTGAGTTCTGGTACCCTGTAGACGTGAGAGTATCAGGGAAAGACCTTGTGCCAAACCACCTCTCCTATTACCTCTACAATCATGTAGCCATGTGGTCCAATGACAGGTACATTGCTGTTTGCTTATTTATAAGAAAATGTAGTTTACATTACAAAAAGTAATTTACTTCCATGTAAAGCACTTTTCTTTTTTTTCTTGTGTATCCCTACTTCCCCTCTATTTTATTCCCCTTCATTGCTGTAATTCCTATAACACAACCATTGCTACTTAATTTAAATATGAAGTGCAATTTTCTATATTAAACAGGGATAGAAAAGTAATAATTTCAGTTTGTCACCCTGATAGATATTTGCTTTGCTACACATTTACATGCTTTGTAAATTGTTTTGTTTTCTTTTTAACGATAGTGGCAAATGGCCAAAAGCAGTACGTGCCAATGGTCATCTTTTGCTAAACTCTGAAAAGGTGAATTGATATTTCTCTTCTGTCTTTCTTGTTAGGAAAAACATACACTAAGTTTACTCTAACTCTAGCTACAGTATAGTAAAATGTACTTCAGTGTAATTGTGAGGGCCACATTTCTGAGAATTTCTTTACAAATTTCTTTACAAATCTCTTTGCAAAAAGTCCAAAAATTACCAACTGTTATATTGTTTATTAACATTTAATTATTAAAATTTAGTTTTTATTTTAATTTAAGTTTTAGCATGTTTTGTGTTTTTGTTGTTGTTGTTTTAAATATTTTCTTTTTGGCTTTAATTTTTTTTTTTTTTTTTTTTTCAGTTTCAGTAGTTTTATTAATTAAAGGAGAACTCCACTTTCAGAACAACAATTTACAGATAATTTACTCACCACGTTGTCATCCAAGATGTTCATGTCTTTCTGTCTTCAGTCGTGAAGAAATGACGGTTTTTGAAGAAAGCATTTCAGGGTTTTTCTCCATATAATGGACTTCACTGGTGCCCCGATTTTGAACTTCCAAAATATAGTTTAAATGCAGCTTCAAAGGTCTCTAAACGATCCCAGCCAAGGAAGAAGGGTTTTTTCTAGCGAAACAATCAGTCATTTTTTCAGAAAATAAAAATTTGTATACTTTTTAAGCACAAAAGCTCATGTAGCACTAGCTCTAGGATGCGCGTCCATGACGCTACATACTATTGAATCACGTTGAAAGGTCACGCGGAACGTTGGCGGAACTACAGACCCAGTGTTTACAAAGTGAACGCGTAAAGACTAAGGAAGTGCAAGTAAGTCAAACACTGTTTACAAACAAAAAGGTTTTTCGCCATGCTCTACCCTTTTGAGCCGTAGTACACAGACGATGAACTAAGACGTGATTCGTAGCGTCGTGGGCGCACATACCAGAGTCTGTGCTACACAAGCTTTTCTGCTTAAAAAGTATACAAATGTTTATTTTTCAAAAAAAATTACAGATCGTTTTGCTAGATAAGACCCCTCTTCCTCGGCTGGGATCGTTTAGAGCCCTTTGAAACTGCATTTAAACTACATTTTGGAAGTTCAAAATCGGGGCACCAATGAAGTCTATATATGGAGAAAAATACTGAAATGCTTTCCTCAAAATCCATGATTTCTTCACGACTGAAGACATGAACATCTTGTATGACAAGGGGGTGAGTAAATTATTTGTGAATTGGAAGTAGAGTTCTCCTTTAAGCTTATTTTATTTCAGTTGGTTGGCAAGGCAACAGTTCTAAATGTCAAGTTTTTTTTTTTTTTTTTTTTTAATTGTATTGCAATTAGCAAAATAGTTTTAGTTTGTTCCTCTGCGTTTATGAACACACATGTTGTGGATGGTCCTTTTCAGTCGTCTAATTAGGTGTTTATACCCACCAGATGTCCAAATCCACTGGCAACTTTCTCACTTTAAATCAAGCCATTGCCAAGTTTTCAGCAGATGGTAAGTCCTACATAAATACCGGCCAGACACTTTACATGCGCTCAGACTCCTACTGCAGCAGGAAAAGCTTTAATCCTTATGGATGTAAAGCCTAACTTTTTTCCTCTAAAAGAGTATATACGTCTTTTTTATGTGACCTGTAATGGAGATTTATGAACGTAAATACCATAAACCTCACTAAACCCATGCCAACCTGTCTCTCTGTCTGACTGTTTTGTAGGTATGCGTTTGGCTCTGGCTGATGCAGGGGACACAGTGGAGGATGCTAACTTTGTTGAGGCCATGGCGGATGCAGGAATATTGCGTCTCTTTACATGGGTGGAATGGGTGAAAGAGATGATTGCCAATCAGAACAACCTGAGGACCGGACCAGCGGACACATTTAATGACAGAGTATTTATTAGGTAACATAAAGTGCTGAGAGAAGGTCTATTCACCAAAATAGGCGTTCATGTAAAATTAACTTATCTCCTTGCAGTAATATATTGAATATAAAATATTATATTTTGGTATAATAACAATAATAAGTGTACTGCTGAAGTAATAAATAAGTTAAAAAAAATAAAAATAAAAAAGGGTTAGGTTAACTACAATTCAAAGGTTGGGGTTCAGTAAGATTTTTTATTTATTTATTTTTTTTTTCCCTGAGCGAAATTAATACTTTTATTCAGTTTAATAAATTGATAAAAAGGTAAAGACATAATCATTTAAAGAAAGATTGATATTTGAAATAAATGCTGTTCTAAACTTTCCATTTATAAAAGTGTCCTGAAAAAATGTATCAAGGTATCTATAAAAATATGAACCAGCAAAACTGATAATAAAAAATATTTCTTGAGCAGCAAATCAGCATATTAGAATGATTTCAGAAGGATTGTGTGACACTAAAGTTTTGAGTAATGATGCTGAAAATTCAACCTTGCCATCACAGGAATAAATTACATTTTAAATAATGAAAACTTAGATTTTTTTAAATCAAAGTCTTGATAAGCTTCTTAGAACAGCAGTGGATGTATATAGGGCCCTATGAAATCCGCTTTATTTTTTTCCCAAATTCCGTTTTATTTTTTTCCAAATTCCGTTTTTTCCGTTTTAATTTTTCTGGATTTAATTTTTTTCTGTTTTCATTTGTCGCAACTCCTTTTAAATGGTAAATTAAATTGTATTAATCAAAGAGCATGTCTAATTAATTAAAATCATGAAACTAATACAATTTCACATCAATTTAATAAAGGTTTAACAAAAATGACATGTTTAGGGCCCTAAGAAATGTTTTATTTTCTCACCATGTGTTATTGTTATCAAATTCTGTGTTTTAGCATGTCTAATTATTTGAATCCGTACTTAATTTATTCAAATTTGCTTTTAATATAGCCTTATGAAAGGTTTTTTTTTCCCCTCAGAAATTCTGTGTTGTGTATTTAAAATGTTCTGGTTATCAAATGAAGGCATAACATATCTTTTAATTATTGAAAATTAAGCAAGCTTTTTTTTGGCAAACAAAGGGGAATTTACTATTAAAATTAAAACATGGAAGAGATGTTGTGTGATTATAACCTGAAAAAATAATGTTTGTTTCATCTTAGTAGTAGTAGAAGTAATAGTAGTAATATATTTCTGGCACAATGTCTTCAAGTTAAACCAGACTTTTATTTTGACGGGTTGCCGTGTCTACCTTTACATTTCTGTGCGTATATGATATGACGCTAGTTTTCCTAAAATGGAACGGTCAAATGGTGAAATCACCGCGAGCTTCACGCCCGCTTCGGTGTGTGTAGTAAACAAAACCGCTTGTCTGCTCCATTCATTAACAGAGACAAGTAGAACATGCAGGATTCACATTTAAATGGTATTTTTGCGGTTTAATATTTACAGATACTAGTCCATATTGCGGTTTGATTTAAGTGTAATGACCTACTTTTGATCAATTCATTCAAACTTTGACAAATTCCGTGACATTCCGTGTTATTCAGTAAATTCCATTTTTATGACTGGATTCCGCGATTCCATTTGCATTTTCTGCATCGTGGAAATCATAGGGTCCTACGTATAGAATATTCATTCATTCAGTCCTGTTTAGAATTTTTTGACTACAAAATTAAGGCACAATTTAATTTTTAAAAGGGTCTTTATTATTTAATAAATGATTATCTGTGTCTGTCTGCAGTGAAATGAATTCCAGCATCATTAAAACAGAGCAGCACTATGAGAGAATGATGTACAAGGAGGCGCTGAAGAGCGGCTTCTTTGAGTTCCAGGTAATGCATACACTATTACATCCACCATCCTTCACGTTGACATCCGTTGGCAATTATACGCTAGTAATACTAATGTACAACAACACATTTCTAGACTTAAAGCAATTGCATGCAATTGTGTCATTCTATGATATTTGTCAGAAAACTATAGCAGAGAGACTATGTATCATAAACAACTTGTTGATTTTTTTTTTTTTTTTTTTTTTTTTGGAAGGCTGCTAAGGATAAATACAGGGAGCTGGCCATTGAAGGCATGCACAGGGATCTTGTGTTCCAGTTTATCGAGAACCAAACACTCCTGCTGGCTCCCATCTGCCCCCACCTGTGTGAACACACCTGGTCCCTGCTGGGGAAGGTGAGACCCCCTCTACGCTAGAGGACAGGTTTCTACTAAGGAATTGCTTGCTTACTCTTAAACCATAACATTTTACAGCCAATCATATTACTGAGGAACTACAGTAAATAGCATTCTCCACACATACGATACACCTTGGTGTTTCATTTGTTTGTTTCAAAGGCATGTATGCAACAGTTACGATCATGCAACAATTATGTCATACTTTTGACAACAGTTTGACATTCAGTTAATTGTAGTGAGAGGACTATTCCTAAACTAGTTTTAATTACCATTATTTTTGGGGAAATATATATACATGCATACATATTTGGGAGGCCACAAAATAAATACAGAGTTTTTACATTTTGTCCATTTAATTTTAACATTTGAATTGTAATGCTATAGAAGATTGTATTGCTACTAGCAGCTGGAAACGTCTGTCTGACTATATATTATCCGTTATTTGTGTTCATTTGTTTTCTACTATTTTTTTTTGTGAATTTTAGTAGAAACAGAAATTACAAATCTTCAAGTGAGCTGCACAGTTAATACTCTTTATTTTTTTCTGTATACAGACCAGTTCTATAATGAAGGCTCACTGGCCTACAGCAGGTCCAGTGGATGAGATCTTGATTCGATCCTCACAGTATCTGATGGACACTGCGCATGACCTCCGCCTTCGCTTGAAAGCTTATACACAACCGGCCAAGGGCAAGGTATGGACTGACTTTTATGAATTTTAAAGTCTAAATTCAATCTGCAGACCAAAAACCCAATAAAAAAAAAAAAAAAAAAAAAAAAAAAGTTTGCTTCAGGAAGGTGGAACTAGAAGTGCTAAAATGCTGTTAATTGAACTAGAAGTGCTAAAATTGTTTCTGGGTTTTGGCCTACAAATTACATCATCCCTGCCTCGCTCTATTAGAAATGAAAACCACTAGAGCTCCCATTATACAATATCACCACAATACAATAAGTGTGTATATAAAAACTACATATATAGGGGTGTAACGCGCAGCGCAGTTGGTACTTTATCAAAATAAAACACAGTGAACCAAACATCAGCGCGCCGCCTCACTATGGATATTTTTCTTACACAAATGCATTGATTCACTTCAGAAGGCCTTTATTAACCCCCAGGATTCATGTGGAGCACTTTTTATGATGTATCAAAAATGTCAACACAACCATTCGCTCATAATGCTTGAAAGACCAAGGCGTTTTTTAAATATAACTCCAATTGTATTCGTCTAAAAGAAGAAAGTCATACACCTAAGTAGATCATAAGGTAATTTTCATTTGGGTGAACTATCCCTTTAAGAGCTCCTGGTCCATGCAGAGTAAAATGTTTTTAACAACAAGGTAAAACTACCCCTGTAATGTTCACTGGAATCCTTACCAAATTCACATGTAACACAGCAGCTTGTCGACAAGTTGACAGTGAGGAAACCAGGCAGTAAATTAAGCTTTTTTTGGCAAAGCTTTGTGTATTACATTGAAACTTGGTATGTTTCCTTAAGGCTATGACAAACCAAGCCAACATCAAAGAACTAGCAGCGATGAAATCAGACTGTGTTGTCTCCTCACGTCGTCTGTGTCTGGGCCAAAAAGTTGTACTTGAACAAACAAATCTACAGCCGAATGGCAATTAGCACATACCTGTTAGATGTCTGCACAGGCTTTAAACTGAAGCCCGAACCTGGCCTGTACCTGAGACCGTCTGACCCGACCCGAGCGGCAATGTTAAATGTAGAGCCTGAACCCGAAATTGGTTTTCACAACGGATAGCAAAACATTTTAAATATGCTGTATTTCACAATTGCATGCAGCGGTCGGTAAACAAATTCAAAGAAACAGTTTCATCAAGGCTCATAGCCAGTTCAACACAAAAAAAGCACTTACATGTTATACAAATTTACGAACAACAGATGCAGTAGTCACATACATTCCACTGAGTTTTTAATGGTTGTAATGACAAGATCGTAATTCTTCCACTGTGCAGGTTTCCTTGTATAGTGTAAGAAGTTTTCCTAATTGCTGTATCACAGTCGTTGCTGTCAGCTTGCTAATGTGCTGTTTGCCGTGTTGTGACAAAGAGACCGCTAGATCAGGCACAAGAACAAAACAAATTTCGCTTTAAATATAGCCTATACAACCTGCGCCTGTGCGTCCCTCTTAGGTTACAGCGATTTTACCCACTGGTTGCTGAGAAATATAATGTAGCGAGTCCGTATCGATGTTATTTTATTAATAAAAGTTTCTCTGCGCACAGTGTTTCTGTGTTGGCACTGTGCATTCTCCGATCTCTGCGTGCAAGTAACGTGTAGGTGTGCATGCGTCAGTGAAAGTGTAGCCTACTGCGTATAGTTTTACTTTAGCTACAAACCCAAGCCTGACCCGAACTCGAAACTATTCATTAAACATTACCCTAGAGTTCGTACAAGGTGCTTAAAGTGCTTGAAATACTTGAATTTGACTCTTTGAAATTTAAGGCCTGGAAAACCCTTGAAAATAGCAATATTTCTGAAGAAGTACTTGAAAAGTGCTTGAATTATTGAAAGACAATGTATCTAATAAGTGTCTTTAAGCATATATCTTTTCACGCAAAATTCAAAAATCACACAATTAAAAAAAAAACATCATAACCTTTTTGTTTATTTCAGTTAAAGGAGTAGTTCACTTCCAGAACAAAAATGTACAGAGAATGTACTCACCCGCTTGTCATCCAAGATGTTCATGTCTTTCTTTCTTCAGTTGTTAAGAGATTACGTTTCTGAGGAAAACTTTTCAGGATTTCTCTCTGTATAATGGACCTTTATGGTGCCCCTAAGTTTGAACTTCCAAAATGCAGTTTGAATGCAGCTTTAGAAGACTCTAAACGAACCCAGTCGAGGAAGAAGGGATTTATCTAGTGAAACAATCAGTAATTTTCTAAAAAAAAATAAGTAAATATATATATATATATATATATAATAATTTATGTACTTTTTAACCTCAAACGCTCGTCTAGTCTAGCTGTGTCTGAACTCTGTGTATTCGGTTCATGACAGTTAGGGTATGTCGAAAAACTAGGCAGAAGTACCAACCCAGTGTTTACAAAGTCAACATGCACAGAAGGTCAAACGGCCTTTAGAAAAAAGGTAAAACAGCAATATAGGATGATTTTGAGTTCATGCAGAGCTAGACAAGACAAGTGTTTGAGGTTTAAAAAGTATATAAACTGTATTTATTTTTATTTTTAAATTTATTTATTTATTTATTTAGAAAATAACCAATCGTTTCACTAGATAAGACCCTTCTTCCTCGATTGGGATCGTTTATAGCCCTTTGAAGCTGCATTTAAACAACTATTTTTCAAGGACGTAAACGATTGTACATCACACGCTTTTTCACACATACGCACAATATTTATATCGTACGATAGAACTCCTCATTACGGACAGCTTTGCCTCTACAACCAATCAATCAAATCATTTGTTAAATGATTGAGAAGATGTAAAAAAAAAAAAAAAAAAACTACTTTTGCAAACTAATCCTTTTCGCTCAATCTGGAAAAAAACACAGCAGTACAATTCTCTGGACTCTATAGGCCAATAATTATTAATAAAATGTTGCAATTTACCTGTTGGGAAGCTATAACGGGGTCGTTTAGAAAAGGGGCCTGTCCAGATTTACCCAAAATTAATATAAAAACCCAAAGGATAACTCAACTTCACGAAACCTGCTGAGCACATGCAACAGGTGATTCTAAACATGCATTCAACATTTTAAGGGGATCGGACCACAGCTGGTGCTATAACAGTCATAAATGTTAATAAAAAACATAATATTGCTATGGTAAATTACCTGGATTTGCCAAAAATGCTTGTCAGTCATTGATTTGGTGGTTACAGGCTTGCTAAATAGTGCCTTTTTCATATGTGCTTAAATACCTTAAAGTGCTTGAACCTTGGTAATCGCTGCGTGCAGCTATATTTATAATAATTATGATAATAATACATGATTTTAACAATGCTAACTTTTTATCTCTTTGGCGAGAACTCACTAAACTTTGCACTTGTGAAGGGTCAGTGGCTAATTTTAATGGACTGAATGCATGGTTGCATAGCAACTAGTGTTAAATATAATGTTCAAAACCTCAGCCCTGCTACCTCAGTAATAAAGTTTGAGTAATTTATGAAGATTTTCAGTAAGGTTGCTTAATGGTAGCTAACCGCTGGGTTTGTACTTGAAGTAGTAGCACTATTCATAAAATCCTTGTAACATTAAGGTGTCAGACAGAGATCTCTCACCTCCAGACCCCAGCAGTCCAGCATGCAGTCCAACCCCACCCAAACATAATTGACATTAAGAATGAATCAAGTCGACAGCTGTCATGTAGAGTGAGTTCAGTGCTGTCCCAGACCTCTCCTGACAGAAGAGTAGTGCATTATCCCCCGCTTTTAACATGGGACGGTTTCCCTACAGTCTGTTTCTACCTATGCTGAGTCTTATGTAAGCGTTGTGAGTCAAAGGCTCTGAGGAGGGAGGCTTTTCTCAGTCCTGTTGTTGGGATCATGTGGTAATGGATGTCGCTTTGGATAAGGAGTTGCTGTGCTGATGTGTTTTAGAGGGCTTTACACTCTGAAGGAAACTGCTGTGTACTGGTGGTAACTGGATACAAAAATAAGGATATGAAACCGGATACAAAAATAGGGCTAGAGTTACATTTATAAATTTAAAGTAAACTTATGAAAAACTAAAACAAATCTGGGAAAAAGATGTCCAGTCAAGGTTTTATATGCAGTAGTAGTGCAACTTATATGCAACTATATACTGTAATACTAATAATACTAATACTAATACTAATATATACTACTACTAAAAGTCGTTGTTGTTGATGTATGACTACCCGTTTATGTAAAAATGATGAGTAAGGTTAATAGGAGAGTTACATTCATAGATTTAAAGTATACTTTTGAGAATTTTAAAGTAAAATAATAAAAATAAAGTAAAAATATAAAAAATAGGGCTTTACACTCTGAAGGAAACTACTGTGTACTGGTGGTAACTGGATACAAAAAATAAGGATATGAAACCGGATACAAAAATAGGGCTAGAGTTACATTTATAAATTTAAAGTTAACTTATGAAAAACAAAACAAAAAAAAAAAAATCCAGTCAAGGTTTTATATGCAGTAGTAGTGGTACTATATACTGTAATACTAATAATACTAATACTAATATATACTACTACTAAAAGTCGTTGTTGTTGATGTATGACTACCCGTTTATGTAAAAATGATGAGTAAGGTTAATAGGAGAGTTACATTCATAGATTTAAAGTATACTTTTGAGAACTTTAAAATAAAATAATAAAAATATAAAAAATATTTAATAAATTCTGATAATAATAATAATAATAATAATAAGAATTATCATTATTGTTGTTGTTATTATTATTATTATTATTATTATTATTATTATTATTATAAAATATCACTACCCACTTTTGTGAAAATATTAATATAGGATTAACGTATACTTTGTACACTATGAAATAACATAAGTTAAAATATTTTATGAACTGTGGGAGAGAGGAAAAAAATAAAAATAAAAAATCACTGGCTTTTTCTAGTCCAGTCAAGATTTCATATGTAGCAGTAATAGCATTATTATTATTTATAATAATAACTTATTTACATATAACTTATGCAGTAATAATTATTGTACGTCCTGTGTAATGGACTTTAGCCCATTTTATTTCCAGTTTTGTTAAGTTTTGCTTTCCTTTGTCCATCACAGAAGGGAGACAACAAACCACCAGCTAAGCCCACACACTGCACCATCTATGTTGCAAAGACTTACCCACCCTGGCAGCACAGCGCCCTCTCTCTGCTGGGAAAACATTACAAGGTATAAACACTCTAAACACATTTCACATATCAAAATGTGCAAACTTAGACAATCTTCACATATTTATTAGATACAGTTTTCATGAATCGATTTGTTGATTGCAGCTTTTAATATTAATCTCTAAAAAATGCTGTAAAATACACCTGTCAGTTGATGCGTTACTATGATATTAAAGGTTTAAATTAACAATAGAGTGCAAATTCAATTGCTATTCATTTTTAGACTGAATAATCAACACAAAAAAAAAAGTACATTTCCTTGGCGCTACTCAGAATGTCATTGTTGAATTCAGAGGGTTTTGTTATGATGGGCTGTCAATCAAACAGCTATTCTTTCTCATTGTCATTTCCAGAGCAACAATGGAGCTCTACCTGACAATAAGGTCATCGCCATGGAGCTGGGTGCCATGCCGGAGCTGAAGAAATACATGAAGAGAGTGATGCCCTTTGTAGCCATGATAAAGGTAGAAGAGTTTGGTCCTTCAATACGATCTTGTAAGAACTGGGTCTTAGATTTATGAACATGGTCAAAGGGTAACATCAACAGATGTTGCTATGTTCACATTAGCATACTACCATGCTATTTTTGCATTATGTATATTAATCATAGCATGTAAATTTACTCTATGCACAGAATACTGTGATCTTTGCCAAAATATGCACTTTAAAGGTTACTACTTGGAATGCTGTATACCATAATGTGGTGTACTCAAACCTTCTCTTTATGTGACAAATGAATCACAAGTAAAATTTTTTATATTTTATTCCACTGTATTTTGACAGTAGTATGTTAGTATGCTATTCTGAATTTTGTTTAGTTTCAACCAGGGCTGTCAGTCGATTTAAATTTTAAATGTAAGTATACAGCATTCCAAGTAGTAACCTTTAAAGTGCATATTTTGGCAAAGATCACAGTATTCTGTGCATAGAGTAAATTTACATGCTATGCCTAATATACATAATGCACAAAAGAAAGGTTTGAAATGACATGAGGGTGAGTAAATGATGTAAATGATTTATTTATTCTTTTTTTTTTTTTTGGTGAACTATCCCTTTAATCTGTTTTGTTTTTATTTTTATTCTTCTAAATATTCAAAGGCAATATGTTCTCTGTAAAATTGAGCAAAAACACATAATATTGTGTTTAAAATATAACACGATATCATCTTTTTATTTACTGAACTGTTGTATAAAATCACTTTTAAGCTTGTGATAGATCCGGACAAAATTAGCACTCGTGTCATATTGCTGCCCGTGTGATATGTGATGTATATAAATATGAGACAAAACATATACAGGGACATTTTTTGCACCAATATCTTGGATTTTAGAGCATAACTGCATTTATGGAGTTGTTGCCCTACATTATATTTGGCAACAGTCAACTATATGAAATGTAAGATGAGGGGGTGGGGCCAGCACATTAACTGCGTTAAAATATTTTAACTGCGTTATTTTTTTCTTTACTAATTAATTAATGCGTTAAACTGACAGCCCTAGTTTCAACATTTGCCTCTTTTCTATTTTTTATTATTTTTATTTTATTTTTTTTTTAAGATTTCTATTTCAAACTAAAACTACTGTTTTGAACTTGTGTGAAATTTTTTTTTTTTTTTTTTTTTTTCCCCCTCCTCTCAGGATCCTTTGAAAACAGTTTCCACAAAAGTATTTTCAGCATCAATGATAAGAAATTGCAATGATAAGAAAGAGCACCAAATCAGTATATTCAGATGATTTCTGATTTCAAAGACTAGATTATTAGTCGCTGAAAATTTAGAGGATTGTTATTTTACTAAAGTACAATAAAACAGAAAACTTTTATTTTATTTTGTAATAAAAAAAAAAAAAAAAAAAAGAAACGCTACCAATCAAAGGTTTGGGATCAGTAAGGTTTTATATATATATATATATATATATATGTATGTGTATATGTGTATATGTGTATATGTAGTTTTGTTTTTTTGTTTTTTTCTCTTATGCTCATCAAGCCTGCATTTTTTTTTCTTTTTGTTTTTAATCAAAAATACAGTAAAAACACCAATGTTGTGAAGGATTATAACAAAATAAATAACTCTTTTCTATTTTAATATACTTAAAGCTAAATTTCCAGCATCATTACTCCAGTCTTTAGTGTCACATGATCCTTCAAACCTCAGTAATATGCTTATATATTGTCAGTGTTGAAAACAGTTGTGCTGCTTAATATTTTTTGGAACCTGTGATACATTACAGGATTCCTTGATGAATAAAAAAAAAAATGTAAAAAAAGAACAGCATTTAGAAATCTTTTGTAATGTTATACGCTATACTCTGTACACTATGATTTCAATAATGCAAACTATTAATTTTTTTTTTTTTTTTTTTTTTTAACAAATGCTTTGTTAAATTGTTTTGCAATACTATAGAGTGACACATGTTTTTAATATTTATTAAAACTGATACCATTTCTGTCTCGGTTTGTGTTTTCAGGACAACCTAGAGAAAAACGGGCCCAGGGTTCTTGATCTAGAGCTGGAGTTTGACGAGCGTGCTGTCCTACTGGAGAACATCGTTTATTTGACTAATTCACTTGAGGTAATGGCACAAAACTAATTGAAAAACAAAATAAATGTTTTATTCTACATAACCAAAGGATAGAAACTTTCATAACACTTAAAGACAACATATGAAATTGCAATTGACTGTTCCTGATCCTAATGTACATGACTCATCAGTGTACAATATTCTAAACAAACGTAATTAAAAAGTTTTCTGCTGAGTCATTACTGCTAAAGTGAAATCAAAGCCATGTGGATGGGACAAATAATATCATTCAATAATATCACAGTCCAAAAAATTGCCACTGAAAAAAATCGATCCTGAAAGCACTACTGTTAGTTGACTTTTGGTCAGATCTGACTGTTAGTTGTTTCAGTCAATAGCTAAGTGATAACCAGTGTCATTCTTTCTCTGACCCTCCTTCCCTCTCTGTCTCCTCCGTCAGTTGGATCAGATAGACGTTGTGTTCGCGTCTGAAGCGGATGACAAAGTAAAGGAGGACTGTTGCCCTGGGAAACCGTTCTGTGTCTTCAGATCTGAGGTGATGATGAGAGCCCACTGAGGCCCTGTCATAGCTGCTGCACAACAGCCTCCGTCTATTGTTTTTGTGTTTTTAATGGTTGATCTGGCCTGTGCTGCATGCAGCTACAGACTAATTTTAGAAGCATGCTGTGCATTGCTAATGCTTGTTAGATGCATCTCACTGGGGTGTAGTGTACAGCGTTCATTCAGACATAAAAATGTTTCGAGTTATTGCAAGGCTTTTGGAAATATGTTTGAAATATGATGATACATTTTTATACAGGATTTGATACACAGTGTTCCCACAATCAAGGATAAAACCTGACCAGACCTGAAAAAGATATTGAGATTTACTAGAAAAAAATCTGGGCATTAATTGCAAATTATAATCTAATCTAATCTAATCTAATATAATACAATTTCTCTTTTGCAGTGTATTCAGACCTTCTGTTTATGTAACAAATGAATCAGAAGTAATATTTATTTTAACATTTTTTTCTGCAGTAATTGTGAGAGTAGTATGTTATTCTGAATTTTTATTTTATTTTATTTTATTTTATTTTATTTATTTATTTATTTATTTATTTATTTTTGTTTCCAAGTGTTTTGCATTATTGCAAGGCTTTTGTAAATATATTTGAAAAATAATGATAAATATTTTTTTATACAGGATTTGATATGCAGTGTTCCCACAATTAAGGCTAAAACCTGGAAACAGTGAATTTTAAAATTGTGATATCCAGACCTGAAAAAAGATATGGAAATTTACTAAAATGAAATCATTTTTTGTAGTGTATTCAGACCTTTATGTAACAAATGAATCACAAGTAATATTTTTAATATTTTATTCTGCAGTAATTGTGAGTGATTTTTTTTATTTATTTATTTTTTTTCACATTGTCTTTGTATTTTTTTTTTTTGACATAAATAATAAATGTATCACAAATAATAAGTGAAATAATAAATCAATATATAAATTGTTAAAATGTTAATGAACATAATAATTTGTATATGTACACTAGTAATATATGTATACCTTTTTTGGGGAGAAAAATCAACAAGGAGAACACAGACATTTTTAATATTACAAAAGATTTCCGTTTCATTTTTTCCCCCAGTGTTCTTTGAATAATAGGAAGTTAAATAAAGAACACCATTTAACTGAAATGGTAATCTTTTTATAATTCTAAAAATTTGACTTAATTATAAATGTGTTTTCTGTTACTTTTGACCAATGTAATGTTCTCTTGTAAATTAAATTCTTTTTTTTCTACTTACGTATTACTTGTATTACATACGTACCCCAAACTTTTGAATGGTTTTCAAAATTAATAATAATAAAACAAAATTAGCATATTAGAATGATTTCTGAAGGATCATGTGACACTGAAGACTGGAGTAATGATGCTGAAAATTCTGTCCTGTTTTTTTTTATTTTTTTATTTTAACATACTATTAGAGTGTTGCTTTTATTTATATATATTAATTAATTTTAAATAGCTTTTTATAACAATGTAAAATACTATATTTTGATCAGATGCACAGATGAAGTCCTGTGTATGAGGCAGAAATTGTCATATGAACTGTCACATGAGCTGTATGATGTAGCATCCATAAATGTGTCATCTTCAGCTGTGACTTCTGTTTCTCCCATAGCCTGGAGTGTTGGTCTCACTGGTGAACCCTCAGCCAGCCAACGGCCTGTTCTCCACCAAGATTGACATCCGACAGGGAGACAGCAAAGACAGCATCGTCCGCAGACTATCCCGAATCAACAGAGGCATCAAGGGTAAAGCTTATTCATTTTAGCAAAGCTGAAACTCTTACGAGGTTTTTGCAAAACTATTTAATTTAATTCAATTCAAGGCAATAAGCTACAAAACACATTTAAAAGTAGAACTTAAGTATCCAAATACTACTTTGATACTACGGCATGCTGCATTACCGTTGACATTTTTTTTTAATTATGCTGCTATAAAATTGGTAGATTTATCCAAAGTGAAGCTGATGCGTTTTGAGGACCCACTGCTCGGACCGCGGAGAATCCCAGTTTTGGGGAAGGAAGAGGAGGGTAAGCTCCCCATCTCAAACAATTCAGTCTTCCACATCAACCTACAAGAAAACAAAGTTAATGTGAGTGATAACGGCCTGAAAACGGACATTGGGGACACTTTAATCTACCTGGTCCAGTGAGATCTGAGACTTTGTTGTTACAAGGGTTTTTGTTTTGTTCTGTTCTCTCATTTGAGTATCATTTTGACATAATAATGGTGTTAGTTAATTTAGCATTAGCTGGCATTTTGTCTCAGTGAACTCCTCTTTCAGCATTTGGTAAGTGTTCATTCAGTTTAAGGGTCTGTAGTGTCTGTATAACATCATTAATGTATGTATATCCTTTTTCTAGCTTTTAAGGTAGTTAAAGACCAACAGAATTATACACTCAATTCACATTCAGGCTAATGGTATTGGAAATATTGGACCCTACATATGACATTAGAAGGTATTATTGTACTTTCGTAATGGTTATAACTATCTTTTGGTTTTCAACTGACATTTTTTAAAATCCGTCCTCTGTTTAAAACAGTTTGCATATGTCAGCTACAGTAGTCCAGTAGAGGACATCAGGCCAATACTTTATGAACAAACTGTTTAGTATTTTCATCTTTTAATTATTAAAACTTAAAAGGAGGCATTGTTTTCTTCCTTATTTTCCCCCTGTGAAATGATGTATTCAGTAAACACTTAATAAATTGATGCAAGTATAATTTATATTTGTTTCCCCCTTTTTTTTCTACACAAATGCCAGGATCATTATCAAGATATGCTGGCATTTTCATCTTCATGACTTGCTATTGATATAAATAATGCCAAAATGCCACATGCTGAAATTAGTCACAGTATTTAGTAGATTTAATAAACTATCACTTGAAAGAAATAGATTTTGTCTGTTTTTCCATCTGCTTTAGCCATTCATTCATCACAGTTAGATTTTAATAGTTTAAATGAATATAGACAAAAACAGATACTACCATTTTTTAACGTTAATTGAATAATAAAAATAAGCATTTTTTTCTACAATGCTTCATGTACTTTCTGATAAGATACAGAATGCTTCATTGTCTCTGCACTTTGTATTCAACCCTGTTATGCTGTGATATGTCTTGTAAAAATGGTTTCATCTTTGACAAAATATGTGGCACTGACATCATCAAAGACTTTTAATGACATTTACACTTCTATTGCCCCCATCAAGCTCAGTGCATGCAAATTAATACCTTCTGTGTCATTTTAACAAAAAATACCACAGATATATTTTTTTTTTTTATATAACTATTTATTTATTTTTCTATTTATTTCTCAATTTTATTTTTTTTATTTTTAGTTCACGTTTATTTATTCAGCAAGGATCCATAAATTTAATCAAAGGTTACATTAACAATGAAACTAAATATGTTCATTTTAAGTAAATTGCGTTCTTTCAAAATGTTTATTAATTAAAAAAAAAATCCTGGGAAACGTGTATTACCGTTTCCACAGAACATAAAGTAGCACAACTGTAACAACATTAACATGAGAAGAAATGTTGAGTATCAAATCAGCATGTTAGAATGACTTCTGAAGGATCATGTGAAAATTCAGCTTTGCATCACAGGAATAAATGATAACTTAAAATATATAAAAATATAAAACAGTTACTTAAAATTTTAATAATATTTCACAATAGTATTGGTTTAGTGTTTTTTTTTTTTGTTTGTTTTTTTTTTTTTTAAAATGCAGCCTTGGTGAAAACTTAAGGTTATCTTTAGGGTTGATAAATAACTTGGTTACTTTAAAACCATATTGGATGATCACTAGGGCTGGGCAATAATTTAATAATTCGATAATGATAATTATCGCAATATAATTTTTATGTGCCAAAAGTGGAACAAAACAGCGCGACTCATTTGAATCGCACCACACGGACCGTTTATCCGCTCGGACCAAAGTTCAAACTGCCATGCTGCACGAGCTCACTAGAGAAGATGCATTTACTTCATGCGAGCACTAAACTGCGCTGTGAGATCCAGTGTGAAACACTTGAATTCAGCGATGAACACAAATGACTCTGTGATTCAAACTAGTTTGAAGCTGTGTGCAACGAGACAGTCAGAAGACTTTTCAATCTACACATCGTCATCATTTACCATGGATTTATTGCAGTAACACTCACTGCACCATGGTATTGTGGCAGCAATGTGGGAAATTCACATTGAATTTTATTACAGGAGTAATGGTATAAAATTATAGTATGGATGTATTTGTGATTAAGCTATAGCATGTGTGCATTTATAGTGAATGTTTTTAGACTACTGTTTTTCATACAGATAGGCTACCTATAAAACCATGTAGTTAAATTTCTACCTTGGTAGTGAGGTACTATTATGTGTGGTTTTAACTGTTTATCATAATTAAAAATGTATGCTTGCTACTATGGGAGACCAATTTAAAAAAAAAAAAAAAAAAAAAAAACTGGGTCAGAATAAATTTAACTATATAAAACTAAGGTTATTACGTTTTTTTCAGATGTTACTGATTGATAATGAACAAAAATTTACCTCTGCATCCTCAAGCTACTATCAAATGTGCATTTCTAAGAGACAAAAAAGTGTTATTATTATTATTATTATTATTATTATCTTCATTATCAGACAACCCAAACCTGTTTCTTGATTTGAAACAATATAACTCATTGGAACATGCAGAAATACACTTTTCTATTTAGAAATGTGTTTTGTTAAAGAAAATTAATGGTCTGGTTTCTGCAATTTTCACTTTTGAGCAAAAATCTGACTTTAAACTTGAAAGAAATAAAGATTTGACATTTATCGTGATAATTATCAATATCGACTGATACGAAATTTTTTTTTGCCCATATCGCCCAGCCCTAATGATCGCTAATCTTATGGTCTCTCAATATCTTTGGTGGTGAGAAAATACAAATTTTCTTTAAGGGTCATATGTTTAAAAAAAAAAAAATAAGTTCAGACACAAATAGCACTGAAAATGTGCCAACTAGGAAGCGCTATGAGGGATATAACTCTATTTTCCGGCCAAGCAGGCCGTAGCAGATATGAAGACGCCTCATTTTTACGGTCGGATGCGAGTGGAGACGAGATCAGCCATAAAAGAAACGCATCCAGATAGACGCTTACATGCACTTGAAGAGACTGGGGTGACAAACATGTAAGCGAGCCATTCCACATATGACAGCTACATGCAGTGTTTCATTAGTGGATGTGACCCAGTTTGATGTGCGTTAGCTGCGGTGCAGAAGGAAGTGATGCGAGACAATAACCTCAAGAGAACGTGCAATTCTGCATTGCTGCTCCTGGGGTGACTTGTAACATCACACACAAAGGCTGGATTGCTGGTAAGCTCTTGCTGTATATTTGAGGTGTCATTTGCGAGCTTTTGTTTAATATTTTTGTTTGTGTGCGAACCAGTGGGATACATACAAGTAAGTCTGCATTCCCAAAAATGCATTATTGTATGTTGTATAATTGTATTTGGGAGGAATTCTAAATTGTATCTGCTGTTGTGTGTGATACATTTCTGTTGGTGACTTGAGAGGTAGTTTTTGAATGCACTTGAGAGGTGTTTTTATTTGTGTGGGTCTCCTGTGTGTGTGTTTGTGTGCGTGTATGAAGGCTTATCAGCTCACAGCAGCTTTCTGTCAGGGCTTCTTGGCCAAGCGGCTATCAGAAAGAACACACCACTGTCACCATAGGAAACTCACCCCTGTCTTTTCCTTTAGTCTGTTGTCATCGTGAGGGAATGTTCTGAGCCACTTTGACATTCAACATGTAAGTGTTCACCTCATTAGTATGCATTTCATTTGTTTCAATGTCACAGTACTGTCAAAACTTTCAGGTCAGATGAGGTGAGGACTTTTTTTTTTTTTTACTTACCTTTTTTATGGGATTGTATAGGATTGCTTTTTTTTTTGTATCGCCTTCAGATTCAAATGGACAGTTCTGGTGAAAAAGATGTTGAAGCAAACCCAACAGGTAGTGAGATGATGGAACTTCCTGTTGTGACTCAACCTGGCCTCGGAGTGACCACCACGACAGTGACCACCATCACTCAAACAGGAGGAGACTGGAGCTCAGGGCTGTTTAACGTGTGTGGTGACACCAGCACATGTAAGGGGAAGTGCTTGAGAGAGGATTAATATTGTCATTATGAGATATAAAGTCACATTATGAGTTACAAGTTGTGTAAGTTGAGTTACAAGAAACGAAGTTGCAAATACAAGATTTAAACTCGCTTTTTCAAAATATGAAGTTGCATTGTGACATATAAAGCAACCTTACGAGGTTTAAAATCAAAATTGGGAAAATATAAGGTTGCAATGGTGAGAAACAGACTCGCTTTGCAAGACAAAGTTGCATTGTGACATTGAGTTGAGATACAAAGTCAAAATTTGGAGAGTTATACATTTGCAATTATGAGAAACAAAGTCACAGTTGTAAGATATAGAAGTTGTAATTAAGAAAGCCAGTCACATTATAAGTTAAGAAGTGCGAAACGGTCGCAACTGCAAGATTTAAACTCACTTCACAGGACATGAAGTTGCATTGTGCCATATGAAGTAAATGTAGCTGCGTTTCCATTACCCTTCAAGATGCACACATTTAAACTGCAAATTGAAAATATGCCTAATGGAAACACATCAATTTCGCAAAAACTCCCATATATCACAAAAAGGTGTTTGCGCTCGCATGAGGTGGTTTTTCAGGCAATTCGGAAAAGGAATTTTTCGCAAAACTGCAATGGAAACGGCTTTTTCGCATTTACAGGTCACACGGCATATGTAAAAAGTCATATGTTCATTCTTCTGCTGTACTATAAACTCCAAGAAACACTTACGTAGCTAATTGCTCTCAAATATTACAGGCTTTCCCTGATATTAATGTTTAGACTATGCATGCTCTTTCGATTAAATAAAGCCAAAAATCTGTACAAATCACACCAAAATCCATTGCTATGACTTATCGCGAGAGGAACAAATTATGTTTTAGCCGTATAACATCTGTTAATGGAAACGTTGTCATTACGCAATACCTTTTTATCAACATTTATATAACATCGCCAAAGTTTTGCGCAAATCTGTAATGGAAACACGCCTTGTGACATATAAGGTAAAAATCGGGAGAGATATAGGTGTGCAATTATGAAAGATTTACGCCACAAGATATAAAGCAATATTGTCAGTTGCAGCTGCAAGATTTAAAGTCATTTAGTAAGATATAAAATTGCATTGTAACGTGAAGTAACATTTTAAGATGTAAAGTTAAACTGGCAGAAACCTAAGTCACAATTGGTTGAAAACATTAGTTTCATACAAGACAAACTCACTTTGCAAGATATGAAGTCATATTGTGACATAAGTAACGTTTTTTTTAGATACAAGTCAAAATTGGGAGAGAAGTAAGTTTGCAATTCTGAGGAACAAAGTCACAGTTGTGGGATATAAAGGTGCAATTGCAAAGGCATGTCACACTGAGAGTTCAAAAGTTGCAAGTACATGAAACAAAGCCTTAAACTCGTTAAGAATTCACTAAGAGAAACAGAGGCTCAACTGACTTAAAAGACTTAAACTCACTTTGCAAGATATGAAGTCAAATTGGGACATAAGTAACATTTTGAGATGCAAAGTCAAAAATGGGAAAGCTAAAAGTTTGCAGTTGCAAAAAACAGACAGAGTTGGGCGATATAAAGTTGCCACTGAGGAAAAGATCACATTGTGAGTTAAAAAGTTGCAATTATGTCGCAACTGCAAGACTTAAACTCACTTTGCAGAACATGGTGTTGCATTGTGACACATGAAGTAACATTGTAAACACTCTAAAATTAGGAGAGATTTAGCTTTGCAATTATGAAAAACAGTCACGCTGCAAGATATAAAGCGATATTATCAGTTGGAACTGCAAGATTTAAAGCCATTTACTGTAGTAAGATATAAAATTGCATTGCAACATGTGCAGTAACATTTTGATATATAAAGTCAAACTGCCAGAGACCCAAGTTCGCAATTGTGTGAAATGATCACACTGTGAAGTTGCAACTACAAGAAGCAAAGCCTTAAGTGCAAGACTTAAACTCACTTTGCAATATATAAAAAAAGTAACATTTTGAGATACAAAGTCTAAAATTGGGAAAAAAGTGAAATATAGTCACAACTAGGAAGTAACATTGTAAGATATAAGGTAAAAATTGGGAGAGATTTAGATTTGCAATTATAAAAAACAGTCACATTGCAAATGTAAAGCAATATTTTCAGTCGCAACTGCAAAATTTAAAGTCATTTAGCATGATATAAAATTGCATTGTGACGTGAAATAACATTTTGAGATATAAAGTCAAACTGGCAGACAACTAAGTTCGCACGCTGTGAGATATATAGGTGTAGTTACAAGAAACAAAGCCTCAAACGCAAGATTTAAACTCGCTTTGCAAGATATTAAGTCACCGTGTGATATAAAGAAACATTTTGAGATACTAAGGTAACTGAGAGATATAAGTTTGGAAATGCAAGAAACAGTCATATTGTGAGATATAAAGTCACAAATATGAGAAACAGAGTCTCACCTGACTTAAAAGACTTAAACTCACTTTGCAAGATATGAAGTCGCATTGTGACATGAAGTAACATTTTAAGGTGCAAAGTCAAAATTGGGAATGAAGTTTGCAGTTGTGAGAAACAGTGACATTTAGACATTTAGTATAAGTTTGCAATTGCAAGAAACAAAGTCACAGTTGTGATATAAAGTTGCAAGCAAGAAAACCAGTCACATTGTGAGTTAAAAAGTTGCAATTATGTAAAAAAAAAAAATAAAAAAATTGTCACAGCTGCAAGACTTAAACTCAACTTGCAGGACATGAAGACGCATTGTGGCATATGAAGCAACTGAGATACTATAGACCAATTTGGAGTAGACGTCACAGGTATGTCACTGGCAGCATTGTGGTGGCAGAAAAACACTGGTAACAAGTGAAGTGTAACGGGTAAAATCCATGGAATAAGAGAAAAAATTGAATGTCAGAATTGGAATGCAAACTATTTCTATAGAATACTGTTGTCAAAAACGTAATTTGAAGCTAAACACGTGTTTAAATGGGCAGACTGTGGATGAAACCTGTTATGATTACTTTTAAAGCATAAATTTGACAAACAATTTGTCTACATAATCTTTACATATGCAGTTCTTAGAAGACATATTGTATTACTGTTACAGCATTAAATAATACTATTTAAACCCACACACACACATATAAATATCTAAAAAAAAAAACATGTACATATATAGACCGCTATTTGAAAACTGTCATTTTCTGCCACTCATCACTGTTTGCAAACACCGAATTTGTCTATGAAGTAAAAACCAGGAGAGACTAACGTTTGCAATTACAAGAAAAGACATTGTGAGATACAAAGCAATATCGACAGTCACAAATGCAAGACTTAAAGCCATTTAGCAAGATATAAATAATGCATTGTGACGTGAATTAGCATTTTGAAATATAAAGTCAAACTGGCAGAGACCTAAGTTCGCAATTGTGAGAAACAGTCACATTGTGGGATTTAAGTCGATTTAGGTTTGCAATTATAAAAAAAAAAAACAATTGCAAGATATAAAGCAACATTGTGAGTCGCAACTGCAAGGCTTAAAGTCATTCAGCAATGTATGAGATTGCATTGATAAACGTGAAGTAACATTTTAAGATACAAAGTCAAACTGGCAAAGACCTAAGTTGCATTTGCCAGAAACAAGTCACAACTGTAAGCTATAAAGTTGCAGTTAAGAAAACCAGTCACATTGTGAGTTAAAACTACAAGAAACAAAGTTGCAGCAGCAAGATTCAAACTCACTTTGCGATATATGAATTAAGTTGCGCTGTGACGTGAAGTAACATTTTGAGATTAGGGGCCAG
Source organism: Cirrhinus mrigala (assembly GCA_036247105.1). Taxonomy (NCBI): domain Eukaryota; kingdom Metazoa; phylum Chordata; class Actinopteri; order Cypriniformes; family Cyprinidae; genus Cirrhinus; species Cirrhinus mrigala. The sequence goes on along the minus strand of CM070027.1, from coordinate 4,936,724 downwards.
ATTTACTAAACAGAGCAAATTAGTGTAAAAGAACCGATGGGAGTGCAAAGTTCTATTGTTGATCTATTCATAATGTGCAAATTAAAGAATGATAGTTTGATGATAAGCCAATGACAATCAGGTGTGGCTAATTTATTAACAACACAGACAAAATAGAAATAAAATAGGTTAAGATATGCTTTTTGGGGCACTAAATAATGGTGCATAATACCAGCAAATTGGCCTTGCATGATTCATTGTGAAAACCTTGCGTGATTCATTTAAATACTCTTCTTTCATAAATTTTGTGTCTGAAAGGGAAACACCTACAAATGCATATGCAATAAGGTCAGCCAGAAAAATAACTATCCACATCCTTTCATTTCTAATTTTTCACTGCTTAAGTAGATCCTGACAGTAGTATTTTAACACCAAACGAGTGTTTGCACTGGCATAAGCTCTTAGTAAATTGTGAGAGGTATAAGATGGCATTTTTAATAAGCTGGCATAATTATATTATATTTAGTCTGGCTTTTATTTAGGCAGAAAAATCAGGCTTCAGAAAAATCAGCCTGGAAGTTTAGTGGGGCACAATTTGGTCTAATATATTTATATCCTCAGAAAATCCAACACAGCAGTTTATTCATTGTAAATCTGTTCGTGAAGCCTCTGCTTCTCTGTACGAGTAATTGAGATTGAACTATACTGACAGATTGCACACAGAATTCCATAGCTGCATATCTTTATCTTTCGGGACCAAGACTGCCCCTTGGCATCACATTTTGGTTCTGTGTATAAATTTATAAAACAAATTCCTAAGTCTGGAACTTATTATGGTCACACTTTATTTTGGGGACCAATTCTCACTATTAACTAAGCATTAATTATGATTTTTGCTGCTAATTAATAGTAAGGTGGTTGTTAAATTTAGGTATTGGATGGATTAAGGGATCTAAAATATGGTCATGCAAAATGACTAAATTTGTCCAAAAGATATCTTGCTACATCAGATGATATACTTTACAAATGACATAAATTACTTACAAATTACCACACAAATTACTTAAAATCTTTTTGAATTACAGCTATACAGTGGCTTAGTACTCCACCATGTAGTACTATGCATTCATTATAAGCTTGAAGTAATTACTGTTGTTTTCCTAATTTAGTGGTTTGTGTACCGTTTCACAATTCTTAAAAGTTAATGACATTCCTTAATGATTATAAATTGTTAACAGTTTTCCATTAATTTAGGGTAAACCTGGGCATGAATTTGATTTATTGGTTTATTTTCCAAAGCCATATTTATCAGAACTGAATCCTTTTTGCAGTCAATCAGCATAAGCAGTGTTAAAGTAATTTCAGATACTCAGCTCATGCTGTAGATCCCAACACGTGTTTCACAGCATCTCTCTCCTCTTCTGTGCAGGTCTGATGGGCGCGTTTGTTCCGTGCTGTTTGGACCTGAGTCTGGCTCATCAGTATGGAGAATGCATATGTCTGCCTTTGCTGCCTGGCTCTACGTTTGCCATGAGGGTGGGCATTCGAGAGCGCTTTAAAATCAGGGTAAGGATTCAGCACTAATGTAAAAAAAAAAAAAAAGGAAACAAAACAAAAAAAAAACCAGCAGTTTCATGCTGGAAACTTATAAGAGACTTTATGGAATTTTTAGTTCAACCGAAAAAGTTACAGAAATCAGGAAACTGATGATTCTGAAACTGAACTGATTTTTTTTTTTTTTTTAATCAGCATTGTGTAAGAAACTTTCATGCATGCATGACCTTATTTGTCCTCATTTTACTTTTCTTACAATTAATATACCATGCATTCACTGCTCATGGAGTGAAAAAAAAAAAAAAAGTTTTATGCATTTAAGAAGAGGCAAAATTTGGCTTTGTCCATGCATATTCTTTTCTTTTCATTCTTTTCTTTATGCTATGAAATTCCCCCCTTTAAAAATATGTTTAAATAGTTAACTTCATATTTAAAGGAGTAACTTATACAATAACATATTTATTAGTGATTCATTTTTACAGAAAAAAACATGGTTCATAAATATTGATCTGGAATAATGTGACAACGTGGTATGTGCTGTCACTGTTATTTTAGTATATTATAGGTTTTGTTCATATTTACATTTGCTTTTTTATTTTTCTGTTTCTGAATTATTTTGTGTATATATATGTGTGTGTGTGTGTGTGTGTGTGTGTGAAATATTTCTTTAAATTGTATTGTTATTATAATAATAATTATTATTATTTGTTTATTTTGTAAGTTTCTGTTATTACTTCAAGTTAAACTAATTAAAAATGTATTTTTTTAATTATTTAGGAATTTATAGATAGATAGATAGATTGCTATCAAGTAACAATATTTAATAGTTAAGACAATTATTCAGCATTTTTCCGCAGACATTCAACCCCATAACAATAAAATGTTATAATTTTTTTTTATAAAAATTATTTATTTTTGACTGAATGATACTAACAGAAATGTAATTATCTATTTAGTTATTATACTCAATTACTCACTATCTACACACACACACACACATATATATATATATTCTAAACTTACCGTGAGTCTGAAATAATGTAGTGTATTGTAAAAATATAACATAAAACTTTTTAATATTGTATAGAATGAGTATATCATTTTCATAAATAGCAATATTTCCTGGGAATCTAAGATGGATGTGCATGCCAGAAAATTCACCTTAATTTGTAAACCAACAATTCAAGTCATATATTACTGTAGACTGGAGTTTACGCTGAACAATGGATTACTGTGACCTGAAAAAGAAGTGTTTTACAATATTTCCTTTAGGTGTAGAGATTTATCTTTGATTTATCTTGTCATAACCTTCTTGCGCTAAGAAGTAAAACACATCCAGTATTTGACAGTTAGATGAAGATTCCTTAAATTAAATTCCATAACTAGATTCCTTGACTTGGGTGAGGGTGTTAAATCAATATCAGGGAAATGTATCCTTACTTAGAAATCCTTAAACTCTAATTTGTCTGGCTATATTGCATTAAGAATACATTAGAGTGTCCTGTGTGTGTCTCTAGGGCAGCGTGTGTGAGGACTGGACTACGGTATATTGCTGCTACCCTCTGGCCCTCTGTCAAATGATCAGAGAGATGAAGAAGAGGCTGAAGACACAGATCTACACCGTTTCTACCGCACTGGAGAGCTCCTGAGACATGGTGTGTGTGTGTACATAGCTCAGATTTTCTTCTCATCCGTGTTTTTGGTGATGCTAAAAGACTGAAGGGCCATCTCAGCTGTCAGGATGTTTATTACCCGGGGTCCTGAACTTCACGCAGGGTTAGACATATCAGTAACTCTCTGCTTGAAGATTGATGCCGCTGACATTTCAAACTGACGGAGAGATGGAGTGACAGATGGGTGGAGAAACGGATGAGTGGAGAAGAGCTTCTTATGGCTTCTCTCACGGTACATATACATATGTAGGTTACCCTACATGGATTCAGTCTAGATTGTGTCTCTTTTCTTAATTGTGTTTCAAAGTCAGCGTTAAAACTCATGTATCTCTCATTTCATCTAAAAATAAAGTGTATTATAAAAAAGCCTAATGTTGGCAGATTTACTTAATTTTATATAGAATTTGACATATATATATATGCGCAATATCACACTTGTAGCCATGCAATATGGCTGTATATTGGCATGGCTGTGATTTGGCCGTAGGTAATCACAGTGTGCTGATATACAGCCATATCGCACGGCCATGTGATATTGCATTTATACAACAGTTTGATGGCACAAGTGTACAAACTGCTTCCTTTGGCTACGGATTTGAATCTCAAGTTGACAGTTAAACAGCTGAGCCCAGGCCTCCGTTACTAATTCAAAAATGTCATTTTAGAACTAGTAATGAAGGAACGTTGAGTTGCTTCATTAAAAGCTTATTGTATTAAAAGCTCACTGTATTATGTGCAGTAGAGTATTATGAGAGAGATAAACAGAGCAAGTGTGATTACCTGCATCTGATACAGCATTCATTCTTCAGCTCAATGTCAAATTCAGAATAAAACATTAGTTTGAGGAATTGTCGTACACTTTGTCGTAGTATCCTTTCATCTGTTAAGGGTGATTTCCGTAGAAAGCACTGCTCTGTGCATTTGTTGGATGTGTCTTACAACGTGTTGTTTTAAGTAAAAATAACTTCCTCGTTTACAACTGTTTCGATCTCTTTCAATATGAGAAGTCTTTACTGCTGACTCACTCACAAACTCTTGTTGGAATCTAATAGCGGAATAATGTGTCTAAAATCACCATCACGAACACACACACTGCTTCTCAATGCTAAATAATAATTAAACACTACTATTATTTATATATAATATTTAATTATAACAATAATAATATTTAATAAATAACAACAGCAGCCAACAAAAAAGTTGCTAGGCAATTCAATCAAAAGTACAATGTCAGAGCTCTGATATAAAGCATTAAAGTTACATAAAATATAATGTAAGGAGATTTTTCAGGCAAAACTATTTGCTCTGGAACAAATAATAGATTAATAAGACCAAAGACTGCTCGTTAGATTTACCCAAAATGAATTATAGCTCATATTTAACCAGTATAGAGAAATCAGAACCAGCGGTAAATTTCAGAAGATCTGGCCGAGGTAAGGCTGCTCTCAGTGGGTTCATTTCCGAAAACATCAAAGCTAATTTTCAAACAGACAATATCTTTATTAACAAACTGCATATTTAAAGACTAATAAGTACATTCTTACCTAAAAAAAAACCTCTTAAAACTACATTCCATGACACAAAAACAGTATTATTTACAAAATTCTAAATTCTATTCTTCTTTCTCACTCGCTGTGAGAAATACCGCAATGGGAGTGATAAAAATGGTGAAACAATTCCGAGTTCCGATAGCACTTCTCTTAGCCAATCAGATTCAAGTACCGGAAAGAATTGTTGTATCTATCTATCTATCTATGTATCTATCTATCTAACCATCCATCCATCCCAACCAAGACTTTAAGGTATGTGTCTACTTTGAGAAATATTCTCTGCAGTAAAAAAGTCTACCAACCTGCCCTATAAATAATTTAAATCATCCATCATGGTTTTCAAGGATTGTATGTCATCTAAAAGCCCTAGATTCTCCCTCTTCTTCAGGCTGGTCCAAAAAGAGTGTGTGTACATTTCTGTAGAGGGCACTGTTGTCACACACACTGTCCTCGGATGAAGTAAAGAGAGAGTGTGTGTCTGTGTGCAAGACGACAGGTGTATGGTTGCCGTCAAGGGTTTTCTGTGAGGCCCCTGGGGGACATGAGGCCACTGGAGCCTTAAGCACTGCAGATACAAAACCAGAAAAGTGAAAAATGAGGACAGGAGCGACTGTGAGGAAGGAGCATGAAATGTTTTTCAGAAATCACTGAGGTCCAATTAGATACTTTTTTTGTATGGATTCTAAGGAATTTTAATAATGCTTTATTTCTCTTGAAAGGTGTCAAGATCACATCCAATAATCAAATCTAAAACTGAAATTAAAAACCTAGTTTTAGATTTGGACAAAGTCATTGCTTTTTTTTTTTTCTTCCCTGGAGGCATCAAGTAATAAAGCATAATTTCATAACGAAAAGAAAAGTATGAAATTACTGAGGGTGAAAAAGTAATTTGGAATAATCTTGTATTATTATTAATTTTAAAAAAAATGATAACAGTTATGAAATCCATATAAAGTCAACATGAATGAACAAAGATAACATGAATAAGAACATGGCAGATGTTTTTTTTTTTTTTCATGGCAGACACTCATATGTCAAATAATAAATTACGAAACCATCCATTACACAGCTAATGTGCTCTTCATTTTATTGTTCAAGCACTTCAAATTCTCCTTAGAAATATACAAACATGCCTGTTTTATTTTGTCCAAAATCACTTTTTACACAAATAATGAGTTCTTAGCTCACAACTGCTCAGTAGCAACTGCTACGAGCTTCCGTGGCAATTTTTGGAGCATATGCGCCCCAGAGAGATGTTGTCTTGCTGTGACGTCTCTCAGTGTTTATGTGTGTGTATCTCCTTAGCAGCCACATGTCCCGTGGTAACAGCCCCATCCACAGCAACAGCTCCAGCACCTGAGGCAGAAACCATCTCATCCAGTCCAGCATGCTGCTGATGGACGGCCAGCTAGATATTTGAGTGCCTGAAGCTTGGGTCTGTTCAGCAAAAAACAAACATTTTCTATCTTGTTCAGCCTAGATGTGTAGTGAAGGATCAGTCAACCATTCCTTTAAAATAGGCTTTGGACCAGAACTATATTCTGCATGGTGGCATATTGTGGGTTTTTATCTCTTACTCCTCCAGGGTCTCATCCTAACTCATGTTGTAAGTCTTTGATCTCTCAGCGCTGATGTGTTTGGGTGTGAGCTCTTATCTGGGTGTCTTTTGGAGTGTGGTGACATGCAGGTCACGTGGAACATTTTATCTCCTCAAAATGTGTTTGTTTCGAAGCCTACTATATTGGCCTACGAAATACTGATTAGTGGTTTGTCTCGCTAAGGTCTGGACAGTCATTTGTAGAGTTTGACTCCCAAAATGTAACTATACCTGTGCAATTTCCAGCTTAAATGAACACTGGTGTCAGTAAAATGTCAACTTTTATATTGTCGACTACACTACTGTATGTTATGACTTCAAGAGACTTTTAACATACTACATGATTTGTAAAGTAGGTTACACTTTATTTTAAGATCCAATTCCTAGCTGGTCTCATGACAAAAACTTACTGTCACGGTTGGGTGTGGCAAGGAAACGCACGAAGACGAGATTAACACTAACAGGAATCTTTAATCAAATCCAAACAGGTAATTCCAACAAGGGCAGGAGAACACACAACCAAAATAACCTTGAGATCCGACAACAGAAACAGAACTGAGAACAACTTATAAAGGGTGGTGATTAAGACAGACAGGTGGAGCAAATTAACTAATCAGGACAAAATGAGGACAGGAAGAACCAAATATGGGCACAACGGGAAAAACCAACTAAACAGTCCAATGGGGAGTGACAATGGGCAAAACCAACAAAAACAGTTCAAGGGGCATTACACTTACCTCTGGGAAATTTTTCACAAAACACAAAATACATACCAATAAATACATAGCAGTTTTCAACAAAAATGAACACCAGAGGCGGTAAAACGGCAAGCATTTTTAATCATTTTAACACACAGTTATGATTACAGCTCCATATGTTTGGATTTCCAGCCATAACAAGCTTGCTCGGTAGCTCAGCCGGCACAGAATTGAACTTCGGATGCGGAATCCTTGGGTACAATTCCTGTCAAAAACAGGACTCACGATGAAAGAGCTGAAAGGTGAGAGGTCGAAAAACAAGCTAAAGTTCTAGCGATTGCATTTTTACGGCACATTTGATTTTGTTCATACTATTGGGTAGGTTCAGGTGTAGTGCAGATGCAGTTTGTCAGGTTTTCACAACAAAACCTGCCCAATTGCTACTCAAAACTAGCCCAAAAGTAGCCCAGTCACGTTTTGGGGGGGTCCCCCAGTAAAAATGGTGTTCTGGGTGGTAAAATGCACCTTTTTTGGTGAGATTCCCCTGGTTAATTTAGCATTCCAGGGGCTAAATTCCAGGGGTCGTTACAGCCCGCGGACATGAAAAACAACCTGCGGCAACAGTGTTTGTGGAAAACCACGGAATTGGCAACACTGTGCAGATGGTACATTATTTTAAAACGTCACTGAGCATTAGAGTTATAGCGCCACTTAACGGACATTTCAAGCCACACGTACAAAACCAACATCACATAAAACGTACCATATGTATGTTCATCTGCTCTGGGGGAATAAAAGAACACTCCTTTAGCACCACACAGTGGACATTTCACATTGAATATATCAGGAAACGTACATGGTGGTACATATTTCGCATCTTGCGAAAAAGTTCCCAGAGGTACGTTTTCGTCATGAGACTAGGTTGTCCAATTCTCACTATTAACTATTAACTTTGACTTTTGCCTCAATAAACTGCTAAAATGTCTAAAATATGGTCATACAGAATAAGTTGTTAATAAGTGCTTTATATGCTAGTTAATAGTGAGAATTGATTCTTAGTGTTACTGTAAACTAAAATACTATGACTAACACTTTTTTGACATAGTAAACTTGTTCAGAAGCTCACCTGGTACAGCACTGTTTCTAAGAGACAAAGCATCCCAGTTATAAGTCCAGTAAATCACAAGCTTTGATAAAATAAAGACTTCTAGAAGCATGCTAATATGGCTGGATTGCTTTTAGCAAAAATGTTTTTATCGCATGTTTGCTTTTGTTAACACTGTCAGTTAGGTTTAGTGTAGGTGGTATGTTATTTTTAAACACGATAGACCATTAACCTTTCAGCGCCAATCATTGCACATTTAATTTCTAAAGTGACATAATAAAATGTTGCCAAATTTGTTTATCTGCTTTGGAAAACTAAATATGATTTTAAGGCTACTCACAGGACATTTCACTTTGAAAATGTGACATAGTATCATTAAAGTGAGTTTGTGGTGGAGCTAGCTGTTTGTCTAACCAATGGGACATTTGGAAAATCAAGTCATTATCAAAATCAAGTTCCAAAATAACTTTGGACTCTATTTTCGTTGACTTCCATTGAATGGGCAAATAGAATCTTCCACAGAATTGTATTTATTTATTTAATTTTTTTTTTTTGCTTTTACATTATAAAAGAATTAGGATTATTTGTTCAGGGCATCAAAACAAACCAGTTAGGTACTTGTATTCAGTCAAGGTCATCAGCGATAAGGATGTTGTCTCCGTGAGCTGTCCCCAGTGCTGCTCTATGTCTCTTCACTGCTTATCTTGATAAGGAATGATTTCTCATAAATCCCAGAGCAGCTGCCGTGAAAGATTCTCATATCTTAAACATTGTACAATATGATGTTTTTATTTTTGCACATGGACATTTTCTTAACTAGACTGGCTCCAGTATTCTAGGAAAATGATTTCAAATGCAGCTGATGTGCTTGTGAGGTGAATTATGGGTATTATTCCTCTGCACCAGAGTGCCCTAGTGACCTTCCTTTGGACGCTATGCATCAAGCTCACTGAAAATAGAGCACTGAAGAAAAAAACCCCAGTGGTTAGTGATAGAACAAGACAAACAATGATAGCATATAATACATCATGAGAAAACACACACACACACACATAAATGAGAAAACAGGAGACAGCTGATATTTTTCAGCCAGTTAACACAAAGAAATCTGGGTTCAGTGCCGTGCTTAATATAATACAGAAAATGTTTACAATGAACAGTGGAAATAATATAAATCTTCTGAGACTTGTTCGTGTGGATTTGTATAAATTGCTACCATACAACTAATTATGCAGTTCGCAGGATGCACTGTATACTGGGCATGCTACGCATATTGCCTATGAATTGAATATCTGGGTAATCTATACATTTTTTCCATATGCAATGTACAGCACAACAGAGCAAGCTGTAATGAAGTGTGTTGTAAGTGCATAATTCTGGAGCAGCAAGAAAATATCAATGACAATGCTGACCGAACTGCAAGAATGTTCTTTTCTGAGCTGTGATGTGAAAGGGAGCAGAGATTAAAAAAATATGACTCCAAAAATATCTACTGTAATATGATGAAATACTTGCAATGTTATGTTTGCTTGGAAAAAAAAAAAATTATATTTACTCTGCCAATGGAGTGAAATGACTTTTTAGTTACAGCATCCTCCAGCAGGGACTAACACAGCACTGCTAACTAGCCAAACCATTGTTTTGATGTGAACTGAACACATTTAGATGTCAGCAATGGTGATAGAATGTTCATTGAGCTGACTTATTCATGTAAGGAATCATGTTTGATGCAGTTTTTTAGTTTAAAGTTTAAAGAGTACGAAAGCTCTATAAAAACCGTATGCTTTTCCTGCCTCTGTGCAGCACCTTCTACTCTGCATTTTCAGTCTGATCTTAAAGTGACAGTTCATCTAAAAATGAAAATTCTGCCATTAATTACTCACTCTCACGTCATTCATCTTCAGAACACAAATTAAAATTTTTGATGCAGCAGCGCCACATGAATACATCGTTATACTCTCATAAACGAGCGACGAAGACCGACACAGAAGAGAAGAAATGGTTGAATAAAGTCATTATTTTTGTTTTCTTTGTGCACAAAAAGTATTCTCAAAGCTTCATAACATTAAGGTTGAACCACTGATGTCACATGGGCTATTTTACCGATGTCCTTACTACCTTTCTGGACCTTGAATGTGGTAGTTGCGTTGGTGTCTATGCAGGGTCAGAGAGCTGTTGTGTTAGTGTGTTAGTCATAACACACGTGGTTTAAATATTTCCACACATGCTAGCATAACCAAATTTATGCTATTTACTAATTACCATAGCAACACTATACAGAGAAAAAAAGTGCGCCAAATTTAAAAAGACTTTTGAAGATTTCACAGAATATTTATTTTACCATAGTAAAAGTACAAGTTCTTTTTTCATTTCAGTTTTTAGTATCAATTTAAAATAAGATTAATCTGCTATTATTTTAATCTCCAATCTGTTATTTATCAGTTTAGATTTATTATTTTATAGTTTATTATTGCTTCGCAAACCAGCAGAAGACACTAACCAGTTTTAAATTCCATTCACACATGATGGGAAATGTTGTAACACTGCGTTACAATCTGCCCCGCTATCATTAAACTATGCTATTCTATGACATTAGTAATGTAATTTTCACTATTTACTATGGATTTTAATGACAAACCACAAAAAAACAAAAAAAAAAAAACAGGTAAATAAAGACTGTCAATCAATGTTTAATGTTCAGAAATTATTATTTCAAGAAATGTAAAGCATTTTGGCTCATTTATGCATCTCGTGTTCTATGAGAGCTGTGTTTGGAGGGAAGGGAGTGTTTTTCTGAATGTCTGAATGTGTTTCATCTATTTGCATACATTGTTTTGAACTGTACTATATAGTTAGGTTTTGCGATCAGGGCCATCCCACGCATGGTTGCGATGTGTTCATTGTGAAACCCAAAAATTTGATTATTTTCAATTCTTAAAAGACGCCTTAATTTAAAAAAAAAAGTTAATCATTTTATTTTATTGACTAAATATTTTAGTTTGTCGTGTATATTTTTTTTCTTCATTCGATCAGATAACATTTTAAGCTGTCATATGGTCATGTTACAACTTATGTCACATTTCACTTCTTTTCTTTCGAGGTAAATAATGAAAAATGTATACACTGTAATTATGAAACAAAGCGACATATTTGTACTGGACAAGTGTGAAATTAACATGGGATAAAAATTATACTCTGAACCCCACGTGGATTTACAGAAACTGAGGAATTCAAAAAGTGTTAGGTTGTCCCCCGCGCTCCTCTAATTAACTAGACAGAAAAGTTTGTCAAGACAAACTTTGAAATTGGCTTGAGAAAGCTAAAACAGGATGTTTAAAAAGTTTTAAAAGCTAGAAGTTTTAAGGTTTTCAGTTTGAAAGTAGTTTAAAGTCTAAAGTAGTTTTAAAGAATAGATAGATAGATAGATAGATAGACAGATAGATAGATAGATAGATATAGATAAATAGATAGCATGTTGTTAGCATGTTATTAACATGATTAACATGTAACTAGTATGTTGTTAAAATCATTAGCAAGTTTCTATGTATGTTTCTAGCATGATTAGCAAGTTACTAACATTTTATTAGCATGTTGCTTACATGATTAGTATTTTACTAGCATGTTGCTAACATGTTTCTAGCATGATTAACGTTACTAGCATGTTGCCAGTATGATTTTACCATGATTAGCATGTTACTAACATGTTTTTAGCATTTTAGCATGTCACTAGCATGTTGTTAGTATGATTTGCAATGTTGTTAAAATGCTTCTAACATGATTAGCATGTTGCTAGCAGGATTATCATGTTACTAACATTTTGTTAGCATGATTCTAGCATGATTAACAAGTTACTAACATGTTGTTAGCATGATTCTAGCATAATTAGAAAGTTACTAGCATGATGCTACCATGATTCTAACATGATTAGCATGTTACTAGCAGGATTATCATGTTACTAACATTTTGTTAGCATAATTCTAGCATGATTAGTGAGTTACTAGCATGTTGTTAGCATGATTCTAGCATGATTAGTGAGTTACTAGCATGTTGCTAGCATGATTCTAGCATGATTAGCATGTTACTGGCATGTTTTAGCATGATTATCAGGTTAATATGAATGAGTTTCTTGATTGAGTCTCAAGGGATTCTGGAAGTTTTGACAGTTGGAGTTCGAAGAGTCTTGGCTCATTTGAACATCCCATCAATGTAAGTCTATGGGATTTTTCTCAGTTCTAATCGTCATTTTTAGGAAAACCGTAAATCTGATCAGTTAGAAAAGATATAGCACACTCTCAGATCAGTTTGGAGATCAGTCTTTCTCAAGCCAATTTAATGACGAAATTTTCATTTTTGGGTGTACTATCCCTTTAACAATTTATGTAGTGTTTTGTGACTAATGTGATTCAGGCTTTGGAGACACGTAAACCCCATTCACACTACGAGCGATATGCAGATTTAATTTATATTTATATTATATTTAGTCTTTTGCCTCCAAAATGTTTGCAGCAAGAAACCTGATTCGCCTTTCAAGGCAACCAGTAGTGAGAACGTCTGCTAACCTCATCGCCAGCCCTGACAAAAGTTGCTGCTAGTATGAAGGCAGCTTTAGTGGTGGACAGCTACTGTACAAAATTAATAAATAAATAGTCATGAAAAAATAAATTTTGCTGCAAAAAACCTTGTCTAACAGTATAAATGGCCCTTGGCAAACAAATGTATGATATGAGCCCTTTAAAATACAGTACATGTCAGTGTTATTTAAAGGTTCACACAGTACTGAAGAGGTGAGCTTATCATATCATCCACCTTCAGAACCGGCTGACTAGAGGAATCTCCTTACAGGTCGGTGGTCCTTTTGAAGCTCTCCTCTCCTGTGAAAGCTAGTCTTACTTTGAAGTTACCTCAACGTGGCATCAACCCGCTATCTCAATCCACGCACCGTGGGTGATTCAGTGAATAATATCATTTGCTTCTCTTCACGATATGCTCCAAACATCAAGGTGGAACATCCCTCTGAAGTGAAACAGGGACTTTTCAAGTCCTTATGGAAAGAGGTTGAAGTTAACTCTAAAGGTCAAGGAACATTCATATCACCCTGGTAGGTTTTCAAGGCTTGAGTTACTTTCCCCGAAAATGACTTTTAATATGCTACGATAAGCACAGCCTATTAAAATCCCATGGCCATAGCACATAATACGCATTAAAAAGAGAGACAGTAATGAAACGCAGTGTGACATTATTAATTCTTTCTGGGAAGTGGTCGTCTGAAATGCACACTTGCCTGAAAAAAAGTACATGTCAAAAAATTTGCAAGGCATAAACCTAGTCTAAAAATAGGGCGATGCTTTAGGGGTGCAAACGAGAGATATAAAAATATTTTACAGATGACATGCGAGTCAGGGTACAATAGAAGGTCCTGAAACGTGAGTGAGTGGCCATCAGTCAGCTCTCCAGCACTGATGTAAAAACAGAAATGGGTTGGCAAAGAAGACAGACAGAGAGAGAGAGAGAGAGAGAGAGAGAGAATGCGGTGAAAACTGACAGTGAAGTGGAGTGCGAAAAGGAGTGCGGTTGGAATAATAAAGTGAAAAAAAAAGAGAAAAATAACAGTCAGCAAGAAATGGAGAAACATGGTCTGTGTAAAAACCTCAAGAGGGGAGAAAGCGACGCTGAGATAAAACTTTAGAGCAAAAGATGAGTAAGCATACAGAACTCACCTCACCCCATGATGCTTTAAGTTGTTGTGGGTGGATGGCAGGCAGGGGCATTTCCTACTCAAAATATTGAATGAAAAAATTTGTAGTACAAAAATCAAACAACACCAATATTACAAAATGTAACATCAAAAAGTGTATAAATCACTTGTTTTTCTAAAGAAACATTGTCCAAGAGGGACACCAGCAGGTAAAGTTACAGCGAGAGTCCATGTCTCTCTCACCTCCCCTGAGCCCACTGAGTTTTAACAGACCCCCTTAAGTGTGCGGTGAGTTTGATTGGGGGAGAGGAGGCAATGCCTCCATTGCAATATGATTGGATATGACTGGTTATGATTGGCTGTGATTGGTTGCTAGGACACTGCTATGTGTTATTAATAGAATGTTGCTGTGTAGCTGATAGAGTGGTTTGGGTGATTGCCAAGGTGTTGCTATGCAGTTGCTGAAGTGTTCAGCATCGTTGCTAGGTATTGCTATGCAGTTGCTAGGGTGTTATTGATGGTTGCTAAGATACTGCTATGCAGTTGCTAGGTTGTTCTGGTGATTTATTGAATGTTGCTAAAAGGGTGTTTTGGGCGATTGCCAAGGCTGAGCAGTCGCTAAGGTGTTCAGAATCATTGCTAAGGCATTGCTATGCAGTTACTAGGGTATTTTGGATGGTTACTATGGTTACTAGGGTGTTTTTGGTGGTTATCAAGACCACCAATGCAACTATGCAACTGCTGAATTGTTCATGATCATCGCTAAGATGTTGCTGTGCAGTTACTAGGGTCTTCTTGGTGGTTGCTAAGACATTGCTATGCAGTTGCTAAGTCGATCAAGTGATTAATGGAATGTTGCTGGGTAGCTGATAGGGTGGTTTGGGTGATTGCCAAGGTATTGCTATGCAGTTGCTGAGGTGTTCTTGGTGGTTACTAAGACACTGCTATGCAGTTGCTAGGATCTTCGGGTGGTTAATAGAATGTTGCTGTGCTGTGTGTTGGGTGATTGGCAAGGCGTTGCTATGCAGCTAAAGAGGTCAACAGGATCACTGGTAGGGCATTGCTATGCAGTTACTAGGGTGTTCTTGGTGGTTATGAAGACTTTGCTATGCAGTTGCTGAAGCATTCATGATCATTGCTATGATGTTGGTAAGCAGTTAGCTAGGTGGTTGCTAAGACATTGGTGTGCAGTTGCTATGGTGTTCTTGGTGGCTGCTAGGAAACTGCTATGCAGTTGCTAGATTGTTTGGGTGATTAATAGAATGATTCTTAAAAGGGTGTTTTGGTTGATTGTCAAGGTGTTGCTATGCAGTTGATGAGGTCACCAAGATTATTGCTAGGGCATTGCTGTGCATTTGTTAGGGTGTTTTGGATGGTTACTATGGTGCTGATATGTAGCTGCTAGGGTGTTTTTGGTGGTTATTAAGATTTTGCTATGCAGTTGCTCAAGCATTCATGATCATTGCTAGGATGTTGCTGTGCAGTTGCTAAGTGGTTGCTAGGACACTGCTATGCAGTTGCTAGGTTTTTCTGATGATTAATCGAATGTTGCTGTGTAGCTGATATGATGTTTTGGGTGATTGCCAAGGTGTTGCTATGCAGTTACTGAGGTGTTCAGGATTGTTGCTAGGTATTGCTATGAAGTTGTTAGGGTGTTATTGAGGGTTGCTAAGACACCGCTATGCAGTCACTAGGTTGTTTTAGTGATTAACTGAATGTTGTTAAAAGGGTGTACTTTGGATGGTTACTATGGTTACTTGGGTGTTGATATATGGTTGTCAGGGTGTTCTTGGTGGTTATTAAGACTTTAGCTGTGTCTCATTACGAAGGATGCACCCTCCGGAGGCTGCATTCGAAGGCTACAAACGTCATAGAGGCTGTCTCGTTTCAGAAAAGCAAGTAGGACACTCCAAATGCGACCTTCGAATGCGTCCTTCTTTCACAGGAATTCGGAGGATGCATGCGGTGTATCCTTCGCTGCTACATATAACCCACAATTCTTTGCATCGCCGTAACCAACGGTCGTTTATTTGAAAAAAAATTGCGACGCCGGCAGATGTACACACAAGCGATGTGGTGTTTAAATATAAAAAGTAAAACTAATACATTTTTTGTCCTCCTTTTTTGTCCTTTTTCTGTAACAGATGTCAGTTGTACTTATGCTGCAGCTTCTCAAATATGCAATAAAATAAAACAAGTAAAGAAACAGTTTCTTTTCAAATTACTTTCCAAGTTTAGAAATAATTTTCCTTTATTTATTTAGTGTTAGAGGCTGTCAACTAGGCGAGCACAACTAGGCGGCCGCGGCGTGACACAACAACTGTCCAGTCCGGTGTAGACTGTTAGTGTGTTGCCATAGCAACGTGATACTTCCTTTTTCCTTTTCCGTCCGTCCTACGAAGGCCGTCTCATTTAATTCTAGGCTTAAGGACACTCCACATACGCATCCTACAGAGGATGCGACCTCCAAAGGATACGACCTCCGGAGGGCGCATCCTTCGAAATGAGACACAGCTTTTGCCATGGAATTGCTAAAGCGTTCATGATCATTGCTAGGATGTTGCTATGCAGTTGCTAGGTTGTTTAGGTGATTAATAGAATGTTGTTGTATAGCTGACAGGGTGGTTTTGGTAATTGCCAAGGTGTTGCTATGCAGTTGCTGAGGTGTTCAGGATTGTTGCTAGGTATTGCTATGCAGTCGCTAGGTTGTTCTGGTGATTAATTGAATGTTGTTAAAAGGGTGTTTCGGTTGATTGACAAGGTGTTGCTATGCAGTCACTGAGGTGTTCAGGATCATTGCTAGGACATTGCTATGCAGTTGCTAGGGTATTACTGATGGTTGCTAAGATACTGCTATGCAGTTGCTAGGTTGTTCTGGTGATTTATTGAATGTTGCTAAAAGGGTGTTTTGTGTGATTGCCAAGGTATTGCTATGCAGTCGCTGAGGTGTTCAGGATTGTTGCTAGGGCATTGCTATGCAACTAGGATATTTTGGATGGTTACTGTGGTTACTTGGGTGTTGATATATGGTTGCCAGGGTGTTTTTGGTGGTTATTAAGATTTTGCTCTACAATTGCTGAAGCGTTCATGATCATTGCTAGTATGTTGCTGTGCAGATGCTAGGTGGATTCAAGAACACTGCTGTGCAGTTGCTAGGGTCTTCTTGGTGGTTGCTAAGACATTGCTATGCAGTTGCTAGGTTGTTCAAGTGATTAATAGAATGTTGCTGTGTAGCTGATAGGGTGTTTTGGGTGATTGCCAAGGTGTTGCTATGCAGTTGCTGAAGTGTTCAGGATCATTGCTTCTTGGTGGTTGCTAGGGTGTTATTGATGGTTGCTAAGACACTGCTATGCAGGTTGTTCTGGTGATTTGTTGAATGTTGCTAAAAGGGTGTTTTGGGTGATTGCCAAGGTGTTGCTATGCAGTCGCTAAGGTGTTCAGAATCATTGCTAGGGCATTGATATGCAGTTACTAGGGTATTTTGGATGGATACTATGGTTACTAGGGTGTTGATATGCAGTTACTAGGGTGTTCTTGGTGGTTATGAAGACTTTACTATGCAGTTGCTGAAGCGTTCATGATCATTGCTATGATGTTGGTAAGCAGTTCCTAGGTGGTTGCTAAGATATTGCTGTGCAGTTGCTATGGTGTCCTTGGTGGTTGCTAGGACACTGCTTTGCAGTTGCTAGGTTGTTCGGGTGATTAATAGAATGATTCTTAAAAATTCTTGCCAAGTTGTTGCTATGCAGTTGATGAGGTCACCAGGATCATTGCTTGGTCAGTGCTGTGCAGTTTCTAGGGTGTTTTGGATGGTTACTTGGGTGTTGATATTTAGTTGCTAGGGTGTTTTTGGTGGTTATTAAGATTTTGCTATGCAGTTGCTGAAGCATTCATGATCATTGCTAGGATGTTGCTGTGCAGTTGCTAAGTGGTTGCTACGACAGTGCTATGCAGTTGCTATGGTGTTTTAAATGGTTGCTATAATGGTTACTAGGGTGTTTTTGGTAGTTATTAAGACTTTGCTATGCAGTTCCTGAAGTGTTCATGATAATTGCTATGATGTTGGTGAGCAGTTGCTAGGTGGTTGCTAAGACATTGCTGTGCAGTTGCTATGGTGTTCTTGGTGGTTGCTCGGGTGATTAATAAAATGATTCTTAAAAGGGTGTTCTGATCGATTGCCAAGGTGTTGCTATGCAGTTGATGAGGTCACCAGGATCATTGCTTGGGCATTGCTGTGCAGTTGCTAGGGTGTTTATGATGGTTATTAAGCCTTCGCTACGCAGTTGCTGAAGCATTCATGTTCATTGCTAGGATGTTGCTGTGCAGTTGCTAAGTGGTTGCTAGGACAGTGCTATGCAGTTGCTATGGTGTTATTGGTGGTTGCTAGGTCACTGCTATGCAATTGCTAGGTTTTTCTGATGATTAATCGAATGTTGCAGTGTAGCTGATATGGTGTTTTGGGTGATTGCCAAGGTGTTGCTATGCAGTCGCTGAGGTGTTCAGGATTGTTGCTAGGGCATTGCTATGCAGTTGCTATGGTGTTTTGAATAGTTGCTATAATGGTTACTAGGGTGTTAATATGCAGTTACTAGGGTGTCCTTGGTGGTAATTAAGACTTTGCTATGCAGTTGCTGTAGCATTAATGATCATTGCTATGATGTTGGTGTGCAGTTGCTAGGTGGTTGCTAGGACACTGCTGTACAGTTGCTAAGTTGTTCTGGTTATTAATAGAATGTTGCCGTGTAGCTGATAAGATGTTTTGGATGATTGCGAAGGTGTTGCTATGCAGTTGCTGAGGTGTTCAGGATCGTTGCTAGGGCATTGCTATGCAGTTACTAGGGTATTTTGGATGGTTACTATGGTTACTAGAGTGTTGATATGTGGTTGCCAGGGTGTTCTTGGGGGTTATTAAGACTTTAGGCATTGCTGTGCAGTTGCTAGGGTGTTCTTAGTGCTAGGTGGTTTGTCATGTCAGTGGAAATGCAGATTGGATCTGACCTTAAATCCCAAAGTATACTTCACTTTTTTCACATGCGCTAAGGTGTGTGTACAGTGTGTGTGATGTAAATTTTATCATTAGAATAGTATGCACGTACTGTACAGTATGTGCACTGCTTGATTTTTGTAAGCTCGCACATGTGTTTCAAATTGTTTTTTCAGTACTTAGTAGTCCACAAGGTGTCAACACTAAAGTGGGCCAAGAAGGAGTTGAAACAAGAATAGAAACAAACTACCCTACTGAAGACGGCACAAAATGGGCACCGGTGTTAACAAGTGCTTATGTGAGAGAATTCAAAATCTCTGGAATTTACACTAATGAGGATAAAGACATTTTTATCATTCAGAATTTTTGGAGAGAAAAAGCGCAGACACTGGACAAGAGCAAATTTCTATTTTGCACATGAATTGAATGTCTGTGTCGCACACGCTGTCAAATGGATTATACTTTGGATCACTAACTTTAAGCGTAAGCAATAGTAACAACAATACTTCTCTTAGCCAACACTATTAAATACAGCCATACTACAGAAAAGAAATGCATGAGGGAGTCAATTATATCACTCACTGCCATATATCAGACACTATTTGCTCTTTAAAGAAAATAAATTCTCATGTGACCTGTGTACACTTATGTAATAGCGTACCCAGGCACATACTAACATGGGCCTTGTCCCAAATGGCACCCTCAGCCCTTTGTAGTCCACACTTAAGAGAGCTAATAAGTCCACGAGAGTGTGTAGACTATAAAAATGTGCATTTGGAACTAGAAGACCACTGTTGCTGATGTAGGGATAATACTGTGTTTTAAGCACTGTGTACAGTATTCTGTCAGGTTCAAGGTAGAGTTCTGCAATATCTCACCCACTCACATGCAGTATAACGCATTACAGAGCTGCTCAACCAGCCGTGGCCTGAAAAAGCAAGAGAAATTAACTTTGTCCTCTCCAGACTACAAATATCAGAGCGCAGAGATAATTGTGTTGTTCAATAAAATACATCCGCTCATATATTATTTTGAACAGTTATGTCTCCTTCAAAAGTTACATATACTTATGCATTGTTTTCTGGTCTTATTTTGGAAACAATATTATGCAAATTCTGCAGAGTTTCTGCCTGCATGAATGCATTTCCACTGTAGTTAATTCACTTCCAGTGCAGTTTCAGTGGATGAAAAGATCATCCAATCTGGCATCAATGTCAGTAACACACTAAACATTTTACCAGCTGATATGTTTCCTGGATCATCATTTTAAAGAGTTCCGGGTTACTTGATTACACTTCAAATGGCTTTTTTTTTTTTCCAATGGAGAAGAATCAAACATCTCACCAACAAAGTGGTGAAGGTGATAAACTTACATTTTTCATATACAAATGCACTTCATTTCATATACAAATTTCACTTCATAAGGCATTTATTAACCCCCTGGAGCTGTGGAGTACTTTTTATGATAGATGGATACACTTTATTTGACTTCAAAATCTCGACCGCAATTCACTGCCTTGATAAAGCTTGGAAGAGCCAGGACATTTTTTAATAAATCTCAGACTGTATTTGACTGGGAGAAAACAGTCATATACACTTAGGATGGCTTGAGGGTGAGTAAATTTTGGGGTAAACTATCCCTTTAACTACAGAATGTCGTTCTTTGTGCCACCTGGTGAATATTGTGTGAAACACAACAATGTTAAAGAATAAATAAATAAATAAAAATCTGAAAAAGCACCTGCAGGGAGCTCCATGATCATGTGTGGCAAATTGCATGCTGCCACGGGAAAAAATGCGCATTCTTAATGGCCACATCTGTAGCAACATGCTAAAACAACACAGTAGGGTACAATGGGGCTAAAGGTGCCCCGGGGTAAAAGGCACCTTTGATATTATTTTTCTCTAAACCACTAGATGGCAGAAAAACGTGGCATAGCACTTTTCAAAACTTCGGCTTTTCAAGAAATCACATAAAAACGTGGCTGATCCTTGACGTGATCGTTAGAATCACTAAAATTCTTAAATATATATTGAGACAAAGGTCTTCTTAATGATTTTCAGTTTTGTTTAAGATAATTAAAACATCAGTTTGTAAATAATGCAAGAACATGTAAAAGCGTGGTGTAAAGGTTGAGGTAAAAAGTGCCCCTGCTGTTGGGGCTAAAAGGAACACTGATTAACATGATAATTAATAGATGGCTTCCATTTGTTGACATGCCATGGTTCGATTCACATGGCAAATATCATATATTATGTTGGGTGTCCATCTTAGATATAATAACCATGTTTAGAATGAAACCATCATATTTAAAAACATGATATTAATCATATCATATAATACAATATCATTTGTTGTTACTTCTGTTAATCTATATTAAATTACTATGGGATCTCCTTCAGTGCTTTCAGAATCTTTACATTTTAAAATGATTTTGTTTCTGTATCTTAAAATACATGTTTTATATTAACATATTTTATATTAATTTATTTAACCAAAATTTTTTCAGAATAACTTATAAAACTTTGCTAAAGTGATTGTTTTGAACAAGTTTTAACTTAGACATTACTTACAAAAAAAAAAAAAAAAAAAAAAAAAACACAACAACAACAACAACAACAACATTATTTTAGCTGAAGTATTTGTATCAATACTGTGTGCCTTTTACCTCATGTGTGGGGTAAAAGGCCCCCTTGCCACCTCAAACATTTATAAAATTTGATTTATTTTCACACAAAATCTGTTGCTTTATAAATGTTCAATACAAACGTATATATTTTTCTCCAATCATACAGTTTGGGCGCGGTGAAAAGCAAATTTAGCCCCGTTGTACCCTACATCTTACCCCTAACATAAAACTAGTAATTGTCACACGCACCGAATCACGTGGGGTCACGAGGTCCCGGAAGTAATCTCCGCGGGTATATAAACAGGAAGTAAGGTTCAGTTGGCACCGGACATTGAGTTCATGGTTGGACATCTTTGTAGGTCGTTTCTATTCATCTCAACTCACGTGAGTACCGCTTGGCGGAACGTTTATATATCCTTCTGTGTGTGAATGAGAACGCGGGTTTCCTGGTGGAAATCTTTACTCCGTTGCTGGAGCGTTCTTAGAGAAACTGCGTGGCTAACCTGCTCACTCGTGTGTATCCGCGTTTGAGTTCTCCGCCACGCTACACAGGGACCTATCCTCGATCGTTCACTTCTCGTCTTGCCTCCGTGACAGAATGTCCGGTCCCGAGATGGTCCCGGCGGATTTGGGGCAGTTGGTTGAAGTGATCCGGCGGCAGGCTGGGGAGATTATGAATCTGCGGCAGGAGCTGGTGCATTTCCGGGCGGAGATGATCGCGCTGCGCGCCGAGACCGCTGGTCTTCGTGCGGAGTGCGAGGGACTCCGTTCGGATCTCACCGCCCTGCAGGCGGATCATGACGACCTGGCCGCTGCTACGGTTCCTCCCGCTGAACCGGTCCGCCAAAACCCCCCCGTCAGTCATCCCAAATTATCGCTTCCGGACAAATGGGATGGGTCCGGAAGTAAATGCGATGTCTTTCTTACCAACCTTAATTTAATTTTTGAGTTTCAGCCTTCCCGTTACCCCTCTGATCGTAGCCGGATCGCCTTGCTCACTTCACTCCTCACTGGACAGGCAGCTGAGTGGGCTACGGCGGTTCTGAAGGCCGACGGAGACGTTGCTCATTCCTACCCTGCATTTACCTCCGAACTCAGAACCGTCTTCCAGCATCCTGAGAGCGAGGTGGAGGTTGATTCACGGCTATATCACCTCAAACAAGGGAGTCGCAGCGTCAGCAAATACACTACAGAATTCCGCACACTCTCCGTTCAAACCACCTGGTCCAACTCAGCTCTCCGCACAGCCTACTACGAAGGACTGTCCACCCGTCTTCGAGACGAATTGGCTGTGCGGGAGCTCCCTGACACCCTGGAGGGCATGATACAGCTGGCCCTCCGGGTGGATCAGCGGATGAATCATAATACTAAAACTGTCTTTCGCTCTTTTACAGGATCCACTGGTTACCACAGGACTCTAGAACCATCCACCTCCCATGCTGTCGCTGCGTCTCCATCATCTCCACCGATCGCCTCAGAGGCCCACTCAACCGGAGCCGGGGAACCCATGCAAATAGGGCGCACCTCCCTGTCAGCGGCAGAGAGGGCCAGACGCTACCGCGAGGGCCTGTGTGCCTATTGCGCCTCCCCGGACCACCATCGAGCTATCTGCCCTCTTCGTCCGGGAAACGGGCAGACCAGGTGAGGAGGGGGAGGTCCTCATCTGGTCCCAATACTGCGAAAACCTACCCCGAGCCCGTTTCTTCCCGGCTGCTGCTGTCGGTATCAATCCTCATGGGCCACAAACGGATCGAGACCTCCGCATTCGTTGATTCGGGTGCGGCTGGAAACTTCATCGATCAAGCTTATGCTGCCCAAATGGGGATTGTAGTCGAGGTGTTATCCCAACCCTTGAAAGTTACTGCCATTGACGGTCGCCCCTTAACCCTAAGCCCTATCACTCACCGCACCCAAGAACTCACCCTCATCATCGAGAACCACTCTGAAGTCATCCAATTCTACGTCACGAAGATTCCCTCACCAGCCATCATCCTCGGTCACCCCTGGCTCGTCACTCACGACCCTCTCATCTCCTGGACCTCACGCCGGATCATTCACTGGGGTGCGACCTGTCAGGAGCTCTGTCTCCGGGCCAGGGTTGGGACGTGTTCAGGGGAGCCCGGGGCCCTCGACGTCGACCGCGGCGCTATCCCTGTCCAGTATCGCGACCTGGTCGAGGTCTTTAGCAGGCGTAGCGCGGCCCGGCTGCCTCCTCATCGCCCCTACGACCTCGCCATCGATCTCGTGCCGGGCGCGGTACCGCCCCGCGGTCACCTGTACTCCTTGTCGGCCAAGGAACAGCTCGCTATGGAGGAGTACGTAGCAGAGGGTCTTCGCGCAGGTACCATCCGACCCTCTAGCTCTCCGGCGGCCGCGGGGTTTTTCTTCGTAAAGAAGAAGGACGGGGGTCTCCGACCGTGCGTCGACTACCGAGGGCTCAACCAAATCACCGTGAAGAACCGTCACCCACTCCCGCTTACCAACACCGCCCTGGACGCCCTCTCTGGTGCCCACTTCTTTACGAAGTTGGATCTACGGAGCGCTTACAATCTGGTACGCATCAGGGAGGGCGACGAGTGGAAGACGGCCTTCATAACCCCCACCGGCCACTACGAGACCCTCGTCATGCCCTTCGGCCTCTGTAACAGTCCAGCTGCCTTCCAGCACTTCATCAACGACGTTCTCCGGGACATGCTGGGTAGATGGTGCTATGCCTACCTGGATGACATCCTCATCTATTCCAAGACCTTAGAAGAGCATACCCAGCATGTCCGAGCAGTCCTCCAGAGGTTGCTGGCCCATCAATTGTACTGTAAGTTGGAAAAATGTGCTTTCCACCAGCACTCCACCACGTTCCTGGGCTTCATCATCTCTGCTCAGGGTGTGGCCATGGATCCCCAGAAACTGGAGGCTGTGCGTTCGTGGCCCCTACCCGCGTCGCTCAAACAGCTACAGCGTTTTCTGGGGTTCGCCAATTTCTATCGGCGATTCATCCGGGGCTTCAGCTCAATTGCAGCACCTCTTACTGCTCTAACTAAACCATCCCGCGGAGAATTTCACCTCACCCCGGAAGCCACTCAAGCATTCAGGACACTCTGTCACCAGTTCACCACTGCTCCCATCCTCACGCATCCAGATCCCACCAAGGTCTTCGTTGTTGAGGTGGACGCTTCCGATGTGGGCGTAGGAGCCGTCCTCTCGCAACGCGGTCCAGACGAAAAGTTACACCCATGTAGCTTCTTCTCCAGGAAATTTAATTCCACTCAGCAGCGTTACGGGGTAGGGGACCGTGAGCTGTTGGCCATCAAGTGGGCTCTGGAGGAATGGTGTCACTGGCTCCAGGGCGGCAGTGAACCATTCACCGTCTGGACCGATCACCAGAACCTCACTGTCATCAAGCAGACCAAACAACTCAACCCCAGGCAGGCGCGGTGGGCACTATTCTTTGAACACTTCGACTTCCACCTGTCTTATCGTCCCGGATCCAAAAATACCAAAGCCGATGCACTCTCCCGTCAACACCAGAAAGACACCTCCACCTCCGATCCCGCGCCTGTCCTGCCACCTCAGATCATCTTGGCTCCTATCCGGTGGGGGTTAGAAGAGAGAGTTCGCCAGAGTCACGGCCAAGATCCTCCTCCACCTGAGACCCCCGCTGGACGCCTCTTCGTCCCCAACCAGCTGCGCCAGGAGGTGCTCCAGTGGGGACACGATTCCACGCTGGCTGGACATCAGGGAGTCCAGAGAACCATTAACTTTCTCAGTCGAGCATTCTGGTGGAGGACGCTGCGGAAGGACGTACAAGAATACGTCCTGGCCTGCAACATCTGTGCCCGCTCTAAGAACCCCAACGCGCCCTCCACCGGGGAGTTGCAGCCCCTCCCCATCCCCAAACGCCCCTGGACCCACATCTCCGTCGACTTCGTCTCTGGACTTCCCGATTCCCAAGGAAAGAACACCATCCTCACCATCGTGGATCGGTTCTCCAAGGCTGTGCACCTGGTGGCTCTCTCCGGGCTCCCCTCTGCCAAAACCACCGCGGAGTTAATTCTAGAACACGTAGTCCGCCTGCATGGGTTCCCCCAGGACATCGTCTCGGACAGAGGGCCCCAGTTCACGGCCAAGTTCTGGCAGGCCTTCTGCCGTCTGGTCGGTACCACCTCCAGCTTATCATCAGGGTTCCATCCAAACTAACGGCCAGACGGAGCGGGCCAACCAACAACTGGAGCGCTTCCTCCGATGCTTCGCTAGTGAACATCAGCGCTCCTGGGCCAACTACCTCGTCTGGGCTGAACTCTCAAACAACCTTCACACCTCCACCGCCACCGGCCTTAGCCCATTCGAGGTATGTTACGGATTTCAACCTCTCATATTCGAACATCAGGAGCCGGAGGTTGAAGTTCCGTCTGCCCAACAGTTGGTCCGCCGGTGTCGGCGGCTTTGGAACCATGCCCGTGCTGCCATTCAAAAGGCCAACCGACGGTACGTCGTGCAGCACCGCCGCCGACACCCTCCGGGACGATTGTTCCATGTGGGTGACAGGGTTTATCTATCCACCAAGAACATCAACCTCAAGACTGACTCAAGAAAACTCACCCCCCGGTACATCGGTCCCTTCAAGATCACCCATCGTCTGAACCCTGTCACCTTTCGGCTCCAGCTGCCTGCCTCCCTCCGGGTCCATCCCGTATTTCATCAGTCCCAACTTAAACCTGTTCTCTTCTCTCCTCTGTCTCCCCAGGCTCCCGCTCCCCCCCCACCCCGGATTGTGGACGGTGGTCCTGCTTACACCGTTCGGAGGATCCTTGACTCGCGACCCCGTGGCCGGGGCACCCAGTATCTCGTAGACTGGGAAGGCTACGGTCCGGAGGAGCGGTCATGGGTTCCCGGACGGTTCATTCTGGATCCAACTCTCATTCAGGACTACCGTCGTCGGGTATCCTCCGCTCCGGGACCGTCTGGTGCCGGCCCTGGAGGGGGGGGTACTGTCACACTGTCACGAGGTCCCGGAAGTAATCTCCGCGGGTATATAAACAGGAAGTAAGGTTCAGTTGGCACCGGACATTGAGTTCATGGTTGGACATCTTTGTAGGTCGTTTCTATTCATCTCAACTCACGTGAGTACCGCTTGGCGGAACGTTTATATATCCTTCTGTGTGTGAATGAGAACGCGGGTTTCCTGGTGGAAATCTTTACTCCGTTGCTGGAGCGTTCTTAGAGAAACTGCGTGGCTAACCTGCTCACTCGTGTGTATCCGCGTTTGAGTTCTCCGCCACGCTACACAGGGAC